>JAJJMB010012161.1:8600632-8637808 GCA_023531105.1 Papaver atlanticum
GACTTGAGAAAGTAGTTGTTGTTATATTTTATTTGCCTTTACAAAAAACGATGATCATAAAACTGTTGAGCCTTGCTCCAGTACTTTTCATGATGTAATGTTTTTGATTGATTACTCTTTAGAATAATTCCTTGGGTGATTATCTTGTTTTTCAACAATTCTCTTATGTTCTTTTGAACTAAGAATGTCATCTTGTGTTTAGAATGGTTCTTGAGTTTCTTCAAGACTTCCTCTAAATTTGACTCCATTGTTCTCTTGGTCACGTATCAAGGTGGTTACCATAAGTGCACGTACACCTGAACCACGGAACATATATGAGTAACCCTAGGGTTTTCCCTAAAACACTCATATATATGTATGTATCATGCTCCGCTTTGATACATATACGTTCCGTAACGTCAAAAAAAGGGGTTCACCTGATTTCTGTGTGCACAATGGATGGATGTAACAAGGAAGACAATGTTGAGAAGGACAAAACTGTTGAGTTTCACGAGAATCCTGTTTTCATAACCTGCTATCATGTTGTTGATCATGAAAACAAACTACCCGTTCAGATGTCATCACAACTGGCAGGTAATCTTCTTCGAGATTTTGAAGTCGTACGTGAACAAATTGGAATTGCAACAAGGAATCTTGATTTTCTGAAAAACGAACTGAAGAAAGCAACTGATGAGCTGGGCTATGTTCAATCTCTGGTTGCTGACCGTGTTTAATGTTTTTCAAATCATGTTCTCTAAGAGTTGTGTATTTTGTCTAGGAAAACTTCTTATGAGAATTTTATTCTTGTGTTTTTAAGAAGAATAACTAGAGTTTGGAATAGCCATTATTGTGATTACACATAGCTATGTCCAGCGATTTTCATCTTCAATGTTTTTAGATTTATTTGTTTAAATTCTAAAGTTTGTTTGGAAGATGATTTTGCAGTATTAATCTTTATGGTTTTATATATTGCAATTTGTTATGGGATATGTGTGTTTGCGTCCGTGAGCTATGATTGTCCCATACGGTGTCAAAAGTTAAGTCTTTCGTACGTCGATATGCAAGTATTGATAAAAGAATGAATGAACTTTTGACAAAAACAAAAGTTAAGCCTTTTATGTCATTATGCAAATTTTGATGGAAGAAAGGATGAGCTGTTGTTTACAAAGATTATGTCTATTGTATGTCATTGTGCAAATAGTGATGAAAGATAGAATGAATCTTTGTTTATTCCGCAGTATTGATCTTCCCTGATCCATATTTTTTATGTATATACTGTGTGGCTCCGTAAGTCCTCTTTTGTTGAGCATTTCCAATTGAATTAATCATGGGTTCTCTTGTGGTTAATTTAGTTGAGTATTCCGGTTGAATTAATCATGGGTTCTCTTGTGGTTAATTCAATTGAGTATTTTGGATACAAATTCATATTCTTATATGATTTGTTGTTGTCCAAAGAAATCCTTCTTTTCTCGTGAAAGTAAGGGCGCTCTTGTTGTTCTTTCGGGAATGACATTATATGGGGGAGAGTTCTTATTTGAACTTGTGCTTTATTGCAAGTTCTTTGTGGGGAGTGCGGTTGTGGAATATTATAGGGGTTATCTTGTATCTTTATAAACTCCTTGATGAATGCATTTAGTTTCGGCTATATGATTGCATCTAAAAAGTTGATATGTGCTTTCTTTTGGTCATGAAATGTCTCTATGGAAATTTCATTAGGATCCCACTAGTTTTCGTACCTTTGCCAATTTTATTGACAAAAAGGGGGAGAATTAATGTGTAGTTCACACTACAAATACATATGGTTTTCGGATCATTATGTAAGGGGGAGTGGTTTCCATGTGAGATGGAGTATTGACTAAGGGGGAGTGATACATATCACCATAGTATTGTTGTCAAAGTTGTGATACAATTGAACTTTGATGCTATGTAATAAAACTATGACACTGTGTAACAATGATTGAGAGCTTTTGTTTTCTTATTGTTATGCCTACGGATTTTCAACAACGATGATGCTGAACTTACAACCTTTCGAATCATTGGAGTACTTGGAAGTGAAGAAGATTTCGAGTAATGTTGAAGAACCAAGGAGATCAAGCATGTGGAAGAGAAACTGCAAAGTTTATTTTTTGTAATCCATATGTATTGATAGTTTTGTCACTAAAATTGACAAAGGGGGAGATTGTTAGAGCACTGCTCGGTCAAACTCGCAAGCGTTGCTATCTCAAGCTTGTTGTCAAGTTTAGTTGCCAAAACTATAAGTCTTGATTTCTAGTCTACTTATAGTTAAGTCTCGGACTAGGATAAAAAGTGTAGTTGAGCTCTAGACTCCACGGCGATCATCATACAAAGACGAAGAACTACTCAAGGAACTGGTAGAACTTCATCGACTAAAAGGTATGTGGAGACTTGAACTTTTCTATCACTCAAAATGTCTATCTACTCTATCTCCTATCTTCAGACAAAAGTCGTATTGCTATATAGACTTCGATTATACACATTTGCTATTTCGAGCCGAGTTTATCTCGCTTATCTTTTTCTTGAAATATGTGTTGGTAAGCTTTCACTTTGGCCAAGTTCATCTTTACAAGTGACAAAAGTCATGTTGATTATTTCAATATCTTGAAAATTGCTTTGATGAAAAATAGTGTGTGAATAACCTCTATTTAACATCCTCTAAGAATGTTTCGATGATTGAAATAAAGAGTTTAGAACATGTAACCATCATTGGATATAAGCATATAATGTGTTCGCGCATTAGTGTATAAGTCCAAAACCGAGAACCAAATGTATGCATACTTGTGTGTGTACTAAATGGTTGATGGAGACTGGGTAAGTATGCGTACCCGTACACATACTGGCGGAAGTTCACGTCCGTGAATTTTTGCTGAGTTTGGAAATCAAAACCAACTCAATCCGGCTACCTAAGTATGTGTACCCATACGCATACTGGCGGAAAGTTCACGTCCATGAATTTCTGCTGAGTTTGGAAACCAAAACAAACTCAAATTCGGTTACTTAAGTACGCATACCCGTACGCATACTTAAGTGTGTTACTTTCTAAAATTTGTTTATTCATGAACTTAAACTTATATAAACTAAGGAATGCATATTTGCAAACCGTGGCTATAAAGTTCATGAATCGATTCGAGTGAATCAAAACCGATTTTGCTTTGATTGTGTCTTGTATACTTCTATAAGATCTAAGTAATTGAACAACTCTTGAACTAGTTCATTTGAGTCATTTGAACTAGTTATGGTGAAGATGAATAACGTTGATATGAAAGTGCTCATATGGCTAACCATTTGGTTGACTACTGTTGAACCAACGACTTGTACACGTTTAGGTACGGTTACACAAACCTAAATGACGTATATTTCATTTGTGTATAACAAGATAAGTTCGATCTAACGGTTGAAAGATATTAGCTTGAATCTAATCAGGTTTTCATCTAACGTCGAATATTGAATGCTTTGTTACCAAGGTAACTTAGATTGCAAACCCTGATTTGGAGACTAGATAAAGGAGAACTCTAGCAACTGGGAAAGGTAATCCCCACACCTCATGTGTGATACTAGTTGTATAAGATAGATTCGACTCTCCTTTAACCTTAGGTTTATATCGAGATCCTGTAGGTTAACGACTTGAAGACTTCATTGGGATTGTGAAGCCAGACCCAACTATTTTCTCTGTAGTTGCGTGATCTTATCTTGCTGTTTCTATCGTATTGAGTACAATTGTAAAATTGGCTCGAGATTAATTTCTCCGATAGGCAAGATAGAAAAGTAATCACAAACATCTTCGTCTCATCGTTTGTAATTCCACAATATCTTGTTTCGCTAGTCGATTAAGATTATTGTGAGGTGATTGATAATTCTAGGCTGTTCTTCGAGAATATAAGTCCGGGTTATAGATTGGTTCATGTTCACCTTGATTTATCAAAAGACGGAACAAAACTCGTAGGTATTTCTGTGGGAGACAGATTTATCTGTTCTTGTAGACTTTTCTGTGCGATACAGATTTGTTTATTAAAGTCTTCGACTTTGGGTCGTAGCAACTCTTAGTTGTGGGTGAGATCAGCTAAGGGAATCAAGTGCGTAGTATCCTGCTGGGATCAGAGACGTAAGGAGCGCAACTGTACCTTGGATCAGTGTGAGATTGATTGGGGTTCAACTACAGTACAGACCGAAGTTAGTTTGTAGTAGGCTACTGTAGCGGCTTAATATAGTGTGTGTTCAATCTGGACTAGGTCCCGGGGTTTTTCTGCATTTGCGGTTTCCTCGTTAACAAAACTTCTGGTGTTTGTGTTATTTCTTTTCCGCATTATATTTTGTTATATAATTGAAATATCACAGGTTGTGCGTTGAATCAATCAATTGGGAAATCCTACCTTTGGTTGTTGATTGAAATTGATTGATACTTGAACATTGTTCTTTGGTACCGTTCAATTTAATTTCTCTTGTATTCAATTAGACTCGCAGATTTCTATTTGCTTGAGTAAGGATTTAATCGAGAAATTGAGATATAACTCTTTGATATACTTTTATTAAGATTGAGTCTGACTTTCTAGTTGATTCTCTTAAAAGTATATTGGAGTTAGTCCATACAGATTGCTAAGCGAATTATTGGGTGAGGTTGTTGTACCCCCACTTTTTCACTTTGAAAAGAAAAAGGAAGAATATGAAGAAACCAAGGGCTATCCCTTTTAATCTTCAGAAGTTTTCTAGTGTTCTTGAAGAGTTGAAGGAAACAAGGGAGGAGATTCAGCAAATAAAGGCTATTGCTCTAAGAACTCTTGAAATTCAGAAGGCCCTGGTTCGGCATCAGTCTAGAAGGTTCGTTGGAATTGACTTCTTTCTTCATGAACCTTATGTTCCAATGTCTGTTGACGACAAGGAGTTCGGGGACGATAAAGAATTTTTTAAGAATCTTAATATCTAGGAAACTTTATGAGAATTTATTCTTGTGTTTTAAGAAGGATAACTAGGGTTTAGAATAGCAAATATTGTGATTACACACAGCTATTGCCAACGATTTTCATCTTGCAATGTTTTAGATTTATTTATTTAAATTCTAAGTTATTTTGAAGATGATTTTGCAGTATTAATCTTTATTGGTTTCATATATTGCAAATAATGTTATGGGATATGTGTGTTTACGTCCGTGAACTATGATTGTCCCATATATGTCAAAAGTTAAATCTATTATGTCATTATGCAAATATTGATAAAAGATAGAATGAACTTTTGAATATTCTGCAGTATTGATCTTTCTCTGATCCACTTCTATGTGAAAGTACTGTATGGCTCCGTAAGTTTTCTTATGTTGAACATTTCTAATTAAATTAATCATTAAGGTTCCTTTGTGGTTAATTTAATTGAGTTTACTGGATACAAATTCATGTTTCATGCCTTTTGTTAATGTCCAAAGAAATCCTTATGTTCTTGTAAAAGTAAGGTCGCTCTTGTTGTTCTTTCGGGAATGGCATTTTACGGGGGAGAGTTCTTAATTGAACTTGTGCTTAATTTCCATCTTTGTGGGGAGTGCGGCTGTGGAATATTGTATGAGTTATCTTGTATCTTTATAAACTCCTTGATGAATGCATTTAGTTTCGACTATATGATTGCATCTAAACAAAGTTGATATGTTCTCTTTTAGTCATGAATAATCTCTTTGAGAATTTCATTATGATCCCGCTATTTTTCGTGCCTTTGCCAATTTATATTGACAAAAAGGAGGAGAATGATTTTGTAATTCACACTACATACAAATGGTTTACGCATCATTATGTAAGGGGGAGTGGTTTTCATTGTGAGATGAAGTATTGACTAAGGGGGAGTAATACATATCAGCGTAGTATTATTGTCAAAGTTGTGATACAATTGAACTTTAATGTTGTGTAATAATACTATGACACTGTATAACAATAATTGAGAACATCTGTTTTCATATTGTTATGGCTACGGATCTTCAACAACTATGATGCTGAGTTGAACACATTCAGAATCACTGGAGTACTTGGAGTGACGAAGGATTCAAGGAATGTTGAAGAACCAAGGAAACGAAGCATGTTGGATGAGAAGCTACAAAGTTTATTACAAGGCATGTTAGATCAAAGTATTGACGAAATCTTTAGAACCATCTTCAGTTCTAAAGACCTCTTGTGATTATCCATTGTTAACAGACTCTGTTATGTGTGTGATTGATCACAAGAGGATTCAAGTGTTGTTGTGCAGGTTTTTTAAGGAAATAGAAGATTTGAAAATGAAGAAGAATTCTTATTAGTTTTCGTATCTTGTGGATTTAGTGCACAAACCTTGATCGGCTGGGATCCAACTAGAATCGGTTTATCTTTGATAGACTTGGTTGATTAGTTGCTTAAGATCGGCATAACTTTATAGTTTCTCTTTGAGATCTATATTGATTGATTGCGAATCTAGAATTTGATTATTTCGGTAATCAACATTTAGATTGATCTAACCAGACAAAGGAGTTTATTAGATTAAACATAAGAGCCTTTTTCAATGACTCACTTATCTTCTAGCAAGATTGATTAAAGTGGTTACCAAACAGATTTTTCCTTTGCTGTTGGAATACGATCCAAAGGACTTGTTATGCACTTGCATGACTCTAGAAGTCGAAGGCGCAGGGATAATGACGAAACTAAGTAGATAGGGGTAGTCTGCTTGGTCTCAACTATACGAAGTTTGTATTTTGTAAGTTTTACCGGGTACGCCTTATATACCGCTTTTGGGCAGCCCTCTCAACAACTAAGAGATCCATTCGAGGAACACGGGGACTAGTTGAAGTAATGTAATGAGCCTCCCTATAGGTTTGTATAGCGGCTTAATTCTAAGAGTATTCAAAACTGGACTAGGTCGTAGAGTTTTTCTGCATTTAAGGTTTCCTCGTTAACAAAATCTTCCTGTGGTCGTATCGTCTCGATCTTGTATCCATAGTCAATCACACAAGTGATCTTGTTGTTGTATTGTCTCGATCTCGTATCCATAGACGATCACACGAAGTGTGAACCTAATCTGTTGTATTATCTCGACTCTGTCCATAGACGATCACCTTCGGTAGACTTATAGGTGGATAAATAAAAGATTGTGGTGTATTTGGGCACCCTCGTCTTTTCAGACACTTAATTTGGAAAATATGGGGTCTAAAAGTAATTCCCGAAATTCAGTTTATTGGGAAATAATATTCTGCCTTTTAGTGATGCTATCTTAAATTGTATTCATCATTTGACCCCGTTTGTGTGATGTGCATGAATTATATTAAGACAAGGGAACACTTATTTATGCATTGCACTTTCACCAAGGAAATATGGCTCACTGCTCTTTAAATTTGAATATTTCCACTCTTGGCTTTGACACTCTTACTGATTGGTGTCCTTTTTGGTTCTAGAAACCATCTTCAAACTTCTTTGGGATCTTGGAAAAATTGATATGCCATCATTTGCTGGCAAATTTGGAAAGCAATATGTGAAGTTGTATTCCATAATAAAAATCCAGATCTCATAAATACTTATAACGTGAACCAAAGTAGTTTAATTCACTTCTCGGTCCTACTGGGTTGGGGAGCGATGAGCATTTAGTTCAGAGTTGGAACTCGCCATAACACGGACGAATACTCGAATATAATTTTTAGAGACTTAGAGTCCTGCTAATCATATATATTGCTACTAATGAAAACTTGAAAAAATTCAGAATTGGAACTCGTCAAAACTCGGAATGAGCGAGGAATTCAACCTCGACAAACTAGCGAGTAGTGAGTACTCGCTTGAAAATCGATCTTAGAGAGCGATCTTAACTACTCAAATGCGACCAATAGTTATCTTAATGTTGCTCTAAGACTTACTATTATTGGTCCTCAAAATGTTCAAAGTAGAGTTGATATACACAATGTTAATACTATATAAGTGAACATATCTTTTGCTCATATATCTAGTTTTAATAGTTGCATATGATTGACAGGGTTGAGTGTACCTATTACAGGTCCCTATGGGAACATCCATGGGCGGATAATATAAGGAATTAAAGTCATTGAAAAGGAAGAAGCAGACCGTATAGCTGGTCAAGCTGCGATGGAGTGGGCTTCACAACTGAATTGCAGAGTTTTTAGCCTCGTGGGAACAAACGTGGTTTTCAACAAAACTTTAGAAGGAGGATAAACGTAAACTTTAGAAGAAGAAATCAAAATAACCAATTGGAAGACCAACTCTGAAGTTTTTTTGATCAAAAGACCAATTTTGGAGTTGATAGGCTAATCTTTGACTTAACCGGTTTTGATAATGTCATATATAAAAACGTAAGGTCTGCTAATTATCCAGATCTTCAAAATTCAGCCATTAGCAAAAACCGAAGTCCTCAAGGTAGGAAGGCACCAGTTCTTTTAATTTTGATTTTATAAAATAATAAATAAATACTCCCCTAGTTTCTACAAAAATGTTACTATTATTTTTCCTGGCTAAATTGGGGCCTAGAGTGATTAATTTGGGCCTACGACTACAAGACAAAAAAATATATTTTGAAGTAGAATGGATAACCCCTTATCCAATTATTTTACTAAATAGCAAAACTACCCCTGATTGATTAGTGCTAATTTGGGAGATTAAATGATGTTTAACAATCAAGTTAACCCCGAAATCAACTACCATTATTTCATAATCAAAACTTGATTTTTTTTTGATTTTTTTTCAAAACACGATCCAGAATCGGTTGATGTTAATGCAATTTTAAACCGATTCTGGGTTGAGTTTTTTCAAAGGATGAAGTAAACCCATAATCCGATTTTTTTAATACCCAAATAAACCGATTAATGGAATCGGTGTTTATATATGCCCATATAATCCGATTATACCTTACTTTCAGAAACAAAATATTCATTACATAGTTTAGGAAATTAGCGCATTACATATATAGGATTCAGTATGGGTATTCTAGAATTTGACACATCAAATGTTCGTCAATGAACCTCCGAGCACGTTGGTACAACGTCGTATATTCTCTGTGGTGAATGAACTTAGTTTCCCCATTACGAATTCTCCATAGCCCATTGAAATGTTCCAGCTGAAATCAGTGAATTCTTAAATGTTAGTATGCGAACTTTTAACGATGACATAAGTATAAATATTATCGGATTACTCACTTTTTCCTTAAGAGGAGCTTGTGGATGATGTTGGTACACCATATTTATGACTTTAACATACTCTCGCATTGCACTTTTTATGTAGTTGAGTCGAAATGCCAAGTCTTTCCATTTGTGGTTATTGGGATTCCCCGTACGCCCGTAAAAGAACTCTTTAACTCTCTTCCAAAACATTGAATAGATTTCATTCGGACGTTCACGGAACGTATTAGCAAACGATTTAACGAGACACGAATCTTCATACGGTTCCCATTTCACGTCTACTTCCGGATCCCACTCCATTTTCTAGGCTAAGTGTGTGATGTGGGAGTGGCTCAAAGAGGTTGTCTTTATATAGATAAAGACTCAACGACTATTTTCTTTCAAATTCAATTCAAACAATCGGAGTTTAGGTATGTCCACATAGTCCGATTGTGTCCTTGCAAAATCATATAAAATGTGCCTCTCAATAATCGGATTTTAATATTGCACATGTAATCCGATTCTTGGCAAAAAAAAGTTACAGAAGAACTGCCACTTTTCCTTGCAAGAATCGGATTACATGTGATGCCAACATAGACCGATTATAAAGGTTGTCAAAATCTTCCTCTCAATAATCGGTTTTTAGTATGTCACTTGTAATCCGATTCTTGTCAAAAAAAGATACAGGAACATTGTCACTTTTCCTCACAAGAATCGGATTACATGGGATGCCCACATAAACCGATTCTCAAGGTTATCAAAACTCAGATTTTTTTTGTTTTGTCAGAATCGGACTTTAAAAGTATCCTTATAAACCGATTCTGAAAACTTAAAAACCAGGTGAACAAAATTTTCAAAATCGGTCTATGTGGTGCACCTTCAAAACCTGATTCTGAAATTGTGCCCCTGGAGAATTGTAAGAATCGGATTTTATACAGGTAAATGTAAACCGATTTTGATAGAAAGAACTTCCAGAATCATGCATTTTTTGCACACACACATTGTAGTTAGTTCTTTTGTCGCGTCTTAGACAAACACAAGCAATTTTAAAAAGAAACCAGAATTAGTCATTCATAACCTAGGAATATAACCAAACATAATTCGACAATAAGTTTGAAACCATAATTATCCATAATTAAAGACATAAGTTTGAAACCATTCATTCATCAACATCCCCACCACGACCACGACCACCTCGTCCTCGTTTAGCAGGTTAGGCGTTGCTCGATGCACCTTCAGAATTCTTTTTTGAGGCGACTCTCTTCCTATTTTTCTTTGGCTCCTCCTCCTCCATCGGTTCCCCAAACTTTGCACCCGCTTCTACATCTTCGAGACTGTTCAATTCATCAATCAGCTTTTCATTGGCCTTAACATTTTTCCCTTCCCCGATAGCCAGCTGTGCTTGGGTTATCAAGTGCCCGACTCATCTTATCTGTTTCCATTTTAAACAATAAACATTAAACAAATAATGCTAAAACAATTAACAAAACCGTAATTGAGAAATAATACGCACCAGGAATTCGAGAGCTGTATCTTTGTCCTCTATCCGGGGCCTCTCATCTACTCGTATCACTCGAGTATGCGAAATATTGAGGTACCACGACATGTAACCCGGAATTGCCTCATCATCTGTTCTCAATCGACCATCCATAGCATGTCCGTTGTACCTTCTCTCATCCCAATATTTACATGATGGTAAAGGGTCGTGAACAATCTCAATATCATTATCAAATGACTTGTTTTTTTCCTCATCGATTTTAAACTTCTTGTGCTCATTTGGGATTTTTTGTACGTATCCGCATTGTCTTGCGACTCTCGTCGGGTCGTACATTACATATCCTCTTGGGTGAAACAAAGGCCCAAAATAATGAGCTTGCTCGTGGCACCTTACCATCTTTCCTTTTTCTTTGGCCAAATCACTCCTGTAAGGGTCAGAGACAACATCTTTCATCGTCAAGTTGTCTAACTAGCGTCTTAACTTCAGATAAACCACATCTTGGGACTTTTCCTTACTATTGTAGGTGTACATGTCTCCATAAAAGTTACCGTCCCATTCCTTGTTCTCAAAAGCCCTTTTAGCAAATATTGGGAAGTGCAAATATATCCATGCATGCAGAAAAGCCATATTCCCTCCGATTTGGTTCCTGTCAGCCCTAGAAGCCTTTCTCAACTCGTTCAACGAGTGTGCAAGGATGGCAGTGCCCCAAGAGTATCCGTGAATCTTGTCAAATGGATGCAACAGCTGAATAAAGTTGGCATTCACATGGGCACCAAAAACGTCGGGAAAGATAAAAGATCCCATGACGTAAAGGACATACGCATTGACAGTGACGAAGATACATTCCTTGGTCACCTATTTTCCCTCAGCACGAAGTTTCTTTGTTCCACTGAAGAGTTCCCTCATCTTCGAGAGATAGAATATCCGCTGCTTATATTTGCCTACTAGCATTTGTGACTTGGTCATCTCCTCATCCCATTGGAACACTTCCTTGGTGAACGCGTAAATCTTATCCCACTCAAGCTCTTGCACGTACTCTTTGTGTTTCACGGCTTTACCATCTATGCTTAGCCCGGTAATGAACTTCGCATCATTTGGAGTTATCATTATTTCGCCAAACGGAAGATGCAAAGTATCTGTTTCTCCATAACATCTCCCGGCAAAGGAGGAACAAAGAGGTTTGTTGTCGTAACCAAGATCCAAATTCTCGACCGCAGGAAACAACCCCGTAGATTTGACTAGATCGACTACTTCATAAACTTCTCCAACAGTTGATTATATTCCTTGCATTTGCCAATTCTTCATCATACTCACTGACGTACCTGGCTTCATACGATGAACGACATCCTTGTGATCCTATAAAATAAAACAAATCCGATGGACAATAATCAAAACACTACACGGATAATAAGTTTTATGTTACATAGCATAAGGTTTAGGTAGTTACTATGGTATGGCAGACGACCGCGGCCCAACTCTCTTTATACCCCCATAACACCCGTCCTCCATCACCGGGTAACCCGTAAACATGATCATTAGGGCCACGAGGAAACATCTTCTCCGGGTCGGGCATGTGGTCCCCTTTCTTCTTTTTTGGACCATCTTACTTACCATCTATCTCACCTTGTTCTTGAGCGTCTCCTCCTTGGACATGTTGTTGAACTTATCCTCCTTGGACTTGTTCTTGAACTTCTCATATCTCTTCATCAACTTCATCCTCACTTTCTTCTTCATCAACTTCATCCTCACTTTCTTCTCCATCACCTTCCTTGCCACCACTTTCTTCTCCATCACCTTCCTTTCCACCACTTTCTTCTCCATCACCTTCCTCCTCACCACTTTCTTCTTCAGCAAATTCTCTATTACCATCTCCTTCTTCAGTAGGTGTATCAGAATCAGATTCTTCTTGTGCTGGTTGCTCCGCTTGAGGTGGTAGGTCATTGATGTGGATCGCTTTGGTTTTAATACCCGAGCCCCTTCGGTGGGAAGCATTTATATTTTGACCACCCTCTCGACGAGGTCTCAAACTCTGAGGAGAATCTAGATCATTTTTCCTCTTATATTTCTTTTAGGCTTGACGTTGTTGCTTGCCCTTATTTGGCCTGTAAAATACGGAGATAAGCGACAAACAACAATGGAATCAATGCATATTTTTGAATTCAAGGTATACAATCGGTTTACTCGATATACATATAAAGACCGATTCCTAACATAACACATCGACAATCGGTTTATATAGGTGTTAATGTAATCCGATTTTAACAAGAAAAAATTACAGAAACATTGGGCATTCTTTCTTACAACAATCGGTTTACTCGATAATGTTATAAAACCCGATTCTAACATTACACATCAACAATCGGTTTTTATATATACAAATGAAATCCGATTATGGCTAAGCAGTGGCTACACAATCGGGATATGTGGACACTTATGTAATCCGATTCTAACGAAAAAAAGTTACAGGAAAACGGTTATCCCTACAGTTACATAATCGGGCTATGTGGGTATTAACATTGACCGATTATGGTTCAAATTTCTCGAACCAGAAAACACATGCAGGGCAATCGGTCTTTGTGGGCACTAACAACAACCGATTCCTAATACAATCGGTTCACAAGCACATTAACATCGTCCGATTATGGTAAAACCCATAAAAATTTGATTTCAAAATTTTAAATTTTTGAGCGATTGCATGTTACTAAAACCTAGTTTAGAGGAGTGGGTTGATAGAAAAGTTCTGATTCGACCCATTTCCTCCTCTTGTGCGATCAAAGATGGTTCAACTTCCTCAACCGTTTTCTTCGTTTTATTTCGAATCGCTTGAACAATTCCGGGATTATTTGTACTAGGAAATTTCAAGTTAGTAGGATGCTTCACTCTTGTTAAAATTTTAACCGCCGTTGTCTTTTTCTATTCACAACGTGTCAACCGCACATTACTCCCACGAGGGTAGAGAAAGAAAAAGTGAAAGACAAGTAACCACAAATTTCATTCGTGGCTGTGAAGAAATCCTCAGAAATGGGACCCACACTAATACCCTTAAAAATTGTATGACCGCTTTTCCACCACAGAATCTTTTTCCACAAGTATAGGGGCGCGTTTATACTTTGATACTCCCACTCCCACTCCTAGGATTGCATCTGCGAATCTCGGTCTCAACAAACTTTCAACGCCAAGCGCGTGTTAGATAGCGTAGGACCAAGTGTCCGGTACCTAGACCACGTAACACTGTTTTCTCTACCTAACTGACACGTGTTGGTAAAATGACACACGTGGTCAGCCCTTTCTTGGTTGAATCGTTTGGTCGCATTATACGTGTGATGAGCAAATAGACACAGGCACGAAAGCTGAAAACGGAACCATCTGGTTGGTCAAGAGCCGTAATTCATATATTGGGGACTCTCCTGAGTCCGGGATTATTTGGGACTCTCCTGGAGTAATTTCAGTTACTTCTCTAAAAAAAACGTCCGAGTTACCCGGTATGCCGTTCAGCACATCGTTAACTGCAATGACTATTTGCTACAAAATGTAGGGCCCCCTGTTTAGGATAACTGTACCTGTGAGGGCATAATAGTCCAACTAGAAAATGAACGGCCAGTAGAATTCTACGAAACTTTAGCTCCACGAGTGTGCAAGGGTAGTAGGTAATTTCTGCGTTGTTTCCTTGGTCAGCTGCTGATCTATATAAGGACGCCTCTGATCCAAGGAAAAAATAAAAAGAGAAAAGGTTTCATCTTTCATTAGCTCTCTGCAATCAGTATTCAAATTCAATCAAAGGTTTCTAATCTGTTCTTTGTGTTGTTCGAAGTTCGATAGCATCTTATTTTCCCAATTTCTAGGGTTTGTTTCTTTTGAGGAAAAGGAGGAGTTGCCAAAGGTCTTCGTTCAGAAATCTTTTTAGCGTTGTAAGTTAATTCTATTCATATGCTTTTCTTCTTGATTTTGATTAATTTGGATAAGATTATGTTGATTTAGCTTTGAAAAAACGATACAATCATGAAATTAGGGTTTGAGCATGTTGATTAATTATATTATGATCGATCGATGAGATTTACACATTTTATTTACATATGATCAGATTTTCAGGATCATTAGGTCTGAAACCCCCGATTATTTTTCTTCTTATTATTATGATTGAGGAGATGGTTTCCTGTAAATCAAAGATTCAATCTAGGTTTTTTTAAATCAATGATTCAATTAGGTTTTTTTTTTTTTTTTGTCTTTGTAGAATTGAATGAAAAACCGTTTGTAGTTCATTAAATCTAAAACCCTTTCTTTGATTTATTATCCCCTTCGATGATTCAACATAGGGTTTTGTTTTTGTCTTAGAATTGTGTATAAAATCATAGTTCATCTTTGATTATATACCCTTCGTTTTGTTCCTGCTGTTGTGTTTTATTGTCCAATATGAGATGGTTCTGAATTTTGTTTTGACATTTTCTTTTTCAGGAAAAAGACTGAATGATATTACCCAACTAATGGAGGCTAAAGGTGGTGAAGATTCTAGTAGTAAATCCTTAGTTTATGAAGCTCCTCTCGGTTACAGTATCGAAGACATCCGACCAGCTGGTGGAATCAAGAAGTTCAAGTCTGCTGCTTACTGCAACGTAAGTTTAAAATTCATATATTATAATTATGTCTGCTTATGGATAATTTGGTTTTACTTATTTTGGCAATGAAATTGAGAAGCTAACTTTGTTTTTCACCGTGTGTTCTTATTGTGCAGTGCTCCAGGAAACCATCCTGATATCTTTTAAGCCGTCTATTGACCACTTTCTGTGGAATTTTCTTTAGGTGTTCAGTTTCCTTCATTGTCTTTTAATAATCTTTCCCAACCTCAACCCAAATTTTCACCTCATTTGTCAACAACCTACTTCTTTTTAAGAAATGGCCTCACCAACCTCTGCAATTGGTTTCGAAGGTTTCGAGAAAAGACTCGAAATCTCATTCTTTGAGCCTGGGGTATTTGCTGACCCAGCAGGCAATGGCCTTAGGGCTCTGACGAAATCTCAACTGGACGAGATACTAGAACCAGCGGAGTGCACTATTGTAGGGTCCATGTCCAATGCTCATATTGACTCCTACATACTCTCTGAGTCTAGCTTCTTTGTCTACCCATACAAGATGATCATCAAAACTTGTGGAACCACCAAGTTATTGCTTTCAATCCCACCTATCCTTGAGTTAGCAAAAACTCTATCTCTCACTGTAAAAGCTGTGAATTACACCCGTGGCAACTTCATTTTCCCAGGTGCTCAAACTTTCCCACACCGCAGCTTCTCAGAGGAAGTTTCAGTTCTAGACAGCCAGTTCGTTAAGCTTGGTCTGCAAAGCAGCGCATATGTGATGGGTGATAATGAAGCACAAAACTGGCATGTATACTCTGCTTCCGCTGAAGTAACTGCTGATCAGACTAGCCCCAATTTCACTCTTGAGATGTGTATGACTGGTCTAAACAAGGAGTGTGCATCCGTCTTCTACAAATCTGAATCAAGCACAGCTAATGAGATGACAGAAGCCTCTGGCATAAGGAAGATTCTTCCAGATTCTAACATAAATGACTTTGAGTTCGACCCGTGCGGCTACTCGATGAATGGTATCGAAGGACCTGCTATTTCTACTATTCATGTTACACCAGAGGATGGTTTCAGTTATGCAAGCTTTGAAGCAGCAGGGTATGATCTGAAGAATGCTGTTGATCTGGAACAGCTTGTAAGGAGGGTTCTGTCTTGCTTTGAGCCGAATGAATTCTCTGTTTCTGTGCACGCTGATATTGGTAATAATGTTCCTGAATTGGATTGCTGTCTTGATATTAAAGGATATAGTTGTGGGGACAGGAGTCTACAAGACTTGGAGGATGGTGGATCTGTCGTTTACCAAAGCTTTGTGAAGGTTGGCAGCTGTGGATCTCCCAGGTCTATTTTGAAGAGCTGCTGGAAATCTGAAGATGAAGACGACTCCGAGTAGGGATTTTTATAAGTACCATATTCGTTCTTGATATGTTTTCAATTTGTTTCTTTGGAGTTTGTTTGTCAATTCTGTTGGAGTAAGCAGTAACACCAGTGTCATCTGCTCGGCCTTGTTGGTTGGTCTTTCAAACTTAAGTATTGGGTCAGGTGGCTGTTTTATTAAAATAATAATAACAAATAATAATAATTATGATTTCTGTCAAATCCTTGTTTTTTCTCTGGAACAAAATGTCTGATTATGTGGACAACTATGTGATCTAACAAAAGTTAAATGATTGAGATGAGACTGATAGAGATAAACAATAGGTGTCCAATATGTCCAATATTTTGCTTTCTGTTGGAGAACAAGCATTGGACTGGAATACACAATTCACACCTACTTAGATGAATACTGCGAAGCTGTAGTTAAAGATTTTGGCTTCAGATTTGGTTTAACTAAGCTTTTGGATCATGTAGATAACAACCGCAGCAGGCCATACAGCTCCTGAGCATTTTCCAATAAGACTGATATCTTTGGATTTGGAATGCTACTACTTAGAACTTATGGCAGGGCCCGGCAAAGTAAGCCAAAAAGGAGTCATGGGTTACTATTTTATTTTAGTTGAAAAAGGAGTCGTGCCTGAATGTATTTTTGGTTTTCTGTATGTTTCAAGCTATCCTGTTTTTGTAGATCATCCTTCTAACGAGTTACTATCCAAAGTGAGAATAGTGCGCTCGATATTAAAAAGAACTATGACACTACCAGTTTACCAATCAAAAAAAGAAAAGAAATGAGAATGGCTACAGTATCTGATTCAAATAACTAAACGCAGTCGACTACTAGAGAGATAGGGGAAGGAATTAGATAGTTCCACTCAGCCTATAATTACTTGGGGTCCGAATGCTTCAAAGTTAGGACCTTTTACTGCCATCCGCAGGATGCATCTTACCTCATTTTGTTACTGGGTTCTCTATAAAACTAATTCTGTTTTAAATTATGACAATAACATGGTACCAGTGTTGGTGTTTGTCACGAACCGAGAATACACGTCATTTTGGTTTTAGAGCTGTTATAACTCCCACACAAGTACTAACGCCGGAATCCATGGACGCATAAAAATTGAAAACATTCAGCTTCATGTCTGTTTAGCCAACAAGCATTTTGATTAGCTTCATCAAAGGGGTTCTGTGATGAAACTAATTAAATAAACAACTCTTCTTTTCTAATCAATGAACCCAGTCCATTTCATTATACATGCTCTTTAAGAACCATTATTTGCCTTGATATTTAATATTGCTTCATTTATTAATATTGTATAAGTAACACCACTGCACTTAAAACCAAATTTACGAGCAGACGCATATGGAAAAGCTGTACATTTTCAAATAGAGCTGAAAACTCACCCATGGAATCCGTTTTAGGAGGAAAAGCTCTTGAACAAGAAGATTCCTACACCCGCAATCGCCAATGTGAGAACAAGAGGAACCCCGACAAATTCAAAATCAGCAAGTCGACCACTGCTGTTCGTTCTGCCTTGGTCTGACCTCTCAGTCAAACTCTCACGAAGAAAGTTACTGAGATTGTCTAATTGGTGCATTACCTGATGTTGCCCTCGTACAATGGTGTTGATCTGTTCATGACAGGAAAAACTAGGTAAAAATTAAACACGACTCTAATTGAAGGATATGGGGTCAATCAAATACCTCTTCCATCAACGGAGAGTCCTTCACTAACTGAGACGAAGATGAGGATTTGGGTAAATGAGAACCATTGCCTAAACCAGACATGAGATGAGGTGCAGATCCATTGCAAGCTTCAGCTTGCAGGGACAAGTTTTGTTGGCTAAAAGAAGCTTTCTCAGTTGTCAACCTCGAATTCAGCTCTTCCATTCGGGATGTGAACTCATCCAACCTCTCATGAAGAGAGGTAATTTGTTCAGAAAGTTGAGTAATCACACCCTATAAAAGAGGAAAAAACAAGATTATCAATTGATGTTTTAGACTTTTGCAATGCTTTAGATAGACCAAAACTAATCAGCGAAGGCATCTATACCTGGTTTGCATGTAGAGCTGGTGAATTTGGCGGTCTTGCATTGAAGCTTAAATTGTGAACTGAAAGTTTAGCCAACTTGGATTGACTCCTCTCCCGAAGTGCAGAATATGATTGTGACACGCCGCTGTTTAAAATATGTTTAATATCAATTACAGCTAAATATATATGTAACCCAAAGAAAAATGAATTATAAGAGAAATAATTATTGCTCTAGAATCAAAAAAGAAAAGAAAATGAGAAAAAAATATTGATTTATACAAATTACAAACTAAATAAACTACACAAGTCACAAGTACATTATAAGAATTTTTTTCTTCTCCGTTTTTCTCTGAAACAAAGAATGAAACTTGTGGTCTATGCCTCTCAGTTGGGCCAGACAAAATCAATGTGTAATGCTCATCATGTGTGACGGTGACCCAACTTAAGGTATCAGTAAGAATTAAGTTAAGTATAATATACAGAAAGACCAAGCAACAAAACCTCTTAGCATTTGTGTTTCTCATTGCAGCCGTGTCTGTTGATAGTCGTGAAATAGCTTCTTTCGGTGATGAAGCGAAATCCTCCTCAATGAGTTTTGACTTCAGATCCTCAGGCAGTGCCTGTGAGATGATTAGATTAGTTATACATGTAAACAAGATAAACGCGGACGATCAATTTGATATATTATGATTTCATACCATAACTTCATTTACAAGCTTTTCGAATTGAATCTGTTCAATGTAAGTGCGAGGAACATATGAACCTCCCAAACCTAGATGATCTGCCACCATGTTCACATACAAACGGTCTTTACCTTGCACCTCACCAATACCATTAAATATTTTCATGTCAGTGCATTGTATATTTTATATGAAGGAACCTTAATCGAAGATGATATTCCCACTTAATCAGATATGAGATATCACTTATCTTTTTTCTCAGGAGCCTTGATGTAATACCTGAACGTAGTGACGATTTAGTTGTTCTAACCAATCCATCTTCACACAGACCTTTTCACTGAAGAAAACACTACTACGCCTTTTAAGTATGGCTGCTATTGTGTAACCCAAGGCCATTAATCCACCAAGAAGCCGCACACTTACTTCAAAAGATATTCGTGGTGATATTATGAATGGACTATCAGTAACCCATTCCTGAACCAAAAGTCATGAAAGTTTTCCCCATTATAACCTTGAAATATCATAAGTTTCTCTTTTAACCGGGAACATGAAAAGCTATTCTAACAGAGAATATAAGTTCCTGAAGGATAAACCTCAAACATCAGGTTGTATTTCCCATCTCTGTTTCGCATGCGCAGATACGATTGACAAGCTTCAGGATCTTCACCTGGTGGAAGAAGATAAATATCATACGTTTCTTCGGTGGTTTCTGAATGCACTTCCGGAATCACGGCTTTGATTTGATCAACAGTAAGAGTCTTTCGCGACTGCAGGACAGAGAACAATACATTATTAAATGTCATCATTTCATAAAACTAGTTGCTGATAGAAAAGAACAAATACAAGACCGGTTGAAAGAGTGTTTCAGTAACTAAATAGTCAGCACCTGTGAAACAAGGCTTTTTGACTGTTTGTTGTTTTGACATATTTCGCTAGGTTTGGGACACCTCAGACATCAAACAAACAAACAAAACAGCAAAAGACCAATGCAGACCCTAAGACCTGTAATATACTTTATCTTACTTATTCACAATCTCTAGCAGTAGCAACTCAGGACAGGTTGTGAGAGGCTGGCTAAGAGGTCCTCTTCCCTAATATTAACAAGTTTATCCACAGGATGTAGATTGGCTAAGAAGTTGGCACTGAAAATCTCTCCATAACAGTGAGACTGAGAGTAACTAACATTATAACAAAACTAAACAAGGAATTTAGTTGGGATTAACCTTTAAAACATAAGTGGGATTCTGGAACCCTGTGAATGGATTGAATTTGTTGGTTATTTTTATATGTGCTGTTTGCAGATCTGGTTCAATAAAAGCCTTGTACATTGGATACACCTGTGGAAAAAGAACCACGCAAGTTAGTAATAGTTTTTCTTTCTAGATTAAGTAACATTGAATATGGCAGTGAAAGAACCGTTTCAGAGATTTGATGGATTATTTCTTCTGGTTCTTGGCCTGCACGTTGTATATCCCGTAAAACACGTTTAACGAGATCGAAGTGAACCCCACCAGTGATTGAGACTCGAAAGTCTAGCAACGGTCGCAACTTTTCACTCAGAGCATAAATGCCTTCAATAATCAAAATCCGAGAGCTTGGGACCTCAACTGTCCTGGTGCGAGGAACAAAAAGTTCTTAGCGTCATATTTCCAGAATTTATTGGGTAGAGAAAGAAGAGGAAAAAGCTTGAGTTTAAGAACGAAATACAAGATTTACTGAAACTGTAATTGTTTACTAAATTATTAACCAAAAGAGCTGAGAAGTACAATATACTATAGCTACATTGGGATAGATAAGTTTGCACATAATAACAGCTCAATCATATACTCTCGAACTTAGTAATCAAGGAAACCGAGTCAGTGGAGTCACAACCTCAATATGCTAAACTAGACAAAAGAAATGTAGCTTTCTCCTTATCTACTGGAAGTTATTTTTCTGTTTCATTTATGTTTTTGTTTTGCTTCATAATGTTCCCTTTTCTTTTTTCCTAATGAGAAAGTATCCTAAGCTAATAAACATCAAGTGGAAGATCATTAAAACCATCAGAACCATTACTATAAACTACTAACTGTTCATCAGGTACAGTCCAACCTGTATCCTGTTCGGCTGCTAGACTTGAAGTCATATATTGGCACCTCAACGGGTTTCCCCTCTTTTAGACCACGGATATTCTCAAGAAGTGTATCATAGTCTGTCAAGCGCGGATCTGTTCCATGCATGAAAACTGTTAGACATGTACAGTCTTTCCACCACTATCCTGCATAATCTTATACTCCAAGGCAAGAAATTGTCAAAAGTATAGACAACCAGAAGAACATTGTTTTGCCAAAGGTCAAAACCTAAATATTTTCAGCAAGATTTTGGCATGTTCACTTGAAGATTTAAATCTTACAACCTTGATTTTGGCATGTTCATTTGAAGGAGGAAAACAAAATTCAAATCTTACTGCCTTGATTATCTACTTAGATTCTTTCTAAATGAGAGTTTATATCATACTTCTTTTGGGAAGTCATCAAGAGATATAAATGAGTTCGTAAGGATTTCTACATAAAGCCGCGTAAGTAACAAACAGTTACATTATCAACAGCAATCAACTTATTAAGGGGTTTTGCTTAAAACCATGTCAATGCCTATACATCCAAACACATTTTGAGTACAATGGAACCTCTTAAGAATAGAATTAGATTTTACCGTCGAAGTTCCCATCAATAATGCGGCTAGCATCATTGTAGTTGTCCATGGAAATTACAGCAATGCTGGGCATGAAATTGAGAATCTTCTCAGTAAATGCTGTCTTCCCAGCACCGGAAGGACCTGCTACTCCTACCAATATTAGGTCTTCATTTTTTTGTGCCAATAACTGGCATGCTCGGATCACAATAAAGAAACCCTTCTCAAACGACAATGGAGTTTGAATTGGGACAATCTCAAATCGATCAGAGTCCCTTTTCTTTAATAATTGAACTTGATCTCTCAGAAGACCAGACCTTCTCCGTGGAGATTCAACACCGACAGAGGTATCTTTAGCCATGTATAACCTGATAAACAAAAGATTATACAGAAAATATAGAATCAGTAAACAGGAAATAGGAAAAAAAAGAAAAAAAGAAGAAGATAAAATTATGTACATAGAGTAGCCAAATTCTAATCATAGTGAAGTCATCAATATCTAATTAACAAACGTCAATATAAATTACAGCATATCAAACTTGTTGATTTCAAGTTACAGAAAAGAGCCCAGGAAAATAAATGAGAGAAGCAAAATTCTAACAAGGAAAGAAGAAATTGAATGAAAATATTTTGTGGAAGATCAGATGATCGGTGAATATACTTACCGAAACTTGTTTCTTCCTCCTGTTGTAATTGTTTATCTGATTTCAGAATTTTGGTTTTCTTTACTGATTTTATTCATGGAGGATGATTATGCAGGTGAAATTCTTAATCTCTCTTCGGACTGAGTTAAGTCAGTTGAAAGTTGCTTTCACGTTAAATGAACTAGTGGTTATTACTGCTTTTCAGTGGTCGTGTCTCCCTCACCAAATGGGCTCTAGCAGAAAGGAACATTACCCCACATTTTTTTGAAGCATGTATTTATATAATAGTCCGCCAGTTACAACACCAAAGATGTCACTATCCATGCACAAAAACACCAACAAAACAAATGGTTCACAAAAACCCTATTTAACATAAACTGTCTATATTACCCTTCTAGTTTAAATCACTCCAATAAAATCGAAAATCAACCCCACCTTTAATTTTTATTATATTATCACCACCAACAACAACGCACCACCAGCAACTAGCAATACCACCGACCACCACTTGCCGCCGACCACCACCACCGATCGCCGTCGACCACAACCAGCAGCACCACCACCGAGCCACCACCACCACCACCGCCGCCACAAACCACCACCGCGCCACCACCACCACCACCATCGCCGTTACCAACCACCACCGCCGCCGCCACCAACCACCACCACGCCACAACCGCCGCCGCCGCCAACCACCACCACCACCGACAGCTACCACCGTGCCACCACCATCGCCACCGCCTATCATCGCCGCCAACCACCACCACGCCACCATCGCCGATGCCGACCACCGCCGACGACCACCACCACCGTCGCCGAGCAACACCACCATTATCGCCGACCACCACCACCACCCAGCCGCCACCGCAAAAAAAAATGAATTTCATTGATCAATATTTAACAAAATGAGAAAAAAATGATGAAACCAAACAGAAAAAATGATGAAACCAAAATTGGTTTCACCAAAACTAGATGAAACCGAAATTGGTTTCATCATTTTTCTACATATTGTCATTTCACCAACACAAACTTCAATGATGAAACCAAAAACGTCGACTTCCAAGTCAGGCCGAATAAACTAGGAAAAAATCAGGTGAAAGCAAAATTTGGTATCATCATAAAAGAAACACAATAAGATGAAACCTACCACCACCGTCAACTTTATTGGAGCAATCAAAATCTGGAGTTTCAGATTCTCCTGCAACAATGGTACCGGTGAGAACCTTCCTTCTCTTCTTCGTGACATCATCACTGTCAAAATTCTCATTCTCCAATGAGCCTTGGAAATATTGAACTCGTTTACGGATCCTCTGAGGTGAGGATGCAGCAGGCAAATATCTCCACCTTGGGGTCTTCCTATTCAGTAATTTTGTCCAAAAGACATGAGACGGATCTTCATAACCTGACTGCATCTCAAGCTCACCAGGTAAAGAAATATCTCTGGAATATGTCCTTCTAGTTCGATTAACTTTCACAACCATTGAGGAATCATCACCAAATAATTCTGTCACCAAATGTTCAGAAGAGGAGGAACCATAGGATGAAGATGAACTATGGAACTCAACCAATAGTCTGAACAAATAGGAAGCACCCCATCTAAGCAACTGATGAAAATTGCGAATCTGGCATGATCAATCCATAATCAACACGTTCGTAGGAATCTGAATCTTCACCGCGTCTCTGACGCACAACATCATCCAGGACGTCCCCCAAAGAGATTCCACTAGAGCCAACAGTTGACTGCCACATCAAAGACATTAAAATGCACAATCAGAACACAGCAAGAGTCGGTTTGTATTAATCATTTTCTATAAATCCGATACCTGAAAAATGATTAGTACTCTGAAACCAATTTTGGTTTAATCATAAATACGATGAAACCAGTTTTGGTTTCATCATAAATAATATGAAACCATAATTGGTTTCGTGCAAATTTCTATTCAACTGCAAGGAAAATTACAGGAGGTATTATACACGTCCATTGATAAAAAGACGTCATTGAAATGTCCTGATTGACATGGCATGCCTACATGTCCATTAGAAAAATCAAAGATGATAAAGACACGCAAATCAAAAGAACACCATGGCGGTTATGGGAATGGTACGACAATGGCGCTACCCAAAGACTAAGATATGCTTAAGAAAGCAGTACGGCAGATGGCGACAACCCGAGTATTACTGTTCGAATCAGGAAAATATGTTAAGGAGTGAAACGTACTTATTAAACAAAATGAGAAGCTATATCAATTGAAAGTGGTTAATGTGCAAGAATTTATTACCTTCTTTTGTTGTTATCTTGATGTCAAAAAAGATGAGGTAGCACACGTTAGTAACCTACCATCAACAACACATGTTGGAACTGGAAATCTACCGCCTGGGTTAAACTCATTGAGCTCCACAAGTGCATGAACAACTGCAGTATATACTTCCTTACCTTGTTCATTCTTCAAGCCTTTCAACAATTCGTCTTCCTCGATGATCAATTTCCGTAGCAAACAAACATACACATAAATGATCCCTAAGTAAATATTCTCGTTATCTATTCGCAGTATAACCAATAAGATTGATTTTCAACGACATAAACTCGAAAACAAGAAATAAAAATTAGATGAAACTAGAACTGGTTACAACAAAAAAAAGACATCATATCTCCAAAAGATTGGTTTCGTTGACAAAAACTAACAAAAATTTGATGAAACCAATTTTGGTTTCATCAAAATGAAAGAAAAAAAATAGATGAAACCAAAATTGGCTTCGTGCAAATACCTTATCAGCATATCTAGTGAACACATATCGACTTGTCTTGTACCTGCAAGATAAATTACAAGAGGTATTATACAAGTCCAGATGACAATTAAATGGTTCAAGAGAAGCACAAAACTACACATCATATCTAATGAAAGACCTAGTTGAATACCATCTAATGAAAGACATAGTTGAATGCGTGAATTTTCTCTTGTACTAGTGCTGCAAGTACCGTAGCTGCCACTGGCAATACAACTATAGAAATGTATATATATGTTTATATAGCAAAAAAAAAAGAAAAAAGAAGAAGAAAAGAAAGCAAATACATGTAAAACACATATAAAGAATATGGCAAGTAAGAAATTCATATGCAGGCATTATTAAAATAGGCATGCCAAGTTAACCAAAATGAACTACAGTACTCAAGAAGATTTCCTAAACTTGATTTGTTGTCCGTTCCCGTTCAGAACAGTCTAGGATTCATCTTTTCCCTTCGCACAATAAGCTAATTAAGTCTAACTATACATTTCATTCTAAATCTTCATATTCCTTGTCAAGCACAGTTGCACAGAAAATGAACCATTTATATAATTAGACCGTAGCATCTTCCCAGAACTTAGATTAATCCCTTCTAAAATTAACCAAAAAGATCATTTTGTTTAGGTGCAGTAGTTTAAACCCAACATAAGCATTTAACGGCACTCCCAGTCCCAACTATACGTTGTTCTTTGAATAGCTCCGTGCTCTTTCCAGCACAATTACAATGGTGGAAACAAGAAATGAACCATAGTTTGCTTTTGGTCAAATCCGTTGCACTAGGTACTCTCTTGGTCCGTAAACAAACAGTAAATCCTCGCTTATTATCATCTTTTATTTCCACAACAACCTTCTTCAGGTAAACCTGATCTCAACTCGCTTTACTTTTATTCATGTTTTTGAATTAAAACTTAGTACTAGTAGTCAAAGATCAGATCTTACACTAAAAAGACCAATTTTTTTGACATTCAACTTTAACATAGATAGATTGAGAATAAAAATTACATTAATCTTACACTAAAAATCAGATCTCTAGATTTAATTTAATTTTTACCTTTTTATTTTCCCCAATTCGCATACTCGATCTGTATTTTATATACGTTGAGTGAAAGGAGGAGGTGCTGTTGTTGGTGGTGGGGAAAAAAAAGACGGAAGATCAAGATATTGTCGTCGATCTGGTGGTGGTGCAGAAGGAAGAAGATGAAGTGCTGTTAGTAGTGGGAGAAGAGGAGGCGGTGGAAAAAAGAAATGAAGAAGAGGAGGTGACGACATAAAATAAGAAGAAATAAACTATGGGATGGCTGTTATGGAATTATTAGAAATCTTGAATGATCTAATTTAAAATTTATAAAAAATTTGGGGTTTTTGTATCACTTTTGGGGAAAATGGAGTTCTTGTAACTCTCAACATATGGGTGGAGTTTTTGTACCACAAGTTTGTTCACCTTGGTGTTTTAAGACTAGCTATGTTTATATAAAGAACTAGGTTACAATTACACCTTGGTATATAGTACCCATAGAGTCATATTGGGTAATTTGATTAAGTAAATTTGGGATTGTATGGTCCCAGATTTTAGTAGATAAATTTTCCGTTTGACTTCCATCTGTCGCGTGATTGGCCATGCCATCTGCCGCCTGATTTCCTTCCCTATAGTTGTGCTGGATTGCTGTTTGCGGAATCTGACTCATTCTCTGCTTTATTTCATTGATCATATCAGAGATATACCAAGGCGGATCGGACGGAGATATAATGAACCGAAGAAGGTTTTCTGAGTCTGTTTCAAATAAAACTTTTGGCCATTGCCTTTCTGTGTCTGTTATAGTTGCTAGAAGTAAAGCCCAAGTTTCTGCAATTAATGCAGTCGTTATTCCTAGCGGTTTCTCCAAAACCATTACCGTTCTTGACTCCGAGTCTCTGCAAATGAAACCTGTACCCGTAAATCCCGGGTGTCCCCTAACAGCCCCATCCGTGTTGATCTTTATCCAGTTCATGGGAGGAAAGGACCATCCGACTGAGATTGTTATCGTCTTTTTTGTGCCTAAGGATTGGTTGCAAGATGGCGATTCCCCTGGTAAAACAGGAGGCAAAGCATCAATCGCCCAGGAGTATTCCTGTTGTTGCTTCAAGGCCCAAGATAAAATTTCATCTGATATTATTTGTTTCTGACGGTAAATTAGTTCATTCCTGGCTATCCATAAGGTCCAGAAAAGAAAACAAAACGAGGTGATAACTGAAGTTGAACCCGGTTCTTGTAGGAGTTGTGAGATGGTTGTTTGAGGAGTTATCATAGTTATATAATTCTGTTTTGAATTTGGAATGGTTGAGAGTCGAGAGAGATGGGTGTTCCAAGATGTAGCCGCCATTGGACAATGGATTAGCAAGTGAGCCGCTGATTCTGGTTCGGAATTGCATCGGGGGCATAGGTTGGTGTTGGTCAGATGGATGTGGTGTAGGATAGAGAAGGTCGGCAGACCTTTATTGATTGCTTTCCACAAGAAAAGCTGAATTTTTGGTGGACACGGTAAGGTCCACAAGAATTTGGTAACTGGGAGGGGGTTCTGATGAGTTTGACCAACTTCTTGGGTTAGACATTTGTACCCAGAAGCAGTAGTGTATTTTCCAGTTTTTGAATGTGGCCAGATGATTCTATCTTGGGGGAAGTCTTGGGGGAGATGGATGCTTATGATTATTTGGGATGCAATAGCTGGTAGGTTGCTTATTTTATCATGTATCCAATTATGAAAAATAGGATCGATGATATCCGCCACTATCTGGATTGGGTAACATCGTGCCGGGTCAATGTTTGGGCAGTTCGGAATCCAATTAGCCTGGATCGGGGTTGTTAGACCGTTTCCGATGCGATGAAAAACAAGTTGTTGTACTGTAGGAACGAGAGATGCTAGTTGTCTCCATTGTGGGCTGGACGAGGATGGAACTGCA
The DNA here is from genome assembly GCA_023531105.1 of Papaver atlanticum. Taxonomy (NCBI): domain Eukaryota; kingdom Viridiplantae; phylum Streptophyta; class Magnoliopsida; order Ranunculales; family Papaveraceae; genus Papaver; species Papaver atlanticum. Next base: position 8,628,920 of record JAJJMB010012161.1, read on the forward strand.
ACATTTCCTTGGAGAATTGGTTGATGTTTAAGATATTTCTCATTGCAGATACTTCCATAAATGGAGTCAGGTTGTTCATGAAGACTCCATATTTTTTTCATGAGTAGAGCTTTATTATGGTCACCACTTTTCCTTATGCCTAACCCTCATTCAGCTTTTGACTTGGTTAATTTATCATATCCAATAGGATGAAGTTTTTTAACTGAGGAATCGTGTCCCCAGAAAAAATTCCCGGTGATACTGTCTATTTGTTGGTGCACCTTGGTAGGAAGAAGTTGTGTTTGCATAAGATGGTTTGACGTGGGTGTGATAGAAGTTTTAATGAGAACTAGTCTTCCTGCAGGGGTTAAGCATTTTGTCATCCAACCTTTGGCTTTTCGTGCCAGCCTTTGAAGAAGAGGGGAGAAGGTATGGATCGATGATCTTCCTTGTTTGAATTGTACCCCTAGATAAATGGGGGGTTTTGGTGTGGTTTGCATGCCGAAGAATTGTTGCAGATTGTTTACCTCATGCGGTTCTAGTCTTGGATGGTGAATAATTACGGATTTGGAAGTATTTATTACCTGTCCCGCTGATGATCCATAGGATTGAAGTAAGTTCTTGAGATGAAAGTTATCCTCAGCAAATGCTTTATAGGTGATGAGTAGATCGTCCGCATACATTAAATGTATGATAGGTGGGGCTTTTTGAGATATGCGGATCCCTCCTACTAGCTTCTGGATTTGTAGGTTTCCCAGGTTTGTAGATAAGATTTCCGCACAAATTATGAAGACATAAGAAGACAGAGGGTCTCCTTGTCTATTACCTCTTGTTGGGTTGATATATCCATGTGGTGTACCATTAATATTGATCGAATAGGTCACTGTTGTGACGCATAACATGATGTAGTCCAAAAAGATGGGTGGAAATCCTAGCTTTATGAAAGCTATTTTGATGAAACCCCAATCTAAGCTGTCATAGGCCTTTTGGATATCTAATTTAAGAGCTATTTTCGGGTCTTTCGTAAGGTTTGAAGATTTGATCCAGCGATTGCTATGTTGTCATGAATTGATCTCTGTGGAACAAAAGCACTTTGGTAAGGGCTTATTAAAAATGGGAGAAGCGGCCGGATCTGATTGACTAAAATTTTAGCAATGATTTTATAAGTGACATTGCAGAGTCCTATAGGTCTGAATTGAGACGGTTTTGACGGATGGTCCACCGTAGGTATTAAAGTGATGTTTGTGTGATTCATGAAAGGATGCACATTAAGGTTATTGAAAAAACTGCAGACCATAGCTATTAACCGAGAGTGAGTTGTTTCCCAGAAAACTTTAAAAAACTTACTTGTGAAGCCATCCGGGCCAGGAGCACTCTCAGAGTTTATGGAGAAAAGGGCATGTTTGATTTATGTCGGTGATACTTCTTTGGTGAGAAGAACTTCTGGTCTGAAGGTTAATCTGGGGGTGATTTCTGCAAATAGGGCCTCATCTATCACCGTGGGTGGAGCTGTATATTGCGCGGTATAATGATCAAGAATTAGTTGAACCACTTCATCCTTATTAGAGATCCAATTATTTTGTGAATCCTGAAGTTGTTGTATATTGTTAAAACCCCTGTGAATGGTTTCCTTAGTGTGAAAAAAGTGGTGTTGTTGTCGCCTGATTGCAACCACTGTATTCTTGATCTTTGTTACCAGTATGTCGCATGATATTGGTGCAATGTCGTGTGATGATTTTTGAGTTGTTTTTCTTGCAATAACCAATATTCCAACTCATTTCAAACCTGGGTAGCACAATGATGTTGAGCTATCCTTATCTGGGTTGTTGATTTCTTGATCATAATGTGAAGGTGTCCAAAAGTTTCTTTATTCCATTCAGTAAGAGAATGACTTGTTGAGATGAGTTTCACTTGAAGGTCTAGAGTAGGCTCGATATCATGATGTAGTGTCCAAGCAGAATCTACCACCTGTTTGATTTGCGGATGAGCGAGCCACAAATGTTCGAATTTGTAGTTTTTGGTTCCTTGCCAGTCCATTGCTTTTGCTTGCAGCAAGATTGGTGAGTGATCAGAAGCTATTCTCTGCAGATGCATAATAGCTGCATGAGGGTTGGTAGTGCGCCAATGCTGAGTGGCCAGGGCTCTATCAAGTTTTTCCTGGATGTTATCTTGTCCCAGTTGGTTGTTTGTCCAAGTGAATGGATCACCTCGGAAACCCATATCTATAGAACCCATCTGATCTATCGTTGTGAGGAATGGTTGAGACTGCGCAAATGTTACTTGCCTCCCCCCCCTTTTTTCTCCGATTGATCCAGAATATCGTTAAAATCTCCTATCAAAACCCAAGGTGTTGTTGGGTCGATATCAGAGAAGATTATCGGAAAGTCTTGCCAGAAAATCTTTCTTGCATCTGGGTGTGGCGGGCCATAGATGCCCGTGCAAAGCCAAGGTTGTTTTATTTTTGTTGTTGTTTGCAAAAATAAATAAATGAAAATTGGGGAGTATTTATCTAAATTTTAATGAGACTTAACTAGCATGTTTTTTCTTTTCTAAGGAATTCCGCTGATTCTGTTAGAATATGGGCATCCAACTCAAAACCAATTGGCAATGAGTGGAGAGGCCCTAAGGATTATAAACCGCAGGATCTTAGATTTCCCAGACAATATGAGACTAATAATCTCAACACACCCCCTCATGTGTAGCCTCGTTGGGTCTAACACATGGACAATAAATCGGGTGACGCGGAGTAAAGGTGCGGTCAATGACTCTTCGTAAATAATAGCATGCTCTGATACCAGGTTAGAATATGGGTATCCAACTCAAAACCAATTGGCAATGAGTGGAGAGGCCCTAAGGATTATAAACCGCAGGATCTTAGATTTCCCAGACAATATGGGACTAATAATCTCAACAGATCCAAAATACTAAAAAAACAAACAAAAATAGAAATACTACGACATCGAAAAAAAACAACTACAACATCGAATTTGTTGTTTTTGTGAATTTGGAATTCATTAAAAAATGCTTAGGGTGATAGAGATTACTGGTATAAAGTTACTTAAGTTAATTTCAAGCTTCTTCTTCTTTTGGGTCTGAAGTTGATGAAGGTCCTGCTCTTCCTGCTTCAAACTTCTGCATTATGTCTCAAAACAAGAGCAAAACCAGATGGTTCTGTCTTTGAAATCCAAACAACATCAATACTAATCTTATGATTCATAGCTTTAGGTTTGGACCATTTTGAAAATGCGGGGTACCAAAATACACCACCAACTTTTTCTTAGGCAATCCGTATGGACAAACTCATTACAATTCCGAGAGTTCAACTTAATGAGTCTCAATCAAGAAATAGTATCTAGAGTTATATATCTATAACTCTTGCAGTTAGAACGTTTACAGAACCAAGTCCGTGAACCTAATTACAAAGAGATTACTTGGACGGCACCAAAGACCAATGTCCAAAAATAAATCAAGTTGTCTCCAATAAACAAGGTCGGATATATCTATTATGATTGATTAATGCACAACCTGTGATATTTCAATTATAAAGATAAACAATATAATGCGGAAAAAGAAATAACCCAGACACCATAAGTTTTGTTAACGAGGAAACCGTAAATACAGAATAACCCCGGGACCTAGTCCAGATTGAACACCAAACTATATTAAGCCGCTACAGATAATAGTATACTACCAATTAACTTCATATTGGAATGTAGTTGAGACCGAATTAAACCCTCCCAGCAATTCAGTTACAATCGCTTTCCTTACACCTCTTGAATCCCAATAGGACTCTGCGCAATTGATTCCTTTAGCTGACGTCACACCAATTAAGAGTTGCATCAACGTAATTGAAGACTTTAAACCAATCTTCCTCCCACGGATAAGCATATATGTGATTTCCTTTACGATAAAAAAGTTTGACTAAGGTGATGAAAATCGATAGAATTGGACAAAGTCTAGCTAAGCTCAAAATCCGTACTTATGCAACCCGAAGTGCAGCCTAGATTATTATTCACCTTACAAGTTTTTTGGAATCAAAAAAGTTTGAGACGAAGAGAACTTTGATGATTTCTATCTATCTTGATCAAGTGAGCAGCTCAACAATCGTTCAATATTAGGATACTCGAGATATCAAGATAAAAGATAACTGGACCTGGCTTCACGAATCCCAATGAAGTCTTTGTAGTCGATAAACCCTAAAAGGGTTTTAAGAAGAGGACGAATCTAGTTACAACTAGGACACACCAATAAAAGTAGTGTCGGGATTCAAAGATCCTAGTTGCTTGAAGTTCCCCTTTTATAGACATTAAAAGCATAAGTTGCTTTAGGTTCAAGCTAAGATAGCTTTGGAACCAAGCAATCAATATCCACCATTATATGAATCTTTGAATCTGATTTACATAAACAAGATATACACTATGATTAGGTGAAACCGTAACCAAACCATGTATAAAGACTATATTCAAGGTGATTATCCGAATCTAGCCGATTTGAACTTATAAGCTTAATATTAATTTTCATAAACACTTAATACTTTAACCTTGAGTCACAATCATGTGATCAAATAAGTCTATAGTGTTTTTAGAGATTTGATTAAATGCTAATTATCTCGTATAAATAATTTTGTTATATTTGAAAATAATCGACATGGTTAGTAGATGTACAAAGTACAAATACCATAGCCGTTCATGAGTAAGGTCAGTCACAATACGTGTACCGGCTTGTATACTATTAAGCACAACCAAGTTTCGGAGTTCACAGAACTATTTGGGTTAAGACTATAATCGGTTGTGAAGTCCACATAACTGTTTTGGTATGCGTACCGGTATGGATACACAAACCGAGTTCCGGAACATATAACTTTTATGGTACGTGTACCTGTATGGATACCAAACCGGTTCCGTCACCACAGTTCCTTTTCGTTTTGCATACGGGTATGCATACCGATCCGGTCCACGAGTTAACAAATTATCACAGTGTTAGAGCACTTCTCGGTCGAACTCGCAAGCGTTGCTATCTCAAGCTTGTTTGTCAAGTTTAGTTTATCAAAACTATAACTTGATTTCTAGTCTACTTATAACTATGTCTCGAATTAGGATAGAAGTGTGTAGTTGAGCTTTAGACTTCACGCCGTTCACCAATTGAAGAAGGTGATCTACGGAAGATCTTGGAGGAACTTCGTCGACAAAAGGTATGTGGAGACTAAAACTTACATATCACTCAGAAGTCTATTCAATTCTATCTACTAATGAGACTAAGTTGTGTAGCTATATATACTTTGTGTTATACACATTTGAAATTTTGAGTCGAGTTTATCTCGTTTATATAATTCTCGAAATACGAGTTTGAAGTATTCTTTAGCTATGTCTTGACTTCATCATCTACTTGAAAACTTTAGTTGTAAACAATTCATTTGTTAGAAACTAAATATTGAGTCAAGATGATCATGTGAAAATTACCTTGAACATCTTACATGATTTGTGTGAGACAATCATTTGATGTTTACTCGGGATATTTCGTATTGATTAAATAATCATTTGAGAATTACTTGAAGCTATTGGTATAGGTAAGATTACCAGTGTTGTCTTCTAAGGATGTTTCAAATCGATTAACGAGAGTTTTAGAACTACTACCAATGTATGGATACAACACAATATGCAAACTGTGAAGTACTAGTTCAGGTCCGGAACTCTTGTTTGTGAACTGTGTTTGCGAACGAGTTTATTTGTGCTAGGTCTGGAACTGTGGTTTGCGAACAGTGTTTGCGAACGGCAGGACTAGGCAAGGTCCGGAATGGTAGTTCGCGAACTCGGTTTGCGAATTCAGTGGTTAGGTTCTAAAATAGGTAAGTATGACAACTCGTTCACATACTTGTATGGTAACTGTTGTCTATACTCATGATCTCAGGTTCGTTTGCGAACTCTGTTTGCGAACTAAAGTCCCTGGAATATTAATGTATTAAGGTATGCAAATTTAGTTTGCAAACCGTGGCATTATGTTCATGAATTTGTTCTTGTATAAGTACTTTGTACACTTACAAACCAAACCGAATATGTTTCAAATGCTTCATGGATATTTCTATGAGATAGTGAACATTTGAACAACTCTGTTAAAACACATTTAAATTCATTTGATTATCTATCATGATTTATTGATTATCAGATTTGGTCTAGAAGTGTTAGATGGCTAAGCTAAAAGTGTTCATATGGCTAACTTCGGTTAACTGTTATTGAGCCAACTTATTATACATGTTTAGATATGGTTCATCCATATCTAAATATAGGTATATTTCATTTGTGTGTATCAAGCTAAACCATCTAATGATGGAGATTGATTGCTTATTTTTTAAGCAAACTTAGCTTGAATCTTAAATCAGGTGTTCATCTAACAATGGATATTAATTGCTTTGTTACTAAGATATCTTAGCTTTGATTGCAAGCAACCCTGATTTGGAAGACTATATAAGGAGGAACTCTAGCATCTGGGAAACCTAATCCCGACACTCTCGTGTGTCCTAGTTGCAAACTAGAGTCGATTCTCCATTAACCTAGGTTTCCAGTTCTTCTGAAAACCATTATTAGGTTTAACGACTTAAAGACTTCATTTGGGATTCATGAAGCCAGGTCCAACTATTTTCTCTGTAGTTGCGTATCCTGATCTTACTTTTTCTATCGTATTTGAGTTTAATTTTCTCTAAGATTTTCTCGAGATTTATCTCCGATAGGTAAGATATATAAAGTAATCACAACAGTTTCTTCATCCCAGACTCTTGTGATTCAGCAATAACTTCTTATGTTAATCAGTTAGGTTATTGTGAGGTAACTAATATTTCTAGGCTGCTCTTCGGGAGTATAAGACCAGATTATTAGTTTAGTTTCCTATTCACCTTGATCTTTATCTTAAGATGGAAACAACAAATAGAATAGACTTCTGTGGGAGACAAATTTGTTTATAAGTCATTGACTTTGGGTAGTAGCAACTTCTAGGCTGTAAAGGACGTCATCTAGGAGAATCAAGTGCGCAGATTCTTGCGAGATTCAAGAGGCGTAAGGAACGTGACTGTACCTTAATCAGTGTGAGAATTGGTTAGGGATAAACTACATTCCAGTTCGAAGTTAACTTGTAGTAGGCTAGAGTATGTAGCGGCTTAATACAGTGTGGTGTTCAAGTGCGGACTAGGTCCCGGGGTTTTTCTGCATTTGCGGTTTCCTCGTTAACAAAATCTTGCTGTGTCATTTACTTTTGTTTTCCGCAATTATAATTGTTGTTATTATAATTTAAAGTAAATTACACAAACTGTTAGAGCACTACTCGGTCGAACTCGCAAGCATTGCTATCTCAAGCTTGTTTGTCAAGTTTAGTTGCCAAAACTATAAGTCTTAATTTCTATTCTACTTATATCTAAGTCTCGAACTAAGATAGAAAGTGTAGTTGAACTCTAGACTCCATGGCGTTCATCATGCAAAGACGAAGAACTACTTAAGGAACTGGTGGATCTTCATCGACTAAAAGGTATGTTGAGACAAAAGTCATATTGCTATATAGACTTCGATTATACACATTTGCTATTTCGAGCCGAGTTTATCTCGCTTATCTATTTCTCGAAATATGTGTTGGTAAGATTTCGCTTTGGACAAGTTCATCTTTACAAGTGACGAAAGTCATGTTGGTTATTTCAATATCTTTAAAATTGCTTTGATGAAGAATAGTGTGTGAATAACCTCTATTTAACATCCTCTAAGAATGTTTTAATGATTTATATGAGAGTTTAAAATATATAACCTTGAATGGATATAAACATTATATCTGAACTCATACATGTGTAAGTCCAAAATCCTTTAACCAAAGTATGCGTACTTTGCTGCTCAGGATAACCGAAACTAAAGTCCGCGTACCCGTACGCGTAATGCCGGAAGTTCACGTCCCGTGAATTTCTGCTGGAGTTTGTGAACTGAAAACAAACTTAAACCGGGTACTTAAGTATGCGTACCGGTATGCATACTTGAGTGGGTTATTTTCTAAAAACGGTTTATTCGTGAACTTAAACTTATATAAACTAAGGAATGCATACTTGCAAACCATGGCTATAAAGTTCATGAATCGATTCGAGTGAATCAAAATCGTTTTTGTTTCGATTGTGTCTTATATACTTCTATGAGATCTAAGCAATTGAACAACTCTCTAACTAGTTCTTTTGAGTCATTTGAACTAGTTATGGTAAAGATGAATAAGGTTGATATAAAAGTTCTCATATGGCTAACCATTTGGTTAACTACTGTTGAACCAACTAGGTGTACACGTTTAGGTACGGTTACATAAACCTAAATGGACGTGCATTTCATTTGTGTATAACAAGCTAAGTTCGATCTAACGGTTGAAAGATATTAGCTTGAATCTAATAAGTTTTTCATCTAACGGTGAATATTGAATGCTTTGTTACCAAGGTAATTTAGATTGCAAACCCTGATTTGGAGACTATATAAAGGAAAACTCTAGCAACTGGGAAAGCTAATCCCCACACCTTATGTGTGATACTAGTTGTATAAGCTAGAGTCGATTCTCCTTTAACCTTAGGTTTCTACCGAGACCCTGTCGGTTAACGACTTAAAGACTTCATTAGGATTGTGAAGCCAGACCCAACTATTTTCTCTGTAATTGCGTGATCTGATCTTGCTGTTTCTATCGTATTGAGTACAATTGTAAAATTGGCTTGAGATTAATTTCTCCGATAGGAAAGATAGAAAAGTAGTCACAAACATCTTCGTCTCATCGTTTGTGATTCCACAATATCTTGTTTCGCTAGTCGATTAAGATTACTGTGAGGTGATTGATATTTCTAGGTTTTTCTTCGGGAATATAAGTTCGGTATATTAATTGATTCCTGTTCACCTTGATTTATCAAAAGACGGA
>JAJJMB010012161.1:8640981-8812007 GCA_023531105.1 Papaver atlanticum
AACCTTAATATTCGATCTCATATGATGTGTGAACCCTTATGGTTTGTGTGGCTTTTTGATTTAGTGGGATTAAGTTCTAGCCCATGTTGGTAGGCTTTATCAAAGGATCATAAGGTGTTCGGATTGAAACTCATATGTGAAAAAGTCACAATATGTTGAATCGTTTTGGTTTAGCATAAAAGCATATGTGTTTCGGGGTTTTCAACTTTTGTTATGCATTAGTTAAAACCGATTCAACCTTTCTCTGGTAAAGGTTGCTTTTGTTGTGGTTTTTTTTTTCTTGCGAGAGGATGACAACATAATGGGGGAGAGTTCTAACTTGAACTTGCGCTTAATGATATATCTTTATGGGGAGAAGAGGATGCGGAATCTGAGGTAACGAATTTGTTAGTTAATCATTTTCTTGTTTAAGAAAAGCTTGAGTTTATTGCATATATTTTTCTTTTGCTTAACAAAATTTTGTACAATTGATGTTTATTCCATTATGTGTGCATGGATGTATGTGTGTGTGTGTGTGATTCAATTGTTTCCGGTTAAGAAAAACTGGTTTGATATCTTTCTTTATTGTTTGGTATCAAATGTTTTAGACTTAAAGAAATTTCGGTGCAATTGCGGTGCTTTAATGTCTATGTTTATTTCAATTGCTCCCGGTTAAGAAAAATAATTCCAAATAGCCTATTCTTGAAGAAACTAGGAAACCTAGCTAAGATAGGAAAGTGCACCTCCTTAAGAATTGTGTCCCATGCATCACCCCCGTGCAAAGTGGCTTGCCAAACTCGCCACAATTCCAAATATAACTCCCCACCAAAGTCTGACCGTGAATAAGAAATATAACCATTTTTTGGGGACTACTCAAAAATGGAGGGAGACTACTTTGTGATAGGAATATCTACCCTATACTTATAAGGGGTGTCCTAAAGTGTGGAAATGACTAACCTACCCTTAACCTAATTAAAATTAAAACTAATCTAATAAATACACACACATATATGTATATATATATAACCTAATCTAAATCATTAACATAACAAAATCAAAATCAAAATTATAACAAATCCATTACTTTTAATTTTTCACAAATCCGTTACTATTTGAGGGTTCATTTTCTTCTCTTCTTTCTGCTTCATCGTCTCGATTAAAAAAATCCACAAACCCATTACTTGATTGAAAATATGAGTAGTAATCATCAAAATGAGTTGAAAATGGAAGTTGCAGAGAGAAGTTCGGCTAAGAATTATGTGAAACAGTTTGTCGAACTAGCTGAACTCAGCTTTAATGGAATTTTTTATTTCAGAGAAAAGTTCGGTTACCTCGCAAAACTTTTTTCCCAGCCGATCTTTTAGTTCGGTTACGTCGCATTTTTTTCTTCTCCTAACCGAACTTTTCTCTGAAAACCTATATATTGAGTTCGGTTACGTCGATTTTTTTTTCCCCAGCCGAACTTTTATTTCGGTTACGTCGCGACTTTTTTTTTCCTAGCCGAACTTTTCTCTGAATAATAAAAACTCCATTAAAGCTGAGTTCGGCTACCTGTGTCTTCAGAACCATTAGCCGAACTACACTTGCAGATGAGTTCGGCTACCTGTTCTTCAGATGTCATAGCCGAACTTTATTTCCATGGTCGAAATCAGTTTATAAAATTTTCATTTTTTCGAAAGTTTTTCCCAATTCAAGCAACATTAACTAAATTTGAAGTATACCTAAGTACCCAAAACCCTCATTTCGAAATCAACCATCTTACAAAAAAATAAAATAAAATAAATAAAAACCTTTCTTCTCAAAAATTATTCTTTTAAAAACACCCAACTAACTAATCTAACCTCACTAATTAATCATTACACTAACACTAATTAATCATTATACTAACTAATTTAATTACCAATGGCAAGTTTGGTATTAAAAAAAAACTTAGATAAGGGGTGACTCATTATTACTTCTAATATCCACCCAAAAAATTGAAGAGTAGCCCCCTCCATTTTTGAGTAGTGCGCAAAAAATCGTTCAAGAAATAAGCAGTGCCAATGGACCTTGCGCAAATGCATGTTAAGTTCAGCCCACAAGGTTATCATCCACGCCCAACTGTTCTCGGCTTGTCAGATTTTTGAAACTTACAGCCCATTTCCTCGCTCTAACCGACTTGGATGAATTTCTCTTTTTCACCTGTGTTGCTCTACGGTAGAGTTTCCTATCCTATGCTCGCCTGACTTTACCTACGGTTGACTTTCTCACCATAAGCTCTTGCATCTTCTTCCGAATGACATTCTCTCTGTTCAGCATCTCCATCAACCTCCGACTTCATTAACTCCGTTCACAGCATCTCGAACCCGATCATCGATCATTACTGCCATCACTCACGTAACCATGGCAGCAACACATACTATTCTCTGTCTTTCCCTGATTTACTCGAGCTCCAAACTTTTCAGATTTCATCGTCAATGGCTCCTAATACCACCAACAGATAACAGCATCACCTACATCGCTGTGCTCAGCTTCTTCCTCTTAATCATCATCCATGGCAGAAACGACACAACCTCCATCTGTTCGATAGCCACAGCTCCAAACTCCTCTTCTCTATTCCCTGTTCTTCAAACTCCGTCCCTGAAGTCCTACCCGTGCATAGCAGCATCCATCAACAGATGCCAATAATCTGTCGTTCAGTCTCATCACTGCCATTGGCAGAGAGTTTCATCGTCACCACAGCTCCCAGTCTCGTCTCTGTTATCTTTTTCTTCTTTATCACTTCCCTCGATCAAATACCAGATCACATCAACCCACTCTTCAACTCGATCTAAGTTTCATTACCATCAAGAACTAATGGCAGAACTCAACAGCTCGACTCCTCTCGAGCTCCATATGGCTGCAGTCGACCCCCAAAGCCACTTCGACTCAACCACAGAATCATGGCAAACCTGACAGAACTAAACTGGTTCAAACCTTTCTACAAACAGCCTGAATCGCTGTTGATCTCCAAGGACATTGTATCTCCTTCCCTGCAAGCTGTAACACACACAAACCATTCTTTCATTCATAATCTCAGAACTGTACTTCAATCTTCTCCATTCATTCAATATCTTCAATGGCAGAAACTCATTTTTTTCATCTGTTTTAGGTCCACAAAACCTATTCAAATTCAAACCATTACACTGCCATACAGAAATATAAGGCTAACCCACTTCTCATTATTCCTCCTGGACTGTAAAATTGCCTCTGCTCCTCTCAGTTCATCATCAATTTGAATGGCAACACTACTGCCACTCTTCCCTGTTCTTCTCGGCAAAGCAAAACTCTGTCCGTGGTTTTAACATAGACTACGTGTTTGTCCTGATCTCCAAATGTCTGATGGTCCTTCGCGAATAACCCTTGATCCCATGGTTTTCCGGCGTGAACAAGCTTGGCAGCAATGCAGTGACTTCTTGATTCAATTAGGAGAAACTGAAATGTGATACTGCACGACCAAGTTTATAAAGGAGGAGGTGCCCCTGAGCAATTTTAGCGGTTGCCTATAGTAAACCCAATTAGAATCAAATGGCTGCCTTCCTTGGATGCCTCCAGTAATTCTTCATGGATTTCAGTTAGTTGCTTCGACTGCCCGTAGTGGTTTCCATGCAATGACAATTCTGCCTATTTTGTGGCCAATTGGACGATTTCTTGTTCTTTTCGGGAATAAGCTCCAAAATTCCATAAAATATAAAAGAAAGCTAATAATACAATTTCACAAGAAAACTAGCTAAGAAAGCATAATTAATCGATACTTAGAGAGGTGTTTTTTAAACACCTATCAAGGTGATTCAAAATCAGTGGAAAGGAGAGATACTGAATGAATATGAGGAGGAACTGAAAGAGTTGGATCAGATGGAGTTGTAGGATGTGTAATAGAATCCTGAGCAGGAACAGATAGAGAATCTTTGACAGGGTTAGGTATGTCAAAAGAAGCCTGAGTAGGTGTAGAAGATAGAGAAGTAAGAGAAGCATAAGGAAAAAAGTTGGGTACATTATTTATATGTCATTACTTTTGAAACCCAATAAATATGTCTCTACTTTTTAATAACCTTATCCATTTAAAATTAGATTACTTTAATACCCTCACCCATATAATATTTTTCTTTATTTCAAAATGGAACAAATTTCTTCCTCTACCACTTCACCACCACCACTAGCACCACCACCACCGTTCAACAACCACCACCTACCAACCGCCACCACCACTAATATTCCACCACCACTCCTTCACCACCACCATTACACCACCAACAGTCCTCCACCACCACTAGTCCGTCGCCGCCACCACCACTAGTCCGCCACCGCCGCCACACGCGCCACCGCTGGTTCATATATTTTTGTATCAACAACAGTAGTTGATCCAAATAAAAATAGAACCAACAGTAGAAGTTGATCCAATTTAGGGGATCAACAACGGTAGTTGTTCCAAAAAAAAAGGATCAACACTAGAAGTTGATCCAATTTAGGGGATCAACAATGGTAGTTGATCCACTAAATTGGATCAACAATGAAAGTTGATCCATGTAAATGGAGTGAACTTGGCGTGAGTCGAACACGCATCATCTGACATGGAGTCAGTCATGCTACCATTGCACCACAAGTTCAACATTGGAAGGAATTTACATGATTTAAACTACAAGCATGATTTAAACTACAAGCATGATTATACTTATCCAAGGAAACTATTGTCAACAATAGGAGTTGAAAGGATCAACAACAGTAGTTGATCCATAAAAAATTGGGTCAATAATACGAGTTGATCCCGTAAAAATTGAAGTAAGTAGGTTTACTGAAAGGATGCTATACCTGGAACACCATCAACAAATGCAACCAAAATCACACCCAATCTCCACCACAATCACACTCAAACTCCACCACCAACATCACCACAAACATCCAGAACCACCAATATTTATTAAAAAACACCACCAACCACAAAAACTTCACCAACCCCACTGAATCTATTACCAAAAAGACTACTATCAACACACACTAATGTAACTCCTGCACTAATGTACACGCCACCACCTTCACCAGCACATGAAACTCCTACACCAGAATACATGCCACCACCACCACCATATGCCTACACAACTCAACCACCAACAATTATGTACCCCACACCACCTTGCTACTTCAAGTCACCACCACCACCACCGTAAGTCCACTAATCCCATAAGCCATAGTTTATATAACCAACAAGCAATCATTAAAAAAATCCAAATTTCTATCGGCAATTGATTCAAGTAGATGACAAAGCCATGTTGCAAATTGAAACCTAATGCTATAAAATCGACGACTAAATTTAAGTTGAGGTAAGGTTCATCATCAACTACAGTAACCACAACCAATCTCAAAACAAAAACAGAAAATAGATTCACATACATACCTCTTCCTCCACCACCACCACCAGAACCACCACCATCATCATAACCTCTTGAGCTTCAGTAATTCGAAGAATTTCAACCCTAAAATTATTAGAAATCATAACCTATGATCATATCTCGATCTACTTAAATCTAAGAATTTAATCTTTAGAAGAAGAAGGTCCTCTCTGGTGCTGATAGTTGTCGTCCGAATCCGAATCAAGTTGGCGACGACGAAGGTGGTAGTAGTTGCAGAGGCGGTGATGGTGGTGGGGATGGCCGGAGAACGAAGAGATACAAAATAAAAAAGAAAACTGCTGTGAAATGAAAGGAAAGATGAAAAGAGATCTCGACTGATACATGGGGTATTTGTGGGAATATAATCAAATGGATTTTCTTCCGGATGATATAAGGATATAAATATTTGTTGGTAAGGATATTTGTGAAGCCCTTAAAAAGTAAGGACAATCGTATAATTTCCTCAAAAAAGTTTTCATGAAACACAACATGTTTAGATACAAATATCCTGCCAGTAATTGGATTGAGACACTTGTATCCTTTTTGATTGGAACAGTAGCCTATAAAAATGCATCTCTCACTCCTAGGATCAAGTTTGCTATAAGTGTATGGTTTGATCCAAGGAAAACACAAGCAACCAAAGCATTTAAGAATTTGATAGTCAGGTTGTTTGTTAAAAACAAATTGAAAAGGGGAAAACAAAGTTTTGAGACTTTATAGGAAGTCTGTTTATGATGTAATTAGCAGTAGATAAGACTTAAAAGTTCAAACCAAAAAGAATGGGGCAGATGAGCTTTAATCAGAAAGGTTCTAGTGATGTTCAATAAATGCATATGCTTACTCTCAGCAACACCATTTTGTTCAGGTGTATGAGGGCAAGTAATTTCATGAGTGATGCCATATTGAGAAATTAAAGCAGCTAATGCCTTGTTAACAAATTCTCCACCACCATCAGTTCTTATTGTTTGAATAAACAGAGAAAGTTGTTTTTCAGTAGTATTTTTGAAATGAAGAAAAATTGAGTGAAAAATCAGATTTAGCAAACATTGGAAAAACCCAACAGAATTTAGTAAATCATCTATTATGTTGATACCATATTTGTATCCAGTTACAGATAGAGTGGATGCAGGACCCCATACATCGATATGCAACAACTGCAATGGAGAACTAGACAACTGAAATGGTTATTTATGACTCCTGCCAAACTGTCAGTACATAACAAGGGTTTAGACATTGCATGAGAGATATTTAAGATCCTACAAACTTTATTTAAGGACTCAAAAGAGGGATGAGCTAGTCTTATGTGCCAATTTGCAGATGAAACTTTGACACTAGAGTAAGGAGCAATACTAGAAGATGTCGTTGATCTTGGAAATGGGTATAAGACATGCTCACTGGGACCTTGAAAAGGAATCTTCCCTAACCTCAGATCCTTGACAACAAATGAGTCAGAATCAAAGGTTAGTGAACAATTATTGTCTCTAGTGAATTTGTGAACAAATATGAGATTTTGGGAGGCTTTAGGAACATGTAAAATTTGTTTTAGTAAAAATTTCTTAGAAGGAACAGAAAGAGTAGATTGACCAGTGTTTAGAATGGACATACCTTATCCATTTGTTGTGGTAATAACCTCATTACAAGGATAAGAAGTAGAAGTATCAATGATAGAATAATCAAATGTTAAATGATGAGTAGCACCAGAGTCCATGTACCATGGATTCTTCCTAGAATATTAGCTGAAGCTAACATTACTTGTAGATTTATTGGTGGTTGTCTTCCTTGATAAGATAAATTCATCATGTTCCAACATTCATTAGCATCATGACCATACTTCTTACATATTTGACAAGTTGGCTTGTCATTAGTAGACAGATGAGAAGGAGGCCTTCCTAAAGCAGGAAAACCAGAAGTAGCACAAAAACCAGAAGGTTGAAATCCAAAAATAGGTGTTGATAAAATTTCAGATCCTCTACCAAAATTATTATGAGATCTACCTGCTCTACCAGAATTAGGATTGTAACCACGTCCATTAGCACTAAATGGCCTAAATTATGCATTTGAGCAGCAAAAGCTCTATTGTGAGACTCAGTAATGAGAGCTTTGTTCCTATCAGTCACAACACTCTCTTCACTCAACATATTATTATGAAGTTCAACACTTGCTATTAGAGGATAACAATGTCTCATTGTTGTCACAAATGGAATATAGTCAGAATTTAAAACAACAAGAGTGATAACAACAATATTTTTGTCAGAAACAACATCACCAGAATTAACTAATTGACCAGACAACAGTTTAATCTCATTAATGAGAGAAGTTACATATTTATCACCTTATTTGATAGCAAAAAACCGAGTACACAATTGAAGAGAATGTGTTGCAGAAGATCTTGCAAATCGTTCTTCAATGTTTTGCCAAAGCTCATGAGAAGTAGTAGATCTAGAGAAGTAAGCAATAACAGATTCAGAAATTGTCGAATTGATCCACATTGTGATACAAGCATCTCATCAATCCAGATGCTATAAAGAGGATTCTCAATTCCATTTTCTTGATTTCGCCTGTTGGTGAACTGAAGAGGATATTCAAAAGATCCATCCAAAAACTTCATCAAACGATATCTTTTGGTTACAAAAAGCATCATATTCTTCCAAGTAATGAAGTTATCTTCTCTCAATTTAAGAGTGACAAAATTTGTTAATTGATTCAAAGAGGCTTTGGTGATAGAATTCGAAGTAGGATTTTCCATTATTGAATTGAAGAAATTGAAACAGATAGAAAGAAATCAAGATAAAAAAAATTGAGATGAAGAGACAAATGAAGAAAGGTTCAAGATCTAAAGAGAAGCAGAAGAAACAGATCGAAAACCAGAGAAAGATTCTTTTCTTTCTCTATCGGATACCATAGTTGAATTGATAAATCCAAAGAGTAAAGTTTCATTGCAAACTGGCAAAGAAGACAACATTATATAGTTGTCAGAGAGAACGGAAAAACAAGAACACAGTTAGTCAACAGACAGGACTAACAATCATAACAGAATAAATGACACACATACAAGTGACACACACGAGTCGACACACAGACAAAATTACAGAGTCAACAATAGAAGTTGATAAGACATACTGATGAAAACAGAATACCGATTATTTGGGAGAAAGAGACCAGACAGATTTAGCACAGGTACAAAATCGCTTTACTTTGGTATAAGGGGATAAATCATTTTGGGAATATAAAAAAAGAAAAAGAAAAAAATCAGTTATAAAAAAGAAATCAGTTATAAAAAAGAAAAAGAAAAGTAAAAAAGAAAAAAAGAAAAAAATCAGTTATATCTTACCACAGGGTAAAAAAAAAAAAAAAATCAGTTATATCCGTATGTAGGAAAAAAAGTAAAAAAAAAATGTAAGTAAAAAAAAAATCAGTTATATCTTACCACAGGGTAAATATGTAGGAAGTACTCAAATATCATTGTCAATGATAATTCCAGGACCCAAGTCCCACGGAAATTATATCCATATGTTTTTGCAACCAGGTACGGAAGGAATATGCATGTCTATACTGCAATAATGACTAATGTTGACTATGATTGAGCAATGGAAATAAGAGTAAAACAACCCCTTAATCACAGACATGCAACTTCATTATACCCAAGACTTAATTTTGTAGCAGAAGGGTATGAAATTTGAAGCACTTTGGAAAGAATACATAACCTACAGCCTGTTTTTACAGATGAACAAGGAGGAAACAAAAGAACCATAACAAAGCACAGCACAACACGTACATACGTAAAAACAACTCTATTGCTCTCTTTTTTTTACATGAAAAAGTGTTATTTCTGACAGATGCCTGTTTTTAAACTCTTTCTTCTTTTTCTTCTCTTTTATAAAAAAATAGAAACTCTTTATTAGTCCATACATAACAAGAAACAATTTCAAGCCTACACAGAAGAAAATTTGGAGATCAATTTGTCGCCATGAATAATAACATTATCAATACCGGGTCGAACTGCAGCTTGAGGCTGGAGCATCCATGTTACAAACTGATGGAGAGCTTCCGGATAAGGTGGTTTAGGCCCAGCAGGCCATTTTACTTGTGCGTTTATAATTGCTAATTGCAAACTTCCTCCTGACTCCCCAAGCACATACTCAAACGGGGACATCCCGTACCTGTAAAAACCCAGAGGTATTTAATGGATTTTGATATCAGGAACTATGTAACTTATGATTGAAATTCAAAACCGAGTATCTTTGGTTGCTCAACTTTAATAGGTGAATAAAGAATAAAATGTCAAGTCAACAAAAATAATCTTGTGGGAAGTTCTTGTGCTTGTTTTTCTTGTAAGTTATATAGTTGTTGGAAGGAATGTAGCAGGTCCAGAATAGGTAAAGGTGGTTTTCTATTAGACGGAAAATTTAATTTGGACTGCTAAATTCAAGGCATTGGATTTTGTTATGGAGTTTCACGTCTTTTGACATGTAGCCCTCCTTTTGGGAAGTGAATAGTCCGTAGTCTCATTGCCCATCACTGTTGATGGTACAAGTTTCAAGGTGTGCAAGTATAGTAGTCTGTGAATTCGTTCATATCTTATTGCCATTGGGTATCTTTGTATTGAAAACATTAATCGACCAAATAAAAGATTCATAGAGGATACAGGAAAATGGTGCAGGAATAGACAACGTAATGAGAGAAATGAGGAAAATTACTCACATGATTGCATACAAAGTGCATCCAAGAGACCAAATATCTGTTCTCTCATCTATATCAGTATGGCTAGGGCAATCCCACAACTCTGGAGCTCGAAATGGTGCAGAACAATGCTCGGCCGCCCATTCCTACATACCAGCCATTTTTAAGCAATTGAAGCATATAATGATTCTGATATTAGGTAAAGAAAGTGCATCTAATTTTACTCTGTGATACGAAGAAAATAATTATAAAACAACTTGAATTTAGTGTGATTTGATTATTAGATCAAGAAGAAAAAGTATTATCTTATGCAACTTGCAAGTAACAAGAACGGTATGAAGGAACACATCATTTTTGACAGAAGGCTGATCACACATGAATGAAAACCTGCAAGTGGCAGCAATAATCTTTGCTAGAAAATAATTTGGCAATAAAATAAAGACATACCTGCAACTGTAATGCTTCAGAACGTGAACGAATTTGCTTCCTTGCAGGCCGAGCACTTCCAAAATCCATCAATATGGAAAGAGGCGGTTGCCCTTTCCTGTGAGTGATAAGGACATTTCCTGGTTTGACATCATTATGTGCATATGCAGGGTCATAGCTGTGCATATGCTTCAGGCCTGCACAAAGCTGAGGTTAAAAATCTTGTCAATTTCTTTCAAAGATTAAGAAGATACATTTACAATGCATTCAAAATTCCAAATCCAGGTATGAGATGTGGTAACCTACAATTGAACATCAGAACAAAATTATAATCTTTATAAGCTAGTTGATAGCACATGTCTTCTTTTCTACGCTAAAACATTGATCTCTGATCCTGCATATGTAACATCTTGGTGAGGTTATCACCTATCACCCTCTGATAACACCGAAACAGTTTCAATGTACATATGAACAAGTAGAAACCAATTGTATTATCTCTAGCACCTCTGAAGTGAGTACCTAGAATAGGACTCACGTGATATTCTTGCAAAAAATATCTCGATTAAGCCTGAGGACACAAATGCGGTTACAGCCATAAGAAAAAGAAAAAGGCAGAAAATTCAAATCATGTAAAAATCTGGTGTTTAGGATTTTAAAATGAGATCCATGGGTAGAGATGGGATGATGAGGAGCATGATTAGTGTAAATTACGGTTTCAGGGTTCTTCAAGGTTATCTGATGGAGGGCTTATTTTGATGTTAGTTTTTCGTGTTCAAGATAACAAATAGAAGTGCAAGCCACGGAAAGGAACCAAAAACAAAAGACATACACTGTCAGTTTATTTCTACAGATGACTTGGGAAGGAACAATGCAATCCTCCTGAGGAATCGAAAAACCTCAAAAGAAAGCCAAGTAGATGACAAGTGATGATGTTTTCTAAAATGGGCAACAATAAATTTGTTAAAATATTCATACAATTATAAATATAGCTTTTAATAATTAGATGAACAACCTAAGTTAGAAACCAGGTCGCATGTTAACAGCATTCTAAGAAAATTTGTTTAAGCATGACATGAGAATCTATCCTGTTTTATTTCATATAGGACATTGTTGCTAGACAATCATTACGAGAATACCTTTTTACATCTGTCTGGTGGATATTTTAGAATCAAATATTAAAAATGAAAAGCTAATAAAGATATGTTTAAGTAATAGATGGCAGATCCTTCGTCACCTGTCGAAATATCTGAAGAACATCGCTGGTCGAAAAGAACTCCTTTTTAGTTTTCATAGTAACGGAATTGTCCAGTAACGTTCCATCCAAATACACTGGGAATAACAAATATGCTTCATGACTGCTGTTTCCTTCAGGAGCCTTTCAGAAAGCAACAAACAGATTGAAAATTTATCAAATCAGATGAAATAGTTAGATATGATACTCAACATAAGCTCTCTAATTAATATATATGCCACACTTGAGTAAATAGTGTAGACCAATGAAACATATATACCATAGATTCTGAAGCTTATTTGAAACCCAAGAAATCTTTAAAAAAAATCCCCAAGTCATCATGCTGGAGCCTGGAACCTATACTAGTGTTGGAAACTATTTTAATACCATTTTGTACGATCCATTGATCTAGTAAAATAATTTTACATACACTAGACGTTTCAGGAGGATTTTGCTTCATTTTCCTTTGCTAAAAAGCTAAACAACAAAGACACAACTCGAAAGTATACCGAGGCGATTCCCAGATGATTTTGTCTCTACACTAAGCTTGTTGACAAAGAAATCACTATCTTTTGAGGCAAATCAACTTACTTACCTATATTACAAGATTCAACAAAATGGTCCTTTGTCAACTAATTCTTATGTGTATTTATGTATATTACTAGTGGTTGTTCAGTAGACTAGGTGTAAGATCATAAATGGAAAATAAATTCAAGTATCTAAAACTGAGTACTTGTTCATAATATAATTTATTTATTTAGAGTTTCCGATAACAAAGGATTTATTACATGTTACATGAGTGATATACAGAGGGTCTTGACACTTACAAGTTAAGTCTTTACGAGTCTTAAGAAGCCTAAGACTAATTGAGAGCCTTGCTAAGCCATCAACATTCACTAAACAACATATCAAGCCTCCACAAGTGCCACAAGTAAAAAGATAAATCATTCAATATAAGATACATATGTTTAGCATATCATAAGTGAATAAATATCACATATAGAAAGAAAAAAAAGCTAGATTACCTTAACTGCGATTATAGCATGATCAAGAAGAGGAAGTAGATTGGGATGGCTAAACATAGATGAAACATGAACCTCCTGTTTCACCAAATTTAATTGATCATTATTTTGAATCAGAACTTTTTTCATTGCATAAGTGCCATCATCTGCAGAAACATAGTAAAACACTAGCAATCAAAATCAATTTCACCAAAATGAAACAAACTAACCACATATCTCCTTAGGGGGGCTATCATCTTAGTACTACTACTCTTGCTAAGAATAGGAACTTCAAAAAAAAAAAAAAGTTCATATTTTTCAAATCAAGTACTAATGCATCAACAAATTAATGAATACCCATCTATTATCCAGTTAGAATAACATGATTTTTTTCTCTTAGAGTGACAGTGTGTATGATTGAACATGCAGGTGATCGCACTTTTGTGAAGAACCCACTTCCCAGACGCAAAGTCAAGATCTAGAGTTTACTCTCACCATATAATAAAATTCACAATTATAATTGAACAAATCCAAAAGAAAAATATAAGATATGTTAAATTCAATAAACTTAATGAACCAAAATGAGGGATCTAACCTGAAATAAGAGAAGGGTCTTTGAATTTCTTTCTGAAACTAGCACCACTAGAAGATGATTCAGTACCAATTTCCTTAACCAGATAAACATAGGCAAACCCACCTTCACCAATTTGTTTTAATATTCGAAAACGATTCTCATTGATCCAAACATCTCCTCCACCATTAACAGCATCGTAAAGAGCATTCAAGCCAGATAACGAGCAACCCATTCCAAATGGTTTGCTCCCTCACTCCTTCTCTCGCTCTCTGTTTCACTCTCTATAATCCACTGACAGCTGATTTTCAGGTTGTCTTTGCATAATTAGGAACACCCTTGTCAATTTACGTTTTTCCTTTCTGTTTCCCGTGTCTGTGAAGAGTTGGGCAGAAGTCTTTTTTTTTAGTATTAAAAACGGGTAGCTAGCTCACCTGGTCCCCGTTCCTCAAAGGTTGATGCGCTCCAGGAGGTCACAGGTTTGAGTCCCCGATGGCGCAGTATTGCAGAATTTGACATGGAAGGTAGAGTTAGCTTGCCCTCTTGCGACATAACCAGCCCCCTATCCGCTTCGCCGTTGGAGCTTAGCTTGTTAGGCTTCCAACTAGTTTCATGTAATATTAGTTATCTAATAATAATAATATGATTTCAAGTGAATTTCTTCTATTGTGGTTAAAAGCTGAACAAAGCTCTTGCCCCACTGGAAAAATATTTAGACCAATAAGAACTTTTTATTTTTTCGTACCACCATTATTTCATCCAAAAACACCACCGAGGTATTTTACTGTTTAGGATATTTGGTATCCACCGGCTGTTGTATAAGATGTTCTTTCCAAACCCTCTCCTCACGTTTTTTTCTCTTTCGAAGCATCTCTTCTCTCCCTATTTTGATTCTTTCTTTCTCGCCTCTTCTACAAATATTTTTTCTTTCTCGCCTCCCTATTTTACTATAATGGAAACCCTTAAACTTACGGGTTTAAGGTAATCCTTTGTGTTCTTCTATATTCTCATGTAATCCCTTGTGGTCTTATATATTCTGATCTTATGTACTTAAGGAAAAGTATGCATATTATCTTATGTATTTAAAGAAAAGTATCCATATTAGATTGATTAGTTTTATTGTAAGCTGCAGGGACGATTTTACTTACGATCTTTTTCGGTAAACAGTGGTGGAGCGAATTTTGCGGGTTCTATTGATTAGGTTTGTAAAAAGATGCAAACAGTACAGTAAAACTTCGATAAATTAATAGGCTTGGGACCTGTTTTGGGGTAAAAACTGATTCTGCAGTTTTTGGTAAATTTGGGTGTGTTGATGAGAAACGAATTCAAACCCTCAACAAATGTACTGCACATAAGTACTTTTAGATTCGAGAGATCAATCTATAAGACTCTGGCCTAAACCAAGAAATGGCCGTTCCAGATTAAATTCGGTCACAAAGTGAAAGAGAAGGGGTTGATCTTAGGGAGGGAAGCGAAGAAAATGTTTGAGATCAGAATGTTGAATTATGAAGGTATGGATGTTTTATGACTTGTATCAGAATGTGGTACTGGCTTGCAGAATGTAAGCTTATCAGTTCTTGGTGTTTTATGGATACTTGTGTTGATAACACTTGTGTTGTTTTCGAAATAGGTTGAAATCCTATTTATACAAGTCACGTTCGAGCACACCCTGATCTCGTAGGAAGTGGAGGTGATTAAGCAGTGGAGAGGTGGGGTTGTGTAAAGTGGTGATCACCACGTTTCCATTATGAGGGAAAACTGGTCACACTTTCACCCACTACTCTCATTGCTGTTAACCGTCCGTTCTTTCCTGACACTTTCTCGTAATGGGAGCGTTGCACGCCGCACGCTGTAAACCGCCAGACAATTACCCCAGTAAGCATCCCCCAGTTTGTGACATGTTTGATGTCTCGAGTAAAACAATCGCTTATAAAACATCGCTTATAATCGATGTATATAAAGCATCGCTTTTAAACAAGCAGCTGAAAATAATCGATGTGCAGGAAACATCGTTGTTTTAGAGTTCGTGCAAATTAGTCGCGAATTGAACGTCTTAAAAAAAGTTGCATGACCGGCCACCTTTGGGTGATCGTTTGAGAACCCTATGGGTGAGCTACCACTTGGTCGATCGTTCCCTGTGGAGGAGGGGTGGCAGATGATCACAACATTACCCTGTTGGCCTCCTAAAAATAAATCTAAACCATCCGACTAGGCTAGCAAAGTTGGATGGACGAGATGATTTGCGGCAGTTGTGTACTGCCGCCGGATTATGCAAGCAGTGCGGCCAGCCTCTTTTGGGTGATCGTTCGAAGGCCATATGAGCAATCCATGGCTTGGCCGATCGCTCCTCATGGAAGAGGGGTGGCCAGTGATCACAGTGCCACGCTGTTGTCCATCTAGAATCCGATCTAAGACATTCGATCAAGCTGGCGAAGATGGACGGACACGATGGATTTGCGGCAGTTGCACAACGCTGCTGACTTAATTTTACGGTTTTAAAAATAGCGCGATCACCCTTTTTTGGGAGAGCGATTCAACACGTTTCTGGTTTGCCGTGGGCAAGTCGATTGACCAAGAATGTAGTTTGGTCGCCGGTGAACACGCCAGTACCCTTTTGATCATTCGAGGGAAGATCTAGGCCGTCCAACTAGGCTAGCCAAGTTGGGCAGTTGTGATGTTTTTTTGAGACCTTTTTTGCCTGTCTTAGCTCATTTGAGCTCATCTTTCAACAACGCGATCACCCATGTTAGGGTTAGCGTTCAAAAGCGTTGCGGGTGTACTATATGGAATCCGATCGGTCGGGATGTTAGTGGGCCCGCCGGTGGAGTAGGCTAGGCCTATTGAATTGTGTGGCCAAATTGTGTAGCCGTGATCGTTTTTTTTAAGACTGATATGGACAGTCTAGATTTTCCTTAAAGAATTTAAACGCGTTCGATCGCGCTAACTTTTAATTAAAAAGTGTGTAAACACACTGATCTCTTTGTCAGAGGGTGGTGTAGCCTATGTGAGTGTTTTCATGCAGGTCTCAATACTGACACTTCGGGAGATTCATGCTACTCCGCTGCGAGTGAACATTAATCGTCATGTCATGCCAATATTGAGAGTTCGTCTGGGAACATTGCATGGGAAAATACTAGGCAGGTCAATGCATTAGTGAATAATGCAGTAGGTTAAAATTTACAGAATATCTGGGATTGTTGCTTCATGCACCATTCTGGATAAATTTCATAAATATGTTGAATTGCGCAATACATATGTAAGTGAAAAGGCTTATGCACTCATCACTTTCAAATGGATTTTGTTCCTTTGCAGGATGACAGTGTATTGAATACAGGGTTTCACGATTTTATCCCTAAACCGAAAACCACCATCAACATGAAGTCCCCTGCTTAGCACGTAATAGTGACGCTATTGCGGGGTAAGCACTAGATGGTGACAGATGAAGAAATTCACAAGAGAATTTCGGCGTACATTACCAGGATAGAGGCTGACTCGGTTCTTGAGCAAGATACGTTTCTTTTCAGCATACGTCAGTTATCTTCAGGTAGATAAATATTTATTTGATTGTTATCCCGCGTCTGAAGCTTTTATTCACGGAAGGTAGAGACTCCTTTTCTTCCCGGGATCCTGCTGGTTTGTGGAATATAAAGAGAAGTGTTTGAGCCTTTCTATCCACACCGATCATTACAGAATTGCATTCTTCTTCATTCCAGGTATTGCTCCATATGTCTCATGTAATTTGATTTTTGATTTTTTTTTTATCGATTGTTGATATAATCATGAAGCCTCTTAGCAGTATATGATGGAAACTACCAGTAATGATTATTCTTCAACTTCTCCAGAGAAGAGTTTTGAAGTCGGCAAACCCAGGGCTAACGCATTCGAGGAGGTGATGGCCAAAATAGATTCTCCATTTCGCGAAACTGGTCATGTTATACAAGGTATGTCTCTTATGTACTTATGCGTCGTTCGAGAGCGTGTTCAAGCTTTTCTGGCTTCAGTTAGTATGAAGGAGAAGTGGAGATGTGATGAAGCGTCTCATCCCCCGAGTGCCAGGGATGAAAGATTCGCGGCTCGATTGAAGCGACGGAGGGTTGAGCATAAGAAATCTCTAGGTGGGAATAAGTATGATTACCCTATTCATAATGGGATCATAATTTTTGACTCTGATGTGGACAAACCGGAGCATCCTCAAAATACTGTTGGGGAAGTTTCTGAAAAGGATGTCGGTACAGCTTCCGAGGAAGAGGTCGAAGTAGCTTCTATAGAGGATATCGAAGCGACTGCTTAAAGGAACGCTGAAGTGGATGCTGGGGAGAACATGGGAGCGGCATCTGGAGAAGATGTTGAAGCAACTCCCAAGGAAGATGTTGAAGCGTCTCCTAGAAGGAACATTGAAGCAGCTGCTGAGAGAGGTGTTGAAGCGACGTCTGAAGGGGAAGTCGAGGCGGCTTCTGGAGAGGATGTGGGGGCGCCTTATGAAAAAGATGTTGAAGCAGCCTCCAACAACATCTCTGGTGAAGGCGATGTTGATCCCGCTGATAATTAGATTTTCCACTTGTTACTTTCTTTCGTAGAAGAATATCTTTTCGTAGCTTAGCTTGCAGATGTTTTCGATATTTCAGTGGTTTTTTGTTTATGTGAATGGAGCCAAGGATTCATCGGATAATAATCTTTCATTCATGTTGCTTTAACAACCTTATGTTTCCAATTGGGTGAATGAATGAAATCTCTTGACTGAGAAATCCAAATCTTCATAAAAAACTCATAACATCTTGGAATTTTAGTCGCCACATACTTCGATAGAGTTACAGTAGAGCCTCATACTCGTTCCTCGAATGCCATGACTAGTGCCTTGATTGCGTAAATGAGTTTTTCCCATTGATGGGGCCGATGGGGAGGAGACACACATAAGTGATGATGTATTTTCCTTTCATGTGACTGGATACCGCTTCCATGATGATATTTATTATGTATAACCCTAATAACAATAGCTTAAAGTAGGGGATGTAATGGTGAAAGAGGATTCAACCACGAACCTGTAACTCCCATTTGGTATTACCCTTGTATATCACATGTGTTGTGCTTCCGTGAACAAGAAATCCAAGAGTCTTGTTTGTTAGGTGTGGAGGCTCTTCCTCCAATTAATAGCTCGTGTGACGTGATTGAACGCGTCTGAAGAAGTGGTTGCAATCCAGGAGTACTACGCGCTAGCTTGATGCTTCCTGGTTCTGTGAAGGGATTTTTCAAAATCCGAAGAACTACTGGTGGCGAAACTTCTTTCCCGGATCTAAGCACACGATGATTAAGAAGCCGTTTCTTTGTTGAAGCAGACTGCACTTCAGGATGCTTTCCCAAAACCATGTACTGTCTGCTTGACGATTTCCTTTGGTCGCCTTACCCTTCTTTTTCTTTATGTATTCCCTTCTTTGGTGTTTTTGAAAGATACGAGTTGCCTCTTTCGTGTTTTTTTTTTGGGTTTTGAATCAATGGGTAATGATTTTATGAGGGTTTAGGTTTACTTGAGACTTTGCCTTGAGATGACTCAGGAGTAAGAATTTTAAAAGAAATGATGCTTTGATTAACTGATAAATTGAAACCCTAATCATGAATGCAAGCAGTGCAATCATTTTGGAGGAATTACAAATATTGCATGAAAGGGAAATTGCTAAAGGAGATACTAAAAGGAATCTTGGAGGAGAGGGAGGCACGACATCTTAGGTATTGAAGGGTTTGAGCCAGCGGGCGTGTATTACTACGCCTTCTAGCTTGTCAGTATTGATGAGCTTGCAGTAACCTCCCAAAATGATTTCTGCCACTAGGTACAACTCGTTTTTCCCTTCTGTGGAATCAGACGAAGCAGGCTGAGCCGCAACTTTTACCACCATATCTCCAACTTGGGCGTTGTGTCATTATTTGGGCGTTGTGCCATTATTTTTCCAAATTCCTCATCTCTAACTGTGACAGCTTCTAAACTCTTGATAAAATACTTGAAAGGACCAGCATCCCATTCACATCTCCTAGTAACTGCTGGGTTGATAATCGGATCGAGTCCCCAAGTTTTGATGGGAGGAGAAGTGATTGATTGCAGAAAAGGTTGTTCAATAAGACTTACTTGGGTTCGGAATCTTCGAATGTACATCGATGGGCTCTCTCCAGGTAGTTGTGTCACATTGGCAAGTTGTTGATACATCAACAAATGATCTTCGGGGTTGGACGACTTGTTGGAAATCCTTTCAGGTATAGACACTGGCAAAGGACACACTCTTAGCTTTGCTTTATTGTCGTGCACCCACGAACGACCCAGAATCATATCATAGTTCGGGCATTCTTTAACAATATGAAACTTGCCGCGTGTTAGAGCATCTCCTACCTTGATTTCGAGATTAATGTACCCATAAACATCCTTCGATTCTCCTTCTGCGCTTTTAATCATAGTTGGATAGTGAACAACTTCCTGCTTTGAAATCTTTGCAGCTCTCAGAGTCTTGACAGTGACAATATTGAAATCAGATGTTGAATCAATCAGTGTGTTGTCAAACTCGACATCCTTTAGGTGAGCGGTGGTTAGGAGTCCCCAGTTGCATTTGTTAGTCACGCTTCCCAGGAAAGATTGGAGTTTGGGAGTGACTTCTCTGACTAGAAACAGACGCTTGCCTGATACGACACGGTTGAGGGATCCAAACATGTCTTGACGCTGCGCCTTGGATAAATACAGAATCTCACATAAATGCTACATCATAAACTGCACAATTTTGTGGACGGAGTCCCCAGAAATCATGCAGCTCCTGATAGGAAGAGGGTCCATATGAACTTCTTTATTTCCTAATTGAAGTTCTCCTGCATCTACCTTCTCTTTGAAAATGCGCTTCAATTTGTTGCAGTCACTGGTTGGGTGGTTGACAAACCTATGGTAACGACAATATTTGGGATTCCCCATCTCTTCTTCAGTTGGCGGACGTCAGAGAGGAGCTAGCTTGATGGCGTCATCTTGAATCCATGCTTCCAGGAGTTCCATGACTTCATCTATTGGAAATGGGAAGTCTGGAGCAGCATCTCCAGTTTCTTGCACAGGAGTCTTAGCCGCGGCTTTCCAGGATGGAGTTGTCTGCGCTGGTGCTGCACGCTTGGGTTGTTGTTCCGCTGCTGTAGCTTTCCTTTTCCCTCCTTCACCTACCACGCTTATAGAGGGACCGGTGTTATATTGCTTGTTGATGAGGCATCTGTTTCCTCGAGTTTCGTGTTCATCTTCACCCCTGGACGGTCTGGTTATTTCTAACAGTACTCGTGCGGTCGTAGCCGACCGCTTAGCGGCTTCATGGAGTTCAGAGAACGTCTGGAAACGCATGTTTTCCAGTAAAGCACGATAGATGAGAACCATACCGTTAATGCATGACTCCACCAACTGTTGTTCGGTCACATTTGGGTCGTGACAATCCAAAACTTGAATTCCGAATCTCTTGACGTAATCGTTTGGATGCTCGTTGTTTCGTTGAAACATTCTTCCCAAGTCTGAGAAAGTGATTTTCTCAGACACGAAAAATACTTCTTATAGAAAGCGGTGACCATCTCACACTAGTTGGATATGCTGTTTGGTGCGATGTTGTTGTACCAGGTATACGCTCTTCTGGTAAGCGACTTTGAAAATTATTTCAGGTGGAGGAAATGATTGTATTCGTGTTCTCCCAAGGATTCCATAAAACAAGAAATGTTTTCGCGAGCATTACCAGTACCATCAAAGAGGGAAAACTAAGGAGAGGAGTATCCCCTTGGGAGAGGAACTCTTTGCACATTTGGAGGATACGGAGGTTAGTGCCGGTGCATGTCCACCGGGTTTTCTTTACCTCGATTTTGGAGGAGACGCTCCAGATCTTCACGTGTGATGAAGTTGGACGGTTGATTCCTTTCCCTTGAGCGTTCAGGAGCTACACGAACTTCCTCATCTATGAAGGCCCGCCTTGTTGAAGTGCTCGCGCCAGGAGTGTTAAAAGTACTCCTTATTGGCTCCATGGGTTGACGTGACTCTTGTAATAGCCACTCCGTTAGAGTCTTGAGGAAAGTGAGTACCTCTTTCTGAGTTGTAGCCATGTCTGTCTTAGCCTTAGCGAGAACTTCTTGTCTTTCCATCAAATCAACAATGGTGAGTGGGGGTTGGCTTCTTCTGAATCCTTCAGTCTCTCGTCCCGCTGAAGAAATGGTGGCATCCCTGGTGACAATTGGAGGTGTCGTGCTCGAAGAAATATTAGGAATAACAGTGGCTCTGGCTCTGGTAATGGGAGGTGTCACACCAGAGGGGATATTTCCGGCGTTACTGGTGCTGGTGTTAGAGGATGTAACACCATGCGATGTGTTGACTGTGCTGGCAGGCGGTACATTGGTGTTAACGGTAGGGATATTAGCACCAGAAGTGTTATCAGCGCCTGTAGCATCAGGGTTGGTAACTGACCCATACCTAAGATCTACCATCTTAAGAAAATCGAAATGAAATTGAAAATTGATCTTGCAACCGAGAGATTAATCTCCCACTGTGGTCGCCAGTTATTTTGGGGTAAAAACTGATTTTGCTATTTTTGGTAAATTTGGGTGTGTTGACGAGAAACGAATTCAAACCCTAAACAAATGTACTGCACATGAGTACTTTTATATTCGAGAGATCAATCTGTAAGATTCTGGCCTAAACCAAGAAATGGCCGTTCCAGATTCAATTCGGTCACAAAGGGAAGGAGAAAGGGTTGATCTTAGGAAGGGAAGCGAAGAAAATGTTTGAGATCAGAAAGTTGAATTATGAAGGTATGGTTGTTTTATGACTTGTATCAGAATGTGGAACTTGCTTGCAGAATGTAAGCTTATCAGTTCTTGGTGTTTTCTGGATACTTGTGTTGATAACACTTGTGTTGTTTTCGAAATAGGTTGAAATCCTATTTATACAAGTCACGTTCGAGCACACCCTGATCTCGTAGGAAGTGGAGGTGATTAAGCAGTGGAGAGGTGGGGTTGTGTAAAAAGTGGTGATCACCACATTTCCATTGTGAGGGAAAACTGGTCACACTTTCACCCACTACTCTCATTGTTGTTAACCGTTCGTTCTTTCCTGACACTTTCTCGTAATGGGCGCGTTGCACGCCGCACGCTGTAAACCGCCAGACCAATACCCCAGTAAGCATCCCCCAGTTTATGACATGTTTGATGTCTCGAGTAAATGGGTCAAGTCATGAGACTCGCCGCTAAAAGCAGCACATAGTACTTTTTGGTCAAATAATAAAATTATTTGTGAAATTGATATTTATAAAACAATCGCTTATAATCGATGTATATAAAGCATCGCTTTTAAACAAGCAGCTGAAAATAATCGATGTGCAGGAAACATTGTTGTTTTAGAGTTCGTTCAAATTAGTCGCGAATTGAACGTCTTAAAAAAGGTTGCGTGACCGGACACCTTTGGGTGATCGTTTGAGAACCCTATGGGTGAGCTACCACTTGGTCGATCGTTCCCTGTGGAGGAGGGGTGGCGGATGATCACAGCATTACCCTGTTGGCCTCCTAAAAATAAATCTAAACCATCCGACTAGGCTAGCGAAGTTGGATGGACGAGATGATTTGCGGCAGTTGTGTACTGCCGCCGGATTATGCAAGCAGCACGACCAACCTCTTTTGGGTGATCGTTCGAAGGCCATATGAGCAAGCCATGGCTTGGCCGATTGCTCCTCATGGAAGAGGGGTGGCCGGTGATCACAGTGCCATGTTGTTGTCCATCTAGAATCCGATCTAAGCCGTTCGACCAAGCTGGCGAAGATGGACGGACACGATCGATTTGCGGCAGTTGCATAACTTTTCTGACTTAATTTTAGGGTTTTAAAAATCGCGCGATCACCCTTCTTTGGGCGAGCGATTTAACACGTTTCTGGTTTGCCGTGGGCAAGTCGATTAACCAAGAATGTAGTTGGGTCGCCGGTGAACACGCCAGTACCCTTTTGATCATTCGAGGGAAGATCTAGGCCGTCCAACTAGGCTAGCCAAGTTGGGCGGTCGTGATGTTTTTTTTAGACCTTTTTTGCCGATCTTAGCTCGTTTGAGCTCATCTTTCAACAGCGCGATCACCCATGTTAGGGTTAGCATTCAAAAGCGTTGCGGGTGTACTAGATGGAATCTGGTCGGTCAGGATGTTAGTGGGCCCGCCGGTGGAGTAGGCTAGGCCTGTTGAATTGTGTGGCCAAATCGTGTGGCCGTTATCATTTTTTAAGACTGATATGGACAGTCTAGATTTTCCTTAAGGAATTTAAACGCGGTCAATCGCGCTAACTTTTAATTAAAAAGTGTGTAAACACGCTGATCTCTTTGTCAGAGGGTGGTGTAGCCTATGTGAGTGTTTTCATGCAGGTCTCAATACTGACACTTCGGGAGATTCATGCTACTCCGCTGCGAGTGAACATTAATCGTCATGTCATGCCAATATTGAGAGTTCGGCTTGGAACATTGCATAGGAAAATACTAGGCAGGTCAATGCATTAGTGAATAATGCAGTAGGTTAAAATTTACAGAATATCTGGGATTGTTGCTTCATGCACCATTCTGGATAAATTTCATAAATATGTTGAATTGCCCAATACATATGTAAGTGAAAAGGTTTATGCACTCATCACTTTCAAATGGCTTTTGTTCCTTTGCAGGATAACAACGTATTAAATACAGGGTTTCACGATTTTAGCCCTAAACCGAAAACCACCATCAACAGGACCGAAGAAAATTATTGTTTTAGCGAAATTATTTATTTATCGAGTTAAAATTTATCCTATACAAGCCTAGTTGGGACAGGAAAATTTTATTATTTTAGCGAAGTATTTAACTAATTATTTTCCATTTATTTTAGGTCTTCTATTTGATGATCTTGTGATTTGCACACTTCATACTTTTTCTTATTATCGGTGTTGTGGCTTCTAAGCAGACGATTAGGGTTGGGTCATGCTAGATTATCTGAGAAGTGATCGATCTTACCTTTTTTTAACTATCAAGGCTTATAGATGTATGAAGGGAGAATGGAATGGAACCCATGATAGAATTACTCCTCTGACAATTGATTAGGATGCGTGGTGGTTTATTACTAGGTTGGACTGAAAAAAACAACAACGGGAAATACAGTTTACGATGCGATTTTGTATACATCCGAAGGTTTAGGTCATTGTCTTATTATTGATAGATTACAATTTTACTGACAACGAGAAGCAAAGATTTATTTCCAAACACTTGACGAGCGTTTAACTTCTATGGTAACAAGATTGTTATTTTTACACATACCAATGCTCGCAGGTTTGCAATGATGGTGCTTATCTTTTGGAAAATGTGGTATATGATATATAGCTACAGACCTAATCAACAGTAAAGACTTCTGCTCAAAGCATCTTCAATAATGGTACATAGAGGTGATGTATGTCTCATTCTCATGGTTTTACTTCAAGATAGTCTAGGAATAATTGGATCTTTTGGGGTTCACACTTGAAACCAAGTATGTAAAGAGTTTGTTGGGTGCAAGATGGTAAGGCAACAGATATGGGCTGTTGTAACACCACTTATTGAATGATGTTTTGGGGACTACTCAAAAAAGGTGGGGGATTATTCTTCTATTTTGGGGTGGATATTTGAAGTAAATTTGAGCCACCCCTTAACTTAGTTTTTCTCTAATACCAAACTTGCCCTTGGTGATTAAATTAGTTAGTGTAATGATTAATTAGTGTTAGTGTAATGATTGATTAGTGAGGTTAGATTAATTAGCTGAGTGTTTTTACAAGAATATTTTTTGAGAAGAAGGGGGTTTTGGTTTTTTTTTTTAAGATGGTTGATTTCGAAATGAGGGTTTTGGGTACTTAGGTATACTTCAAATTTAGTTAATGTTGCTTTAATTGACAAAAACTTTCGAAAAAATGAGAAATTTATAAACTGATTTCGACCATGGAAATGAAGTTCGGCTACGACATCTGAAGAACAGGTAGCCGAACTCAGCTTTAATGGAGTTTTTGCTTTCAGAGAAAAGTTCGGCTAGGAAAAAGAAAGTTGCGACGTAACCGAACTAAAAGTTCGGCTGGGAATTTTTTTTCTCGACGTAACCGAACTCAATATATAGGTTTTCAGAAAAAAGTTCAGTTAGTAGAAAAAAATTGCGACAAAACCGAACTAAAAATTCGGCTAGGAAAAAAACGAAAAAAAGTTGCGAAGTAACCGAACTAAAAGTTCGACTGGGAAATTTTTTTTGCGAGGTAACCGAACTTTTTTCTGAAAGAAAAAACTCCATTAAAGCTGAGTTCGGCTAGTTCGACAAACTGTTTCACATAATTCCTAGCCGAACTTCTCTCTGCAACTTTCATTTTCAACTCATTTTGATGATTACTTCTCATTTCTTCAACCAAAAACGAATGACAAGTAATGGGTTTGTGAGAATATCTTCGTTAATGATTTAAATTAAGCTATATACATGGAGGTGGTGGTGGTGGGTGGTGGTGGTAGTTGGAGGTGGTAGGTGATGGGCGGCGGTGGTGGGAGGAGGTGGTGGTTATATATATATAGGTGATTATTAGGTTGGTTTTAAATTAAATTAGGTTAAGGGTGGGTTAGTCATTTCCACACTTTAGAACACCCCTTATAAATATAGGGTGGACATTCATATAACAAAGTAGTCCCCACCTTTTTTGGGTAGTCCCCATAACATCATTCCACTTATTGTGCTCCTTTTTTTTTGTGCAGAGCCCAAGTCGTATGTGAGTTAAATTATCCAAATTTGGATTTGGCTGTTCTAACTAATGGTTATCAGGGGAAAAATGAATAGATCATTTGTACAATGGGAGAAGTGAAATATTAACAACTTTTTTTCTTTTCTGTTGTATGAAATATGGTTCTAAAGCATAGAAGAAGAGACAGATGAACATTGCAACCTGGTGAGTTTATGATTTATCAATAAAACGGTTGTTGTATTGTGAGTGTTTTCCCTTCTAAAAAATACGACCAAATGGTGCAAAGGTGCAAAATACGTAAGCACGTAAACTTTATTAAATACAAAAGCATGATGAGAAACAATCTTAAACTATGTATATGAACTTTCTCATATGTTTATAGAAAAAGATTAGGGGAAATGAATTCATCTTTAGTTTGTTGGCAGCACGTATTACAGGTTGAGTAAGCCCAATACCAAGCAAGCCATTATTATGCATAAATAGTTAATTACTGGATAATGATGGTCGGTGGGATTGTTGGCTATGTGAACTCAGAACTGAATACCGAATTTGTTAACTCGCCGTCATTTATGTTTCATCTCATTGGCAGATGATTTTTTTAATCTCAAGTTGCCAATAACAGTTTTGGTTGAACATTGCAGGTCTGTACGGTACAACTTAGAAAATGTAGATAAGGTAACGTGGTTCTACAATTCAATCCCAGAACTCCAATTCTTTTGCAGGAGGAGCCTTTCTATTGATAATCAACATAGAGAAGAACGCTGAGAAATTTCATTAATCTTTTTGCAGTGTGATAAGAAATTTAGTTTCTTTCATTGGTGACTAAAGTAGTGAATAACCTTGGTATGATAATAATTTTGGTTGTTTTTTCATTCTATACTTAATTCTAATTTTGTCAGCCAAGGAAAGATCTACACGTAAATGGCAAATGAGTTGTTGAATACTAAGGCCAAGCACCAGGAGACTTCCTTGTGACCCATATCCCTTCCCTACATGACACGGAAACTAAGTTTCCGTGTGAATAGTGCGAAAAGTTTTCGTTTTTTTTTTACCCAAATTTTTTTAGGTTGGGTAAATTGTATAGATTAAAAGATAATTAATAGGAAAAAAAAAAGAGATAAAAAAAGGTTTAAAAAAGAGTTTTAGTAAGAAAAAAGAGTAAAAAAGAGTTTCTGTAAAATTGTGCTTTACGGAAACTCAGTTTCCGTTGCATTTTACACGGATACTGAGTATTCGTTTCTGGTTCTCACATTTTTACACTAACACTTCTCTTTTTTACTGAGTTTCCGTGTCATTTCCCTTCCCTACTACCTGGATCAGATCTGATCCAGTTTGAGTAGTAAGGAAGGGATATCCCTACACAAGTAGGGATATGAGAGACCATAGTAGTTGCCAAATCAGATTTTCCCTACATATGAGGGATAGGGAAGGGAAAAGGGGAACCATAGTGCTTGGCCTAAAGCTGGGCTTGGGAACAAGTTGTTGCAAAAGGAATATATATAAGTTTGGAGTCCAGCTTCCATGTAACCATCTCCAACATGGTTGAATTAGATTTACTTAAAAAAAATTGAATCCCTGAAAATTCACTAGCACCAAAACATACTTTTTCTCTACAAAATATTTAGACCCATGGAACGCACGGGTGTAACAGCTAGTGTAAATAATAATTACTACTGTCTTGCATTAGGAAAGAACTTCTTGAATCTAAATGGCCACCGCAGTTGACTAAGGTCAATGAAACCACAGATCGTAACTCACTTGTGTTTAGTCCGTGTTCTTACTAAAGATCTACTTCTGAAGAGTTAATTGGAAGTTGCAAATAGTTCAACTCCATCAGCTGCTTCAGACACCAGTTTCTTCATTGGTCAAGAAACAACTCAAAGCCTGGATTTATGGGCACATCAACCTTCACCGGACCCCAACCATTTTCTTTTTAGTGTATCAATCCTCATTTATTTCTCTTCACTAATGTCGACTCCAATGAAGGATAAACAACCGCCACCCACCACCAATGTATACCCTTCAAATTCACCCAACCACAATGA
Source organism: Papaver atlanticum (assembly GCA_023531105.1). Lineage (NCBI taxonomy): Eukaryota > Viridiplantae > Streptophyta > Magnoliopsida > Ranunculales > Papaveraceae > Papaver > Papaver atlanticum. The sequence goes on from JAJJMB010012161.1 coordinate 8,669,039, forward strand.
AACAACCTCACCACCTCCTCCCACGCATGAACCCCTTTCACAAATACCTAAGAAACCATTGGAAACACCAAGCAATGATTTCCCACCGGCAAACACTCCTTCTAAAGCTTACAAACCAGATTTTAATATTGCAAAAACAACTTCGGTATCATCTACTTCTTATTTTTCTACTGCTTCTAGTGCCTCATAAGAAAAAGTAAAAGAAACTCCACCACCCTGTATTCTCAGAGACGAAAGTTCTCTTGATCTTCATCATCAATCTCAAAAGCCAAATCCACCTTTTGTACTAAAAGGAAATCTTAAACTACCTTTCAAAATTTTAAGGAACCAACACCATAAGAGGAGTACACCCATGAGACTCACATCTTCCAGTTAAATGAAAGAACTCATGCAAACCCATCAGAACAAATGCCTAGAACTCCATATGTTAGCAACCAAAATCCCATACACAACTTTCAAGTCTGTCATCAAACAACACTGGCACCTTCTTACGTATGAGCACATTCATACGGTAACGAATACATCCGAGTTTCAAGTGTTCATGTACCATGAAAGTGACAAGAACATGATCCTATAACACGAGCCGTTGATCATAGATAACCAGGTGGTGCTTTTTGAGAATTGGGTTAAATATGTCAATAATCCTAATGCATGTTTCAAAAAGGCGGTGTTATGGATCCAACTGCTTTATCTTCCTGTTTATCTCGAAGACAAGGCTACTATCAAATAACTCATGGCTGAAACAGGTAAGGTCCTTGGTGTTGATCTTATTAGTAAACTAGTTAGAGCAAAAGTGGAGATGGACCTATCAAAACCTTTTTTGCCGGGTATACTCTTAAATATTGTCGTCCCTAGTTGTATTCAGTTTTCCTAAGAATATCTCCCAATTATCTGTTATAGATGTGGTTTCTTAGGGCACTAGCGAAGAACTGCACAAACTTTGCAAGATATGAACATGCTCTACATGATCTGAAACACCCGGCGTTTCCTTACCACAATCTCAATGGTAAGATGAGAGCTCAAAACACTAAACCAAAGTTCATCAGTTTCATCTCCTCCTCATCTTCAAACCTTATATCTGGAGGTTTTTCATCGTCCCACCCTTCATGCTCAACCCAGAATATCCCACACCAGAACATGTGAAAAGACGAGGGTACCCAAATACACCACAATATTTTATTTGTCAACCTATAAGTCCTTCTACCGAACGTGATCGTCTATGGACAGAGTCGAGACAATACTACGATTCGGTTCATACTTCATGTGATTGTCTATGGATACGAGATCCAGACAATACAATAACAAGATAACTTGTGTGATTGACTATGGATACAAGATCGAGACAATACAACAACATAGTGTGTACTTGATAATAGGTTCGATAATAACCAAACTCTATAGGATCACTATCAAGTATTACGGAGTTAACGTACAAGTGTAATTTACTTTTAATTATAATAAGAACAATTATAATTGCGGAATAGAAAAGTAAATGACACAACAAGATTTTTTTAACGAGGAAACCGCAAATACAGAAAAATCACGGACCTAGTCCAGTTTTGAATACTCTCAGAATTAAGCCGTTATACAAAATCTAGTACCAACTTCGTATAGTTGAGACCAAGCAGACTATCCCTAGCTACTTAGTTCCATCAGTAACCCTGCGCCTTCGACTTCTAGAGTCACGCACGTGAATATCAAGTCCTTTGGATCGTATTCCGAATAGCAAAGGAAGAATCCATTTGGTAACCACTCTAATCAATTTTGCTACAAGATATAGATAAGTTGTTGACAAAAGCTCTTCTGTTTAATCTAATAAACTCCTTTGTCTTGTTAGATCAATTTAATTATAACTACCGAAATAGTCAAGTATAGATTCACGCTCAATCAATAAAGATCTCAAAGAGAAATATATAGAATGCCGATCTCACGCAACTAATCAATCATATCTATCAAAGATTAACTGATTCTAGTTGGATCCCAGCCGATCAAGGTTTGTGCACTAAATCCACAAGATACGAAAACTAATAATAATTCCTCTTCGTCTTCAAATCTTTTATTGCCTTCAAATACCTGCTGTTGATGGTGGTTTTTAGTATAGGGCGAAAACTGTAAAAGTATGTCTACCTGACCTGGCATCAGAAGTAGTAGACCTTGATATGTCTATATTCCGCAAGGAATTTGAAGAAAATATCAAAATCTGATGAGTGCCTATGTCTCTCTTCATATTATATTGAAACTCAAGCTCCTAGATGAATTGTTCACTAGTATAGAGTCTAATGAGTACTTAAGCTCCTAGCTGCATTACTGACTAATGTCGGAGTCTGCTGAGTATTTTCCTATGCTATGTTCCCCGGCTGAACTCTTAATATTGATATGACATGACAATTAGTGTTCATTCGCAGCTGAGTAGCATGAATTTCCCGAAGTATCAAGATTAAGGTCTGCATGAAAGTAATCAATCAGAAGACGCGCTGACTGCTCTCTGAGAATAAAATTAAGAATTTTGTGTCAACATACAGAATTCACCAAATTTGACCAATTTTGTGATAGCTCGCAAAATTCAAATTTTAACCTAATTAATTTGCAAAAATTAAGTTTTTGCGCCCTGCGCAATATCTCGAACCCTATTGGTCGAGACCAAACCTAGGTAAGCTAGGAAATTAATCCAACATGGAACTGATAGGAGCAAATCCTACCAAAAATCAGAAAACAAGAAGTAAGAGAAACTGCGGCAAATAAAAGCAGTAATAAGGAGGCGCGGCCACACCACTTGGCTGGCCGGCCACGCCCCATATTATTGCCTGATGGCCCCTCTTTCCCATCGACCAATCAATCGCTTTAAATGTGCCACACGCACTTTTGATTAAAGTTTGAAGTTGGCTGGTCGACACACCTAATTCCTTAAGGAATTTAATATAGGCTTCCCATGTCAGTCTTAAAACAATCACGGCCACACGATTTGGCCGGCCAACTCAATGAACTTAGCCTCTTCTCATCGAGACCAAGCAAACTTCATGATGTCCACCGGCGGGCCCACCACCATTCCAGCCAATCGGAATCCTCTTAGCCCGCCAGCAACATCCCTGATTGATAGCCGTAGCTAGGCTAGTCGCGCTGTTGAAAAGAAGTTCAACGAGTTAAGAATGGCCATGGCAGTCTCAAACTCATCGCATCCTTCCAACTTCGCCATCCGAATTGGACGACTTAGATTTTTTTTTTGGACGACCAACAAGGTGCCGGCATGCTCGCCAGCAACCCATCGTTATCCCTGGCCAGTCGAACTTCCCACGACATGTCAGGAGCACACCAAATCGATTGCTCAAAATAGTCTAGCCGCGCGTGTTATAAAACCCTAATTTATGTTAGCAGTAATACATTACTGCCGCAAAACGATATTGGCCGCTCAACTTCGCCATCCGGATTGACCGGCCTAGATTCAACCTTAATCAACGCGCACGGAGCGGATACGTTTACCAGCGACCCGGCTATTGTGTTGGACGATCGAGTAGCTCCCAGCACCCGCCAACACTAAAAAATGTTGGCCCAAAATTGATTGGCCACACGGCCTTTTAAAACCTAAGTTTAATCAACGACAGCTATTAACTGCCGCAAATCATCTTGGCCGCCCAACTTCGCCAGATGAATTAACCGGCCTAGCTCCTATTCTAGGTGCTCAACAAGATGTGGCCATGATCCCTGGCCACCTCCCTTCCATAAGGAACAATCGGCCACGCCGTGGCCTGCCCATATGGCTCCTAAACGATTTCCCAAAGATGGCTGACCGTGCTTCTAGAAGGAGTCTTAAATAAACTAGCGGCAACCAATAACTGCCGAAAATCATCTCATCCATCCAATTTGGCTAGCCAATTTAACCGGTCTAGAATTAACTTGGACCGACCAATAGGATGTCAAAATGGCTACCAGCCATCACTCTCCTATAGGGACCGGCCGGCCTACCTTTGGCATGCATAAATAGTTCCCAGCCACTTCCTGAAAATGGCCGGTCATGCTCTTTTTAAGAAACTAGGTTCCGCGACCAACAAAGACAGGATCAATATAACGATGCTTCACATGCATTGATTATTTTGAGCTGCTTGCTTAAAAGCGATGTTTTACATGCATCGACTACGTACGATATTTTATGAGTATCGGCTTCATAAAAAACTTAGTTATTTAACCTAATAGCGTCACATGCTATTCTTTGCGGCAAGTCTCATGACTTGGCTCATCACACATGACTACCCGCCACCTAGCTTGCGCGTGATTAGTCAGAATAATTAGGCAAGACCCACTCAGCAGCTTGCCACATATTTTCTATAAAATACTCGAGACATCAAACATGTCATAAATAGGGGGATGTTCATCAGGGTATTGATCTGGCGGTTTACAGCGTGCGGCGTGCAACACTCCCATTATGAGAAAGTGTCAGGAAAGGCGGACAGTTAGTGGCAGCAGAGAAGTAGTGGGTGTAAACTGACTCGTCTTCCCTCATAGTAAGACGTGGTTTTCTACATTTTCACACGACCCCACTTCTCCATCACTCAACTACTCCCACTTCCTATGAGATCAGGGTGCGTGCAACTATGACTGATATAAATAGGTTTCAACCTATTTTGACCAACGACAACAGTTGGGGGTTATCAACACAAGTATCCAGGAAAAAACACCAAAGAACTCATAGCTTACATTCTGCAAGCGAGTTCCACATTCTGATACAAGTCATAAAACAACCACACCTTCATAGTTAACCATTCTGATCTCAACACCTTCTTCGCTTCCCTCCCTAAGATCAACCCTTCTCCTTCATTTTGTGACCGAAACAAGACTGGAACGTCCATTTGTTGGTTTAGGCCAGAATTATACAGATTGATCTCTCGAATCTAAAGTACTCCCGTGCAGTGCATTTGTTTAGGGTCTAGATTCGTTTCTCGGCGGCACATCCAAATTTACCAAAACCAGAAGAATCAGTTTTTACCCCAAAACACCTGCACAACACTACTTGAATCTCTTGTGATCAAGCACATACAGAACAGAGTCTTTTGACAATGGATTATCACAAGATGTCTTTAGATCTAACAACAGTTTTAAAGATCCCGTCGATACTTTGATCTAGTCTGAGTGAATCTTATATCAGAAAAGAAGATTCTCAAGCATAAACAAACCAGGTGCAATCAAAGTTTCAACAACCATTAGTCAATCAAATACAATCAAAAACTAATAACACTGCAATTATCTAGTTTCCCAGCAACGGTACTTGTAAAGCTTCTTGATCCCACATAAGTTTTTAAACGAGCGGTCGTAAGAGATTTCACCTAATTAGGATACTTTCCTCTCCGAATAGATGGCTCCACTAGAAACAACAAGAAACGAAGTTTGCCTGGCTCTTAGGATAGTTTGTTAGAAATGCAAACTTAGGTATTTATAGACCAAGGATGTTTGGACACCAAGGAATTTCCAAAACCGAAAATATTTTCAAGATATGCAATGAATGCCCAAATTCGGTTTTCATAACTCCAATAAATGTTGGTCCAATAATTTCCAAAATCTCTCAATAGAAAATCTCCAATTAGTAAATGCACATTACTAATTTTTATTTTCTAGAGCTATGCGTTAATTGATGGTAATTAAAGCACATAAAACAAAAAACCTTAATTAAAAGATTCTTAATTTATTTCGGCACATGATCACCTTGAGTACCAAGGAATATCTTTGAACAATAAATGATAAGAGTTACTGCTCGTGTTCAAAGTATGTTGACATATTTTCACTGCAAATCCTTATTTCGTATTTACAAGGATTTGCTTCTTGGAATCGGTTCTACCACACTTCCAAACAAGTTTAGAATTGGTTTACCAGTATTCCAAGACTACTATGTGATTGATCATACCAAATCACAATGGTTAGTTTTTATCGGTCATTCCAAGTCACATACATGGGTTCGGATCGGTTATACCAATCACTAGGATCGGTTCTACCTAAACATGGTACCTACTTGTGATCGGTCAAACCAATCACTAGGATCGGTCATACCAATTACAAGGATCGGTTCCATCTACACATGCTATCTACTTGTGATCGATCACACCAGTCACTAGGATCGGTTACATCAATTACAAGGATCGGTCACACAACAATTATGATCGGTCACACCAATTACAAGGATCGATCATACCATCTCATGGTGATTACTTAGGATCGGTTACACCAATTACTAGGACCGGTCATACCAAATCATAAGTCTAGGTATTGTGATCGGTTATACCAAGATACGTAACCTGAGTTAAGATCGTTTATACCAACTCACACATATTGGTCATCAAGGAATATGCAATGAATAGCCAGACCAATATACCTATTGATTTCCTTTTCGATTCACGAAACAAGTTCATGAATGTACTTCCTTTAAACAAATGTAAAACATTGTTTCCTCGGATGATATCTTCACCATACACCCATTCACATAATCATAAAACTATAAACAAGATTATGTCGATGTCATATCTACGAAGTTCAAAAGATAAGCGTTATACTTCGTAGTCTAATTCCTTAATACTATGATCATGTCTCATCACTAGAGTATTATATGTTTTCAATATAGCATGACTTGAAAGATACGTTAGGAATGAAACAGTTCAAGTCAATATTACTAACCTCAAGTTGAAGGATGATGTCGTCGTTTTAGTTCGTTACTTCTTCACATTCTTCAGGTCTTCGGAGTAATACTTGTATGTATGTCTCAACATTCCTAGAATTTCTAGTCTAACCTAAACGAAGTTGAATCTAGTATTTAATCAAGCGACTCTATATGAGTTTTGATACTAAAACATGACAACCAAACTTGACATTCCAACGCTTGGTAAGTTCAACCGAGCTATGCTCTAACAACATGCATGGAAAAAATCGGTCTGAAGAAACGGTAGGTGAAGTGAATCTCCAGTCAACTCAGCAACATCAACCTGAACCGATCCATCAACAGACTCGCACGATTGACAAACTAGTTTCCAACTCAGCTCTCTGCTATCATAAATCATTTGGGTCTGAAGTGGACTCCGGTCCCTCAAAATCAGCCGAAAAAGGACTCTGCCACTGACAAAGCACCTTCTATTTCGGCTGATGCAATTTCAATACCATCTGGTACTGATAAATTTACGGCTACCAAAGAAAGAAACAATGATGATTCTCTTGCACCCAAGAATATCCCCTCTGAAAAGGACCCACATATCATCCAAGATGCAGGTACAAGTGCCAGCTTTCACATTCGAACACACTTTGGGGACCAATTCATTTTGGTGTGCCAGTGCACAAAGTCGGTTATTGCGGATGCATGACGGTTCGGATTTTTTCCACCCAAGAAATCAATCCAAAAACTTATGGGCCCAACACAAAATATCGAACACACATCCACTCAAGCCCAACCTCCATTCATCACCACTTATTCTTCAAAATATCGGATTTTTTCACTACTTCACCCCTCAGTATATAAGGCTGCTCGAGTCTTTCCTAGAAGACAAAAATGGGCAAGTAAACTTGGTGGTTACTAATCAAAATGGTGAACCACATGTCAAAGTTACTCACAATCATTTCTTGGCACCCACCCCTGAACCACCAAATCCTCTCAAAACCTATTCAAGGAAAGTCAGATACCAAAGAAAAACCATCCCACTACACCTTAACATTCCCCCAACCCATGACTTTACTGCTCCACCACCACCACCTTATACTCGGAAATTCATGTCAATTGCTTCTCTCACACCTCAATTTACCGGAGTTTTACAACCACAACATGAAGTGCCAAACCCAAGAATCCGCAAACCAAGATCCACTAGATTTCTACACCCTAACAACACCATCCGCCCCAACAAACCTTTACCATTGACCAACAGGAACGATCCCATTCAAACCAATCCGTCTTGGCAACTATCTTTGGAAGAAATGATTGTTGCAGCTGAAGAACCCAAAGGAAAAAGAAAGAGAGTGGTTGGGGAAGACCAACCCTCGCCACAACAATGAATCTCTTGTCATGGAACTGTCAAGGTACTAACAACACCTTGATAGTACAAAAACTACGTGAATATACACGTAGTTATCATTCTTCTCTTCTTTTTTTGTCTAAAACTTTATCTAGTAGTGCTACTATGAACAATATAGTTTCTTCTTTTGGTTTTCATGATTGCTATGTAATACCATGTAATGGACGGCAAGGTGGGCTGTGTTTAATGTGGAAAGCACACCTGAAAGTTCAAATTTTAGTAGCAAATCAAAATGTAATCCATGCTTTTGTCTTGTCTGAGTGTGCTCCCCATCAATCTCTTTTCACCGGAGTCTATGGCCCTCCACACCAACCGGTAAGAAAGAACTTCTGGATGAATTTTGACTTTTTAATTCCTCCATATAATCTCCCTTGGTTGCTGATGGGAGACTTTATTGATATAACATGTCAAGAGTAAAAAAAATAAAAATGAGGGTGGGGGGTGTACTCAAGTTAATATAGCTCATACTCATCATTTCATCAATATGATCAACTTGAATTCCTCATAGACTTGGGTTACTGTGGAGACCCCTTCACGTGGTCCAATCAACAATTGGGAGATGATTTCATTCCTGAGAGACTGGATAGAGGTATATGCAATAGATTGTGGATGGACCTACACACAATGACCATAATAAAGCATTTTCCAAGGATAACATCGAACCATGCACCTATGCTATTACTATCCGGAGCAATGGTCTTCAAGAAACCCTCAACCTTCACAATGGAACATCTCTGGTTCCTTCACCCTTAATTCAAACAAACTGTAGCGACAACTTGGAATCACACCCAACATCCGTTGGCTTTCATGAATCTGTTGTTCAAAATGTGGGATACAACCAAGGAACTACAACAATGGTGCAAAGCTATATTGTCCGCGTACCATCTCTCATCAAAGCTGCTGAACTAGCGGTCCAACATGCTCAACACCAATGTTCTGCTACTACGGGACACACCTTGAGAGCTTGGATACAACAGGAACAAGATGCACGAAATACCCACCTAACACTAGCTCATTGTCAAGAGATATACTGTAAACAAAGGTCGCACATTCAATGGCTCCAACAAGAGAACCTAAACAATACCTACTTCCACACCCAAGCGTCCATACACAGAAGAACCAATCACATACACTAACTTCAGATGGATCAAGGTACATGGACCCAAACTCATAACGAGGTAGTTGATTTAATTGTTGATTTCTATGATAAACAATACAGGGAACTTAGAACAACAATTAAAGAGAGCCTTTTCGAATGCATTCGACCAAGACTGTCTCAAGCACAATGCCAAAGCTTGAAAAGAAATGTCCCTGATAATGAATATCTTCTAGCCCTGGCATCGATTGGGTCAAATAAATCCCCAGGTCCGGATGGATATACAGGCAAATTCTTCAAAGAACTACCTGACATCACAGACCCGACACTAATGGCTATGGCGGAACAATTTTTTTCAAGAAAATCATCTCCAACAACTAATCAACCATACCAATATCACCCTCATACCAAAATTACTCAACTTAACCACCCCATCTCAGTTCCGGCCAATTGGACTTTGCAATGTGGTCTACAAGGTTATAGAAAATATCCTAGTCAACAGGCTATGACCCATTCTCCAGTTCATAATCAGCCCCTTTTAAAGTGCTTTTATACCAAATAGAGTTATTCATGATAATATAGCATTGCGGCAGAACTCTTCCTTCATATTCGATCCTCTCCACCAACCAAGCGCCCAAAAATTACACTCAAACTAGACATAAAAAGGGCGTATGATAGCCTTGACTGGGGTTTTATTGAAACTACATTCATCAAAATAAGCTTCCCAAGTACCAATACCAGGACTCCTATATTTGGCCATATTCAAAGAGTGGAAACTACACAACAAAAACTGGATATGCAATCATTAACAACCAACCAATTCATTCACCAATTCAACCACCCTCAACACCCAACTCCATCAGCAATGTGGACCTCAAAAAAATATGGCAGCTCCAATGTCCACCAAAAATCAGGCTTTTCCAGTGGAAAGTCGCGCAAGAAAGTATTACCTACCTTCGACAAACTTCACCACATCAACATCACACCTACCAACACATGTCCAGTTTGTAACACCCATAGAGAAACAGAACAATACCTACTCTTCGAATGTACTCAAGCGGTCCAACTCTGGAACATCGTCATCACTCATCTACCAAGAAGTCCAAACAACAACAACAACAACACCCCCAAGAAACCAAATAACTTGAAGAAAGTGTTGAACACAAACTTAGCAACATCAACACTATTCAATTTCACCTTATGGCATCTTTGGCTAGCAAGAAACTCACAAGTATACAAGAAGATCAAGCAATCAGTGCAACAACTCAGTATCATAGCTCTCACAATGTGTGAAGATTATTGGTGGGCACAAAAACATCTCAGTACGGTCTCTCCTGACCATATTCCACAACCAAGACATACACAACGGTATAGGGAGACCACCATACTTTATTAGAGCATAGCTCGGTTGAACTCAAGCATTGGTATGCCAAGTTTGGTTATCATATTTTAGTATCAAAACTCATCTATAGTCGCTTGATTAAATACTAGAGTTAACTTCCTTTAGGTTAGACTAGAAAGTCTAGGAATGTTGAGACATACAAGTATTATTCTGAAGACCTGAAGAATGAGAAGAAGTAACGAACTACAACGACGATATCATCCTTCCATTTGAGGCTAGTAATATTGTCTTGAACTTGTTTCATTCCTAACGTATCTTTCAAGTCGTGCTATATTGAAAACATAATATGTGAAGCTGTATATATTGTACGTATTGTATATAATACTCTAGTGATGAGACATGATCATAATAGTATGGTCATAGTATTAAGGAATTAGACTACGAAGTATAACGCTTATCTTTTGAACTTCGTAGGTATGACATCAACACAATCTTATATATAGTTTTATGATTATGTGTATGGGTGTATGGTGAAGATTTCATCCTAGGAATAATTTTTATATTTTTTTAAAGGAAGTACATTCATGAACTTTTTTCATGAATCGAAAGGAAAATCAATAGGTTTATTGGTCCGGCTATTCATTGAATATTCTTTGGATGACCAATATGTGTGTGTTGGTAGAACTGATCTTGACTCAGGTTATGTATCTTGGTATAACCGGTCACAATACCTAGACTTATGATTTAGTATGACTAGTTTTTATTAATTGGTGTAACAGATCCTAAGTAATCACCATGAGATGGTATGATCGATAGTTGTAATTGGTGTGACCGATCCCAGTAATTGGTATGACCGATCATAGTGTATTGTGTAATCGATCCTTGTAATTGGTAACTGGTCCTGGTAATTGGTGTAACCGATCCTGGTAACTGGTGTGAACGATCACAAGCAATACCATGAGAATATGGTAACTGGTCCTGGTAATTGATGTAACCGATCCTGGTAACTGATGTAACCGGTCCTAGTAACTTGTATGACTGATCAGAAGTATTTCCATATTGAGGTATAACGGATCCTAGTGACTGGTAGAACCGATTGAACCCATGTATGTGATTTGATATTTGATCAATCACATAGTAGTCTTGGAATATAGGTGAACCAATTCAAAACTTGTTTGGAAGTGTGGTATAACCGATTCCAAAGATTGTAAATCCATGTAAATATGAATAGGGATTTACAGTGAAGAGATGTCAACATACTTTGAACACGTACAGTAATTCTTATCATTTATTGTTCAAAGATATTCCTTAGTACTCAAGGAGATCCTGTGCCGAAATAAATTGAGAATATTTTAATTAAGGTTTTTGGTTTTATATGCTTTAATTACCAGCAATTAAATGCATATCTCCAGAGAATAAAAATTAGTAATGTGCATTTACTAATTGGAGATTTTCTATTGAGAGATTTAGGAAATTTTGGACAAGCATTTATTGGAATTAGGAAAACCGAATTTTGCTATTCATTGCATATCTTGAGAATATTTTCGATTTTGGAAATTCCTTGGTGTCCAAACTGCTGGGGCACTGCTCGGTCGAACTCGCAAGCGTTGCTATCTCAAGTTTGTTTGTCAAGTTTAGCGATCAAAACTATAAGTCTTGATCTCTAGTCTACTTATAGTAATGTCCCGGACTAGGATAGATTGTGTAGTTGAGCTTTAGACTTCAAGGCGTTCATCAATTGAAGACGAAGAACTACTAAGGAGAGCTTGTGGAACTTTATCGACAAAAGGTATGTGGAGACTGAAACTCATCTATCACTCAGAAAGTCTATTTCTACTCTATCTCCTTCTTGAGACAAAAGTCGTATTACTATATAGTATTCGATTATACACATATGATATTTCGAGCTGAGTTTAACTCACTTACATATTTCTCGAAATATGTGCTGGTAAGCTTTTGCTTCAACCAAGTTCATCTTATATTCTTGACTAAAGTCAAAAGATGATCATGTGAAAATCGCCAAGTAACATCTTACATGATTTGTGTGATACAGTCATTTGATGTAGATTCAGAATGTTTCGTATTGATTATTTCAATAAATTGAAAATCGCTTTGATGCCAATAGTTAGTGAAAACAACTATTGTCATCCTCTAAGAATGTTTCAATGATTGAAATAGAGTTTAGAACACTTAACCATAATTGGATTATAGACATAGTATGCGTACTTGCATATATGTTGATCAAAGATTGGTATAGTATGCATACCCATATGCGTACTGGGAAGGTCAGGTAAAGTCCGGGAGCCTTGGTATGTGTACCCGTACGCGTACTGGCGAACTCAGTTAGAGTACGGGAATTTTGTATGCGTACCTGTACGCGTACTAATTGAACTGTTGTTTTGGATGTGTGATAGTATGCGTACCCGTTCACATACTGTCGGATAGGCCTGTCAATGGAAGAATATCCGTCGGATATTAAGGAATCCGATATCCGACAGGTTAAGAACTATCGGATATTCGATATCCGATAATATCCTATAGGATATCAAAATCAGATATCGATTCCGATATGTTAAGCTATCGGATAAATATCCGACAATATCCGTTTCTGACCAAAAAAAAATCAAAAAACTGTAAACAGTTTCCAACTCTTAAATAGTTATATCTCTGTCTCTCACTCACACATACATGAAAACAGAAAAGAAACACAAGTATGATAAGTAGGCCTGTCCAGTCCCCAACTCTCTTTTCTTCAGTGTTCTTCGATTTCCATATCTGCATTATAAATAGTCAACATTTAGATAAGATATACAACTACATCTATGACTATAGTCTATAAGTAGTAATAATAGAAACTAGGAAGAATAACAGATGAAAGATCAAAGATGCATTGAGTTTAAGCAAAAAAGAGAGGAAGAAATGTTACCTTTATCAAAGAAATCTGGCAACCAATCGCTTAAGCACAACAATTCTTCAACAAGCTCTGGATCTAATGAAGCTCTGTGTGTTGTAAGCACTCTACCACCTGCACTGAACATTGATTCGGATGCCACACTGGTGACTGGGATAGCCAAGACATCTCTTGCCATCTTTGCAAGAGTTGGGTACGTAGGTGCATTTAGCTTCCACCAACTCAAGATTTCAAACAAATACTCATCTTTTAGTGAGCCTTTGCTAAGCATTGGTTCTTCTAAGTACTTGTCCAACTCAGATTTCTGCACCTCAACTTTCATGTTTTCCATCATAAACTCATCATAATCAGAATCACGTACCTCATCTAGATTGCCTGAATCCATCATACTTGAGCTAGAGACAGAGCTGCGAGCACCAAAATAGTGTTCATCTGCATTTGAGTTTTGTGATTCATATGCATTGAAAAGAGCTGTCAATTGTGTTTTGAATTTGTTATACTCCACTGCATAGCCATTGGATCCATACATCTTCTTATAACGAAACTCTACCCATCTTGCCTTGTATCTTGGATCTAACACAACTCCAATGCTCATAACCAAATTACTGTCAAGCCAATATGCATCGAACTTTTCCCTCATCTTCAACCCCATTTCTCTGATATACTCATAATCACTGTATTCCCATTGTTTGATGCACTTGTTAACTTCATATACCCCATTATAGTACAGATTTGCAGTTGGATACTTCATCCCTGCAAACCTGGTTGAAACATCATTAAACACCTCTAAACATGCACAAATAACTACCCCTTGTTGCCACTGGTCAGCACTTGGTAGACACTCGAATTCAGGATCAAGGACAGCTAATCTTTTAAACCCTATTCTCAGTTCAATTGCATTTTTGAGCATAACATAAGTTGAGTTCCACCTAGTGTCTACGTCTAGACTAACTGCCTTTCCAGACAACCTAACTTGTGACACAGCCAATTCAAATCTCTCCTTTCTAGCTTGTGAAGATTTAACATACTTAACACAATCTCTAATTTTTTGCACAAACTTAGCAGCAACTTTCATACCATCTAGGACAACCAAATGAAGAATGTGGTTGGCACACCTCATGTGAAACAATTTCCCATCAAGAACCAGGCAATCCTTACTCTCTAGCCACTTAATTAAGTTTCTCATCATCACACCATTGGCAGCAGCATTATCAGCAGTTAAAGCAAGGAATTTCCTATCTATGTTCCATTCAAGAGTGCAAGTTTTAATACATTCTGTGAGAACATCTCCTGTGTGTGGTGATGGCACTAAAATATAAGCTAATGTTTTCTTCACCAAGTTCCATTCATCATCTATGTAGTGGCATGTTACACAACAATATCCATCTTTAGTATGCTTAGAAGTCCAGATATCAGTTGTAAGACTACATCTAGAGGTCAAATTATCCAATGCTAGTTGCAATTCTTGTTTCTCTTCATGAAAAAACTTCATCACATCACTTCTAGTTATATTTCTACACATGATCTTAGCAGCAGGGTTCAAGGATTTGAAAAACATTCTAAAGTAAAAATGTTGAGCCATGTTTAAAGGATAATCATGCTTAGCAATCATTTTAGCCATGTATTCCCTAGAAATTGCAGGATCATACTTGTAATTAGCTAATTTTACAGCTTTGTTACCTGCTGTTTTCAGTGAAGCAGTAATTTGTTGTTGTCCAGCCTTGTTCTGTGGTCTCTCTCGGCAAGTTTTTAGATGATTAGACAACCTGGTAGTACCAGTCTGACTACCAGCATCAATTACCTTCTTGCAATGATTGCATGTACCTAGTACAACAGCTTCCCTCACATGTTTTTTGTTGCGTCTTATTTCAACATCCCTTTCAAATTCATCCCACACAGGTGACCTTGTTGTTCTAAGTCTTTTCTTCAGAGAAGTTACCAATGGATCCTCGTCAGCTTCTCTATTTTCATCATCTTTATTAGAGCCTGGCATGGTATCATCAGCTGGGTTCTCTTCTGGTTCTGGTAATGTCCTAGTGTCACTAGTACCATGTGTTGAGCCAATTGCTGAAGCTTGAACACTTTCACTTTGTGATTGTGAACCATCCATAAAAATGATGTCATTTGATTGAAATTGAGGCAAAGAGGTTGACTTTGAGGTTGCAACTGTCTTGCCCTTGCCTGGTTTTTTAAACATTTTTGCAATTGCCTATATTAAAATTAAACACAGAGTAAGTTACCAAATAAATGAAAAAAGTATTCATAAATATCAACAGTAAATACTAAAAAGCATTCATCTCAAACTGAGTAATTAAGATCAAATACAATACAGTTCAACAACATTCTTTACCAACCAGCTTCAATTTCAATTTAAGTTACAACCTAACTTGCCTATATCAGAGATTATGAATCATAATTCCAAGAGAATAACAACTACTTATGATACCTGATAGAGTAGAAACCTTCTTCAGAGCCTTTTGCTTGTCTTTGTTGTCATGTAAATCCAATGTCAAAATTAACTTCTGTTTAACACCCAAAAGCCAAAAGATAGAAATCAGATTCTTCACATAAACAAAGTAAAACAGAATACTGCAAGTGTAAACAGATCAATTCAATCAAACCACCTTATAAACCATCTCAAAAATAGATCAATTCAGTCAAACCTTAAACTAATAACTATCAATATTGAGTTATTTTTCAACCTCAATGCCTCATATTCTTATTTAAGTTAAACCCATCTCAAATCTTTCTCTAATTTCATCCATACATGTAAGTCATATCAAACCCTAATTTTTGGTTGCAAGACAGAAACCCTAATTTCATGACAATCGAACACAAAAATCGAACACGGAAATAGAAGAGAATTAGTACCTGATTGAGCGGGTGAGTGATTGATAAACAACTGAGTGAGTGATTGATCGAGAGAGTGATCAGCTGACGGACTGAACTGAGAACTGAGAAGAGAGACTCGACTATTCTGAGAAGAGAACTGAAAAAAAGAAAAGGAAATGACTCAATGAGTATACTCGAGTCGAGAGACTCGACTGATAATATTAGATGGTATGGAATTAGAAAATTACAAGTATATCCCTAATTCTATCGGATATCGGATATTAACGTAACGGATGGAGCCTAATCCGATATAGATAGGTTAAGGAAGAAATATCCGTATCCGATATCTGATATCCGATATAACGGATAAATTCCTATAGGATCTCGAATAATCGGAAACGGATTCCGGATATCGGACATATATTGACAGGCCTACTGTCGGACACAGTCCAAGTCCTGCTACTTAAGTATGCATACCCGTTTGCATTCTTGAGTGGGTTAAGTTCTAGAATCGGTTTGTTCATGAACTAATACATTTATATAATATGGAATGCAATCTTTTGCAAACCGTGGCTATAATGTTCATGACTTGATTCGAGTGAATCAAAATCGATTTTTCTTCAACTGTGTCTTGTATACTTCTATGAGAATATAAACAATTGAACAACTCTGTAACTAGTTTCATTTGAGTCATTTGAACTAGTTGTTGATAGGATAAATATTGTTGATAAGAAAGTGTTCATATGGCTAACTTCGGTTAACTATTGTTGAGCCAACAAGGTGTACACGTTTAGGTACGGTTACTCATATCTAAATGAAGGTACATTTCATTTGTGTGTAACAATCTAAGGCCATCTAACGATGGAGAGATATTGCTTTGGTTTCAAGCAAACTTAGCTTGGCTCTTAGATCAGGTTTCATCTAACGATGAATATTGATTGCTTTGTTTCAAAGCTATCAAATTCTGATTTGAAAATTATATAAAGGAGAACTCTAGCAACTGGGAAACCTAATCCCCACACCTCCTGTATGATACTAGTTTCGACTAGAGTCGATTCTCCTTTAACCTTAGGTTTTTCACAAAACCCTGTAGGTTAACGACTTGAAGACTTCATTGGGATTGTGAAGACAGTGCGTGTTCTGATCTTGCTGTTTTCTATCGTGATTGAGTATTATCTTCTCTAAGATTTGCTCGAGATTTAATCTCCGATAGGCAAGATAAAAAGTAGTCACAAACATCTTTGTCTCATCGTTTGTGATTCCACAATATCTTGTTTCGCTACCATACAATTAAGATTATTGTGAGGTGATTGATATTTTTAGGTTGTTCTTCGGGAATATAAGTCCGGTATATCAATTGATTCCTGTTCACCTTGATTTATCAAAAGACAGAACAAAACTCATAGGTTTATCTGTGGGAGACAGATTTATCTAATCAATAAACTTTTATGTGTGAGACAGATTGGTTTATCAAGTCTTCGACTTTGGGTCGTAGCAACTTTTAGTTGTGGGTGAGATCAACAAAGGGAATCAAGTGCGTAGAGTCCTGCTGGGATTCAGAGGCGTAAGGAACGCAACTGTACCTTGATCAGTGTGAGATTGGTTAGGGCTCAAATACATTCGAGTCCGAAGTTAACTTGGAGTAGGCTAGTGTCTGTAGCGTCTTAATACAGTGTGGTGTTCAAATCTAGACTAGGTCCCGGGGGTTTTCTGCATTTGCGGTTTCCTCGTTAACAAAATTTATGGTGTCTGTGTTATTTCTTTTCCGCGTTATATTTGTTTATATAATTGAAATATTACAGGTTGTACGTTGTTCAATCAATTAGATAATCCAACCTTTGGCTGTTGATATAAATTGATTGACACTTGACCATTGGTCTTTGGTACCGTTCAAGTTATTTTTTATATTCAATCGGGCTTGCAAATTCCTTTTAATTTGATTGTTGATTGAATTGAAAAATTGAGATATAACTCTTTGATATACTTTTCTTAAGATTGAGTATGACTGTCTAGTTGATTCTCTTGAAAGTATATTGGAGTTAGTCCATACAGATTGCTAAGCGAAATATTGGGTGTGGTTGCTAGACCCCCCTTTTTCAATTGGTATAAGAGAAGGCAAACACGTTTAAGACCTTATAAGTCTGTGTTTGCAGCAATCTGACTTTATGGACGAGTCTATCTCTAATAACGTACCAGTTCAGAAATTACCAGATGTTTTTCAAAGCTTAGATTCACCTGAGAGAACTGTCATATCTAAGTCAATATATAAACATTCTCTTGATGTAGAAACTGTTGATTACTGGGAAACACGCCTAGAAGAACAGTTGGATGAACTTTCAAACGAAGGTGACTCCGATATTCATAGAGATGTTGATGATGAAGTCTCAGAGTATGTTAAGCTATTGGATTCGTTGAAAAACAAGAAGATGACAACTTCTCATGTCACACGTCTTCTGACTCCTCTCTATCGTGCGAACAAGAAATTGAGAAGATGTTACGCAGGTGTTTATGTTTCGAATCGTTCTAACAAATCGATCCTCAAGGATTCTGAGGAAAACCTACGTATAAAGTCACTTGAATGTGATAATCTTTATTAAAAGTATTTTTTGTTGGAAGAGAAACTTGCAGAATCTGAAGCAAAGACTAACTCCTAGCAAACAAGTTTTCATGACAGAGAAAGTGTTTGTCTCGTTCGATAAAAACGCCTTGAGGCTGATTTAGCTGCTGCTCTTGATAAAATCAAGATGTTGGAAGAAGACTTGAAAAAGTTCAATACTAGTTCAAGCAAATTAACCACTATGCTAGGAGCAAGTAAAAATCATCGTAATACACGAGAATTGGGCTATAAGGGAATAGATGCTCCAAGTATTACCAAAGAGGTAAAATTTGTCAAGGCTAGCGATTCTTCTCTGTAACAACCCTCATTTCACACAAGCTAAGCCAAGCCAAGCCAAGCCAAGCCAATATATATATATAATTATGAAAGGAATTCGAAATCCTCAAAAAAATCAAGTTTTTACAATAGGTGTTAAAGCCATTTATCCCCAAAGACTTACCACCACAGGTTCAAAATAAACTAAAGAGGAAAATAAAAAAAATGTCCATCCTCAACTAGCTATCATTTTGAGTAACCATACGGGGTAAGAGAAATCAAACAACCACCTTCTCGACCACTAACACCTGTAAAATTATCAACTGGAGTTAAACTCCGAGCAAGTTCTCCGTAAATTCCACATTAACACAAGATTTAGTAATACAACTTAACTTGTGAGCATAAAATGGTCAGATTTTAGAACAAGTTCAAATCATATAGATGGTATTTGAATGATGAAACATATAATTTGGGAGAACATAATTTAACAATCTACAGCCAAGAGAAAACCAACTCCTAATGTCTGCCAAAAAATTCTATACGCATCTCAACAACTAAAATATATCTTTATGCCCGCACCTTACCGAAATAATATAATGCTATCGTATACTCTCTAAACACACCAAATCAACCAAGAACCGTATACGTAATGAAAACCAATTATTTTCGAGAAGCAATGAAATACTATAATCTTCAACTATAAAGATCGTGTACTTGAATCATATATACTCTAGTACAACATATAAAATATATTGCAAGTCCTGTATGCATCAAAACAGTTACCAAAACATATCTCAGAAAAACCACTACTCTAGACGATATAGAAATATTCGGCACACATCCTGATAGAGTTACCTAAACCACCTCCCAGCTGTAAAACTAAAACTCTTGTCAACACAGAAATATATGGTACACATCCTATAAAAAACTGGAACAACACATAAATGTACGGTACACATCCTATACAAATTTGAAATTTATAAATTAGGGAATACAATCCGACACTGCATTAACCTTCCCGTGTAAGATGCATGCAATAACAAAAATGCTTACACAGAGTCTAAGGTAAAGACATTAATTGCCTAACCCTATAGCAATGTGATATACATCAAGTCACTAGTATCCATTTTTGTCATCGTCAAATGATCGTTTCTCACTTCACAAGATGCCTAAAACTATCAATAAAGGTGCATACACCTATACAATCAACATGCCTGGGCACCAGCATATAACCACCACAGTACCTTTCCTTAGTGTATGAAACATACACTAGTTAATTAACAAAAAACGGACCTTACGAACCAGCACATAACCACCACAGTACTTTTCCTTAGCGTATGAAACATACACTAGTTAACAAAAAAATGGACCTTACATTTATACATAACAATTTTGTTTTTTTCTAATCCTTAGATAAGTAAGGGTACTTTGCATTCAAAACACCGAATCTAAATTCCTATAACAGATCTATTGAAGAAACAATTCATAATTCTAGTTTGCTCACAGTACAAGGATTTTTACTAAACGTTACATCAACTAAATCATCAAGATCAAACTCATAACCCAATATTAGTCATTTTCAAATCAATTAAAGAAATTCATATCAATTAAATAAAACCATTAGAGATCAACAGAAAAATAAGCTAGACATATAATTTATCCTAACCATTTTTATTTTAAATAAGGCATGAAGTGATTGGAGTCTAGGTTTTGTTCAATATCAAATTAAATTGGTTCCTAAGTCGGTATTAATGAAAAATCTAAAGAAAACTTGCATTGGCTTCGATGTAGTGCATCCCGTATTAAATCTTCTCAAGAAGACACCATATACCGATTGATTGCTAAACCATACTCAAAATTAAATCACTATTTAATCCTTCATTAGCAAATACATATATGAACGATAAGGAAGACATGTTAATACTTACGATCCGTCGCCTTCTCCTTCCTTTTTACCCTAATATACTCGGTATTGTCAGATCTCCAATTCTGCCTCTCTTTTTTTTGTTCTCTTCTTACGTTTATGGAAAGATGCCCCTTTTCTTATAAACCTAGGAAAATACTAGGTATCCCCTTATACATTTTAAGGGGTGACTGCCTATAAGGAATAAATCCTAATTTAAATTCTTTAAAAGTTAGAGTATTACAATCTACCACACTAAAAAATGGATTTCCCCTCCAAAATTAGGCTTACAATGTTAACGAAGATATCTAGGTCTCCACATACTCCTAAGATGCCTCTTATATACTGCGGGATCCACTGCATCTTGACAATCGCTATCGCCTGAAACCGTAGTTATCTCTCTCTCTTGTCGGTACACGGTACAAGTTACACTACCAACTCATAAAAGGTCTACCTTCTGAGCTAGTTCTTTATTCCTTAATATAGCATCGAAACTGGGAGTACGTTATGCACTTCCGATGGCTCTGGTGTTATCCACTCCATTCAACAATCATTATCAACCAAAAATATTAGTTCAAGTATATGCGTGTACTTTAGTGTGATACGAACCTAGCTATATTATCTTCAGAACATATCCACAATGATTAACACAGAATATATATTTATGTACAGATGTAGGTTGCACATATACACTGTACATGGAATGCACTCCTGTCGTGAACTTTTTTTTTTTTTAAAGAATGAGACCCTAATTTGTTGGATTCAATGGCCTATACAAAGCCTCCATCTTTATGGTATTACTTTACATAAACTCAATCACCCAGTCAAAAATCTCATCACAGTTGTTGCTACACATCACAACTGTAGCCTTAAATATACGTATGACCAAAGCTAACCTGGTAGACTATTAAAGTCTTATGCACAAGAGGTTTCTATCCCCTGTTAAAGCGTGAGTTTGTAGCTATGCTAGTGACATTTCAATACCATCTATAAGTTTCATTCGGTATTATTAACACGACATTATCAATGGTAACATCATGACGTACATAAAAAAAAAATCATATCACCATCGTTGCCTGAATTTTCACTATATTCAATAGTTAGCCATGAGCTACAAGGATACTATAACATCCACACTCACTATCCATCACATCATACATTATATCATAAATTCACACTTATATTTAATTAAGCAGCATAACAGTAACAAGATTAGAATGACTAATCTAATGAGCAGTAATTCTTTGTCGTGAGCAATCAAAACAAACAAACAGATACTTAATAGATTTAGCTATGGATACATCCATTCCCACTATGTCATACATCAAAAGACCACATGCACTTACCTTGTCAGAGAGCCAATAGTTGACAAAACCAATCAATAAAAGAAGAAAAAAATTGTGCATGTATATACACACCGAGACCAAGAGGCCGGTTAAAACTGCAAGACAAAAGCATAATGGAGAACGATCAATATTTTTATCACTCACCTGTTCATGGGAGCACATCCAACTCCCGTGTATTGTCCTCTCAAGAAAGGATATATATAGTTATCCACAAGAACCTAATTAGGGTGTACACAACAGCTCGAACTCAACAACTACCTTCTATCGTAACTAAAATGTTATATAATTGTAATGACAGTATAATAATTAAATAAATCACTGTATATATACGACCAAAGAAAATTATAGTAACAAGAAACTAATTTGGATAAAACTCAAGTAGCCAATCTTCTTTTGCTCTAGCCCTTTTTCTTCCAGTCATTGTTTGGTTGATTTACTAATCTACCTAAGAACTTAAGGATCTCTTAAATTGCCAAAGATGGCCCTCCACACCAATTCAACGTCTCTAGTCGCGACTACTACTAACTTAAATATTACAAGAGCGATAATATAGTACCACTAACATTAATTTAACAAAATTTCGAAATTAAATTAGTGAATAAATCCTAACATATAACTGATGCAATAGGAAATATTGTTGGCGTGCTTCATATTCTAACCTTCCACTTGCTCATGGTTGTATGTCATCAAGCCTAAAAATAGCATGCCAATGTTGCATTTCAAAATCTTGCTTAAAGTTGATGTTGTCTCAAGCTTTATAACTCAAAGCTATAGCTGTTACTTAAGTTTTTCCCATATACACTCAAGAAAACATCAATACATACATGCATAAACAATATCTGACGAAAAATGATCTAATTATTGAACTCACCACGTCTATGGGCACTATACTGGATTCAAAAAATGTAAGTTTCGGAATGTCGACTGTGTACTTTAACGTGAAGTTAATAACCAAATAGCAATTGACAGATTTTTTTTTAATCCGAAAACAAATCTTGCTTCCCTCAATTGATCAAGTATCTCGTCAACCAATCTTTGTTATTCAAGTGGAGTGAACACCCACACTAAGGAACTAAGTCGACTGGATTGTCAACTAGAGTAAAGATCTACCTAACCCCCTTAGTTTCTCGAATCGTTGGTGTCACACAGTAAATCAATGACCTCTAGCCGCTAGTAATGTTTCCTCAATGATTACTCTCTTCAGGTTCCACCTAAGACTTTATTCCGCTAAGGAAATCCTTTACGAACAATATCAATATCATGTATGCATTATCACCTCGAATATGTGGTTGTCTTAAAACCATGAACCACATGCACAAAATAGTTTCCTAGCATGACATCATGCATTAATATCTCTAGTGCATAGAGATTCAGTATATAACCCAAAAAGTTATTTCAAATTTAGTTGGTTAAATATTAACTTATTTCCAGTACTACATCTGCTAGTCTAATCATTCACGACATCGGTACTACTTATGCAACAATTTAAAAATCAAAATATAAAACAAACAAACAAAAATATAACTAATTATTTACGGCAACCAAAAGTCAAACCATAAACATTACGGTAATACTAGTTTCAACAATTTCAAGAGTGAACAATACTAAGAAACATTTTAAGTATAAGCTTTGATGAAAGAAATGCATTACCAACACAAATATCTGAAAAATAAATAGTATTCGGACAACTCAGAGTACATCTCAATAGAGCAAAACTATTAGGAACATGTCCCGGCGGTCAGACCACTGTCCTACACATCATAGCAATGTATGGAATACATCTACAAAGTAACCTATTACGTACGTAACATATATTTGGTACTCTAACCACAACACATGGATTATCAAGTGCGGTATAATTCCATGGAAAAGATGATGTACCAAAAACCCACGATAGCAAGGTCAACTTTCCAACCAGGTTACTATAACATGATCATTTTCAGACACAACACTATCCAAATAATTAAAATAAAAATCATCAAGGACCTACATTGACAAAAATATATCAACTGCAATATTCAAAAGTATGTACATGAACTCATTTTTAAAGAGTACATCCAGATCGTGGATATAGTCAACATCAAGAAAACATGTCAGGCTCACTCCCCAAGTCCTAAAGGTTCTCTAACCTAAACTCTGATACAACCTGTAACAACCCTCATTTTCACACAAGCCAAGCCTAGTTTTTACAATAGATGTTAAAGCCATTTATCCCCAAAGACTCACCATTACAGGTTCAAAATAAACTAAAGAGGAAAAGAAAAAAATGTCCATCCTCAACTAGCTATGCTTTTGAGTAACCATACGAGGTAAGAGAAATCAAACAACCACCTTCTCGACCACTAACACCTGTAAAATTATCAACTGGAGTTAAACTCCGAGAAAGTTCTCCGTAGATTCCGCATTAACACAAGATTTAGTAATACAACTTAACTTGTAAGCATAAAATGGTCAGATTTTAGAACATGTTCAAATCATATAGATGGTACTAGAATGATGAAACAGATAATTTGGGAGAACATAATTTAACAATCTATATCCAAGAGAAAACCAACTCCTAAGGTCTGCCAAACAATTCTATACGCATCTCAACAACTAAAATATATCTTTATGCCCGCACCTTACCGAAATAATATAAAGCTATCGTATACTCTCTAAACACACCAAATCAACCAAGAACCGTATACGTAATGAAAACCAATTATTTTCGAGAAGCAATGAAATACTATAATCTTCAACTATAAAGATCGTGTACTTGAATCATATATACTCTAGTACAACATATAAAATATATTGCAAGTCTTATATGCATCAAAACAGTTACCAAAACATATCTCAGAAAAACCACTACTCTAGACGATATAGAAATATTTGGCACACATCATATACATCCTGATAGAGTTACTTAAACCACCTCCCAGCTGTAAAACTAAAACTCTTGTCAACACAGAAATGTATGGTACACATCCTATACAAATCTGGAACAACACATAAATGTATGGTACACATCCTATACAAATTTGAAATTTATAAATTGGGGAATACAATCCGGCACTGCATTAACCTTCCCGTGTAAGATGCATGTAATAACAAAAATGCTTACGCAGAGTCTAAGGTAAAGACATTAATTGCCTAACCCTATAGCAATGTGATATACATCAAGTCACTAGTATCCATTTTTGTCATCGTCAAATGATCGTTTCTCACTTCACAAGATGCCTAAAACTATCAATAAAGGTGCATACACCTATACAATCAACATGCCTGGGCACCAGCATATAACCACCACAATACCTTTCCTTAGTGTATGAAACATACACTAGTTAATTAACAAAAAATGGACCTTACGAACCAGCACATAACCACCACAGTACTTTTCCTTAGCGTATGAACATACACTAGTTAACAAAAAAATGGACCTTACATTTATACCTAACAATTTTATTTTTATTTTTTGTAATCCTTAGATAAGTAAGGGTACTTTGCATTCAAAACACCGAATCTAAATTCCTATAACAGATCTATTGAAGAAACAATTCATAATTCTAGTTTGCTCATAGTACAAGGATTTTTACTAAATGTTACATCAACTAAATCATCAAGATCAAACTCATAACCCAATATTAGTCATTTTTAACTCAATTAAAGAAATTCATATCAATTAAATAAAACCATTAGAGATCAACAGAAAAATAAGCTAAACTTATAATTTACCCTAACCATTTTTATTTTAAATAAGGCATGAAGTGATTGGAGTCTAGGTTTTGTTCAATATCAAATTAAATTGGTTCCTAAGCCGGTATTAATGAAAAATCTAAATAAAACTTGCCTTAGCTTCGATGTAGTGCATCCCGTATTAAATCTTCTCAAGAAGACACCATATACCGATTGATTCCTAAACCATGATCAAAATTAAATCACTATTTAATCCTTGATTAGCAAATACATATATGAACGATAAGGAAGACACGTTAATACTTAAGATCCGTCACCTTTGTCATCCTTTTTACCCTAATATACTCGGTATTGTCAGATCTCCAATTCTTCCTCTCTTTTTTTTGTTCTCTTCTTACGTTTATGGAAAGATGTCCCTTTTCTTATAAACCTAGGATAACACTAGGTATCCCCTTATACATGATAAGGGGTGACTACCTATAAGGAATAAATCCTAATTTAAATTCTTTAAAATTAGAGTATTACATTCTCAACAAAAGGTTTCCACTGATGGCAAAAGTGAAATACCTTCACCGGCAGTTAAAGTTCGAAAGAGCAATGTATATCAACCTCAAAATTCAGCACATACAGATTGAGGTAAGAACATTCCTTATGTTTGCCACTATTGCGGAAATAAAGGTCACCTGGAAAGGAGATGTCTTTTTCGTATAAGGGATGAGAAACTTCATGATGTTCTTGTTTGGGCATCACAATAAGTTATGAAACCAAGATCATATGCTAAGGCTAATCCCATTAACATTACAGGTTGTAACTTTCCAACCTTTAGGTAAAGGAATCATTGTTGTGATAAACCTAGATTTTCCTATAAACGTCATACGAAGTCTTTTCACAATCGTAAAGGTTATCAAAAGGATAACTTCGTAAAGACGAAGATAAGATTCGATGCTCCCAATTGGAGAAAGACTAACTTGTAAAAGAATAGTCAATCAAATTCTCTTTCGATAAATCTTGAAGAGAGTAATGGGAAGAAGGTTCCAGTTATTTCTAAACGCACTCATAAGTAGGTTCCAAAGAAAGTCAATGATGCTTTGAGTGTGAATAGGAATGATCTCCCAGAAAATTCCATGACTATGAAGAATGCAGTATCCATGATGTTAGAACTTAAAGAGTTCTTTGGAAAGATGGATTTGGATGTGAAAGGTTCTAAAAGCGATCTCTTTCATGATAATCCAAAAGTGAAACGGAATAATCCAAAAACTATAGATGGTGAAAAGTCCATAGTTCCGGAAAAGTATGTTTCAGTCACTTGTAGTGAGCAAGACATTGTTCACCTCAACACAACTTGATTGTATTGTAAGTGCATCCTCACCAAGGAATGCCCTGTTATGTATGCGGTGAGGGAAGCACGAGAATTGGGGCACACAGATTATGTTTGGTAAGGCTGTAGAATTCGATTGGATTCATCTAAAAAGGTATGTCTATAAACTTGAGAAAGATTTTTGCTTTTATTTATTTGCTTAGAGTACTTATAATGATCCACATACCTTTCTTATCGTTCATTTCTACCTAACTTGATCTGTGTTTAAGGTTCTTAAATGTTTAGGTTTGAAAATAGTAGTTCGGGATGTTTGGACTTCAGGGTACACATACCAGGTATGCATACCATCATTTAAAATCAAAATCCTGGGATTTTAGTACGCAAACCCGTTTGCATACTGCTCCAGGTCACAAAAATTCGTTTGCAAACAGGTATGCATACTGGCATGTAGACGTCGATATTCGGTAAACTTGTTTTGGCCGTAACTTCTTCGTACGAACTCGGAATGACCTCATTCTTTTTGCATTCTCTTCCTTTTTGAATTCTCTTCAAATTGGAGATGAGAATTCTTAAATTTGGATGAGTTAAGATTGGTCTTTGTCCCATCTCTTTTTTTTGAGTGTTTTGCTCCATTTCGTCGCACTTGTTCCACTTCTCTTGGACTTGGGCACTTGGATTCTTGGAGTAATACTCTTCTAAGCTCATTTGTAGCTTTTACAAGAATGTTGTTGGTGAATCACAAAGAAGGAAGTTCAAGAATGGGCAGTAGTACGCATTGCTATGGGATTCTTGAATGTTCACAATCATCTTATGTGAACTATGGTGCATGGTCGTTAATGACTTTGTATGTTCTTCTTTGTTAAGAATTTTTGTATACGCCTTTGGTAGCTATTCTTGGTGTAAATCCGTGCGAAAAAAATTGATTCTACCTTCAAAAGGCAATTGATTTTGCAATATTAATCTATATGGTTTTGTATATTGCAATTTGTTATGGGATACGTGTGTTTGCGTCCGTGAACTGCCATTGTCCCATATTTTGCTCAAAAGTTAAGTATATCATATGTCTTTATTGATAAAAGATAGAATGAACTTTTGACAACAAAAGTTAAGCCTATTATGTCATTATGCAAATATTGATGAAGATAGGATAAACTTTTGTCTACAAAGATTAAGTCTATTATACGTCTTTATGCAAATATTGATGAAAAATAGAATGAATCTTTGACTATTCCGCAATATTGGTATTTCCATGATCCACATCCCTGTGTAAATACTGTGCTGCTCCATAAGTTCTCTTATGTTGAGCATTTCCGATTAAATTAATCATGGGTTCTCTTGTGGTTAATTTAATTGAGTATTTTGGATTACGAATTCATGTTTCACGTGATTTGTTAATGTCCAAAGAAATCCTTCTTTTCTTGTGAAAGTAAGGTCGCTCTTGTTATTCTTTTGGGAATGACATTTTAATGGGGGATAGTTCTTTTTGAACTTGTGCTTAATTGCCAAATCTTTGTGGGGAGTGCGGCTGTGGAATATTGTAGGAGTTTTCTTGTATCTTTATAAACTCCTTGATGAATACACTAGTTTCGGCTATGTGAAATCTTTGAAACAAAGTTGATATGTTCTCTTTATGTCATGAAGTATCTCTATGAAAATTCCATTAGGATCCCACTAGTTTTCGTACCTTTGCCAATTTATATTGACAAAAAGGGGGGGAATTAATGTGTAGTTCACACTACAAATACATATGGTTTATGGATCATTATGTAAGGGGGAGTGGTTTTCATGTGAGATGAAGTATTGACTAAGGGGGAGTGATACATATCACCATAGTATTGTTGTCAAAGTTGCGATACAATTGAACTTTGATGTTGTGTAATAATACTATGACACTGTATAACAATGATTGAAAGCAACTGTTTTCTCATTGTTATAGCTACAGATCTTCAACACCTATGATGCTGAGTTGAACACGTTCAAAATCACTGGAGTACTTGGAAGTGACGAAGATTTCTAGTAATGTTGAAGAACCAAGGAGATCAAGCATTTGGATGAGAAGCTACAAAGTTTATTTATTTTGTAATCCATATATTGATAGTTTTGTCACTAAAATTGACAAAGGGGGAGATTGTTAGAGCACTGCTCGGTCGAACTCGCAAGCGTTTCTATCTCAAGCTTGTTTGTCAAGTTTAGTAATCAAAACTATAAGTCTTGATTTCTAGTCTACTTATAGTAATGTCTCGGACAAGGATAGATTGTGTAGTTGAGCTTTAGACTTCACAGTGTTCATCAATTAAAGACGAAGAACTACTAAGGAGAGCTTGTGGAACTTCATCGACAAAAGGTATGTGGAGACTGAAACTCATCTATCACTCAGAAAGTCTATTTCTACTTTATCTCCTTCTTGAGACAAAAGTTGTATTACTATATAGTATTCGATTATACACATTTGATATTTCGAGCTGAGTTTAACTCGCTGATAGGTGTCATAAACACCTTGATATTAATCTATTGTTTATGCTTTCTTTGCTACTTTTCTTGTAAATTTTGTATCTTATGTTTACTTTTGAGTGTTTAGGTACTTTGGAGTCATTTGGAGCGAAATAAGGAGAAATCATCCGTTTTGAGCATAAAAGGCAGAATCATCATTTCGCAGGGAATGACATGGGAGTCGAGCCATGTTAACATAAAGGCTGCCATTTGGTTGGCCCTTATCCTATTTATGGGTACCTAAAATCATGATGGGAACCCCCTATCTACTTCACCCGAGTGGGTATAGCCAGTCTCATTCCTACACACAACCTAAAATTGAGGGAAGTTACTCCTCTCAATCATTTGTTTCTGAAACCCAGAAAAGAGTTGCGGTTGTGTGAGAAAAGAGAGAAGAGTAATGCGAGAATTCAGTCAAGAAAAGGGTTGAATCGAGAATAGATGTTAGGCTAGGGATTCGATTGTTGTTGGAGGAAGAATTTGCTGCCAGATGAATTGAGAAATGGAAGAAGAGGAATCAAAATTGAGGTTGAATTCAGTTAGGGTTTGAAGAACAGGAAAGAAGAAATTCGACTTCTCAAATGAATGAGAAGTAGGTTTGTCTGCTAAGGGTTAGTATCGGATGTGGGTTTTGATGATTGAACTGTAAATGAAGATTAGGAGATGGGTTTGTCGGATTATTGGGTTTGATGGTGTTGAATCTGATGATGGTGCTGTAATGAGAAGAAAATGATGTCAGGGTTTCTGAAGAGGAGAAGAAGATGGAATCAGTGGAGATGTTGAGATGGGTTCGATGTGGATTGAGACGTAGAAATTATGAATATGTGATAGAAATGGAAATTAGGGTTTGAATTTGAAGAGTTTGATTCTGCTGTGGTGGTTGGATATTGTCTGTGATGTTGCAGTCGATGGTTGGTCTGTGAAAGAAAAGAGAAAGGAGAAAGCACAATGGTCTGTTGGTGGTCTGTGCAGAAGTTGGAGTTGGAGTTGCAGCTGCAGAATGGTAGAGCCACTGAATTGCAGTTAGGTTACAGGGATTGATTGCAGTCTGTGAATGGTTATAGCCGTGAAAGACATGGTGGCAGCTGTGATGTTTGTTCGAAGTGAATGGAGGAGCTGGCGAAGATGCAGGAGCAATTGCAGGTGATGGGTGCATATGACTGATTGGTTGTAGCTACAGATGGTACTGATGCAGTTGAGCAGAGAGCTTGGTTGAGCTGCTAAACAAGAAGAGCTTCAGTTTGAAATGGTTGTTGTGGCTGAATTCGACAGAGGATGATTCAAATAAGAAGAGGGAGATATGGTTGTGAATTGCAATGCATGAAGTTGGTTGGCACTGGAGCTGCTGTCATATGCATTACAGGGGCGAATGAAGCTTGTTGCAAGGTATCCGATAGCTGAGTTTGAAGAGTATGATGGATTACAGTGGCAGCAATGCAAGTACAGGGAACATGAGGTGCTACTGGTGTTGTTGGTGGTGCAAAACAAAGGCCTGAAGCTGTGGTTGCAGTGAGGTGGAACTGAGATAACTGGTGCTGTTGGTTGCTGCCAAGGGAAGTTGTAGCTAAACAGGGAGGAGTTTTGGTAATGCTGTGATGAATGGACTGGAGTAGCTTGCAGTTGCACAAGATTGACAAGGTTAGAGAGTTTATGGCCTGAGATGTGAAATAGATGCCACAACCAAAACTGCAGAAACTGTGCGAAAAGTGGGCGAGAATGGCGAGCCGGTGGTACTAGCCCGGGATGCCGGATTTCAGAGGTTAGAGTATGGATCATAAAGTTTCATTGAATCGCGAAGGGGGTATGTGTTGGATGCATGATTCGGCCGCGGCATATATGAGTTTGGAGCTACGCTTTTGGGTACGTTTTCGCAAGAACAAGGAATTGGCTTAGATGGTATTTTGTGAATATTTGAACTGCAGAGAAGTAGAGTTGAGGTGCTGGAAGGATACAATTGCCTGGAGACAGTTTCTGATTATTCAGGTGGCCAGAGACAATTTCTCGGTGATAATTGCCGGCGACAGTGACCGGATTCCGGTGATGACGCCAGCAAGCCGGCGGCACAGTTTTGAACCCAGAATTTACAGAAGAGATATTTTTGCACACATGGGCTTTGTGGACCACTTGGAGATGGGTTTTGAGAAGGACCTAATTTGGGAAAGAGTATCCTTTTGGAATCGGAGAAGCATATAAATAGAAAACTCTTACTCTAAATCTACGGATCTCCATTAGGGAGAACTGCTGCTGCTATTTTTGTTCTAGGGTTTAGAAACATGATAACCTTTCTTTTTATTCTTGTTATGAACTCCATGAACATGAGCTAATTTTATTATTGGTAAATGATTAAGTTGATTTCACATAACATGATTTCTTGTTTGATATGTTAGTTTTGTCTCAATATTATCGATTATGATTCACTAGAAATATCGCCATGTATGATTGATTATTTGTTTTGTCAAGTTGCAAATTGGTAGAACTCACATGCATATCTATTGCTAGATTAGAGTTTATTATATGCAAAAGTGATAAATTTCTGATTGCAAGTTGCATAATTGTGAATATTGCTTGTAGTGATACATCCTAGTAGTCACAAGTGAATCATAACCTTTGTTAAATCGGATTAGTGTTTTTACACGTTCGATTGCTTTGATTGGCCTGATTTCATAGAACTTATTGCTCCTTGGGAATTAAACTTGATTAGTGCTTTTACACGTTAGGTTGTTCTCTTAGGTCGAATTCATATTCGCATCTTTTAATGTGTTTGTTGATGACAAGAGGAAATTAGCGGGATATTCTTGCGATCAAGGTATTCTAGGGCCTTTGATAAGTGGAGATTAAATATCAATTCTAATTATTATGACAAGAATATGTTTGTGAATGAAAACGAAATCCTTAACCAATGCTTTCACATCTTTGAATTTATTTGTTTACTTTTCTTTATTTGCTTTTATATTTGTTTTAGTTACATAAAAATCAAAAATCCCCCCTTGCTTTACATAAGAAAACCGAAACATATTGGCAACCTAGTCCTCTCTGTGGGAATGATCCTTTCTTGCCCTTGCTATATTATATATTTTGAGTAGTGAGAAAGTGTAATTTATTTTTGACGCCTACGACAGTGATCAATCGCTTACATATTTCTCGAAATGTGTGTTGGTAAGATTTTGCTTCAACTAAGTTCATCTTATATTCTTGACGAAAGTCAAAAGATGATCATGTGAAAATCGCCAAGTAACATCTTACATGATTTGTGTGATACAGTCATTTGATGTAGACTCGGAATGTTTCATATTGATTATTTCAATAACTTGAAAATCGTTTTGATGCTAATAGTTAGTGAAAACAACTATTGTCATCCTCTAAGAATGTTTCAATGATTGAAATAAACTTTAGAACACTTAACCATAATTGGATTATAGACATAGTATGCGTACTTGCATATATGTTGATCCAAGACCGGTATAGTATGCATACTCGTATGCGTACTAGGAAGTTCAGGTAAAGTCCGGGAGCCTTGGTATGCGTACCCATACGCGTACTGGCGAACTCAGTTGAAGTCCGTGAACTTTTGTATGTGTACCCGTACGCGTACTAATTCAAATGTTGTTTTGGATGTGTGATAGTATGCGTACCCGTGAGGTGATTGATAATTCTAGGATGTTCCTCGGGAATATAAGTCTGGGTTATCGATTGGTTCCTGTTCACCTTGATTTATCAAAAGACGGAACAAAACTCGTAGGTATTTCTGTGGGAGACAAATTTATTTATTCCTGTAGAATTTTCTGTGTGATACAGATTTGTTAATTAAAGTCTTCGACTTTGGGTCGTAGCAACTCTTAGTTGTGGGTGAGATTTAGCTAAGGGAATCAAGTGCGTAGTATCCTGCTGGGATCAGAGACGTAAGGAGCGCAACTGTACCTTGGATCAGTGTGAGATTGATTGAGGTTCAACTACAGTCCAGACAGAAGTTAGTTTGTAGTAGGCTAGTGTATGTAGCGGCTTAATACAGTGTGTGCTCAATCTGGACTAGGTCCTGGGGTTTTTCTGCATTTGCGGTTTCCTCGTTAACAAAACTTCTGGTGTCTGTGTTATTTCTTTTCCGCATTATATTTTGTTATATAATTGAAATATCACAGGTTGTGCGTTGAATCGATCAATTGGTAAATCCAACCTTTGATTGTTGATTGAAATTGATTGATACTTGAACATTGGTCTTTGGTACCGTTCAAGTTAATTTCTCTTGTATTCAATTAGACTCGCAGATTTCTATTTGCTTGAGTAAGTATTGAATCGAGAAATTGAGATATAACTCCTTGATATACTTTTTATTAAGATTGAGTCTGACTTGTCTAGTTGATTCTCTTAAAAAGTATATTGGAGTTAGTCCATACAGATTGCTAAGCGAATTATTGGGTGAGGTTGTTGTACCCCCACTTTTTCAATTGGTATCAGAGCAGGCAAACACGTTAAAGACCTTATAAGTCTGTGTTTGTAGCAATCTGACTCTGTGGACAAGAAGTTCATCTGTTGCTTTTACGCATATCAGAATGTCCTCTGAAGCTTTTAATTATGGCAAATGTTTTGGGATTGCCTCAAAGGATAATTCCTTAGCTGATTCTTCCGAATCCCGAGGTAGAAAGGTTGTTTTATCAGATTCTGATAAATTTTCCTCAAATGAGACATTTGACACTTTGTCAAAAGCTGAAATGGATCTCACTAGAATCTTAGAAAAAACTACTGAGTTTATTGATTTTCATAATCATACTCAGCTCATTGATGAATTTGAAAAGTCTCTTGGTCGAGAACGAGAACTCTACAGTATCATTGAGTCCTTTTCTAACAATATCGAAAAACTAATTCAAGAAACTACCCTACAACGTGAAAAGATTAGTGTTCTTGAGGATATTGTTAAAGAAGACTCAATTAGAGAAAAACGTTTGATCGAGATGCATTCCTCTGATCTAAACAGACTTCGTGTTGAAAAAGAGAAACTGGGTGCATCCCTTATTCTAGCCCAGGAACAATGTAAACCTTAAAAAAGGAAAACTCATGTTAACGAGAAATTCTTCTGTACCAATCTCTAATTCCCAAACAGAATTACAGTACATGAAGAAAAGCTCTCCAAAGGAAGTTCCTGCTAAGAAATGTTTACATTACTTGCAATCTTCTAATAGGGCTATGAATTTGAAACAGGTTCCTTCCAATGTTTCTCTTTCACGAACCTGTTCCTTCTGTGGGAAAAAGAATCACTATGTTCAACATTTTTTTGCTAGAAAGAAACAGATTTCTGATCTTCAAAATCTACTTCTTTTTACTGTCAACCGAGTAAATCGTCTGACGGCATCTACAATGGATTTCATTCCTGCAGAAAACCAGAATTCTCATAAAAGGATTTTCAATGGTCACTCATCTCAAAATCCCCACAAGAATCGTGTGTCTCCATATGGTGTTAGTTCCTACACCACGAAAACACACATTCCCAGTGTTTATGAGAATATGTCTGGTAAATCTAAGTCTAGATGGTGGAGACATGTCTCTTCTAATTCTCTGGAACCAATTTGTCCTAGAATTAATCCTCAGAAAAATATTTCTGATGGATCACCTGACAAGGTTATGTTAAATTCTTATGGAATAAAAAATAACCGAAGGAAGGTAAGGAATACAAGGTTCAAACCTTCAGATGGAATTTACAACTCATCTCTCAACACTCATAGTGGGATCACATCTCACTTAACTACCTAATCGTAGGCATTTTTATTCTTGTATCTAACTTGAGAGATGCAAGAATGATTTTTTGGGAGATACTCAAGTCTAATGTAGTTTTTCATCTGTGTTGTGTTTGACTATGTTGTTTTCTCTTGATGTAAAAGTAGAGTCTCTTTACTCCTTGTTGTCTTGAATCTCACTCTTATGCTCTGATTAAATTTTTAATTATTGAGTCATGATGATGTGGGATATATGAAAACAGAGGTATTTCTTTTAATCTCTTCAATTCTGTTATTTTCAACCAGTCCACGAACGTCAGGGTCTCTCTTGGGAGTTTAGGGTTTTCAGAACAAGGGTGTCAATCGCTTGCCTGAATATATATATATATATATATCTTATATTGTTTTGCCTTCCCTAATAATAATTAAAAAAGGTATGGAAAACTCCTCAAGACCTCAAGAAGTTGTGAATCTTGAGATGGAAGAAGACTCTAAAGGATACAATTCTGTTCAAGATCTTGTCCTGAAAAGGATGATTGAAAAGAAAGAGTATAACTCCTAGGTTGGAGAATATGTCAAGGATTTAATTCTTTTTCAGAATGACTCTAGGGTCGAGTTTGCAAACCTTTAACTGCAAATAAATCAGCTGCTTGATGGTCAGGCCAAAATCCTTGATAATCAAAACATCTTGATCAGGAATCAGAAGAAACTTATCTTGGACTGTGTCAAAGCTAGGCATCTTGCCCGAATTGTTGATCGGAAAACTAATGTTCTAACTCGCAAGCGTTGCTATCTCAAGCTTGTTGTCAAGTTTAGTTGCCAAAACTATAAGTCTTGATTTCTAGTTTACTTATAGCTAAGTCTCGGACTAGGATAGTAAGTGTAGTTGAGCTCTAGACTCCACGGCGTTCATCATACAAAGACGAAGAACTACTCAAGGAACTGGTGGAACTTCATCGACTAAAAGGTATGTGGAGACTTGAACTTATCTATCACTCAAAAGTCTATCTGCTCTATCTCCTATCTTGAGACAAAAGTCGTATTGCTATATAGACTTCGATTATACACATTTGCCATTTCGAGCCGAGTTTATCTCGCTTATCTATTTCTCGAAATATGTGTTGGTAAGCTTTCGCTTTGGCCAAGTTCATCTTTACAAGTGACGAAAGTCATGTTGATTATTTCAATATCTTGAAAATCGCTTTGATGAAAAATAGTGTGTGAATAACCTCTATTTAATATCCTCTAAGAATGTTTCAATGATTGAAATGAGAGTTTAGAATATATAACCTTGAATGGATATAAACATTGTATGTGAAATCATATGTGTGTAAGTCCAAAATCCTTGAACCAAAGTATGCGTACTTTGCTGCTCAGGATAACCGGAATTAAAGTCCGCGTACTGCCGAAAGTTCACGTCCCGTGAATTTCTGCTGGAGTTTGTGAACTGAAAACAAACTCAATCCGGGTACTTAAGTATGCGTACCGGTATGCGTACTTGAGTGGGTTATTTTCAAAAAACTGTTTATTCGTGAACTTAAACTTATATAAACTAAGGAATGCATATTTGCAAACCGTGGCTATAAAGTTCATGAATCTATTCGAGTGAATCAAAATCGTTTTTGCTTCGATTGTGTCTTGTATACTCCTATGAGATCTAAGCAATTAAACAACTCTCTAACTAGTTCTTTTGAGTCATTTGAACTAATTATGGTGAAGATGAACATGGTTGATATGAAAGTGCTCATATGGCTAACCATTTGGTTAACTACTGTTGAACCAACTAGGTGTACATGTTTAGGTACGGTTACACAAACCTAAATGAACGTGCATTTCATTTGTGTATACCAAGCTAAGTTCGATCTAACGGTTGAAAGATATTATCTTGAATCTAATCAGGTTTTCATTTAACGGTGAATATTGAATGCTTTGTTACCAAGGTAACTTAGATTGCAAACCCTGATTTGGAGACTATATAAAGGAGAACTCTAGCAATTGGGAAACCTAATCCCCACACCTCCTGTGTGATACTAGTTGTATAAGCTAGAGTTGATTCTCCTTTAACCTTAGGTTTCTACCGAGACCCTGTAGGTTAATAACTTGAAGACTTCATTGGGATTGTGAAGCCAGACCCAACTATTTTCTCTGTAGTTGCGTGATCTGATCTTGCTGTTTCTATCGTGATTGAGTGCAATCGTAAGATTGGCTTGAGATTAATTTCTCCGATAGGCAAGATAGAACAGTAGTCACAAACATCTTCGTCTTATCGTTTGTGATTCCGCAATATCTTGTTTCGCTAGTCGATTAAGATTATTTTGAGGTGATTGATAATTCTAGGCTGTTCTTCTGGAATATAAGTCCGGGTTTTCGATTGGTTCCTGTTCACCTTGTTTTATCAAAAGACGGAACAAAACTCGTAGGTATTTTTGTGGAGACAGATTTATCTATTCCTGTAAACTTTTTTGTGTGATACAGATTTGTTTATTAAAGTCTTCGACTTTGGGTCATAGTAACTCTTAGTTGTGGGTGAGATCAGCTAAGGGAATCAAGTGCGTAGTATCCTGCTGGAATCAGAGACGTAAAGAGCGCAAC
This sequence comes from Papaver atlanticum, assembly GCA_023531105.1. Taxonomy (NCBI): domain Eukaryota; kingdom Viridiplantae; phylum Streptophyta; class Magnoliopsida; order Ranunculales; family Papaveraceae; genus Papaver; species Papaver atlanticum. Next base: position 8,707,154 of record JAJJMB010012161.1, read on the forward strand.
TGTACCTTGGATCAGTGTGAGATTGATTGGGGTTCAACTACAGTCCAGACCGAAGTTAGTTTATAGTAGGCTTGTGTCTGTAGTGGCTAAATACAGTGTGTATTCAATCTGGACTAGGTCCCGGGGTTTTTCTGCATTTGCGGTTTCCTCGTTAACAAAACTTCTGGTGTCTGTGTTATTTCTTTTTCGCATTATATTTTGTTATATAATTGAAATATCACAGGTTGTGCGTTGAATCGATCAATTGGTAAATCCAACCTTTGGTTGTTGATTGAAATTGATTGATACTTGAACATTGGTCTTTGGTACCGTTCAAGTTAATTTCTCTTGTATTCAATTAGACTCGCAGATTTCTATTTGCTTGAGTAAGTATTGAATCGATAAATTGAGATATAACTCCTTGATATACTTTTTATTAAGATTGAGTCTGACTGTCTAGTTGATTCTCTTAAAAAGTATATTGGAGTTAGTCCATACAGATTGCTAAGCGAATTATTGGGTGACGTTGTTGTACCCCTACTTTTTCAAGATCTAAAGACATCTTGTGATAATCCATTGTTAACAGACTCCGTTCTGTGCGTGATTGATCACAAGAGATTCAAGTGGTGTTGTGCAGGTATTTAAAGGCAATAAAAGATTTGAAGAGGAAGAAGAATTCTTATTAGTTTTCGTATCTTGCGGATTTAGTGCACAAACCTTGATCGGATGGGATCCAACTAGAATCAGTTTATTTTTTATAGATCTGATTGATTAGTTGCGTGAGATCGACATCACTTTATAGTTTTTCTTTGATATTTATATTGATTGGTTGTGAGTCTATACTTGACTATTTCGGTAGTTATTGTTTAGATTGATCTAACCAGACAAAGGAGTTTATTAAATTAAACATAAGAGCATGTGTCAACAATTCATCTTATCTTGTAGCAAGGTTGATTAGAGTGGTTACCAAACAGATTCTTCCTTTACCAATCTAACCAGACAAAGGAGTTTATTGGATTTACCAATTGATCGATACAACGCACAACCTGTGATATTTCTATTATATAACAAAATATAATGCGGAAAATAAATAACACAGACACCAGAAGTTTTGTTAACGAGGAAACCGCAAATGCAGAAAACCCCCTGGACCTAGTCAAGTTTTGAACACCACACTGTATTTAGACGCTACAGACACTAGCCTACTACCAATGAACTTCGGACTGGAATGTAGTTGAACCCTAATCAATCTCACACTGATTCAAGGTACATTCTTGCTCCTTACGCCTCTGATCCCAGCAGGATACTATGCACTTGATTCCCTTAGCTGATTTAACCCACAACTAAGAGTTGCTACGACCCAAAGTCGAAGACCGTATAAACAAATCTGTCTCACACAGAAAAGTCTATTGGAATAGATAAATCTGTCTCCCACAGAAATACCTATGAGTTTTGTTCTGTCTTTTGATAAATCAAGGTGCACAGGAACCAATTGATAAACCAGACTTATATTCCCGAAGAACAGCCTAGTATTATCAATCACCTCACAATAATCTTAATCGTATGGTAGCGAAACAAGATATTGTGGAATCACAAACGATGAGACGAAGATGTTTGTGACTACTTTTAATCTTACCTATCGGAGATAAATCTCAAGCAAATCTTAGCAAAGATAATACTTAATCACGATAGTAGAAGTAAGATCAGAACACGCAATTACAGAGAAAATAGTTGGGTCTGGCTTCACAATCCCAATGAAGTCTTTAAGTCGTTTACCTACAGGGTTTCGTGAAAAACCTAAGGTTAAAGGAGAATCGACTCTAGTCGCAACTAGTATCATACAAAAGGTGTGGGGATTAGGGTTCCCAGTTGCTAGAGTTCTCCTTTATATAGTTTTTAAATCAGGGTTTGCAATCTAAGTTACCTTGGTAATAAAGCATTCAATATTCACCGTTAGATGAAAACCTGATTAAAGCCAAGCTAATATCTTTCAACCGTTAGATCGAACTTAGATTGTTATACACAAATGAAATGTACCCTCATTTAGGTTTATGTAACCGTACCTAAATGTGTACACCATGTTGGATCAACAGTAGTTAACCGAGGTTAGCTATATGAACACTCTCTTATCAACCTTATTAATCTTAACCATAACTAGTTCAAATGACTCAAATGAAACTAGTTAAAGAGTTGTTCAATTGCTATATTCTCATAGAAGTACACAAGAACACAATTGAAGCAAAATCGGTTTGATTCACTCGAATCAATTCATGAACATTATAGCCATGGTTTTCAAAGAATGCATTCCTTACTATATAAATGTATTTGTTCATGTTACAACCGATTTTAGAACTTTAACCACTTAAGTATGCAAACGGGTACGCATACTTTAAGTAGCCGGATCAAGTTTGGTTTTCGCCAGTATGCGAAAGGGTACGCATACCTCCAAACCCAGTAGAATTTTTCGGTCACAAACCTTACTCCAGTATACATACGGGTACGCGTACTTAGGTTCCCGGACTTCTCAACCCAACAGGTATGCATACTATGGTTCCCGGACATGGATCACATATATGCAAGAGTGCACAACATGTTTATAATCCAATGTTGGTTAAGTGTTCTAAACTCTATTTCAATCATTGAAACATTCTTAGAGGATGACAATAGCCGTTTTCACACACTATTAGCATCAAAGCAATTTTCAAGTTATTGAAATAATCATAACGAAACATTCCAAGTCTACACCAAATGATTGTATCACACAAACCATGTAAGATGTTACTCGGCGATTTTCACATGATCATCTTTTGACTTTCGTCAAGAATATAATATGAACTTGGTTGAAGAAAAAGCTTACCAACACATATTTTAAGAAATATGTAAGCGAGTTAAACTCAGCTCGAAATCTCAAATGTGTATAATTGAAAACTATCGTAATACGACTTTTGTCTCAATATAAGAGATAGAGTAGAAATAGACTTTCCAAGTGATAGATGAGTTTTAGTCTCCACATACCTTTTGTTGATGAAGTTCCACAAGCTCTCCTTAGTAGTTCTTCGTCTTCAAATGATGAATGGCGTGAAGTCTAAATCTTTACTACACAATCTATCCTAGTCCGAGACATTACTATAAGTAGACTAGAAATCAAGACTTATAGTTTTGATCACTAATATTGACAAACAAGCTTGAGATAACAACGCTTGCGAGTTCGACCGACCAGTGCTCTAATAGTATTATTACACGACATCAAAGTCCAATTGTATCACAACTATTACAATAATACTACGGTGATATGTATCACTCCTCCTTAGTCAATACTTCCATCTCACAATGAAAACCACCCTTACATAATAATCCGTAAACCATATGTATGTAGTGTGAACTACCAAATTATTCTCCCCCTTTTTGTCAATATAAATTGGCAAAGGTACGAAAACTACGGGATCATAATGAAATGCTCAAAGAGATACTTCATGACTAAAAGAGAACATATCAACTTTGTTTCGATGATTTCACATAGTCGAAACTTAGTGTATTCATCAAGGAGTATATAAAGATACAAGATAACTCCTACAATATTCCACAGCCGCACTCCCCACAAAGATTTGGCAATTAAGCACAAGTTCAATTAAGAACTCTCTCCCATAAAATGTCATTCACGAAAGAACAACAAGAACGGCCTTACTTTTACAAGAAAAGAAGGACTTCTTTGGAAATTAACAAATTACATGAATTTGTGTCCAGAAAACTCGAATAAATTAACCACAAGAGACCTTAATGATTAATTTAATTGGAAATGCTCAACGTAAGAAAATTTACGGAGCCATACAGTACTTTCACATAGAAGTGGATCAGGGAAAGATCAATACTGCGGAATATTTCAAAAGTTCATTTTATCTTTTATCTATATTTGCATAAAAACATAATAGACTTAATTTTTGAGCATATATGAGATAATCATAGTTCACGGACGTAAACACACATATCCCATAAAATATTTTTTGTAATATATATAACCAATAAAGATTAATACTGCAAATCATCTTCCAAATAACTTAGAATTTAAATAAATAAATCTAAAATATTGCAAGATGAAAATCGTTGGCAATAGTTATGTGTAATCACAATATTTGCTATTCCAAACCCTAGTAATCCTTCTTAAAACACAAGAATAAATTCTCATAAGAAGTTTCCTAGACAAAATAAAATAAACTCCTAACACCAAACTGAAGGACTTTAGACATAATCAACAACCAGCGATCGAACACAAGCAAGTTCATCAGTTGATTCCTTCAGTTCAGTTTTCAGAAACATCAGATTCTTTGTTGCAATTTCAAGTTGTTCACGAACAACAGTAAAATCTCTGAGAAGATTTCCAACCGATTTAGATGACATCTGGAATAGTTGATTGTCTTCATGATCTACTGCATGGTAGCAGGTTATGAATAGAGGTTTCTCATGAAACTCAATAACTTTGCCATCTTTACCTTTGTCTTCCTTTTTTGCATTCATCCATCATGCAGTTCATGATATCACAAGAGAATTCTTGAGGTTATAGAACTAACATATATCTAAGAAGGAGAACAAATCTTAGATATATATATTTTTTTCATAGGGAGAAAACCCTAGGGTCACATATCATATTTTCCAATCATACCGGTGTTGGAACCATACGTTCGAATATGGAACCGGTGCACGAACCATTCGTGGTTATGAACTAAAATTCAGAACCAAGAAACCAATTGAGGATTTTTTAGAAGCATGTTTTGACAAAATATCAAAAACAAGTTCTTAACTTATGACAGAATATCTTAAAACACAAGACATTTGTTGATAAACAACAAAGCAACTGTCTTAAAGGAAAGACAAAAAGAAGCTTTTCAGAGTAAGCAACAAAGAGTAATATCTCTGGAGTTAATGGTCATTTATATTACCAAGTGTAATAATTAACTTGAGCAAAGCTCAACAGTAAGATGATCATTTAATTAAAAAGAGAACAAAAACAACAGATACAACAAAGAACACTTTGTCAATAAAAGGATATCTTCTTGAGAATCATGTGCATCCTCACACGGTCTCAAAGAGGATTCACAACTATAAGCAGTCAAGTTGTAATATGATGAGCATTTTTATCATTAGGAGTATTGACATGCTCTCCTTTTCCTATTTGAATAACATCAGAGAAGTCAAAAAAGTTAGTCTCAAGAGAATCAATAAAAGAAGGACAATAGATACCTGATGCTGCTACCTTCCTTGCCTTCTTAGTGTTGCACTTGAGTCTATTTATACTGGTCTTGAGTTCCGAAACACGGTTATTAATGTGAACGTATTCAGGAAGGGTTGACATTTTTGATCCAAAACATTCTTTAGCCACGGAAGGAGCGTTTGAATTTTTTTTCTTTCGCAGAAATACCTTTCTACTTATTGGACCATCAAAATAGTCACCCGTCCTTATAACATTATTATTCCTTTTACAATTATAAAAAGTTTTTGTGTTATCTTTACCGGCAAGAATTGACTCATCACAGCACTTTTCTTGTCTGAAGGTTGGACATTTAAAACCAGTAATATGAGAAACAAGTTTGATCACTTCCTTGGACATCCAAATAAGAATGTTATGAAGTTTTTCATTCCGCAAACGAAAATGACATCTCCTCTCAAGGTGACCCTTGTTTTCGTAATAATAACATTTGAATGGAATGCTATTAACTGTTCTCATATTAGTTGTCTTTGGATGTTGACTACCCTTGTTCTTTGAAACTTCTGCCGCTGAAGGTAATTTTTCACTTTTGTTATCAGTGATAGTTTTCTGCTGGAAATTGCTAATAGTACAAAAAAAATCAATCTTACTACAACTTGTAGCTTCTATTCCATCATAGCCCAAACCTCGTGTATCACGGTGTTTCTTACAAACTCCCAGTAGAGTGGATAATTTTGTTGAGCTAAGGTTAAACTTTTTCAAGTTTTCTTCCAGCAACTTGACCTTGTTCTGAGCAGCAGTTAGGTCCGCCTCCAATTATTTTTCTCGTGAGAGAAAAATGTTTTCTCTGTCATTAAAACAACTTTGTTGAGAGAAACATCTTGCTTCAGATTCTGCAAGTTCTTTTTTCAACACAAAGAGATTTCGACGAAGATTTTCACATTCAGAATTATTTGAACGCACATCTTCTTCACGATCTTTAAGAAGGGATTGTAAGAGATTATATCCAAAATCATAATCTTTAAAGAGTTTTCTCATTTTCTTGTTTTCTAGACAAAGAGGAGTCAGAAACTCAGTCAAGCAAGATGTTGACTTCTTTGTCTTTATGAGATGGACAAAAAGCTTGATGTATTGCGAGACTTCCTTATCAACATCTTTTTCATCATTTGAATCACTTTCATATGAAAAATCATCCAACTGTTTATCTAGGCGTGTTTCCGAGTTATAGACAGTTTCAGTCAATGGAGAAGACGTGAGAGATTCCTCAGGAGAGACAAAGCTTCGAACCAAGTCAGAGCATTTCTGAACTGGTGATGCGTTGTTTGAGATAGTATTAGAGCACTGCTCGGTCGAACTCGCAAGCGTTGCTATCTCAAGCTTGTTGTCAAGTTTAGTTGCCAAAACTATAAGTCTTGATTTCTAGTCTACTTATAGCTAAGTCTCGGACTAGGATAGAAAGTGTAGTTGAGCTCTAGACTCCACGGTGTTCATCATGCAAAGACGAAGAACTACTCAAGGAACTGGTGGATCTTCATCGACAAAAAGGTATGTGGAGACTTAAACTTATCTATCACTCAAAAGTCTATCTACTCTATCTCCTATCTTGAGACAAAAGTCTTATTGCTATATAGAATTCGATTATACACATTTGCTATTTCGAGCCGAGTTTATCTCGCTTATCTATTTCTCGAAATATGTGTTGGTAAGCTTTCGCTTTGGCCAAGTTCATCTTCACAAGTGACGAAAGTCATGTTGATTATTTCAATATCTTGAAAATTGCTTTGATGAAAAATAGTGTGTGAATAACCTCTATTTAACATCCTTTAAGAATGTTTCAATGGTTGAAATAAAGAGTTTAAAACATGTAACCATCTTTGGATATAAGCATATAATGTGTTCGCGCATTAGTGTATAAGTCCAAAACCGGGAACCGAATGTATGCATACTTGTGTGTGTACTAAATGGTTGATGGAGACTGGGTAAGTATGCGTACCCGTACGCATACTGGCAGAAGTTCACGACCGTGAATTTCTGCTGAGTTTGGAAATCAAAACCAACTCAATCCGGTTACCTAAGTATACGTACCCGTACGCATACTGGCGGAAAGTTCACGTCCGTGAATTTCTGCTGAGTTTGGAAACCAAAACAAACTCAAATCCGGTTACTTAAGTACGCATACCCGTACGCATACTTAAGTGTGTTACTTTCTAAAATTGGTTTGTTCATGAACTAAAACATTTATATATTAAGGAATGCAATTTGCAAACCGTGGCTATAATGTTCATGAATCGATTCGAGTGAATCAAAACCGATTTTGCTTCGATTGTGTCTTGTATACTTCTATAAGATCTAAGCAATTGAACAACTCTCTAACTAGTTCTTTTGAGTCATTTGAACTAGTTATGGTGAAGATGAACAAGGTTGATATGAAAGTGCTCATATGGCTAACCATTGATTAACTATTGTTGAACCAACTAGGTGTACACGTTTAGGTACGTTTACTCAAACCTAAATGACGTATATTTCAATTGTGTATAACAAGCTAAGTTCGATCTAACGGTTAAAAGATATTAGCTTGAATCTAATCAGGTTTTCATCTAACGGTGAATATTGAATGCTTTGTTACCAAGGTAACTTAGATTCCAAACCCTGATTTGGAGACTATATAAAGGAGAACTCTAGCAACTGGGAAACTTAATCCCCACACCTCCTGTGTGATACTAGTTGTATAAGCTAGAGTCGATTCTCCTTTAACCACAGGTTTCTACCGAGACCCTGTAAGTTAACGACTTAAAGACTTCATTGGGATTGTGAAGCCATACCCAACTATTTTCTCTGTAGTTGCGTGATCTGATCTTGATGTTTCTATCGTGATTGAGTATAATCGTAAGATTGGCTTGAGATTAATTTCTCCGATAGGAAAGATAGAAAAGTAGTCACAAACATCTTCGTCTCATCGTTTGTGATTCCGCAATATCTTGTTTCGCTAGTCGTTTGGAAATCCATAATTCCTCAATTCTCAATTATTGTTCTTCTTTGAAAACAAATCTTCATATTAAAACCATAACTTCTCTCTTTACATAGTGTTCTTCAAAACCCATCCTTGAATTTCATCTTAATCATCACCAAATCGAATTCATAATTCCTATTCACAAAAACCATAACTTCTTAATTTAAAACTATTCTTAAACCTCATACTCTAATTCAGGTTAAACCCACCTCCAATCTATTTTCTAAATCCTCAATTTCATCTTCCCTGACTCTTCTTACAAACCCTAACTTAGATTTACAGTAGCAACTCTATTTTCTTCATCCCGTGCTTAATCAACCACAACACCATCACCTACTCCTTTGATTCATGAAGTTAACAACCTTCTACGAGCCACCCACATCATAACAGGCTCAATCTTCGATATGAAATCAACAGAGAGGAGAAGAGAAGAAACAGAGAAGAAGAAGAAAATGGAAGAATGAACTTTTCTTCGAACGGGATTCAGATAAGACCAAAGGAAAACACTAAGACACCCACTCAGTTTGATAAGGGAAGGACCTGGGTGCCCTGAGAAAAAATCCGATTGCTTTAAAAGCACTTGCTCATAAAATGACCATTTTACCCTTCCCACAAATTGGATGATATCTTCTTCGTCCGGTGGCCGAATGACGCGTTCGAGTAGTCCATTTCGCATAACTTTTCGAGATCTAACCAACTGCACTAGTTTAGTATCCTTACAAAACTAATCGAGTAAGGATACTAATCGAGTCATTAGATGCTAAAACGTCTTTTGATCACCTCTAGAACGGTCAAATAACGTTGACAAACTTGAGGATCCTTACAATTTTGGTCTACGTTTTTGGTGACCACCAACCCAAGATGATGTCGACCTATTAAATTCAAAAAGAGGCTTTCCCGGAATACTAGGAATTCTTGGGTAAAAGGTAAAATAGTGAAGTAGGCAGATGATAGTAAGACCAAATCGCCTAAACCCTTAAACAAATGCACTATATATAAGTGCTTTGAGTTCGAGAGACCAATCTATATGATCCTGACCTAGACCAAGAAACGGTCTTTCTAGTCTCGATTCGGTCGCAATGGAAGGGAAAGGGTTGATCTGTAGGGAGGGAAGCTAAAAAGATATTAAGATCAACAGATTTAATGTCAGTGATGGGATGTGTTTTACTACTTTGAAGATGATTATCTGTGTTAAAACTGAGAGAAAGCATCTGTATGGTATTTTTGAGATATAGCTGTCATATCATTATGATAGGGTGAGGAACCTTTTGTAGCAGTGGTAGTTGACACATTGATCTCTCGTAAGTGGTGTCAGTTGCATAAAAGTGGAAATCAAGGTGAAACCAGTTCCACTTCGTTAGAGAGACTTGGTGGTTGTAAGACCACTACTCCATTTACTCTTTCAACTACGAGCAAGACTTGATCATGATCACTTTCTCATCGTGGTGTATTGCTATACCGCACGAGTTGTAGGCCGCCAGACTAACACCTTAGTGAATATCCCCCATGTGACGTTACTGATGTCTCGAGCATGGTTAACTTTACTTTATAGATGAGTGTTTTATTTGGTCAATTGTTGACCTAGATGCTAGTCTTAGCATATTAATGAGTCTAGCATGTTTCTCGATGATAAGTATGGCATGTTCTACAATAACTCATTATTTTGGTAAATTAAGCATAAAGTGTTCGGCCATACCATTTACTTGTTCGCCAGTCTCACTATGGGGTGGAAATGGGAAAATATGCTCATTTTCCCACCGCACTGTGTTTTCTCTTAGGGAAAGTCCATTAGACATCATCAAGTTTGGTAATTTGGTAGGCCAGGTAGATGGGCATACCAAGTTTTGGGCAGTGGGGAAAAAGTTTACGATTGCAGATTGAGTCGACTGTCTGGGATTGATACGGTCATCCTGATCCCCTACTACAACGACAACATTTCAACAGCGAAAAGACGACCATCATTTCAACACTTATAAATACCAAACTCATTTAACTTCTCAACTCACACAAAAATTCGCTCTTTTCTTGAATTTTTTTCTACTAGAATCTTTTATAATTTGTATTCAACCTCTTTGAATTTCTAACTGTCTCAGGATATTAGGCGCCAAAGAAATTGAAAACCACCTCTGAATAAACTCAATTAATCTATGACGGAAACACAAGCAGACTATGATGAAGATAACAATCCCAATCTACTTTCTGGTCGAGAATTAGCCAAATCTCAAGGTTACCTGTCTATAAAAGTTGAGTGAGTTAGAGATGCTCAAAAACCAAGAGGTAGTTGGCACGAACTTAGCAAAGTTTATGCAGATCTACCTCCTGGTTCTAAACTAATTGTCGATAAATTCTTTGGATTACTTGTTACCATATTGATGCGAAGAAATATCATCCCAAGTTGGTGTTTATATTAGTGGAGCGTTGGTGGTATACTAAACATACTTTTCGTCTTACAGACTCTGAAATAGGTATGTCAAATATTTTGATTTATAGTTTTAATGCAATCAATACGAAAATAAGTATGAGACTAACAATTTTAATGTTTCTACATGGATGACACCAATAGAGATATATTTTCTACTTGAGATCCTTTTGGAAGTCTAAACTACTACCAAAAATCAAGCACTTCCTATGGAAATATGTGCATGACTGTCTTCCTGTGAGAGACAGAATATCTAGGTACGTGCAAGATGTCGAAAACATTCGTTGTTGTTTTTTTGTAACCAAACAACTGAAACTGCCGAACATATATTTCTAGACTGTCATATTTCTAAAGGTATTTGGTTTACTTTGGACTCTAATTTGGCAAGTATTATTATTAATGGTTTATCTTTTACTAAACGGATTGCTAGTTGGTATAATTTTAGGTTTCCTAACAAAATGGATCAGGATAGATATATCACCGTTGTAGGGTTTACTCTATGGCACATCTGGAAGATTATATGTGCAACATTTTCGATAATTTGCAGGTGAACGAGCTGATTGGTTAGGTGAATCAATCCCTAGCTGACTGGTATACAATGAACAATCCAGGGGAGTTAAAGATAAACTAATTGTCATTCAAGAGTTACAAAATCATGGTTCCTGTCAGACAAGCACTATTTCAAATTTAACTATGATGCCTCATTTCTAAAAGAGAATAATACCATGGGATCAGGATTAATCATTTTCTCTGATGTGGGTTAATGTTGTGGAGCAAAATGCATCCCAACAGTAGCTCAGGATGAAGAGCAGGCTGAGACACATGCTGCACCAGAGATAATTAAATGGGCAAAGGATATGAGAGTTGACTAGTTGTATTTGGAAGGAGATTGTCTTAATGTAGTAAGTGAAATTAATATTAGTTTAGGTAGTGTTAAATGGAAAAAATAGTTTGTTGAGTGACTGTAAAGTGTAAACACTAGCTTTCTTTTTTCAGTTCTTGGAAATGTACTCATGTCCCTAGAAAGAGTATTGAGACAGCTCATTCTCTTGCTAAGGATGCTAGGCTTAGAACTGGCCTACTCTCATCAGAAAGAAACTAGATGTAATTTCATTTTATGATCAATGTATCTATTTTCCTTATTAAAAAAAAAATAAAAAAAAAAAAGGAAAAGAGAAAACTTCACATTTTATCATATTACTAACCTGCGCTGAGTTTTAGCCTAATATACTTATAAGCAATGTAGATATCAAGTCCATTAAGTAAATCTTTTTTGTTGTCGACGAAAGTTAAAGCGGTCGATGTTACTGTAGGATAGTGGTAAACTCTTTTAAGTGATGTTGTTCGAAATTCTAGAAAAAATTCTTTATCGGTGAAATGATTATTGCCATTAAAACATTTTCAAGATTCTTCTCATATCACACTGTGATAACATAAAATCTGCTACCACATCCAATATGATCTAATAGTTCTAAAATACAAATCATACATCAAAGAATACATCAAAACATACATAGAAGAAGATAAAGAACATAAAAGTAAATAAGAACACAATCATTTAACGTGGTTCAGCCATAAAGACCTACATCCACGGTGAGAAGATATCTTTATATTAAAAGTGTTACCCTTCTTTCAAGATTACAAGTGTCTCTCAAGCTTCTAAGCTCTCACACTAATTCTTTGTAGGAAAATATAACTTAAAGAACATGTCCATCTCCTTCTACATGGACGAGTAATTATAAACAAAATAAACTTCCTAGGGTATGCTATGGTGTTTCTCGACTCATGTTGGTATGGTACGTCTGCTCTTCGCTCGGACAAGCTCTTTATTACTCCTCTTCGATGCACATCGCTTTGCTTCTTCATCGGGTAACACCTTTGATCGCCTTTCGTCCGAGCTACTAACACGATGTACCTTCGTTTACAATTGTATCACATCTCTTCTGATTCCTCATTAAATGCACTGTCTTCTCTTTTAGACTTGACCGTCAGTAGTGTGATTGGACTATACTTTACAAGCGTCCTTCATGTGGCGAAGTGGTAGACATCCTGATCTTTGTGTAATTATCTTTTGGGTTCCTATTCGATGTATTGCATTCATCTTCTTATCTCATACCCATCTCCTACAATGCTTACACGTGGTGGTCGGATTTTACCCTCACACACGTCCTTTTGTAAAAGAATTCTTTATCGATCTTACTCAATCAGAAAGTTGCCCTGAAATGATTGTTGGCGCTAGAACACTTTTAACATTCTTCTCATATTGCAAGTCCTTTGCTCTTATATATGAATCTCTCGCACTCTTTCAGCCCTTTCGGTATAACTTCCCCTTATCAAATGATGATTACCAGAGAAAAATTCTTTTTTTAAAGAAAACAGCATGGATTATCCCAACCACGGAAATACATGGGAAATACTTTATTACCCATATCATAGACTTCATTGGTTTGCGTGTTAGAATCTTATGAGATGGACCATTCAGACACTATTTGCATGCTAGACTCCCTTTATGCTCTTTCAAAGGGAACAGTGCGACCACTCAGTTAACCATATATTCACAGAAAAGAATCCGAGAATATTTGTTACACTTATAGATCTACTCAGCTTGAACTTCAAAACTTGGGCAGAAAATGTTAAAAGATTTTCAACGCAGTACTAAGACTTAAACCTTTTTTTTTTTTGGTAATTTAGCTGAGACAAATGCCAGGTGACAAACCCAGTATATTGTAAATTTTAAGGCAGGATTTGAACCTGCCTACAAAATATAATCAGTGTGAAGATCTTACAGCATAAGAAAAAAGATCTTTCCTACAGGCGTCTATAGTTGCTACCCTCTAAACTATGCTTTAAATCTGCAACACAAATGACTGTCATACTTTCTAGTGCAACTTACCTTCATTTTGAAATGAATTCGTGGAAAATAATTACGAGCAAGCGAACCTCCAAGAAAAATCATATGTTCTTTTTTTTTCCTCCCCGAGTAACTCATTTCTAGCTCTGAACCAAGAACATATATAAATGGTGCAGAACTAAAATGAAAAGAATAATATCAAATTAATTTTGTCTGGATCTTGTGAGTACGTTCTTAATGCATAGCGTGGTGACTTTGTCAATAGAATTTAAAGGTTAGTCTTCGTGTTCATCTTCACCTTCAGAATCTGCATAGAGGAAAAACAAACATTGTAATACTTGCATACACAACAGGGAGAAATATTGTTTCACCACTCATTTTTCCTACTTCTGTAGTTCTAGTGAAACTTAACTAGTACATTTTTGACGCGTGAAAATGTCAACCCAACCTCTTTCAGAGGTTAAATTGACTTAATGTTATGTTATATGTGAACCAAAAACTAAGCCCGAATTTTTTTTTTTTTTGAAGGATTCTGAAAAGTGGAGGGTGTTCCCACAACAACAAAAAAACAAGGGGTTTTCTGCCATATGACGAAATGCATCTAGTGTATGATGTACATGAAACACATGTAAGCAGGATGATTTTAGCTACTTCACCAGCATACTGGAGATTGGCTTGTGTTTTAAGATTCTAATTTACTACAAGCTGGGCCTAGGGTAACTAACAGGTGACAGTTACTTTTGCTTTTTGTGAGAATAAGAGGTGATTTCCATATTGTTCGTTTCTTTTCTTTTCAAATGAATCCAGATTGTTAGTTTCAGGAATAGAATATAAAAAATTCAACATATTAAAGTAGGTGCATACCAGATCTAACATCATCACTAAGCTGACCTCGGGCCTGAATTTGTTTTATAAGCATCCGTTGAATCAGCACCCACCAGTAAATATGAAGAACAAGCAAACAGTATAGAAGAGAATTGAATACGTAATAGTAGATGGGACCCTCCGTCTGATGTTTATCCTTATCCAGCGACATGAGAACTTCATAGCTGTTCCAACAATAAAAAAAATCAAGGATTGTATAAAAAGGTTCTGAAATTACTTAATGATATAACCACCCATGAAAATAATAAAGAGTATTAATGAAGTAATGACCACCACTTTGTGAAGTGATCAATGACAACAAGTATAATACTAACATAATAGCATTGATATACAGATCTTAGGAAAAGAATGCAAATTAAATCTCCAATTTCTGCTTAAATCCCAAAGAGACATTGGTATAATACAAGTTGGACGCTTGTAACAGGATAGAATTGAAATATTATTAGATTCAAATTAAAATTACATGTCATCAAAACTAGATTCCTTCAAGAAATTGGTTGGAAGTCTCGCTACAAGCTGAATTATTTCAAACTAATATGTACTTGAAAGTCTATCAAACAAACAAACTGTAAAACAGTTTAGCACTTGAAATCGGGCTCAATAAGTAACAGATGCCTGAAGCTGAAAGTATCAAAATCAACTACTTCATGAGCCATGTGAACCATAAACACTTAAAGATATTAAAGATTGATGTGAACCATAAGTCATATTTGCCTTCTTGGAAATTAACCAGGCCCGGACATAAACACTTATTATCTCTATTTATTATGAAGCTAGTTATACTGACCTGGTACTCCAAAGAATCCAAAATGGGTAGTATATAAGACGGAGTATGAGCCATGTCAAAACAAACAGAATGAATGACGAGCTTGCAAGTCTTTCAAAACCACTATATTTGGACATCTTCCCAATTTCCAAGAAAACATCACTTGTATCATGAAGCGCTAAAACAACAGAACCAACTCGAGCAAACCTAAGAATAGAAGAAAATGTCATTCAGAATGCAGCAGAAGATGAGAAAAATAGCACGAAAAAACATGGACTATATAATTTAAAATATAACTTAAGCTAGTACAATTAGAGACAACAAGGTAACTAATATTGTTACTAATGAATTTTTATCCCACTAACTTCTCCATTCTTCTGGATGTATATCGGGGCTTATCCTCATTGTTGCTGTATGAAAGATCAAGCAATAGAGTAATAGTCTAAACCATTTTTGAGGTAGTACCTGAATATGTAAGACAATATAATGAGAATGGCAGTTGCCACATGATGAGACATTGATACGCCGAAGTCTGAACGCCTTGTTTCCCAGAAAATCAACGCAAATATGGAGTATGTGTAGAAACCAGCAGTATACATGTACACGCCTTTCAATTTCAATCTGCATAGTAGGTGAACCATAAGCCACTAACTCAAGATAGACTGAAAACCGTGAAATAATCACAAAAATTATGATTACTCATTATAGAGGGTACAGCTTACTTCAGCTTTTGATCAGGCCAGACCTGATCTCCGGGTCCCACCCAGAATTTTCTGGTATCAGTAAACCAGGGCTCGTCATATGTAACTGAAAGTGCAAGAACCTCAGCTGAAAGATAATATATGCATTTCCATGCTGACTCCTTGAATTTACGGATCTTTTTCCTTGTCTCTTCTGTCTCAACGTTTATCTTTCGATAACCTTTTCCAAGAATAAGTCTTCTAGCAACCTCCTGCAACAAGCATAAATCAAGTAGGAAGGGTAAGCGAGAAAACAGAGAGCAGTTACACTTAACCTACGAAGGAAGATATGTACAATACTATACCATAAATATGAAACATATAAATGAAATTCACCGATATATCAGATAATATAAGGGAGTAACAGGTATTAGGGTTTGTAGTTCAGACAGATTTCAGCATGAAGAGAGTTTGCCAAGTTCTCCAATCAGCCATTACATTGTCTAGCTTAGTTTGAATGCACCAACTAGAGCATGCTCTCTTTTCCAAGATTAAAGTATTTTCTCCATTCAGCCATTACATTGACTTGGGCAAGACGAGACACTACATGTATCATTTGCATATCTATAACATCTAACTGAAGAGCCTATTCTCTCACTGTTTATCAAAAAAATTACACTTTCCGTACTAATTACAATTAGATCCAAAAACCACATAAGCAAAACCTGAAGAATGGCCAAAGCCGTACAGAACCAACAATGAAAGAACACCATGCATCAAAGGTATACTAATGCATGGTGACTCTAGCATTGTTACACAATTACAAGATCCGGTTCACTGGATATCACACAAGCTACATCTTCAACCAGGAGCACAATCAAGGATGCATTTGTTAGGGGAACAGAAAGCTTCTATGGTGCTCGTCATTACCGGCTCAAATGAAACATCAACAAGATTGAGGTTCGATAGACTTACTTGAAACGGCATGCAAAAACAGTGGCAGCAGGAATAGTAAGGAAATAGAAATGATATCCTGTGTTTCAAGTTTAAGCTAAAATTTAACTCGTTATAAAGATAATAAAGTTCCAGTTAAAACAACAGTTGTGGTTTTTGGGTTTCTGGATGAAATGTAGATGATGATAATCTATTAGCAAGTCCTAGCCAAATATTCCTGCAAAGCCCCAGCTCAGTGAGCACACTAATCAGGGCGTTGTAACCTCATAACCAATTTTCAAATCCATGTACATTGCTTCTCCATTCTTACTTTCCTAAATGTGAGATCAAGAGAAGAGCTATATCGCAAAAAAGAACTGTAGGCTGTAAACATTCCAAATCCACAAGGAAAATCCATAAAATCTACTATTTCATGAAGACCCAGATGAGCAAATGCAGATAGAATTAAAAACAACTTCTCATCGATCACCGAACAGTACCTAAAATTGCAAAGTTTTTCTTAACCAAACGGTCTCACCTACATTAAAAGCTAAGCACTAACTCCTTCAAAATTGATGTGTGCTTTTTGCCCAACAGCATGCATTGAACAACTTAAGCATGAGACAAGTAACAACTTAAAGGTAATCATCACGAAATAAACAAGAAATCATGACTACAAACACGAAGAGAGAAAGAGAGGATTACCTCAAAGATGAATCTATCAAGGAAGAATCTGACAGTGGGGAAGAACAAAACAAACAGAGGAAGAAGGAGAAAGTCTTCATAACAAGGGTAAGATTCCTTCTCCCAATCAAGATCACCAACAGATTGCATTACAAAATCCATACCTATATTAGTAATACTCATACACCTGAGACTTCTTCTTTCTATTCTTTTTTAGGAAAAAAACAGATATCACAGATTCTTTGAAGACTCTAACTGAGATCCTCAGAGTTCAACTGACTCCAAACCAGGAACATTACTCTGTCAGTCTTCTTTCTAGCTCTGAGAAGAAATCAATCAGAGAGATGAAGTACATAAATGAATAGATGCAGCTGCCTCGATGTGGATTTTTCTGGGAGACAATTTGCTGATTAATTGAATCTTTATTGACGGAGATTATTATAAGGAGATTAGAAGGTTTATATCTCGTATCCTAGTTATCTCTCCGTACTAACTTACGTTTGACTTAGCCCGATTTTGTATATTGTGGTCGGATACATGAAGTTAACCGGAAGTTAGTTTGGATATAAGATTTTAGAAGGCTTATCTTAAATATAGCCCAGATATTATCTATAACTTTATGTTAAAAATGAAAAACTAAAATGTCTTAATTTCTTTTATTATCAATCAAACTTAAATCGTATTTCTTTTCCAGATATGGAATCTATATGATCAACCTGGCTCCATCTACGGAAGTCTCTGTAATGAGAAATACCTTAACATCAACCAATTCTTCAGGGACACTGCTGTTGTTCCGTCTTCGTCCAGACACAATGCTACCTCATCAAGATGGTAGCGGATATCATCGATCCTAGTTCTCATAATTGAACGCATGATAAAATAAGCAACCTACCAACTATTGCATCCCAAAGAATCATAAGCATCCATCTCTCCCAAGATAGCTTCCAGGATAGAATTATCTGGCCACATTCAAAATCCGGAAAATACACTACTGCATCTAGGTACAAATGTCTAACCCAAGAAGTTGGTCAATCTCATCAGAACCCCTTCCTAGTGACCAAATTCCTGTGGACCTTACCATGTCCACCAAAAATTCATCTTTTCTAGTGGAAAGCAATCAACGAAGGTCTACCGACCTTCTCTATCCTAAACTGCATCCATCTGACCAACTCCAACCTCTGCCAAAAGTGCAATTCCGAACCAGAATCAGTGGATCACTTGTTACTACACTACCTGATGGCGGTCACATCTTGGAACAACCTACTCTCTCGACTCTAAGCCATTCCAAATTCAAAAAAGAGTTCTAGAACTATAATAACTCCTCAAACACCCATTTCCCAGCTCCTACAAGAATCAGCTTCACCTTCAGTTATCACCTCATTTTATTTTATTTTCCGGACCTTATGGTTAGCCAGGAATGAGCTAATATACCGTCAGAAACAAACAACATCAGAGGAAATTTTATCATGGGCCTTAAAAAACAATAAGGATACTCCTGGACTATGGAAGCACTGCCTCATGTGCTACTAGGGGATTCACCATCTTACAACCAATTAAGAGGTACAAAAAGACGACAACTATCTCAGTTGGATGGTCTTCTCATATTATGGATTTGATAAAGATCAACATTGATGGAGATGCTAGGGGACACCTGGGATTTGCGGGTGCAAGTTTTATTTGCGGAGACTCGGAGGAAAGAACAATAATGGTTTGGCGTAACCTCTAGGAATAACGACTGCATTAACTGCCAAAAATTGGGCCTTACTTCTGGCATCTAGAACCGCCATGGAAAGGCATGGCCAAAAGTTCTATTTGAAACAGATTTAGAAAACCTTCTTCGATTGTTATCTCTCCGGCTGCTCCGCCTTGGTATATCTCTGACATGATCGATGAAATAAAGAAGACAATGTGTCGGATTCTACAATCAGCTATAAAACACAACTATAGGGTGGGAAATCATGCACCAAAT
The DNA here is from genome assembly GCA_023531105.1 of Papaver atlanticum. Lineage (NCBI taxonomy): Eukaryota > Viridiplantae > Streptophyta > Magnoliopsida > Ranunculales > Papaveraceae > Papaver > Papaver atlanticum. Next base: position 8,726,530 of record JAJJMB010012161.1, read on the forward strand.
GGCATGGCTAATCACGCAGTAGATGGAAGTCAAGTCGGAAATCTACCCATAAAAATATGGGACCAGGCAATCCCAAATTTTTTGAATCAAATTACTCTTCATGATTTAATGGGTACTACTACTCTTGTGTAATTGTAACCTACTTCCGTAAATAAATGCATGCTTCAAGAAAGAAAAAAATAATAAATAAATAAATAACTTTTCCAAAAGAAAATTTAATTTTTCCTTAATTAAAATCCAAATTTATTATTATTTATTTATTTATTGCTAGAAAAGAGAATTTCATTCAATCAAACAGAATTACATTTGAGTAGTGAGAAAGTCTAGAGTATAACCGAAACATTCACCATAGACTCTAGAAATTCTACAATGTTTAGCAACAACATCAGCCGTTTTTGTGAGACTTCTGTTAAGAAATTCAAATCTAATAAAACTGAAAAAACTGACTACTGACTTGCAATCATCTAAAATTAATTATAACTTAAACCAACTGTAATCCCTCTCTTGCTCTTCTCACAAATTATGAACCCTAAATCATACTCCCTCTGTCCCATATACGCCGAGAATAAGAAAAACTTTGGTTTTCATAATTTTTCTCTTACTTACTTAATTTATCTTTATCATTATCCTATCCCAGTATAAATGTTAAATATTCTGAGAGCTATGTATATCTATTTCATATTTATCTAAATTGTATGATACCCATGCATCATAAATAAGGGTATATGTGCAACAAGAAGCCTCAAAAATGGAACTCTGTCTATCCAATGAGACTAAAAAAATTCTAAACTCCATCTTTATAACAGGGACGGAGGAGGGAATATGTTTTTTTTTTACAAAATCAAACTAAACCCAAAATATTTCTTTAATCCATATTAAATTATAATTTTAACTACTTCTATTTATTCCTTTAAAAAATCTCCCTAACAACACCAATCGAAGTGGAATTAAATACGTCTGATTCTTTTCTTAAAATCATTTTTCCATAAAACTTCATAAACATAATTTATAAAATAGTTATTCTTTAAGATGATGTTTTTTATTTTCTCAATCAAGACTGTATTAAAATTGGTTGAGAGTATTAACTATTCTTCGAAATCATCAATTATCTCACAGATTTTACATTAACTTAACTATGAAAATCATGTACTCAATTATTTATTTTTGGGAATTTTAAGAAACTACCCATGTGGGGAAATGCATTTTAAAACATAACCCCGTTTTTTTCGAAGTTAATTAAATGCCCATACCATTGATGATTCTGTCATGTCTAACTTGCTTGGTATTTTCTCATTGACTTGGTCAACGTTTGATGTTGCAATTACATTATTAGCCTTTGAACCCTAGTTTCCTATAAAACATAATTGTCTCTTCCCTTATCCATCTGAGCGATTCCAACAGCCGCCCTAATCATCTGATCCCTAATTAGGTTGAGTAAGGGAGAACTGTTCTTTCCCATTTTCTTTCAATTCACTATTATTTCTCTCTGCTGCTGTAAGAATCCAAGTTGTTGGTGGTGCAGATTCAGAGAATGAAGAAGATTTAGACGAGTTTGAGAGAATCAGTGGAGAAGATTAAGATTCAGAGATGCAGAAGAATAGGGATAGAATGTGTTTCAAATAGAGATGGGTTTTGAATCTGGTTCTGTGGTCGAGAATCAGTAAAGAGAAATTGATGCTTTCATTAAAGGGATATTGTCGCTTAAATGGGATTCAAGGGTTTGTATGAGATTGAAGATATTACTAAGATGACAAATTTCATAATTTGGGGAATTTTTTTGTTAAATTGAATCAATACCTGCATCTACTTCTTTCTCTTCTCTTGCATCACCAAGTCCACCAAACATCTTCATCTTCGTCAGTTCTTCAATCAAGTAATTCTTATCATGATTTCTGAAATTGGGGGAAAATTTTGGGTGATTGTCAAAATTGGGTTTGATTTGTACAATTTAGGTGGTTTTAAGAATAGGGTTTTACTTGATTTCCATTCTAATTAATCATTGTGTCATTCGATATCTTTCTCGTGAATCCGCCATCTTCTTACAACCTGTGAATCATGGATCTGGGTGTTTGTGTGCAGAGGTTAGGATAGGTATGTAAGTTGGATTTATGTGTTGATGAATGCTTAAAAGTCTAGGGCCGTTGTTGAAATTGAATAGATTTGCAGGGAAGGAGATTAAACAGCATCTGAAATCAGCATGAGAGATGTCTCCATCACCAGCTCAGAGACGCATATAACATATTTGGGAGAAGGTCTGAACAAGTTCTTCATTGAATCACAAGTCGAACGAGTTAAGCGTGGGCTAAGTGGGCCTTGTCCAACGATTTTAGGGGGTGATTTATTGTACGTATGCTCTAACAACCGTAAGCCGTTTTTTTCAATAAAACGGGACGGAAAATGTCAAGGTATGGGCATTTTAACAGAAATTGAAAAAAACATGGGAATTTTATCAATTGGAATTCCCCACAAGGGTATATTATTAAAAAACCCTTTATTTTTTTGTTGATTTAGGATTCTGATAGTTCCTTCAATTATTTTGGGTTGTATATAACTAGGGGATGACCCGTGCCGTAACGGCCCGGGTTTTTGTTTGTTGTTGGAATTAGAGATTTTTGATTGTGTCATCTTGTGCACCATAGATGGTGCCAAACAGTTGCACAAAATTGCATTGTGTACACTTCAAACCCAAACTTTTATCTTTTGTATTCTTATCATCTTAGTGCTTCTTAATCCACGGGGTTGGTGCTTATAGCATCACCTACTCAATAGTTTAAAAACCATTCAAACAACATTGAAGTAAAAAATCATAAATATCTTGAGGTTTTTCTAATTGACAACCATCGTTGAAATGTAGCTCATAGAAAATTGTACCGTGAACATTTTAATAATTAAATTGGCAGAATGGAACACCCGTCCCCCTAATAATTTACGACCACACTACCCAATTTTATTCATCCGTAAATGCAAGAACCAAACATAATTGTGCAATATATAAACCAAATACTTTCTGGTATCATCACCCAATGACTTCACTGTCGTACTATAATGACATCGGATTTCTGATAACATATTAGTGAACCTTAAAAATGATATATTGAAAGACAATTATATCGTTTCCAACTCCGAAGAACAATTAATAGATGTAAATACGTCCAGCGACGATTTCTTCTCTGGTGGTCTGTGGTATATTGTCTAGCGCACCATATTTCTTCCTAGCTTCGATATTTTCCTCCTGGGAGATTCCATTCCATCAGTTTTTAAATCACCTCATAAAAATTATCTCATCTAAATCAGAACCCAACCGGTCTTTGAGCAACTCGCAATTTACATAACTACCAAACTTCTCAGGTAAGACTTACGGTAATACAGACATTACGGTGTCATGTATAACTTTGCAATAATGAGCAAACTCTACGACATGTATTGGAGATAAATATTAGACATGCGGCAATATAAGAATGCCATTCACGAGTTGCAAATTCTTTAAGGTAATGTATTAATCCTAATTATTATGAAAAACCGCATGTTAATTAAGTAACTTACTAATTATTATGAAAAAAATAGATAGATTTCAAAAAGTGAAAACAACTAATAATTATATAAATATACCTCTCTACCTAGGGCTGCAGCGAGTTTGCTTCGAGAAATATGGATTTGAAGAGTAAACTAAAAGCAAGCATATATAGAAAGGGCAATATCACTTGTAGAACATCATTTCTGATATCCGTCTTTTCTCATATTGCCTTGAGTTACAATATAATATGCCATGGAAATGCTAAGCTTATAGTGAATCCGAAAAACTGATGTCTAAGGTAACAAATGAGAATACACCTAAGTTAGACACCGATAACAATAAAAATAAAATCAATGAGTAACGCATGGTATCTTCTTGAGCACGGAGATACATCTTAAGAAATGAAATTAGTGAAACAGAATCACAATTAAATTGGTAAGTTAAGCTGGTGGCTATGAAATTTTTTTGAATCATATGATTCAGGCACATCTCTTTGTCAAGTTTATAATTCGTATCTCAGTGCTCAAGATATGAATTCGTATAAAAGAACAATGACCAAGAAAATATTAATACTGAGCAGGTTCTAATCATGATTCTTGACTGGAACTTTAATATTTGTTAAATATACAAAATAATTAATCATGATTCAGGACTGGAAAGTGGACTTTAGTTGAATATCCGAAATAATTGAACAACAAATCACCTATTAAAATCCACCTTGTAATGCACCATATGTTATTCCTAATCCACCACTGAACATGCCAGAGAAGCCATATATGCCGCGGTTTACACTCGAACTATACCTTGGACCGGCAATCAAAATCCTAATGTCTAAGATTCTAAGTGACGACAACTTGGAGCAACATCCCAAGATAATAATGGTGTATATTATATAATTATAGAACATTTACCTCAATAATAATGGTGTAAATTATATAATTATAGAACATAGAACATTTACCTCCAACTCATGTTCTATAGCTACTCATCCTGGTATTTGGATCCCAAGGCCGTGAGGAAACTGGCCTTGCTACAGGTGTTCTGTTTACAACGTTCCTATCAGCTGCTGGAACAATTTCTCCAGGTCTTGGAGTGCCTGAAGCTCCAACATCATACCTGGTGTAGGACAATCATTCATTGACAAAATAAAAGCCAGGATGGATTATTTTTTTTAGCATAAACAAAGTAGGCATCATAGTGCATGCTATCTACAACAAAACTGCAAATCAATGCAAAGACACCGAAGATTTGTGGTCTCAACAGAAGATTGTGGATCCATCAAAAAACTTTCTAAGTTGCCATCACGTCCACATTCAAATAACAAATCCGTAGGCATTCATCGATTTATTAAGAGAGCGTATGAGCTGGCTGCAAGCAGAGGGAGTTTAAATTAAGTATAGAGGAAGAACGCATTCACCAAATGCATAGGTGATAGATAGAAACCCCAGTTTCCCACTTAACAATCAATTAGTAGTGGACGTCCCTATAACTGAACCATGTTCATGTTCACGTGCAGTTTGTAAAAGAGGATTTTGATTTATTCTAGATAATTACTATAGAAACCATATACATATGTATATATATCAATTCTGAAGTGGACACTGCATGCCGGCTCTGAAAATATCCAAATACTATGTATCATTATTATTTTTACATTAAAAGTGACCACAAAATGATTACCGTCCTAGAATTGATTTTGTTATGCATATCCCTATGGAAAACATACTTCACTTTTAGAGTAACTAAAATAGCGTAGTCGGGGAAGGCTCAAACCTTGAACAGTAGCCAGTACCTAAATAAATGATGTAAGCTTGAGCGACAACTTGGTTTTTCTTATGAGAGCTATATGGAGCTGAGATGCCATTGTTGAATCACTGGGTATGGGAAAACAACAAAAATCAGGCAAGAAAAGCTACAAAAGCCAAAATTGCTAAACATGAAAACAAAGGGGATAATACATGTAAAAGGAGAGCCAAAACGCAGTTCATAAAATTCAACTAAGGAGTATAACTAAGACCCTGACTTACACTACTGGAAAAAATCAAAGTTACCTCCAAAAGATTTGTTTATGCTAGCGGCTAGCCTGGAAAGGAAAGTAGGATTCCCTTGATATTGTTCTCCAACCCTTTGTACCCTTTGGAAGGGCATCAAATATCAAAGATATGTCAAACGGATTATGAAAAAAACACATATAAGCCTCACACAATGAATTTTTCAAAAACTAAGTTGTGAATTTAGGATTAAAAGGTAATTATAATTCTCTATTTCTAACTATGATGAATTTTTCAAAAACTAAGTTGTGAATTTAGGCAAGATACATCGCAATTGAAATACAATGTATCAGATTGAAATTGAACTAATAGCAAAAGATAACCAATGTTAGTTGAAATCTAGAGAGACTAAAGAACCAACCAGGAACTTAGTTGGAAACCAAACCTAAATTCTTGTATGAAAGAGAATGAAAGTGATCTTTTTCGACAGACTATTGTATTTCAGTTTTCCATACATTCATTGCAGCCAAATTGTTAATAATAATCACAATTGAAATACGTCGCCAATGCACAGGAAGGGATCAAAATTCAATATTAGGTTCCTCGGTAGAACCATTTAACTCATCTTTCTCATTCATACATATAGATTATTTTTGAAGCATGCAATCGCATCCAATTTTAGATAATTTCTCAGAAGGTTGGGTGTTACTTAAGTTGTCATCTATCATGAAGACATCTAAGCTTGTAATGTCATTCTTCCGCATGAAACATCGCTCCACTTTTGAGATATTAAAACGTGTGTCACCCAGGGTTTGCATTTTTCAGCTTGTCCTATATACCTGAAAGGTAGGTTTGTAGTTGGGAGAGTCTGGGAAGGACTGGTGCGAATATTGGAGCTTATTTTAACAACCTACATGAGTATGGGGAAGAAAAAACATCCATCTCAGGTGAAAATCATAACATTGAAAGAATAAAAAACTGAATCTATTTCATATCATGAGTAAGAAATCACAATTGATTATATTCTAAAGAATAACAACAGTTGCCATAAAACAGCTGAAAAATACTAACCATTTTAAATCAAGTAGAATGGAATTCAATTAACATTTACCTGAGATTGATGATTTTCCCTAATTTAAAAATCTGTGGTGCACCAACAACAACAAAATCAGTCAGAGAAAAACTTCTAGAAAAGTACCCAGATATCAAATAACAATATCAAAATCAGAGAATTTTCCCTTCAAAAGTACCAAAATCATATAAACTTACATCAATCTTGATCAAGAAAATGGGGATTGGTAAGCACTGAGAACCTGTGCAAGATAACTTTTTGGGGGTTTATGTAATGCCGGTGTCAGTGGGTATCTTTATGTTTGTAACGCATGGAATAATTGATTTTGATTATTTAGGTTTGAACAAATTTATTGGCAGAATAACGATGGTGCTGATGATTATTTATGGTGATGTTATGTTTTCCGTTACAGGTGAAAACCGGGAGCAGAATAAGGGGAATAATGACAGTTGATCTTTGCGAACTCTACCTTTGATAGGCGTAACGCGTGAAATGAATGGGAGAAGAGTTAAATATGGACGTTGGATAAGGGCATGAAAGGTGGGTGCATTGTGAGCCACGATTTAACTTCTTCACTTTCATGCAATTTTAAAGCAATGAAGACCGTCGATTATCTTGAGATGCCTATTCAGAACCCTCATATGGTGAAAAACACATTTGTTTTTGTAAGATAGATAAATGTGTATAATTTGTGGGTTATGTTGAATAATTATAAAGGTATGTTTGGTTAAAAAAAATCACTTATTTTATATGGGCTATAGATAAATAAATCCATGGGCTACATTTAAGAGAGCATTTTAGAAGAATGCGCAATTGGGGGATATATAAAGTAATCTGGGGATATTTATTTATATCCCATCCAATAGTTTCTGCTAAGGGGTGTTTTTTGGGGGTGGAAATACGAAACTACCCTTTAAAAAAATAAAAACTAAATCAAACCTAAATATTCCCCATTCCCTTTCAAATTCTAAATATTCCCCACTCCCTTTCAAATTCTCTTCTCGGACGGCTCCTCACTTTGAAAACGTTTTTTTTTTTTTACATTCGGAAGTGATGAAGACTATGCCGGAAGTGATGAAGATCATGCCGGAAATGATTTCTTTTTACATCACCGGCATTGTATTAGTGATGAAGACCATGACGGAAGTGATGAAGACCATGCCGAAAAATGGTGCTGACGTGCTCGATAAATAACTTACAATGCCGACATTGTAAGTTGGGAGTACCCATTTTTTGGCATTGATTTTGTCGGTATTTTGTAAGTTGGGAGTACTCATTTTTTAACCAAATTCCTACTACCTCAAAAAAATTCCTTATACTCTCACCCAAAAAAGTTCCTTAATTTAGCTAATTATAATAAACCACTAAAACATGATTAGTGGGGATAGATTAGGAATTAGTTAAAATACATGGATATGAGGTAACTCTGATTTACTATTTAAATCCCTATTTTGTCCTATTATCATATTCCCCAATTACTTTCCATATCCCCAATTGCGCGTTCTTTTATAATGGCTTTAAAAGTAAAAAAAATCAACTTTTTTTATCAAGAAAATTGTTTTTGCTTCCAACATCTGGAATCGATCTCTGCTTCTAGTATTTAAACACTTTCTAAGTTATCCTGACCATGGTTATGAAGCATGAGCCTTTAGCCCGACGACTGTACTTGGCTCCACCCTAATATTAAGGAGTGTTAGTCCGATAGAGAGAGGTACTACTAGCATTACCAAGAAAAGAAGTTGGATTTCGTGGATAACACTTGTCTTCCTAATCGACATCAAGAAACTAAGGAAATTAAACAAGTTTTTCGTTGCAAGTGGGTCTAACGTTTATGATGATGAGAAATCAGCTCTCTGAAGAAAAATCATGCACCATATGTTTGGAGAAAATATACCAAAACTTTTTTTTTCTTCATAATATTACTTCAAATTCAGTTGATACTAGTTTTTTGAGAGGTATTTTGAAGTCCAGAAAGCACGTCCCATTAAACACTACACTATATATATATATAAAAGAATTATTAGGCTGACGTGCAACACCACATTAAATTTTACATTTTTTAAGAATTTAGAGTGACACTGGCAAAATAATAGTTTTAAAATGAATGGACACAACTTATATGACAAAATAATGGGTTTAAAATAAACAAAGGGACACGACTTGTTATTGAAAAAAACCCAGTTGAAATTCTTAGATTCATTCATTTTCGTGACATGAAACCTATATTCAGTAATAAAAACATGTAACTGACTCTATAAATTTCATAAATCATTTACTTTGAAATTGTATATAGTTGTTTTGTTGCTTCAACTATGGATTTACCAGATTTTTGGTAAAACGAAAATGCAATTCTGCATCTTTTTATTTCAAAAGAAAACAAATTAATTATAAACCAAAAAAATATATGAGGAAGGATCCCCTCACACTTATATTTTTACACTATCTTACACTTTGGGCACTATTTTTTTTACCAAGCGGTAGCGTATTTGAAGCTAATATTCTAGGAATATGTTCGTCTTACAAAACTCTACATACCCACAAAAATAAGCACATTCCAGAACGTATAACTCCACCATCTACTACTTTGAAAATCAACTGTCGAAAAATAACGAATTTTCAACGGTTAAAATTAAGATCGATAGATGGTGAGGTTTAGTATTTCGGAATGTGCCCATCTTTTGTGGGTAAGTAGAGCTTTGTTAGACAAGCATATAACAAGAATATTAACTTCAAATACTCTACTGTTTAAGTTTTATTAAGAAAAATATCTCCCAAAATGTGAGATTGTGTGAATCTAAGAGTGTGAAGGGATCCCCTCAAAAATATTGTCCAACTCATACTCATTTATATTATCTCTTTTGTTTATAGAGTTATGAAACCATATAGTTTAGTGTGTCCAAAATTCCTAAGTTCTAACAATGTTACAGTTACAAGATTTGGTATGTGAATGTGATTGTGAGATAATATATTATGCATGACAAAAAGAAAATTTCCAGCAAAATAATAAAAAAAATTATTACTTGAAATCGTTTAGAGAAAAATCTAGTTGTGTGTTGCACGAACGTAATAGCATATATACAAATATATTTCTAAAACATTTTCCGCAACACGCTCAAGTTATGCATAAGCAAATAAGCTATACAAATCATGAAACTATGGGACCATCGTTCTATCAGAAATTTTTAGAAAATAGAGATATAAGCGTTATTTATCATTTTTTACTATTGGCAACTCTAGATCACTTTTGAACCATAAAAATGATTACTGAAGATGAAAAAGGAGGTGAACTATTGCAGCTGGGTTTCATTCTCCAGTAGGATGGTTTTTATCTTTCCTCACAAGTATGAGGTTGAGGCTTCATGTACACCGAACCGCACTTGTATTCGTTATAGTGATAATCCTCTCCTCTTATGGATGTGTCTTGAGGGTGGGTCCGTTGGGCATGTTGTGCAACTATATACGAGAATTTTGGAGGGTCTATTCATAGGGGCATGCTGGCTTTATTTGAAGGATTGGTTTTATGTTCCCAAAAAAATAGCTCTGCAACTTCAATATCTGTTCAAAGTTTTATTTAGTGCCTCAACCTGTTTTCAACCATTAATTCCGCTAAAGATCGCCCATATTTTGAAAACACGCCATGTCACCACCATAGACCAACTTGTAAGCAAATGTTATATTTTTTGTTCTTATTTGAATTAGGAAGTTGTGTGTCACTTTTGCAATATCATATGCAAATACTCATGAAAAACAAGGCTGTTAAAATCCATTTAACATCTTCTACACAATCCTAATATAACACTTTTCATTACTTATTTATTTTGGATTCCCATAGGATCTTTTTCAGCAATATCTTTTTCATGTAGTTCTTTCTTTTTTTCCTTAGTATTACGTTGGTTGTTTCCACCATTGTTTAATAGGGTATTTTTTGGGTCGTCATTCGTCAGGATAAGTGCTTTTTTTCCACCTCAGCCCTAAAAGGCCCAGATACTTATGCATCAGATATAAACCTTAATTATATGAAAAGAAAATTAGGCTTTGAAGCTTGGTAAATATTCCCTTGATGTCTGCTAACTAAACCCTTTTCTGGTCATAAATAATATTCAAAAACCTGGGGATTTAGCGTTTCCTCCCCTTTAAAGATCGCTAATTTGCATTTCCTCCCCAAATAAATTTAAATTAGTATTTCCTCTTATCGTCAAGTATTCCATCCATTACTCGGTTAGGTTAGTCAGCAACTGTGCGCATGTGGATAAAAAGAAACACGTGGCATTTTAATACCAAAAATGCCTTCAAACAAAAAGTGCAATATTTACGATCAAATAGTACTGCAAAATTAATGGATTCTTGTTGACAAATTCTTCCCCAATTTCACCCAATTAATTCTAACAAATCAATATCACCATTTGAACCCAGACCAGAGTTGGTGTCGTCGTCTTATCATCATCGTGTAAAGGTATCACAGTAGGTAAGCGGCTGCAGTGACGAACTCTCCATTTTGTTTCTCTCTCATCAAGGGTTTTTCGTGTTCTTCTTCCTATTTCTGCTACTCTACGACACTCTCCATTTGACCGAAATCAAAAAAAGATAATCGCTCAATTTGATTCCTCTGGATGCATAGTGGTTGAACAATTAACTAGAATTTAAATTCAATTAGAATATTAGTGGTGGTGGCGAATATTATCTATCTGAGCATTATTTGGGTTTTCTTTATTACCAATTAAAATTAAGGAAAGGATTAGATTTTTATTTTGGGGAAATCTGAGAGATGTGGTAAGGAATAGTTGGGGTTCTTCTTCATCATCATCTCCCGTTCATATAATATATTTTTTTAATATTAGTAATAATCAAATTTAATAAATTCAATTATTTCTCATGGTTTTTCACTTGATTTTTTTTTTACGTTCGATCAATGTTGAATGGAGTTTAACACTTGGTCTTATGAATTTCATTGATATTGATTGTAATAGAATTAACTAAATCCATTTAGGAGAAAGAATAAATAAACAGAATTTTGAATTATTTTTTTCAATTTTGTAGTTTACTGTTGGTTTTGGTGGTTCAAGGTGGTGTTAGTCTGATAATGTACATTACTACTAATTATTTAAGTCACAGTTAAATGGGTTAATAAGGTTAAATATATTTTATCTTTTAAATTAACAATGATAACATTTGGAGAGGATGAGGATATTTTGGGTAGTTCGTCATATTTTTTTTCTCCATCCATGTGTATATTAGTACTGATTCAGCTTACTTGGAAAGGGACGGAATATTTGGCGATATGGGGAAAAACTAATTTAAATTTATTTAGGGAGGAAACGCAAATTAGCAATCTTTATAGGGGAGGAAACGTTAAATCCCTGAAAATCCTAAAATTATTTTATTAACTCATTTATCCAATTGTCCTAGACGTTTCTTCTTCTCTTTTAGTTACTACTTCTTCTTCCTTAATTTCTTTTGTGATCATCTTCAACTTTTCAATCATGGCTAGACAAGCTATAAAATCTACAAATTAAAAGATACAATTTGGAAATATTTATTTATTTATTAAGGCAACATTTTACTAATATTTCTTAGCAGTAATTTACCCTTTGCTTGAAGAGTGTATCGCTTTGTGAAAATGAGAGGATATTATGTACGCCACCAATTTTTTATGCGGCAACTTGTTTGGACAAAACCTAATATCATCGGAAATTCTTGTGAAATCGTATCTTGAAATATAGATTACATAACTTGTTCTTGTTGGAGTTCGTATACAATTCGGGTAGGTACTAGGTTGATTCTTGGAAATTGATTTTGAGATCTCCAAGTAAACTTGTTTTACAATTCAAATATATATGATCTCATTTGTTGATCTATAGATTATATATTACTAATTGTAACAAGTTTGTCCATACAGGCTTCCGAACGAAAAAGTTGGTGGCGTACCTGGTACCTTCTCCTTTTCAGAAGTCTTATTAAGACTTTTCCTTAGGAGACTGTACACATGTAGCAAATATAGGATCCTATAGCTAATAAACTATCTACAATAGTATATGATTTACCCCTTAAATTTTTATGTGATAAAATCTTAATCGTTTAATTTTGCCCTAAATAATTATTAGAAAAATATATATGAGATGGAGGTCATTCCGGAGGTCCAGTTAAGACTTTCTATAAAATATATATATTTAGTATGTCATCCCTCCTATTTTGTAGGATCTACTATTGGAGATGAATTTATTTTAATTGGAGATCTAAAATCTTATGCGTCATGAAAAAATAAAATTTGCATCTTCTAAGAGAGATGCTCTTAATGAAACATAAAGTTTTTCCTAATTATTTTCGGATAACTGTTATATGTAATATTAGTTGAGATTAAGGCCCGTATTAAGTCTAGCTTGTCTATCGATTTATTCATATTCATAGTTTTATAATGTTGGGTTACTGATTTAATGAAGAAAAAAAAAGTGATAGCCAAACAATAGATTGCATATACTTGGGTGTTACTTATTTATGATTTCAATATATAATTTTTGATTTTGAATTTGTGCGAAACAACTCGGCCATCCAGGATCCACACACTCATGTAACCTGTCAAATTAATGTGGGACAATTCCTCAAATTGTGTGCAAACTAAATTTTAAAAGGAATATGTTGTAGCAAAAATATTTTACAACACTCTTTGAGATTTGTATTTGAAGATAAAATTCTAGCAGTTAGATAATTCAACAATATTAATTTCTCGAGATTCATATTTGATGATGAAATATGAACTATTAGATGATTCAATAGTATTATTTAACATGAGTTTCTGATGGATGAGGAGATTTCAACTACTCGATGAATCAACTTTTCATTAACTTTTTACTCTTCAAGAATTATTGATAAATGAAAGTAGGGGATACATGCAAGGAGCTCTGATGCCTCCATGAGCGAGATCTTTATATAGGTTTTATGAGGAGAAAAGAATTAGAGAATGTTCATTTTCCATTTGAAATCAATCTTCTATTTATAGGTTGCAGAGAATTGTACCAGTCAAGTATCCATTTGGAATCATTTTGACTATGTACCTGTACTAAATGGTCTCTAGGTACATTTTATGTTTTGAATACTTTAATTAATATTATCTATTAAGGTAATATCAATGTAACTGGATTGGCCGTAGGCCAGGTTCATTCCCATCTTTTAGGATAACTAGGGGTGGAACATGAATCTGGATTAGTAAACAGTCAGGTCCATTCTTATCTGGTCTACTTTATTAACCACATTCATTTACCCTTCCAAAAATACATTGTATATTGTCCACTTTTGAAGGGAGGCCAACTGACTGGGTTACTAACCCTTCATGGACTTAGACTTAGACTTCAACCCAGGAGTCGAGTATATTTTGACTGAAATAAGTTTACTGGGTTGAAATTTATTGGGCCTACTTTCCATATAACAAATCGAATATAAATTATTGAAAAAGATAACGTAGCTATTATGGTACCTAGGGGTGTGCAACGGACGGATGCGGATTAGGGGTCACCCGCGTCCAATCCGTCAAAGTTGTAGATTTGGAAAATCCAACCGTGTCCGGCCCAATCACCCGCGGATTTGACATCCACGGATCAGCGGGTGATACGGGCCGGATGCAGATTAACCGCGGATTTAGTCAAAAAAAAAAAAAAAGGTCTAAAGTTAAAATTCTAGTCATTTATTTCTTTATGACTGGCTTGCTAATCGTTTAGCATTCAGAGCACAACCCTTTTATTCTTCTTTCTTTAGACATACAGTTTGCACTGCGTAGTGGGTAAAATAGCCACTAGATCATCTCAATTTTAAATTAGCAATCCCTTATCTTCGAAGTTCCACGATAACAAAAATGAATTGGCTGTTAAGAATCAAGATGTTGTGCACAAGATTTCACTCCAATTTCATTATGTTTTCTTTTATATGATTTCCGTGGACCATTAATATGCACTAACTGAATAAACAGGAGAGAGAGAAAAAAGGCCAGCACTTCTCAAGCTCATGGAACTACCCATCTCGCTCTCGATGCTAACCGTCAAAGTTTAATCATAGACTTTACTTCTTTAGAGAAAAACAATAATAACTTCATGATAGTGTGTGTGAGAGAGAGGGGTGCGCGTACGGGTGAATCCGCGGATTTCAAAGTCCAACCGCAACCAAACCGCTAAATGTGCGGATTTGAGAAACCCACCCGTATCCGGCCCATAGAGCTTACGGATTGGTTTTCACCCGCAATTTTGCGGACAGATATGGGTGAAATTCGCGGTTCAGGACTTTTTACTCATCCCTAATCGTTCCCGTTATTTAAGTTTCAAAAATTCTCGACGAATCGCATAGAAACCTGCAAAAAAACTCACATGATTTGTATTCTGGACCCATGACATTAAACCGGGGCCATGATTCCCCAAAAGGATTCATCGTTTCCCTTCTAAGGTTATTTTGGGATTATAACCGTTTGTGTGTGGTTTTTCACACGGTCCAAACAAATCACTCTTTAAGTTTAGTATAACAAAGTTTTCTTTTTTTAATCCCAACTCCCGAGTAATTCATAATCCTTGTTCTCGTCGTCTATAAATAGAACTTCATCAACCTCATTTTATTGTACTTACACTGAAAAGGATAGATACAGATTAGTAATAGGGAGAAGAAGAAACAAGAAAAATGGGGCCAGAAACTTCAGCGAAGTTAACAGCAGAAGGGTGGTGGAAATCTCCAAACCCGTATCTGTTCGGAGGATTAGCCATTATATTATGTCTTATAGCCGTAGCATTAATCATCTTAGTTTGCTCTTATAGAAAAACATCTTCCAATGATAGATTTTATAACGACGGAAATGACTTGGAAAAGGCAAGGAAGCTTGATTTTTCACCACGAGAGATGGAGCCCAAGTTTGTCGTCATCATGGCAGGGAATGAAAACCCTACTTTCTTAGCCGAACCCACACTCTCTTCGTTAGCTCATCAAAATCTGCAACAACTTTGAAAGACATCATATTGTTCTTCGTAACTCACTGATCAGTCATTATCTATCGATTTATTTTTTGTGGGATGACATCTTTGTAGAGAGATTTTGAATGATCCGTAAGTTGTTCTTCTTTTTTCTTCTCTCTTTCTGTTTGTTACATATCTGGCCGCGGAGTTATAAGTACATCAGTAAGTTGTTTATTTTATGTTTGTCTGTGATTTTCTGTTCTTATTAGCGTTGGGAATATATGCACGAATGCAGCTTTATGTTCTACTTTAATTAAATTCGACATTAACGGAATTGAAATTTTATCATCAAGAAAGGCCGACTGTAAAGAAGAAGGCACGGTTACGTATTACTTAAATCCTAGTCCTTCTCTCCTTCTCCATAAGTTGAGTTTCACTAGCTGGGATGGTACTAATTAGCTCCACTACTGAAGTTGGTCCGTTAAGTGAGTAAGAAAAATTAGTCAGTCCTTCCGGCAGCAATCTGTACGGCTATTTGGAAGGGCAGGAATACAATTATCTTCGAAGACGGAACTGTGATAACTTAGTAGCTTCTTTTCAGTTGTAACTCTTCGTCTGCTTTTTTTCCTTCAGTTTTTGTAGTATTTTTTTTTTTGGGGCGTGTGTGTGTGTTTGTATGATCTTTGAGTTGTTTAATTTCCACTTTTTTGCATACTGTTGGTAGGCATCGCTAATTAAATCTTAAGCTTGCCAATCACCGAGAAAAAAACTAAAAGAAAAAACGCTCCAGTACTTCAAAAAAACAACAGTAAACTCTCCTGCTAAAATTATAGTCTGTTTTATGTGTATGACAAAAAATAATTTACACGTACAAGTTCTGTATATATTATGCTCACATTGCGTTGGATTAATCAGGAATCTCATGATGATGAGAAATAAACCGTTACCTGAAAATCATTATTAAATGACATTGTGCAATAAGACCGTAGGAATAGTATCCCGTAGAAATGGAACATAATGTCACTAGTAGTCGGCTTACTTAGATGGTTGGCGTGGCATAATTAGTGCCTCGTTTAAGAGGACTGAAGACTGGAGATGTTTGAGGCCTTGCGTTGAGGAGAACCAATTAGTATCCTCACCTTTAGTTCTTAGTTCTTACTGTGAACATTTAGTCCAAATAGTAACCTGTCACAATGGCAAGTTGACGAAACCATCTATATTTCTATTATGGATTACTGGAAGTCTAGAATCTAGATGTTGAACTGGAGTCGTAGTCGTATGTACTGCAAAGCTAGATTAGCATAGTAATCTCTTTGGCGAGAAACAAATTAGTCTCCAGACTATATTTAAAAGAAAAGGTTACTACTTCCACCCAAAAAGTGAAAAGGTGAGCAAGGTTTTGGTGGACGCCGCGAGTCGAAAATGCAAAGATGTTTATATGATTGTAGAATAAGAGGATAATGACAAGGAATATGCTTCAAAGAAGACAAGGAATGATGATTTCGGTGCGGAAAAGTTGCTAGTTAGAGAGAGAAAATGGAAAAGATTGAAAAGGTGCGGTCCGAAGGTTTTGATTAGAAAGATTGTTCTACTATTTTTAAGATGCATCAAGAAGAAATGGGAATGAAAACTGACGTGTAGGTAGTACGGTATCAGTGGAATACTTCCTAATGATGATTTCCACTCACAAGGTTGGCAGATTG
Organism: Papaver atlanticum; assembly: GCA_023531105.1. Taxonomy (NCBI): domain Eukaryota; kingdom Viridiplantae; phylum Streptophyta; class Magnoliopsida; order Ranunculales; family Papaveraceae; genus Papaver; species Papaver atlanticum. The sequence continues at coordinate 8,743,731 of JAJJMB010012161.1, forward strand.
CTGACCCGGGGATAGGGCGGATCTGTTGGATTATTCTTCCATGCATCCGATCGTTGATCCGAATAACGAAAACCAAATGATATAAGAAGATTAAGAAATGAAGTATAGATAGAGTCAAATGTTGGATTTTTTTTCTTCTTCTTTTTGTTTTGAGAAAAAAGGAATGATTGATATTAAATAGTTAAGAGATTACATGATTTGCATCCTCCGGAAGTTGAACATCAATAATAACGCTGGGTGGAGCATTAGACCATACTCTAGAAACTTTATCAATTCTTGCATGTTTTGAGTATTTTTTTGACGGTATATGTGCCACCTTATTTCTCCTTAGAAACGTTGCCAAGAGCTAAAAAGGCTAAAAACGTTTTTAATATCAAGAATCAAATTACGAAGCCTCCAATCTAAATTGAAGTTTTTGTTATCCACTGCATCTACAACCAGCTTGAAGTCCAGCTCAAAGTCCCCATTCCCCAATCATTTACCCATTGAGTCGCTTCCCATAATCCCTTGCACTCCGCCTGCTCTGCATTAACAGCTTTCGCCAGGTAGATGCATTTTGAGCTCCGTAACCTCCATGCAAAATCACGAAGAGTTAGACCAATACCACCGGTTTTGGAAATTTCATGAAAGCTACCATCACAATTAAGAGTGAAAACACCTATAGGAGGAGGGAGCCAATGAAGATGTTCCTTGTTTATTTTAGACACGGTTGATTTAGATTGTTTTGGTTTAGACTCATGATCTGTTATGTTTTTCTTGCAGATGACAATTAAGTTTTCCGGAGAGAAATCTTTTCCTTGGAAAGCTTTATCACAACTAGTTGTCCAAATAGTCCAGGAAATAATCGCATTGCTCATGTCTTCTTCTGTAATTTGATTTGCTTGTAACTTATCGAACCACTCACATATCCAGACCTCTAAAGAGATGTTATTATTGAACTACAAACACAATATAGCAAACCAGACAAACTATTTTTTCTTAGGAGGCATGCTCAAAGGTGCTTCATTGAACAAGATAAAGCCTCACTTTGAACTTGTGGAAGCATCAATGATGCTACGACACTATTATGCCGTGAGTCTTCCTTAAGGAATTTGAAGAAGTTTACTCGAGGAAATTTACCCAAGGAAGTGTTACTCGGTGGGTGGCAAAGTGGTCCCGGAATCTAAGTTGTAAAAATGTTCACAATATATATATATAGGGATGGGGTGTTGGTTGGTTGAGTTTCCTCAAGGAAATGAGGATTTTTTTCCTTAGGAAAATGAGAATGTATCCTCAAGAAAGCATCAGTTATGCACGGCCTTGTGCATATTTTCAAAAGTCCGTCGGATTGTGCATAAATTGTATAGTTTTCAGAATATGTATATTTTCAATTTATGCATATTTTCAAGAAAGGACATACAACTTTAAAATCTGATGTCATTAGATAGTTGACTGGCACAGACAGCCGCCATCGATGGTTAGGAACAAAAGCTCCTATGGGGATCATACTCATTTGCTCTCGAGGATCATTACCCGTTTCATTTTTGTTATCCGGCATGAACAACCCGTCATCGATGGTCAGGAAACACAAGTTTCTACATGGGGATTGTTACCCATCTAACTCTCGGGGATCATTACCCGCCGTTAGCATGAAACCATATTCCATCTGAAGGTAAAACATGAACTCATTTATAACCTTTAAATCATTTTTTTACAAACAATACAAACAACCATGGATTACAACATCTGACAAACAACATGAGTTTCTTTTCAGCATTTATGCAAACAAGCTAACTGCAGTCATATGTTATAATATGTTTCACAATGATAACAAAGTCTTATCATCTTCAAATTTTACAGGAGTAGACGTGAATTATATAATAAATAGCATATCTAAAATTCACATATAAAACCAACGGCTCAAACAAAAGATGCTGAATTTATAATGGCATCCTAAAAACTGGGCAGATTACATATTATTAGCAATTCATGTTAAATTCATAATAATTTGAAATTAACCCAATACAAAGCATATTGATAGATAAATCACAAGGCTACAACTTATGTTCTTTGATATAATCATTTTAGTATCATCTAGGTTACCTAAGATAGCCAAAACTATGGCAAAACGAAACTGTCTATAAATTCAGAAATTATCACGCAAATTAAAATAAATATTCAAAGGTGAGTTTACGGTGGATCAACTTCAAAATTTAACCATATATGCCTAATCATGTTATCTATCAATGTTACAAGTCCGATCATAAATCGTATGTATAATATTACGTAGATAAATTTCAGAAATCTAATGATGTAAGAATTAAGATCAAGCATAACAAAGAAAAACAAAGAGAAAGGGAATTTAAAATTCTACCTCTCAATTGCTACAAACTTCTCCTGATTTTCTTTATCCTTCTTCTTCAAAAATCTCTAGCTCCATCTTCCTCTCATTCTCTCTAGTTCATGTTTCGAACTTCTCTAAAATTCTTCCTATTATTATTATTATTATTATTATGAAAAACTCAAAGAGGTATTATACAGGGTTGGCTGGGAGTCTAGCAACAATCTGTGCTCATAACATAAGTATTATTATTATTATTTTTATGAAAGGGGGCCACGAAGGCTTTTATTAAGAAGTGAAACTACACATTAATTTACAAGGATGTGGTCGGGAGACGCGCATCAATTTGCGCCCCGATGCCTTTTTGAAAAAAGCCATCAAAGGCTTTTATTATTATTATTATTATTAATAATAATAACATAAGTATTTATGTTATTATTATTATTTTTATTTTTATTTTTATTTTTGTTTTTATTTGATAAGGGCCATCAAAGGCATTCATTGAAAATAACATAAGTATTTTTACATAGAGTGGGTTGATAGCCGAGCCACAAGCTGGGCACCAACACCTTTTTGGATTGCCATACCTACTCTATGAAATAGAAATCTGCTTGAAACACAATATGCGTCGTTGTTTGCAAGACAATTCTTGAGTCGCTTCAGGAAAACCACAGTACCATCACCTAATTCTCCTAAGGTGGTGAAAGCGAGTACTCCAAAACCGTAGCCATGAGACTCACAAGTAGCTAAGTACTTGTTGCATTTGCGAAGAACATCTTTGACAATAGCTTCCCCTGGGACGAAAGAGCGAACGTCACATGTGAAAGGAGAGACCCCCGTGAAATCTAGGCATGTATCCTTCCCATTTTCCCAGTTGTAAACCAACAAATCAGCAGGGAGCAAAGTGTTGTTACTGATGGAACTAAAGCCAAGAGATGATTCTTTTCTGGTTGCGACTCCGGCTCGAAAGCATATGTCCACAAAGACGTCCCTTATCAGATTATGCCTAAATTTAAGTCATACCTCACTTGCACAGTGTAATGCATGGTCTCCATAGATGGCCATGTCTCTATTTCAACTAGTACATCAATTACCGGCGATGAAGAAGGGAATGCCAAGACGATAGCTAAGCACACACCGAAATTGCCTTGGTCCTAGTGTTTGGTTTAAACCACTGATTGGAATGGAGAGCAAGTAGTCCTGAGAATGTTTCAATCTGTTCCACTGCCACAATATGCTATATCGTGCAGTCATACTGAAGTTGTTGGGCAACTGCTTCTTAACGGCTTCAAAGTAGGTTACTGCCAACGAATGCATTGAATGCATGGGGGTGGGGTGGGGTGGGGGGGGGGGGGGGTACTATCGAAGCTCAGTGAAGAAGAAGCAACACCACAAACCTGGTTGAAACGCTGTAGAGCTTGCTGGCACATGGGGCTTGGTCCCTCTGGAATGAAACTATTCAGAATGATGCGCTGAACTGACTGGGTTTGGAACTGTGAGGCCAAGTAGCAGTAGTTAGACGTATCTGACATAGTATAGATTCCAAGGACTCCGTCCCTGATAGGAAGTGTGGCAAGACGAAATTGTAATGGGCCCAATTTGGCGCCATCAACTGTCACTAACTGTCGCAGGTACTGAAACAAGTGGTCTTCGTAATGCGATTTGGCTTGCTCTAAGTCTAGAGGATTCGTTGTGCGCATAGTGAAATACAACTTAGAAACACCTGAACAGTTACGTAATAATAGTAGCTCGGGTCTTTAAGCTTCTTGACATCAGTCATTAGCTGGAGTGTTTTGTCCACCCGTTGCATTACCATTTCTTTACAAAACTGAAGATTAGGGCTTACTGGTCCTCCAAGTAGTTTGACCCCTAATGAAGCTCTGCCAATGTTGGGAGGAAAAATATCGGGATCGATGTTTCTCGAGTTTTTCGATGGCCAGAACAATTCAGTTTTGTTAATATTTAGATGGAGGCCTCTGGAAATTCCTTCACTTTGAATGATGCGCAAAACTTTTGAAACTTCCATAGTGTCGCCAATGATAGTACCGTCGTCTAAGTACAAGGCTTGTAGGTCGAGGCTACATTGAGATGCAATCTTCTTCACAATGGGATGAAAAGTGAGTGCAAAAAGTAAGGGACCAAGAGGGTAACCTTGTTGCACTCCTTGAGCTGAAGAGAGGACGACATCGTTGTAATATAGCCTAGCGGGGTGTGCGTAACAGAATTAAACCCAGTGTGAAATAGCAGGGCATTGTATTCTGACTTCTCTGATTAGTGCAGTCCTGTCGACCATGTTAAAGGCGTTGGAGAAATCAATTAGGAGCATAAAAATATTACAAATATCACCCTTCAGCTTCATTAGTCTGTTAACAGAGTGAAGTATGCTTTCACCACCGCAAGGCACACCTACGCCAAACTGGAAATCACCGAGGTATGCAGCCATCTCCTCCCGACACTGGTAGCAGCAATATTTGATTCTAACTGTAGTTACCTAAAATCTAAAAGAGGTTAGAAGTAAGATTCTAGGGTTTCTGAAAGTGAGTTACGGGAGGTTGAACACGAACAGTCTTCGCCTAAACCACTCACAGTGGCCGTTCAAAGGATGCTTCAGTCACAGGGAAGAAGGATTAAGGTTGGTCTTAAGGAGGGAAGTAGATGAAGAGAGAGAGATTAGAGAATAAGTTATTGCTCTGAGAGGTTATAAGAAAATTGATTGTAGCTTGGAAAAATAGAGGACCTATTTATAGCTGAATTCTCTAATCTCAGGTCGGTGAAGATAAGGATTGATTTCCGTGCCGTGCAGAGCAATTCTCCCGTCTCTTCAGGAATAGGGATAAACTAGGTTGAGTTTATCTCATTATTCCACCGCCTTTACTCTCTTATGCGATGAGAAATTAGCCGGGTATTCCTCACACGTTCCGTAGACTGCCAGACCAAAACCCTAATTGATATCCCCCAATTTGTGTGAAGCTGAGTCAGCCTTTGTGATGATATGTTGAGAGAGAAATATTCTCTTTAGCCGAGTTGGCCAAGATAGAGAGATATTCTATGATTTGTGAGAATGACTTGGATGAGTCACGTGAAAAGGCATGGAATTCCTCTCTCCATGGCTGGTCACATATGTCATGTGAAGACCATATTATATTTGTGGGTCCCTTTGTTTAGCATGCGGAGCTCAAGAGAGCTTATCCACGTTTTTGGATAGACATGTATAGTTCAGGCTAAATTTACTAGCCGTGATTGTGTTTGAGAGGCTGATAAATAGGCTTGAGCCCTAGGTAAGGCGTGTGCCGTGAATCTCTCCGTGATTTTGCAGAGAGATTTGAATCTCTCCGAGATTTCGCAGACGAATTAAAATCTCTCCAAAGATTTTCTTAACGGATCCGAATCTCTCTATGGTCAGCTGGGACTCGTCCTGAGAGAGAGAAAAAGCTTTGTACGCCCAATTAATGCCTTTGCGAGACTTTGGCTCACTTGTCTTTGACCAGCGTATCTTGCAGAGATGTGCTAGGAATCAACTGTGTGTTCATATGATGGGCCAACAAGACCAATGTATCCTGAAATGATGTTCTAGGAGTCTGTCGAAAGGGCCTGGAGGCAGAATAACCAGTGCATCTCGCGGGGATGTCCTAGGAGTTATTCGGAAACCTCGGTAAGTCGAGTCAGAGCCTAGAGCAGACATGACCAGTGTATCTCGCGATGATGTACTAGGAATCAGTCATTGATCTCCAATAGGGTGAGTCGTGCTTACAGGAGATATGCAAATCTCCGCTCTGGGTCATAAGTCCGTCGGGGACGTATTTACGCATCTACAGAGCCTACATGACCAGCAGCATCTCGTTGAGGATGTATACTAGGAATCATGGCATTAAAATCAGCTGTGTTTCGCGAAGACATGCTGGAATTGTGGCTGTTTTGGTTCATAAGTCTGTCGGGGACGTTTTACGCTCTACAGAACCTATGTGACCATCAGTATCCCGTCGAGGATGTGCGCTAGGAATCACGACATCACGACCAGCAGTGTCTCGCGGGGACGTATACTAGAAATCGTGACTAAGGATGCCTTGAGGGCCAAGGGATTAATCTCTCCCGTGAGAGTTGAATTCTGTCTATAGGGTTGAAATAACACTTTTGCCCGTTATCCAAATTTCACCATCTACATTTAGTCCCCTACTCAGAGTAGAACCTTGATTGTTCTATGATGAGTATATAGATGGTAACAAATCATTCGTACACAATTACAATTCGTTCGTCCTTTTAGACTTGCAGAATCCCCGAATTGATGTTTAGCCTTCGATTGTTATGACTCTGATCTTGGAATCGATTCTTGACCTTGGAATTTCCTGGGACTTTTTGTTGGAAGTTAGTGACACGATAATGAAGTCTTAATGAGACAAAATTTCCGTCGAATGGAATTTGTTAATTAGGGTTTACTTGGCCAAAACCCTAATTTTCTCTCTTTGTGGGGAAGAGAGAATTTTTGAACGGTCTCCTGGATGACCTTGATATTTGTGAAGGGCCGTGAGAAAATATAGGTACTTACTTTTGAAGTTACGGAGTCCATATCCCATGTAAATTCTGAATTCAGGCTTGTACTGTACCTAAACCCTAATTTATCTTTTCTCCGCGTTTGACTCCTTCAGGCACTCCGAAGAGGCTTGATGAGGCTTGGAAGGTGTGCATCTATCTGGTGGGGTCGGGACCTTGTGTGATGAGAGCTTGTTTAATTCCTTGTACCAATCAGACTCCTTTTTATTAGAGAAAATACATACTTTTGAAACTAAGGGTATTTTCGTCAAAACCCTCTGTGAGCTTGATTTTTCTTTAGCATGATAGAGTCATAGAACTTCCTTAGGTATAGTCATGTCTTGAAAAAGAGATTGGCGCTTCTGGTTCTGCTTTTGGAAATCATGAACCCGAATTCCCTGTTTTGAGCCAGATTCTCTTTATTATCCTGAAATTCTGCTTCTCTGGATTCCGTTTCAATCCCGTTCTTCTTCGAACACTTAGAGAACTCAATATTCACGTGTATGAGGCCTTTGGAATAAGTATATGAGAGCTTGGTCGGTCCCTAGCTGTATTAAGGCTTTCTTCTTTGAAAATACTCAAAATCGCAATATAAGGGTATTTTGGTCAAAATCCCTTATGAGCTCGTTTTTTTTGAAGAGTAATGAGATAAAAGGGATTGATATAGGCTTATAAAACCGTACAAGAGAGTGGGAGAGGCTCGGTCCCCTCTCTTTTAGAATAAATCCTTTTTTCATTAAATTCTTGAAATTAAGGTTATTTTCGTCAAAACCCTAATTCTCTTCGACTTTGATCCCTATGCAAAAATTACGAGAGAATAAATCACATCCCACTGGCCTAGGAGAACATCCTCATGCATGAAAATGTATTGTCCACGGTTTGGGGAAATTTTAGAAGAAAAAAAGACCTTGGTTTCCTTATTTGACCTAAATTAGGGCTATTTTCCTCAAAACCCTAATTTTCTTCGACTTTGATCCCTCTGAAAAAATTCTGAGAGAATAAGTGACGTCCCGTTGTCCTAGAAAACTATTCTCACGCATAAGAAGGGCTTGGACACGGCTTGGAGGAATTTTGGAAGGAGAAAAGACCTTGGTTTCCTTATTAGACCCAAATTCTTTTGATTTCCTCTTTTAGCTCTAATTCCTTTTCCATTTGCTTCAAGGCTTCCTTATTGGGGTTTAGTCAAAAACATAAGTATTTTGACATGGGAAAACACATGAAAACCAGTCCACCTCTTTCACGAATTCTATTTCCATTAGAATTCCATATATTTCCATTAGAATTCTAGTTATATGCATGCATATACACATATGCATGCATATAACTCTTGTACATGAATTTTCCTCTTGTATAATATTTCTTGCATAGAAAATAAATCATCCTTCTATTTGCTTTGATCTTGTCTTGAGAATGGTTCGTCACAACAATATGGGCGATTCCACAACGAGTAATGGAGCTGCTGATGTGATTTTAATATAGTGGTAAAAATGATTCGAACTCTAAGACTTGTGAAGATTCGAGTTTTTAAATTTAATAAAAATATACAATAATATTATAAATGGTGCAAGAGGTACTGGGACTAAGGATTTAGCCAATCCTCATAACATAAGGTTCACTTATTTATTCTCAACAATTTTTGCTCAAGAAATATAAACATGGACTCTATTTTTGCGAAGGTAGATTCTCAAAACATTAGATGTAAATGTTAAGCATGGGACATCAAATCACCTAAGCTAAGCATGACCCATCTAATCAAATGACAACTAATTAAATCAAATCATATTTCAATTAATATTAGTGCAAAAGTCATAAAAAAGAATAAAATAAATTTACCCATGTATGAAATTCGGCCTCCTCCATCGTCCCAGTGTTGGGGTTTAGCTATTCATTCTCAAAACACACTCAAAAGATAAAAACATAGCTCAAAAGGTGTTTTTATTGAAGAGAAATAATAATACAGCGAATCTGCAACAGTTAATGGTCGTTACAGAAGTCACCGTTATAATCAGGTGCTGTTTATAAACGATAACTGTGGTCTGCTGTTGAAGAACGATACTTCTTTGCGACTGTTCGGTGTGGGTCAATGTTCTTCAGCTTCTTCTTCCCTGCACCAGCAGAAAACAGCAGCAGGAAGCTTGATGTTCGTCTTGATTTCTCACTCCTCATCCCTCCTAAAGTCCCCAAACTCTCGACACCCCTTCCTTGTACCTGGAGCAATTTATTTATACTCCTAATCCTCCTTTAATCAGGCCATATCTCCCAAATAATCTTCATTTATTAATATTATTCTCCACGGCCAAAATTTCCATTTTTTGATCTTCCACGCGTTCTCAGCTGTCAACCTTCCTTATTTATCTTCTTCACGCATCTCTGTAGTGCAACACACTCGAAACTCATGCATCACATGCCTCAAACTCGTGTCAAATTCACTTGAACCCGTGAAAACTTGTGTCCACTGTTTTGGATTGAAACACATTATTAAGCCAAATTTGATCGGAAACAACACCCATACCATCTTTCTATAGTCATATCACGTCTACCCACTAAGTTTCAGGGATTGAATCTCACTAAATCACGTCCAAACATCCGATCGAAATTCTGCCAGTGAAGAGAAACGTTTTCCCGCCAAAATTAATTTTTTTTATTTGAGAAGAAGATGTCCTCCCCCTAATCCTGTATGGGTGTCCCTTTAGCACTTGTCTTATGGGTTGCAAATAGTAATTTTTGGGCGTAGATAGTAATTTTTCCGGGGTTCCTCCGACACATTTTTGGGGTGCTTCCGGTGCATTTATAGGGTGCCTTTAGTACTCTATCCTGGGGTGTAAAACACCACTTTTCGAGCCAATTTTGCCGCAACAGCTTATTCCCTAGAAAAGACTTAAAACAACTTTATTAGAAATAAAATGAGTCCTAGATAATGTAGTTATGGGTGAAAATGCGTCACACTTACGTGCTTATCAGCTGCCAGCAATAAAGAGATCCCTAACTTCAATGATGAATTCCATCACTTTACTGAATTTATCGACCGTTACCCTAGTCCCCAGGTGAGTAATGATCTCGTTTTCTGTAGTAGAATTACTTCTAAAAATCAACTACTCGTTCCCTCTTTGGTACTATGCTTTTCCATGGAAAGAAAAACTGTAAAGCCCTCAGTAGTGAAATTCAAAGCTCGCCAGGAACCCATGGATTCTTGGTCGGACTGGGTAAAATCCATGCTTAGGAGCAACAAAATTCAGCAAATCTTAAAAAGATCACGCATCTACCATGCAGTTTTAGCTTCAGGGTCTTTAAAAATAAAGAAAGACGTTGCTGATTTTATAGCCTTGATATGTCGTTGGAGTAAACAAACTCACACCTTCGTTTTCGCTTGGGGAGAACTCACAATTACTCTCGAAGACGTAGCCGCACTTTTTCATCTTCCAGTTACAGGTATCTTCTCTTTAACATTAGACGATAGTGAAAAAGAAGTATCTCTTTCTCTGTCCGAAGCCATTAATCAAACTCATGCTCAAGCAGTTAATAAGAAAAATAGATATACGTTTTGGATAAGCCGTTGGCATAGTAATGAAGGACTTTCCGGATTCGCATCTTATTCAACCACACAAATTGCTGCTTTCATATTATTATGGTTATCTAAAGATGTCTTTGAGAACTCGAATGGCGAAGAGCTAAAATCTGCATTGATTCCTATGGCGATAAAACTGGCTTGGGGAATAATATTTCCTATTGAAAACCTATTCTTAGGGACTATGTACTCAACCTTAGACAATTGTGTACAGGATATGACATCTTCAAATGGTAAAAGAACGGATACTTGGGTGAACGTGTGCTTCCTCCAGGTGTGGTTATGGGAACACTTTGAGAAATACGCCCCCATCCGTCGTTCACTGAAGACTAGTGATCCTCCGATAGCCAGGATTTTTCGTTGGTGCAATAAATATCCGATTCAGCAACCCTTATCTGCATTGATGGATAACGAAAAATCTGTCACTTTTCGTACCTGGAAACAAATTCCCGAGGGTGTGGCTCAGTTGCATTCATTTTCCTTAATGAAAGACGCCATATTACTTCCCGAAGGCCGTGATCACTTATCTGAGGAAGAAACTACATATATATTTAGCAGTTCTCCGGGTCGAGTCTTGAGTTTGGACAATTGTGGTGACTTTAGCATACAACCTTACAACATTGACAGAACCGCTCGTCAGATGGGATTCGACCAGGATATCCCTTTTCGCAAAGGACCGTCCATGTTTTCTAGGATCCAGCAGAATCTCGGTACTGTAAGTGGTTTGCAAAGAAACTTTCTCTTCTTTCATGCCCAAAGGACTGGCCGTGTATCCCCAAAAGCTCGAACTTACTGGATGGAACAACTTATGAGCATTAATAACTTCATACAAGATATTCCGGAAGATGAAGTAATTTTCGCGTCCCGTGAACCAAGTCCTAAACATTCATCCCCTTGCACAAACCAAGTAAGTATTTCTCTGTTTAACGATTTCCATGACCTAATCATATTCCTTTAAAATTTAACCGGATGAGTTTTTTTTAGATTGGACGTTTCGTTCGTGCTCGAAGAGAAATTGATTCTCAGGTGGATGACATAGAAGCCAACATAGCTCGTCTCGAACCTAACCTAACGTAACGGAAAACCCTTCTCCTCCTTCTTCAGAAATGCAACCGGTAAGAATCGCCATCCTTTTACTCATATAAATATTCTCATTCATGGTTGGTATAGAGGGGATTATACCCTAGTGTTGATGGTGGTTTTTAGTTCAGGGCTAAGATTGTAAAACCCTGTATTTAATGTACCGTCATTCTGCAAAGAGACGGAGCCATTTGAAGTAACGAGTGCCCATCCTTTTTACTTACACATATATTGAGCAATTCAGTATATTTACATGAAATTTATCCAGAATAGTGCATGTAGCAACAATCCCAAATACTCTGTAAATTTCAACATCCCGCCTATATTATTCATTAATGCAAGGCTCATTGAATATTTTACTGTGCTATGTTCCCCGGCTGAACCCTTAATATTGATATGACATGACAATTAGTGTTCACTCGCAGCTGAGTAGCATGAATTTCCCGAAATACCAAGATTAAGGTCTTCATAAAAGTACTCAGTCAGAAGACGCGCTAACTGCTCTCTGAAGATAAATTTAAAGAATTTAGTATCGAACACACAGAATTTATCAAATTTGTTTAATTTTGTGATAGCTCACAAAATTCAAATTTTAGCCTAATTAGTTTGCAAAATATTAGGTCTTTGCTCCCTGCGCAATATCTCAGACCCTGCTGGTCGAAACTAAACCTAGGCAAGCTAGGAAATTGATCCGCCACGGACTAGTAGGAGCAAAGTCCTACAAAAATCAGAAGACAAGAAATAAAAGAGGAGCCGCGAAAAATAAGAGCAGCAATAAGAGGAGGCGTGGTCGCGCCACATGGCCAGCCAGTTCACCCTAGCAAGCGCCACTTGCAGATGGCCACGCCCCATGCTACTCTTGCCGGCCCTCTTTCCCCTCGACCAATCAGGCCGCTCTAAATGCGCCACACACATTTAGAATGAGGTCGTCCCCATACTGCTTGCCGACCCTCTTTCCCATCTACCAATCAGGTCGCTCTAAATGCGCCACGCGCATTCGGAGTGTGGTCGGGCCCATGTTGCTTGCCGATCCTCTTTCCTATCGACAAATCAAGTCGCTTTAAACCCACCACACGCATTAAATAAATCCAAACTGCGCTAATACCTAGTCATGGCCTATATTATGCCACTTCGGCCCCACAACATGCCACAAGCTATGTGGGACTCAGAAAACCCTAAAAATGGCGCCATATTATGGCCACCCATGGCTATCCTCGCGTCTATGGTCGTTCCCTCATTATGGCCTTGCCATAATTTCTTTTTTCAACGTGGCCACGGTAGTATACACCAGGATATAGTGGCCGCGGCCACGCCAGGAAGGTGCCAACGAGATGTAGCCACAATCAACGGCCATCCTCTTCCATAAATTACAATCTCGGCCGTCCAGCTTTGCCAGCCGAATTGACCGGCCCAGATTAAATCTTAGGTGACCAACCAAAGACTAACTCAATAGCGTCACACGCTATTTCTTGCGGCAAGTCTCATGACTTATCTCACCACACATGATCACCCGCCGCCTAGTTTGCGCGCAATTGGTCAGAATAACTAGGTCTTGCACACAAGACCCACTCAGCAATCTGCTGCATATTTTCCACGAAAATACTCGAGACATCAAGCATGTCACAAACTGGGGGATGTTACTCAGGGTATTGGTCTGGTGGTTTACAGCGTGCGGCGTGCAACGTGCCCATTACGAGAAAGTGTCAGGAAAGGGCGGACGGTTAATGAGCAGTAAGTGAGTAGTGGGTGTAAAGCTGACCAGCCTTCCCTCGTGATGGAAACATAATGGTCACCACTTTTTACACAACTCCACTTCTCCACTACTTAACTGTCTCCACTTCCTACGAGATCAGGGGTGCTCAATCATGGCTTGTATAAATTGGTTTTAGACCTATTTCGACAAAAAACAAGTGTTATCAACACAAGTATCCAGAAAACACCAAGAACTGATAGCTTACATTCTGCAAACCAGTTCCATATTCTGAAACAAGTCATAAAAAAACAACACCTTCAAAATTCAATATTTTTGATCTCAACACCTTCTTCGCTTCCCTCCCTAAGATCAACTCTTCTCCTTCACTTTGTGACCGAAGCAAGACTGGAACGACCATTTCTTGGTTTAGGCCAGGATTGTACAGATTGATCTCTCGAATCTAAAGTACTCCCATGCAGTGCATTTGTTTAGGGTTTGAATTCGTTTTTCATCAACACACAAAAATTTACCAAAATCAGCAGAATCATTTTTTACCCCAAAACACCTAGGAATATTCCTTCATTCGAGTACTCGTCGGAAATTTTTAGATTCAATAGACTTGCATAGAATGGACTGTAGAATCTTCATACAATGTAGGATTTGAGCTCCCAACCCCAATTTGAAAATAGAAAAGAATTATATATTCAACACAATAAGAATGACCTAATTCCGAGTTGTTTAGGTCAGTCAACTAGTAACGTACTTTTTTCATCAGGAATCCCGTATAGAATTTCAGAAGCATTTCAGATTGCGCTTACTTCGATGTTGGGACCACATCTCTTAGATCGCTTTTCCGTTTGAGGCGACCTTAGGATATGTTGTAGAAGAGACATAGACAAACATATTTTCTCAAGATAGCACCCTAAAATTCCTTACGAATTTTCGTCAGTTAGTGCGTTTTCTCATGGCAGTGTACATCAATCCTAATTGTAAGAGGATTCCCATATTCCTTGATCCTTTGCATGTTTTGACGCCTTGAGTATGCCTCCTGGGGTATTATGACTTCATTAACTTCCCTTATATTAGTATAAGACGTGGATTTTGTCTCCGTGAACCCTAATTCCACCTGTGAAGCAAATTTAGTCGCCAAACCTAAATTTCCTTTTTACTTCCATATCTCAATATACCTTATTTGATTCCATCTTCTTTTGTAGACTCATGACGTGGGGATGAATCAGGATGCACTTACTAGAATTACAATAGAAATATCCTCTCCTTACGATGCTGCAGCCACCCATCAGTCCCCAACTTCCGGTGATTCCCGCGTCGAAGAAACCCGAAGAACAACCATCGAATATCGTTGAATATCCTACTGTAGGTCTTGATTTTGTTGGACCTAGTGCAATCCTGGATTCAAATGAAATACTCGTATGGGGATTTTGTGTTGCTACCAAATATGCTAAACTATACCGGTCGATTTGGCAAAGATATGGCCACATTGCTACAATGGGGATAATAACTTATGTTGTTCATCCTATGATCGAAATAGTTAAAGACTTGCTGGAGACCCTTGATGCCATATGAGACTTGACTCTGAACAACAACCCTTTTGGTTACTTCATAGATCTTGAAAAGCTCGTGACCACTTGTGAAAATCTTCGCTTCAACGTGAAACGGATCCGAGAATGGCTCAACAATATCCAAGCCAAATTTGAAAAGTTGTTGCACTCTGGCCCTCGCTTTTCAAGAGATGCTCTTACCCTTGAGGAGTAACTGCTAGCCGAGGAGGTGGAGCGTGCAAAGAAAATGACGCGAGATACAGAAATCAAGGTGCAGGAACTGAACAGGAAGAAGGAAATCTTTTCCCAAGGAGAAAAGTTGGTTTTGGACGGTTTTCTTTAGGTTTGCTAGTATTTTGTTGAGTGATTTGAGAGACAAGTTTTCTAATAGTGGTTTGGCTTTCTTATTGTTATTTCCTTAGGTTTTAAATTTTGGATATGAGATTTTCTAAAAGATTTGAGTGCACAGTGTTTGGCACACAATTTATTGATTGAAAGAAACAAATACATATCGAAAGGAAATCTAACCAACCACTGATTGAAACAAAATGCCTAACAACATGCATCCTACTAGATAGTTCGTAGACTCATTTCCCGAGCCCAAATTCCGTTCAGTCCCCAGTCGGGATGTTTCATCCATGGAGTTTAATAAATCTCATCTTCCGAGTTGAACAACTTGACTATTTCCAAAAGGGAGACTCACCATCCGACTAGGTTTAGTAACGACGCAAGTAAAGAATCCTTCCCTTAGGATCATATTCCTGCGTGAAGCTTCCCTTCTTGTGACTTGAATAACTCAAAGTTCCAGTAACCGGAGCGTTGATCATCTTGAACGAAACCATTTTCTTCTGATTCTTAAAAACTTCTTTGAGAGGCGTCAGGGATGGAAGACAATCAGCTTCTTGAATAGATGCCCACGTAGGGAGAGGAGTGCCATAAATTCAGCTAGGAGGGTCTGTGATCCTTTTAGGGATAATTATCTCGCTAGCCATAACATAAGGCGAGGGCGATGCTGCAATCCGAACAATCTTCCCTTCATGAACTGCTTTGATGCACTGATGATAGGCCGAGGGTATAACCTGGTTTTCATGAAGCCAGGGATGTACCAGAATCATATGGTAACCCGGAGTCTTTTCGATAACATAGAATTTCACCTTGGCCTGGATCGGCCCAACTTGGAGATCGAGTTCAACATATCCGTAGGTATTACTAGTATTCCCCTCAAAGTCACTAATCATGGTTGAGCGAGGATCAATTATATCCCGAGGGATTCCAAACTCCTGCAATATTTATAAAGGGATGATATTAACCGAGGCTCCAGTGTCTACCAGGGCACGCTTAAATTCTTTTCCTCCAAGAAATGCTGGGACATAAAGATCACGGTTATGCCCTTCCTCCATCATCATGTCCTTGGCCGTGAAAGTAATGTCTGGTACAGCAGCTGTCATTGCAAATGAAACTTGAACATCTTCGGGCGGTGAGGCAAGAGTCCCCAGTGAAATACGACTCACAACATCGAAAACCTCTTTTCGTTGTTTCTTGGAGAAATTGAGAAGTTCGCATAGACCATGTATTAGTGAGGCCGCTACTTCTTCGACCGGTTTCTCATCAGCAGAGATACTTCTAATTTGGTGTTGATGTAGAGGATTCTTATGTACGCCCTCTATGTCATCCAGTATAAGTTTTCCATCCTCAATATTTTCTTTGAAAATCCATTTCAAGGCTTTGCACTCTCTGGTTGGGTGACCAACGAACCTATGAAAATGACAATACTTTGGATTGGATATAGCTTCAGCCGTTGGCTCTCTTCGTATAAAGGTATGTTTGATTGTTTCATCCCGGATCCACGCATTTAACAACTCTAGCACTTCCTCATACTTGCATGGAAAGTCTGGAGGGCCTTTGACATTGTTGTGATCATAAGCTTGGCGTTTCGAAGGGATGGTGTCCTGATTCTGTCACTTCCTCTTACTTACTTCAGTGACCACAGCTGAGTGATGCAAATCGACACGTTTCTCAGACAAACACTTTCCCCTCCTGGGATCGACTCGATGTTCATCTTCTGTTTTGGTCATTCTTGGTTTCTCTAGTAGTGCGGGTGCTGACGAAGCAGATCGCTTTGCAGCATCATGGAGTTTTGAAAAAGTTTGTAAACCGAGATTCTTGAGGAGGGCTCGATACACATGAAGCAAGTTGTTGATGCATACTTCGACGAGATGAGATTTTGTTGCATTCGGGTCATGGCAATCCAAAGCCTGAGATCTAAATCTTAACACAAAATCATTGGGATGCTCATTATCCCTCTGAACTATTCTTCCCAGATCAGACAGGGTAGTATGTTCAGAGACAAAAAAGTATTTATTGTAAAAGATATCCACCATCTGATTCCAGTTAGCAACACTGTCTGGTGCTAAATTGTTATACCACGTATAAGCTCTTCCAGTTAGAGACTTGGAAAATTCTTTTATCCATACGACATGATTTATCTCGTGTTCTCCCAGTGCTTCCAAAAACTGAGAAACATGCTCACGAGCGTTTCCAACTCCATTGTATAGCGTAAACGACGGAGACGTATATCCCCTGGGAAGAGGGAAACATTGTAGTTCGGCTGGGTAAGGAGGATGATGACTATGTAGTAGATCAGCATTCTCTCTGTCTCTGTCTCTTTCTCGAGCATTCCGCAACCTCTCCAGATCTGCCGGGGTCAAATATTCAGGTGACTATTTGTCTTTCTAGAGCTCGCGAGTATCACTAGTACGATAGTTGACGTGGTCACGAATAGGGATTGGTGTACACGGACTTCCGCTATCATTATTTTTGGAAGACTCAGGTTCTCTGCGCTGGTAAGGACGAAACTGCCCACGTGAAGAATCAAAAATCGCTGACTTCTCAATCATAGTTTTCAAACTATCTAATATTGCGATTTGAGTTTCTCCCAAATTCTTTTGAGCTTCATAAAGTTGTTCCTGATTTGTAGTTAGGTTTTCCAAAGTCGGTGGATCTGTCTGGGTGATTTCGACAGGGCCCTCGAGGCTGGTAACGGGATGCTTAGTGCTTACATTAGCCATATTAGGATTACCAGGACGTTTGTTACCAATATTGATAACAGTATTACCAATATTATAACGTTCAGTAACAACGGGGCCAATATTGGGACGTTCTGTAACAACATGACGTTCAGTAACAGCAGAACCAATATTAGGACGTTCGGTAACCAAAGGACGCTCGGTGTTGGTGTTAGTCCCAACAGTGCTAGCAATAACATCGTTCTTTTTTGAAGTTTCGACTTCCTTTCCCCTGGTAGTGACCATGATTAAGATTGATGAATACGATCTGGGATTAATTGTGAACTATGACTAAGTGGACAACCTCCCACTGTGGTCGCCAAAATGTAGTTACCTAAAATATGAAAGAGGTTAGAAGTGGGATTCTAGGGTTTCTGAAAGTGAGTTACGGGAGGTTGAACACGAACAGTCTTCTCCTAAACCACGCACAGTGGCCGTTCAAAGGCTGCTTCAGTCATAAGGAAGAAGGATTAGGGCTGGTCTTAGGAAGGGAAGCAGATGAAGAGAGAGAGATCAGAGAACAAGTTATTGCTCTGAGAGGTTATGAGAAAATTTATTGTATCTTGGAAAATAGAGGACCTATTTATAGCTGAATTCTCTAATATCAGGTCGGTGAAGATAAGGATTGTTTTTCGTGCCTTGTGGAGCAATTCTCCCGTCTCTTCAGGAATAGGGATAAACTAGGTTGAGTTTATCTCATTATTCCACCGCCTTTACTCTCTTCTACGGTGAGAAATAAGCCAGGTATTCCCCACACGTACCGTAGACCGCCAGACCAAAACCCTAATTGATATCCCCCCATTTGTGTGAAGCTGAGTCAGCCTTTGTGATGATGTGTTGAGAGAGAAATATTTGGCCAAGATAGAGAGATATTCTCTGATTTGTGAGGATGACTAGGATGAGTCACGTGAAAAGGCATGGAATTCCTCAAGAATCGTGTGCAAAGTGTGAGAGGAGCTGAGGCTGATCGCCCTCTCTCCATGACCGGTCACATATGTCATGTGAAGACCATATTATGTTTGTGGGTCCCTTTATTGAGCATGGGGAGCTCAAGAGAGCTTATCCACGCTTTTGGATAGACATGTATAGTTCAGGCTCAATTTACTAGCCGTGAGTATGTTTGAGAGGCTAAGAAATAGGCTTGAGCCATAGGTAAGGCTTGTGCCGTGAATCTCTCCGAGATTTTGAAGAGAGATTTGAATCTCTCCATGATTTTGCAGAGAGATTTGAATCTCTCCGAGATTTTGTAGACGGATCAAAATCTCTCCGTGAATTTGCAAAGGGATTTGAATCTCTCCGAGATTTTGCAGACGGATCAAAATCTCTCCGAAGATTTTTTTAACGGATCTGAATTTCTCTATGGTCATCTAAGACTCGTCCTGAGAGAGAAAAAAGCTTTGTACGCCCAATTAATGCCTCTGCGAGACTTTGGCTCACTTGTCTTTGACCAGCGTATCTTGCAGATATGTGCTAGGAATCAACTTTGTGTACATATGATGGGCCAACAAGACCAGTGTATCCTGGAAGGATGTTCTAGGAGTCTGTCGAAAGGGCCCGGAGGCATAATAACCAGTGTATCTCGCGGGGATGTCCTAAGAGTTATTCGGAAACCTCAGTAAGTCGAGTCAGAGCCTAGAGAAGACA
The DNA here is from genome assembly GCA_023531105.1 of Papaver atlanticum. Lineage (NCBI taxonomy): Eukaryota > Viridiplantae > Streptophyta > Magnoliopsida > Ranunculales > Papaveraceae > Papaver > Papaver atlanticum. The sequence goes on from JAJJMB010012161.1 coordinate 8,763,184, forward strand.
TGACCAGTGTATCTCGCGATGATGTACTAGGAATCAGTCCTTGATCTTAAATAGGGTGAGTCGTGCTTACAGGAGATATGGAAATCTTCGCTCTGGCATAAGTCCGACGGGGACATATTTAAGCATCTACAGAGCCTACATGACCAACAGCATCTTGTTGAGGATGTATATTAGGAATCATGGCATCACAATCAGCTGCGTCTCGTGAAGACATGCTGGAAATGTGGTTGTTCTGGTTCAAAAGTATGTCGGGGACGTTTTACGCTCTATAGAACCTACGTGAGCAGCAGTATCTCGTCGAGGATGTGCGCTAGGAATCACGGCATCACGACCAGCAGTGTCTCGCGGGGACGTATACTAGAAATCGTGGCTAAGGATTCCTTGAGGGCCAAGGGCTTAATCTCTCCTGTGAGAGTTGAATTCAGTCTATAGGGTTGAAATGACACTTTTGCCCCTTATCCAAATTTCACCATATACACTAACTATCTCCAAATGGTGCCTACTACAATAGGGCGCAATCCACCACCGGGTTTCTGCAGCGGAGTGAGTGGAGCACTCGCAATATATTCACCAAGTGCTGAGGGGCAACGGCCTGCCAGCCAGAGTTTCACCACATTGGTTAATGAGGATAATAAGTCATCTGTAAAGGCATTGGCATCTCCACTCATTGCATCGAGGAGATGCTGATCTCTCAAGCCATCCCTACCACACGATGTTCCCTTGGGGAAGCTCTTTATAGCCTTAAGAACTGTTGTTGTTTCAACTGTGATTGCATCGCATGGAATATCTTCAACAGGGATGGAAGGTGGAGGATCTGCAGGGTGCATTAGCATCAACTAAGACATGGTGGTGTAGATGGGGAAAAACGATTTGCTAGTTTTTTAGGAAAGTGAAGAGACGACCGATTGGATGAGACTCCTCAACCGAGAAAACTGCCTAACCTCACACAGATGCACTGCACGGGTTTGCTTTGAGTTCGAGAGATCAATCTGTAGGACTCGGGCCTAAACCAAGTCATTGACCGTTCCAAAGTCAATTCGGCCACAAAGAGGGAGATGGGTTGATATGTAGGAGGGAAGCTGAGAATTATGGGATCAATGATGATGATTAAGGATTGTGGATGTATTGTAGGTTTCTGCAAATGATGAATAAGTTCGAATGATTGAGAGAGTGTTGCTCACATGATGATTCTTGGTTAGACGATGGATTGTCTGTTCAATATCTCGTGGATTTTCTGTCTTGTTCAATCATGGATTCAGCGACTTATTTATATTGTCAGAATAGTGAACACATTGATCCCAGTAAGTGTGACGGTTTCTTGAGTGAAAGAGTGTGAAAGTGGGAATTCGTGGTGAAACCAGTTCCAATTCGTGTGGAGACTTGGTTAACCGTCCATCCACTACTTTGCTAACTCCTTCAACCGTTTGATGACTTACTCATATTTCTCATCGTGGATGAACACACATGCCGTAGGCTGCCAGACCAAAACCCTAAGTAATATTCCCCCATGTGACGTGATTGATGTCTCACGAACGTGGAGTCTGCAAAGAAGACGTGTATTTGATCAGTCAGTCATTGACTTGATAAGACAGTGAGTCTAAGTTTTGTTGAATTGAGCATGAGTGACGAATGCTCAGTGATTCATGGATTGAACATGTCAGATGTATAGTTCTTGTGTTGATATTGCTCGTCTGAGCAACTATTGTAAATTCGATGAATTGTTGAATATTGAGTTGAATCAATATTCGGCGAATATTGATAGATCGATATTCGAATAACTGAGCGAGTATTGCTTAATTCAATAAATTACTGAATATTAATAGTTGGATCAATATTCGAGCAACTGAGCAAGTATTGCTCAATTCGATAAATTACTGAATATTGATAGATTGATCAATATTCAAACAACTGAGCAAGTATTGCTCAATTCGATGAATTATTGGTAACGTGACCCAATAAAATATTAATTAAAATATTGGTAGTCTACCAAATATTATATAATTAATATGGATGTCGATTACTAGATCAACATGAAATTATTAGTGTTTGAACTTGCTCAAAATTATGATTTGTGGAGCATTTGTTCGAAACCCTAAATTTTAATCAATTGTTCGTCAATTGATGAATTGCTGAAAATAGGTCATGAGTGAGGGAGGGACCGACCACATGGGATGATGGAAGACCATGTGGTACCCAAGTGCTCGAGTGAGCGTGCACCAGGGTTCTTAGTTGACCGGTTGATAAAAGAATGATCAAACTCTGGTGTTGATCATTCATTAGAATAATGCTCGTGTGAGCGTTAGGTGATAAAACCTAATTATGGAGAAGTGAGGGACCGACCAAGAGGGCATGAGACCGGCCCTTGCTGGTCGTTTGAGCAAATTCCAAGTTGGTTGGAAAAAGTTTGGACCCAATATGAGCAATTGAGCAAATTAGGTTAAAATCATGAAGATGTGTGGGACCATATCATTGCAAGCCTTAAGGCCGACCTGTGTTAGTCAAGGAACCATGACCGTGTCACCATAATTTCCATGTCTCAGTCCTGAGAGTTTCGGTATTTTATGGTGAGCGTTTGAGCAATATTCTGGGTTTTCAGGAGAGTTGATTGAAATTCTTGATTTTGCTCGAATGAGCAAGTAGAACTTTGCTCGTTTGATCAAAATTTTGAGAATATTAAAATAATAATATTTTAATATTTGACGTGAGTAGCCTAGTCGGTCATGTGACCGTTTGACTTTTTGGCGTTTTCATGGTTTGAGCAATATTTGAGAAAATATGAAGAAACCATGATTTTTGCTCAAACGGAGGAATTTCATGAGATGAGGGAAATAATAATTATGAAATAAGGGATTGCAGGGTGTGGGACCTTCCACGGCTAAGGCATGGCCGGCCGGCTAGATAGCCCGATCCCACGACACCTTCCCTATTTTTATTATTTTTCATGAAACCGTGAAAATATGGAGAAACCGTGAGTTTTGCTCAAACAAAGAAAGTTGTTTGAATGAAGGAGTTTTCATGAGTTCATGAAAATAATAAAATAAGAAAAATAAAGGGAAGAGGCGTGGGGGACCGACCTCGGCGGCATGACCGGTCATCCGGTGGGCCCGGTCCCTATGCGCCTCTTTTGTTATTTTTTGTCATTATTTTCTCTCTCCTGTTTTGTGTAGGATTCCTCGTTTTTCCATATTTTCGAATGCTCGTTCGTGCATTTGGGTGCTCGTTCGTGCATCATTGTGTGAGTACACTTACACCATTTTATTAGGGATTATTCGGTGATAGTCCAGATACCCGATTGTTGGATATTTATTACTAATTCATGAAATTCAACGGAGAATGACTCATAAAACGGAGTAATAAATGAATTGTGTATCTATTACTAATCCATGAATTCAGCCGGGGAATTCAAGGAACGGAGTAATGAGATAAAATGGTTATCTATTACTAATCCATGGAATCAGCCGGGGATAGCCATGGAACGGAGTAATAAGATAAAATAGATTATTTTCTAGGAATTCAGTGGCGAATTAATCTATTGTAAAATCGAGATATGAGATAGTTGAATCATCATACTCGTTCTGAAAGGTGTATAGTCAGGGAACAACATGCAGCGTTGGTGTCCTGAAGGCGTTTATCCCCCTCAAGAAACAATTATGTAGGAGAGCCGCCTGAATCTATACACGGTCTTTCTATGTAGTCAGGGAACAGCGAGTGTCGCCGACGTCCTTAAGGCATTAAGCCCTCTCAACAAACAATTATGTAGGAGGACCGCCCAATTCCATTATTCTACATAGAGATCACGATGAAATGCGTAGCATCGAACGCTCAGCTAGTGGGAGGCCTTTCGAGAAACATATTCATCATGGCTCTGAGAGGAACTCGATTAGAGATCATGAAACGGTTCATGGATCGTAAAACATGAATCGTCACATGCGTTCCTGAAGCCGAGTCAGAAACATGCAGTATCATGATTTTACGATTTTGACCTTTATCGAAAATCCACCATCAACATTAAGTCCCCTGCTTAGTGAGGGACAGTCGTTTTCCGTAGTAAGCATTAGATGGTGATTTTCCAATCGACGAGATAAGCAGTTAAACTCTGTCGTACAAAGGTATTCTCAGAATCCCCGACTTGCTCCAATGGTGTCATGTACGAGCAAATGCTTAGGTAAGGACCCTGACGGTATGATAGAGTGTCACCCCGTGAGCACGGAGATATGAAACACTGTTGATTTGGATGCTCGGACGTCCAGTTTTGGTCGGTTTAGCGTTTATGGGCCTGGCCCGAAAAAGGAAATCCTTGTTTAATTAGGTTTTGGAAATAAAATTAATATAAAAGGGAAGAGACCCTAAATTTTTTTTTTAACAAAGATTGATCAATCACCTCCCTTTCTTCACTACTTTCACGTGAGCAGCAGGAGGAGGAGAATTTTCGCCAGAAACAACCGTCGCCAGCGTCACCGATCATCGTCCGGACAAATTCCGGCCAGCGTCGACCAAGTAAGTTCGAAACTTTTTTTTTTTTTTAAAGTTCAGTTGTTCATGAGTTGTTCAAAAATAAAATTCCATGTGTGCATGTATGCGTAAGTTTCATGAAAATTTGTTTTAGAAAACATATGCCCATTCGTTCGTTAGTTTAAGAAACGAGCAATAATCCCTAAAATGAAAGAGATACATATATTATTGAATAGACATGGTCTAGTTGCAGTAGAGAAAATTTTGTTTATGAGGTTTCATGAAAATCAAAATTTATTTTCAAAGCATGGACTTTCACACAAATATCTTTAGGAAACGTACGTTCGTAGTTAAATAATAAACAATAATTCCTAAGATATTTTTGAAATAAACCTGCACTTTATGATAAAATTTTGTTTGTCAACTTTAAAATTTTTATTTTAAATATGTGGACCTTTACGAAAATAAAAAGACCCTTGTTTCATAGACAAACGCTCGTTTGAGCAAAACAAAATTTTTTTTTAAATAATAACTCACGTAAAAAGTTTTTTTAAAAAAAATAATAATTCACGTAATTTTTTATTTTTTTTGTGTGCGTGAGTTTAAAAAAGAATTTTGTTAAAGAAATCAAATTTTGATTTTTGAGTAATTGTTGAAAGTAAACAATGTTTCTATGAATTTGTGATTTTATAGTGTATGCACACACGGTAGAAAATTAATGAATGTTCAAATGAAGGGTTATGTGAATTATTCATAATTTCGTGAAAAGTCAGGTGTCGGACTTTTAAGTAATGGGTGTTGCTCGTCTTTGCAGGTTTGAAGAAACGAGCATGTTTTCGAAGTTTTACGTTATCATCACTCAGTTCGTGAAACGGTAAATAGGTAAGAGTTGAGGATTACTATTTTAACGCATGTTGTTGCCAACTGGTTTGACTCCGCATTTTGGCAGCAGATAATGGCAGCTCCAGGCGATGACCATATTTCTGACTCTTCCGGGAAATGTTCGAGGAACATCAAACCACAGATGAAGAATTCAGCAGCTCGTGCGGAGATTGATAAACCTTTTAGAAATGCTAGAAATCTGGTACGTGGCATGTCTCTTGCTCATCTAAAAGCCATTCGTGAGGGAATGAACGATTTCCTTACTTATGTTGATTTGGAAGAGAAACAAAGACATGAGGAGCATAAAAGAAAAGCTGAAGATGAAAATCTTGCAGTTTATCAGCGAAAAAGACAACGATCTCAACAAGCGAGACTGACGGCTGAGGATGAGGTTCAACCACGCCCTGACGGTGTAGCTTCTGACTCAGATGCTGAGGAAGTCGAATCCGTCTGGAAACCTTCTGAACGCAAAATTAAGCCTTATCCTCCAGGTAGGAAGGCTGAGCGGTTGCCTAGAGCTGATTTCAAAGCCGAATGTGAAGAAGACGACTACTTGGATACGATGTACAACGACCCTGAAGATGATGAAGAAGTTCTTGATTATGAAAATAACTCTGAAGAGGAGCCCGGTGGAGACTCTACAGGAGATGACGATTGCAGAAGCAGCGACGAGTCTGACACATCTGAATCCGATGATTAAGCTAGCTTGCAAATCTTTCTGAGACTATTCATTTTTGTTGAAATAGATATCACTCTGATTATTTTAGTAATTTTGACCGTAGAGACCTTGAATTAGAAATTATTTTTCGAATAATAATCCCTTGTTTCCTCTTCTTGCCCAATCCTTCTAACACTCTCAATGGACTCATGCCCACGCGTGTGAAAATTAACCACAGTCTTCTGAAGTATGACTGCACGAGCAAACTAAGGAATCATGATTTGCACAGATCATCAATTTCCGTCAAAATATTGACTGGTTGAACCGTCAGTCCCCGGTATTGTCGCTCTTCTTCCACATCACCAACGCAATCTAGTTTGAGATCTAGAGTCTCAGTAGAAATCGCAACTGATTTGACCATTCGTAAAAGATAAGTATCCACCGTCTTATGTTTTGACTTTCAAAACTTAGGGTTTTCTGTTTATATGACACATCTTCTTCTGCTCCCGTATATTATCAGAAGAAATTTTTATCGCGATCATACCTCTCATTATCACCATGTCTGGTAGCAGTGGTTCTTCTCAAAAGATCTCTGGCAAACCATGAGGTTGGGGTGTCCATCTCGGTAGGTTGCACACTTTCTTTTATTTTCATGTAGTCATAATGGCTGACCGAAGAAAATGATTTGTTGTAGGGAAATCAGGGGAATCGACTTTCTTCTTCCTCTTACAGTTTAAGGCCTAAGCGGACTGTTAAAGCTCCTGCTCGCTATAGGTCTGCTCGTGTTGCAGCTGGAACATCCGTGAGTCTCTGGTTGAAGATTTCCTTTGATCAACTGTTTTTCCAACTTTACTGAAATTGAACATTCTGTCATCGCAGGTTGATGTTCATGTCATCGTCGATGCTAGGAAGAGAAAAAATGGAAAGTCCGTAGTTGCGGCCGATGATGATGCTGACAACCGTGCTGACAAAAATTCAGCCAACTTTATAGATGCTGATTCCAGAGTTCCTGTTCGTGAGTACCCTGCGGCCGGGCTTCCATTCGATACTCCCATGGTCAACTTCTTCCCAGACAATCAGCTAGTTGGTGGTTTCATCGTTCCCAATTGTTATGCATCCCTTTACACCAAGATATGAGGTACGGACATATTGCTACTACTGAAGTATGGAGAGTTTTTATGCCAACCTTGTTGACTACTGTGGCCGGTTTGTTTCCTATTATTGATGAGATGAACAGGACAAATCTGCGAGATATCAAAAACCAAGAATTGCATAGATGGGATGATATGATCTCAAACTGTGAGACCTTGCGGTTCAATATAGGCTGGCTCCGTCGTTGTCTCGAGTTCATCAAGATTGATAGAGCGGAAGCTGATGCTAATGTGATTTCTGCTGCAACTGTTGTCATGGAAGAGGAGAAAGCTCTCGCGCTGAAATCAGCAAGAGTTGAGAAAGCTTTCTATGACTTGAAAGTGAAGACTAAAATTTTTCAAAAAAGGCTTGAAGGCTTTCAGTAAAAATTATTTGTTATTGGATGATTTGCTCCGAGTGAGCGTTTGAGAGATTATTATTTTTTAAGATTGAGACTTGTTTTTGAATAAAGTAGATGATTGGAAGAATTTTTTGAGATTCATGAAAATTTTGAATTTCGAACGAATGAGCATATTGCATATTCTTTGAAGGAATAGAAATTACATTTTGAAATTTAACATATAATTCTTTACTGATTGTTCAAGCATAATATGCTTTGATCCACTTTCCATTGATGATGTTCCCTTCCACTCCTCCATTAACAACTAAGATTTTGTAATATCCGCTGGATACTGCCTTGGTGATTACATAAGGCCCTTCCCATTTCGGAGAGAACTTGGGAGCGGACATGTCTTGTTGAATATGCTTTGCTGTTTTCAAAACCAAATCTCCTACTTGAAATGTTCGAGGTCTTACCATTTTGTTATATGCCTTGGAAATCCTTTGTTTGTAAGTTTCCACATATTTTTCTACTTTGGCCCTTCTGGAATCGAGCATGTCCAATTCAGCAATTCTTGAATTAGACACTTCAGCTTCATCCTACTGTACTCCACTGGCCACTGCGATTCTTGCAGAGGGAATCTTGATCTCAGCTGGGAGAACAGCATCAGCGCCATAGACGAAAGAATATGGTGAAGTCCCAATTGAACTTCTTGGTGCGGTGCGGTAGGCCCATAAAGCCATGGGTAATTCTTCATGCCACGTTCGTGGATTGTCATGAACTGTTTGACTAAGAATCCGGATCAAGGTTTTGTTGGTGCTCTCCGCTTGTCTGTTTCCTTGGGGATAATATGGTGTGGAGAAAATTTGTTTGATTCCATATTCCTCGAGAAATTCTGCAACATGTTTGTTGGCGAAAGGAGTTCCATTATCCGTGATAATATGTTTAGGAACGCCGAATCTACATATGATGTATTCCTTGATGAAGGCTGCAATCATGACTCCAGTGGTGCTTCGAAGAGGAATAGCTTCAACCCATTTGGTGAAATACTCGGTCCCTAACTGTAGAAAGGCCATGGACTGCTTCAACCCATTTGATATATTCATGTTGCTTCGAAGATGCTGGATTGATTTTTACGATGATATCCAGTCCCTAACTGTAGAAAGGCCATGGACTGCTCACGGAATGTAATGGAAGACAAGGAGTGTGAATGAGGTTACCATGAACTTGGCATTGATGACATCTCCGAACATAGGCAGCCGCATCGTCTTCCATGGTCGGCCAATAATATTTCTCATGGATTTGGAGAAATAACTTCTTTTTTCCTTGGTGTTTACCTTCGTGCATCTCTTTCAAGATTGTAGGAATTTCATGCTCGGCCAAGCATCTCAGAAGGTTCCCACCAAAGCTTTTGCGATACAAAATCCCTTCTAAGTAGACAAAACATTTGGCCCTCTGGGAGAGTTTGATCGCTCCTTTCTTCTCCGATGGCAGATCGTTGTCACGAAGATATTTTATGTAAGGTTCTCTCCAGTCCCCAGTGTGGTGGATTGTTAGAACCTCCAAATGATGAGGTGGTGTCTGGCAATTGGGACAGGACCCTTGTAACATTCTCGACTGAGCCTCCATGGAGGGCCAATAGTACCCAAGCCTTTGAAGCCTTCTGTAAAGTGTGACCACCAGGGTTTGTCCGCATATTTCCTCATGTATGCATTTGAGTTGCTCGCTCGCTTCCTCATCTCCAAGGCATCGTAACAAGGATCTACCAGGATTGCGATAATATAATGCTCCATGCAGCAGAAAAAAGTTTTTCAACTCCTTGAGGCTGATTTTCCCTTCTGTAAGAGAACTGCTCAATTCATGAATAATGGGTGCCCGCCAATCGCTCGATTGAGCATCTTCAACTTTAGTAAGCTAGGTAGACGATACAGAACGTCTTTGTACAGTGATGGGTTTCTCTGACCCTTCAAACTGCAGTTTGGACGCAAGAGTCGCTAGACAGTCAGCGTGTCTGTTGTTGGTACGACCAGTATGAACAATTGTTGCATCATAGAAATGAGTTAATAGACTTTTTGCTTCATCCCTGAATGGAGCGTTACTTCTTTGAGAAAGTACACGCCATTCATTTGATTAACCAGCAACTTTGAGTCTCCTCTTATCTCTAGGTGAATTGCTCCTGCTTGCTTAGCCAAGGACAACCCTAGAAGAAAAGCTTCATATTCTGCCGAATTGTTGGTGCAGTGGATATCCAGCTTGAATGAATGTGAGAAGACTTCACCAGATGGAGATACTAGTACAACGCTTGCTCCACCAGTATCATTGATCGGAGTGGCGGATCCATCAAAATATAAAAGCCATGTTTCTTCCTGGATGATTGAGATCTCTGGAAACTTACCGGGAACTTCTTCATGCACCATTGTGATGTCTTCTCCAGGGAAAGCAGCAAGTAAGTCTGCAACTGCTTGTCCTTTGATTGCTCTTGGCGGGACATGCTATGTCAAATTTTGACATCTGAAGTAGCCATTTTGCCGGTCTTCCAATCAGTGCAGATTTCGACAGTAAGAATTTTATGGGATCGGCTTTGGCCACCAGCACAACTCTGTTTGATAGTAGATAATGCCTGAACTTCTGGATTGCGTGAACCAATGCTAGACATACTCTTTCGGCTTTTGGGTATCGGAGTTGAGCGTCTCTCATCGTACGATTGAAGTAATAGATCGGACATTCAATGCCTTCCTCGTCTTCTTGAGCGAGAAGTGCTCCAATAGCAACATCACTTGAGGCCGTGTAAAGTATTAATGGTCGTCCTTGCACCGGAGATTTCATCACAGCAGGTGATAACAATATCTGTTGTATTTTCTGGAATGCCTCTTGTTGAACGGTCGTCCATGTAAAACTTGCTCCTTTCTTCAATAGAGGAGTGAACGAAGCAATGAGTTGAGCCAACCCAGGAATAAAATGCCGAATATAATTTACCTTGCCCATAAAACTCTGAAGCTCTTTCACAGTACATGGAGGACGCATGGTAGTGATGGCTTTTGTCTTGTCTGGATCGACCTTGATTCCTTCGGCAGTGACCAGGAATCCTAGAAACTTTCCGGAAGAGACACCAAAAGCACATTTCAGAGGATTCATCTTTAACTTATATTTTCTGCATCTTTCGAAAACTTGTCTCAGAATTTCCAGGTGGGATGCTCGAGTTTTCGATTTCACCACTACATCATCGACATAGTCTTCCACTTGCTTGTGCATCATGTCGTGGAATATCGCAGTCATGGCTCGTTAATAAGTGGCTCCCGCGTTCTTCAGGACGAAAGGCATCACCGTGTAATAAAAGTTTCCAATGGGAGTTCGGAACGTGGTCTTGCTAGCATCATGTTCGTACATCTTGATTTGGTTGTATCCACTGTAACCATCCATGAATGAGAACATGTCGTGACCACTGGTTGCATCGATGAAAATATCAATGTTGCAAGGGAAAGTCATCATTCGGGCAACATTTGTTCAGGTTCCTGAAATCCACACAACATTGGATTTGGCAATTTTTCTTCTTGACTGGAACAATGTTCGCCAGCCATGTTGGATGTTGAATAGGTCGGATGAACCTTGTTGTTAGTAGCTTCTGGATCTCGACTTTGATTTGTTCCTCGACATCATGTCTGAACTGCCTGAGCGGTTGCTTGACAGGTTTGGAGCCGGGAGTAATGTGCAAATGATTAGTGACTAATTTTTCGTCTAAGCCATGCATCTCGTCGTACATCCAGGCGAAGATATCTTGATACTCTTTCAGCAGACCTATCAATCCTTCTCGTTCCTCTGATGAGAGAGCAGAACTGATTAAAATCGGCCTCGGGTTTTCATGTGTTCCGATGTTGATAATTTCGAGATCGTCAGTGGTGGAATCCGTGCCATCTTGTAGCTGTCGTGGTGCATCTTGAATTTCTTCATCAGGAAATTGCTCGCTCTGACATGATTCTTCAGGGTGGGGAGACTTTTCATCGACCTCCCCTGCTAATTGCTAATCTTTACATCGGAGATAAATGACTCTCCCTTCTGCATCATAACTAGTAATAAAGTTAGATTTTATATGAGCCGTACCTTGACCCTGACGACGCTTAAGCGGCATGGAAGATGGTTTGATTGATTTAACACCTGACGATGATAGTTTGTCAGTTTCCTCAATAGATTTCCAACCTGGGAGTGGAGTACCGTAGATCTTGCTTGGAGGTTCGGGAATGCTTTTTAACGGTTCCAGAAACTCAACACCATAAACCGGAGCATAAGGAGACACTGAAGCTGCAATGTGGACGATTTTGTTGCTGAGAAAAGCTTTCATACATTGATGGTATGTTGAAGGAACAACTTTATTATCATGGATCCATGGTCGTCCGAGTATCATGTGATAATCAGGGTCTTTCTCGATCACATGAAATTTGACAATGGATTGAATTGGCCCTACTTTCAGATCCACAAAGACATATCCGTATGTGTGACTATGGATTCCTTCAAAACCCGTCATTAATATGGGATGATGAACAACCTTGCTTTGCGGAACTTTAGCCTCCTTGAGAGTCTTCATAGTGATGATATTTGTAGAAGCGCATATATAGATTAGAACTCTCCTTAATTCGGAATCCTTGATAGAAGCAGTTACGAACAGGGATCGGTTGTGTCCTTCTTCCGCCATCCGGTCTTCCTCAGTGAAGGTGATGTTGTTGATTGAATGTTTAGATACCATGGACACTTCTTTAACTACTAGAGATGATGGAACTATTCGCGCATCATATGATATTTGGTTGAGTGCGGCAAACGTGTTTGTACGCTGATCTATGGAGAAGTGCAGGAGTTCACATAGATTCTCAATTAAATGTGTAACTTCCTGATCCACCGTCTTCTCATAAGTAGTGAAACTGTTGGCTTGGGGATGATCATCAGTTGGGGAATTAGCTGGAGTTCCTTGAGCCGGGGCGCTACCCAAATCCGATGTCAATCTGACAAGGAAATTCAGTATGCTATTTAGCGTCTCATTCATCAGGTCCATGTTCCTCGTATGAATCTCTTGTACCCTTGCTAACTCAATCAAGGTCGGGATATCTCCATCGACTGTGCCATTAAATGAAGTGTTGGAAGGAGGAACATTTCCATTTGAAGGATTCTGACTGGAATTTGGATTAGTTGAGTTAGACCTAAGACCAACCATTCTGTGAAATTATGAGATTGTAACCGAGAGATTAATCTCCCACTGTGGTTGCCAATATGTAGATGGGTAAAAACGATTTGCTGATTTTTTAGGAAAGTGAAGAGACGACCGATCGGACGAGACTCCTCAACCGAGCAAACTGCCTAACCTCACGCAGATGCACTGCACGGGAGTGCTTTGAGTTCGAGAGATCAATCTGTAAGACTCCGGCCTAAACCAAGTCAATGGCCGTTCCAAAGTCAATTCGGTCACAAAGAGGGAGATGGGTTGATCTGTAGGAGGGAAGCTGAGAATTATTGGATCAATGATGATGATCAAGGATTGTGGATGTGTTGTAGGTTTCTGCAAATGATGAATAAGTTCGAATGATTGAGAGAGTGTTGCTCACATTATGATTCTTAGTTAGACGATGGATTGTCTGTTCAATATCTCATGGATTTTCTGTCTTGTTCAATCATGGATTCAGCGACTTATTTATATTGTCAGAATAGTAAATACATTGATCCCAGTAAGTGTGACAGTTTCTTGAGTGAAAGAGTGGGAAAGTGGGAATTCGTGGTGAAACCAGTTCCAAGTCATGCGGAGACTTGGTTAACCGTCCACCCACTACTTTGCTAACTCCTTCAACTGTTTGCACGACTTACTCACATTTCTCATCGTGGATGAACACACATGCCGTAGGCCGCTAGACCAAAACCCTAAATGATATTCACCCATATGACGTGATTGATGTCTCACGAACGTGGAGTCTGCAAAGAAGACGTGTATTTGATCAGTCAGTCGTTGACTTGATTAGACAGTGAGTCTAAGTTTTGTTGAATTGAGCATGAGTGACGAATGCTCAGTGATTCATGGATTGAACATGTCAGATGTATAGTTCTTGTGTTGATATTGCTCGTCTGAGCAAATATTGTAAATTCGATAAATTGTTGAATATTGAGTTGAATCAATATTCGGCGAATATTGATAGATAAATATTCGAACAACTGAGCGAGTATTGCTTAATTCAATAAATTACTGAATGTTGATAGTTGGATCAATATTCGAGCAACTGAGCAAGTATTGCTCAATTCAAAAAATTACTGAATATTGATAGATTGATCAATATTCAAACAACTGAGCAAGTATTGCTCAATTCGATGAATTATTGGTAACGTGACCAAATAAAATATTAATTAAAATATTGGTAGTCTACCAAATATTATATAATTAATCTGGATGTCGATTACTAGATCAACATGAAATTATTAGTGTTTGAACTTGCTCAAAATTATTATTTGTGTAGCGTTTGTTCGAAACCCTAATTTTTAATCAATTGTTCGTCAATTGATGAATTGCTGAAAATAGGTCATGAGTGAGGGAGGGACCGACCACATGGGATGATGGACGACCATGTGGTACCCAAGTGCTCGAGTGAGCGTGCACCAGGGTTCTTAGTTGACCGGTTGATAAAAGAATGATCAAACGCTGGTGTTGATCATTCAGTAGAATAATGCTCGTGCGAGCATTAGGTGATAAAACCTAATTATGGAGAAGTGAGGGACCGACCAAGAGGGCATGAGACCGGCCCTTGGTGGTCGTGGGACCAACTGTTGGTCGTTTGAGCAAATTCCAAGTTTGTTGGAAAAAGTTTGGACCCAATATGAGCAATTGAGCAAATTAGGTTAAAATCATGAAGATGTGTGGGACCGGCTCCTTGCAAGCCTTAGGGCCGGCCTTGGTCAGTCAAGGAACCATGACCGTGTCACCATAATTTCCATGTCTCAGTCCTTGGAGTTTCGGTATTTTCTGGTGTGCGTTTGAGCAATATTTTGGGTTTTCAGAAGAGTTGACTGAAATTCTTGATTTTACTCGAATGAGCAAGTAGAACTTTGCTCGTTTGATCAAAATTTTGAGAATATTAAAATAATAATATTTTAATATTTGATGTGAGTAGCCTAGTCGGTCATGTGACCTTTTGACTTTTTGGCGTTTTCATGGTTTGAGCAATATTTGAGAAAATATGAAGAAACCATGATTTTTGCTCAAACGGAGGAATTTCATGAGATGAAGGAAATAATAATTATGAAAATAAGGGATTGCAAGGTGTGGGACCTGCCACGGCTAAGGCATTCCCGGCCGACTAGATAGCCCGATCCCACGACACCTTCCCTATTTTTATTATTTTTCATGAAACCGTGAAAATATAGAGAAACCGTGAGTTTTGCTCAAACAAGGAAAGTTGCTTGAATGAAGGAGTTTTCATGAATTCATGAAAATAAGAAAAATAGTGGGAAGAGGCGTGGGGGACCGGCCGGCGGGCCCAGTCCATAGGTGCCTCTTTTATTATTTTTTGTCATTATTTTCTCTCTCCTATTTTGTGTAGGATTCCTCGTTTGTCCATATTTTCGAATGCTCGTTCGTGCATTTGGGTGCTCATTCGTGCATCATTGTTTGAGTACACTTACACCATTTTATTGGGGCTTATTCGGTGATAGTCCATATGCCCGATTGTTGGATATTTATTACTAATTCATAAAATTCAGCGGAGAATGACTCATGCAACGGAGTAATAAATGAATTGTGTATCTATTACTAATCCATGAATTCAGCCGGGGAATTCAAGGAATGGAGTAATGAGATAAAATGGTTATCTATTACTAATCAATGGAATCAACCGGGGATAGCCATGGAACGAAGTAATAAGATAAAATAGATTATTTTCTAGGAATTTAGTGGCGAATTAATCTATTGTAGAATCGAGATATGAGATAGTTGAAGCATCATACTCGTTCTGAAAGGTGTATAGTCAGGAAACAACATGCAACGTTGGTGTCCTGAAGGCGTTTATCCCCCTCAACAAACAATTATGTAGGAGAGACGCCTGAATCTATACACGGTCTCTCTATGTAGTCAGGGAACAGCAAGTGTCGCCGACATCCTAAAGGCGTTAAGCCCTCTCAACAAACAATTATGTAGGAGGATCACCCAATTCCATTATTCTACATAGAGGTCATGATGAAATGCGTAGCATCGAACGCTCAGCTAGTGGGAGGCCTTTCGAGAAACATATTCATCATGGCTTGAAGAGGAACTCTATCAGAGATCATGAAACGGTTCACGGATCGTAAAACATGAATCGTCACATGCGTTTCTGAAGCCGGGTCAGAAACATGCAGTATCATGATTTTACGATTTTGACCTTTGTCGAAATTCCACCATCAACAGGTGGACTCATTACAAGGGGCTATGCCATTAGAGGAGAGCACTCTAATGGCAGCAGTGTAGTGTCCGTAAGACATTTTCTTTCTACAGGCATCTAGATTTGCACTATCCTGTGTCTTCTTCTCATCTGGCTTACTCAATCTTGTACGTTTGGGATGTTCAAGCAGTTTGTTAATCAATGTGAGACAGCCATTAGGTTCCCTCCAATCAAGCAAGGCTTGATTAATAGATGCGATTTGTAGCTTTTTCTTGTTTCTAGACCGTTCTTCTGAGGAGCTCTTAGGGCAGTAGAGAGTAAGAGTGCAGATAGGGAGGAGTAATAATTTAATTCAGGAAGAAATCTCCCTAGGGTTAAGAAGAATAATATCTCGACAGGATTTTAGGGTTCTTGATAAATTCAACCTGCAGGGTGGAGGGATACTCACTATGGTGGTAAGTTGTCTCTGAAAAGCCTCATTGAGCAACTCTAAAGAGATGGATGCTGAAGTATTCTCTATGCATGAGGGTAAGGTCTCATTAGAAACTGCAGGAGGTTTGGCTATGTCAGATATTAGAAAATCGACATGCCTGCCATTGTATGGTCCTGGGATGACGATGTTATTGTGCTTGCATGATTTCTTCCATGCATGCAAGATCATACAATGGCTACATAGCCAGCAACACAGTTGCTGTAGTACTTGCTCCCAAGAAGTATAGATATTCCTATCATTACTCAATCTATCTCTGCATTGTTTCTTTGCAACTTTAAAAGAAAAGTGTCGATCATTAAGATGCCTTTGAAAGGAACTACGAGCGTAGCCTCTTCCATTGACTCCATCATTACAGTCATCAAAATTCCAGAATGGGCAGTGAATACGATCACCATGGCTAGGAGACGAATGTGTTAGAGGGATATTTCAGACTGGTTCCGGCGAGACAGGAGATGCAATAGGGTTTGAAGATGAAATACAGGATCGTCGAGGTCTTGGCATGGTGGTAACTGCAAGTAACTGTCGTAACTGTCTTGAGAATGTGAGGATCAGTAGGCGAAAATGGCATCATTCGAAAGATTGTAACGAGGGGATTGGAAAGAGGAAGAATAGGTGAAGAATTATCAAAGAATTCCAGAGATATTTCTGGGAAGATATTCCAGGCTTTCAGTCGCCCAAAAAGTCGCCCGGACTTTCTCTCTCTTCACCCCTTATTATTATTATTATTATTATTATTATGCTCGTTTATTTATTTATTTTTATTTTTTTTAAGGTGCCACAGGGGGCTTTTATTAAAAGAATAAAAAAGATTCAAAAATTACACGGTGCGTGCCGGTAGCCTAGCAACAAGCTGGGCACCAACTACCTTCTGAATAATAATTCCTAAACGATAAAAGAGAGAACTACCAATTTTATAGTTAGCGTCATATCTCGCAAGGAAGTTGCTCAGGCGTTTAAGAAATATAATAAAGTCGTCACCCAGTTCCCCTAAAGTGGTGAAAGCTAAGGCCTTGAAGCCGTACCCTTGTGCCGCACATTGATCAAAGTATTTGCGAAGTTTGCGAGTGATTGCCGTTGAAATGGCATGACCTGGTGTAAATGAGCGTGTACTAGATCTTGTGAAAGGTGAGACTCCAGTGATATTGAAGCAAACATATTTTCCATCCTCCCAGTTATATACAAAAATATCCGCAGGCTTCATTGTATTTGCGTTGTTGGAGAGGAAACCTAAAGAGACTTCTTTCCTTGCTGCGATACCGGCCTTGTAGCACATGTCTACAGTTGCGTCACGGAACATGTCATGCCTGAACTTGATTCCTACTTCACTTGAGAAATGAATGGCATGGTCTCCATAGGTGTCCATAGGCCTTTCACAAATGGAGCAGCTGCTGTCAGCGTCAAAGAAAGGTATGGCTAGCCGGTATTGAAGAATAGCGCTAAATTGCCTTGGCCCCACAGTTTGATTGAGCCCGGAGATTGGAATAGCTTTAAGAAAATCTAAAGCATGTTCAGTTCGGTGACAGGAAGACGAGCAACAAGCTGAGCCCCTACACCTTTCTGAATCACGATACCAAGTCTATGAAAAAGAGAATTACCAAACTTATAATTAGCATCTAAATTAACAAGGAAATTTCTTAGTCTCTTCAAGAAGGAAATCAGTTCGTCACCAAGCTCGCCCAAAGTTGTAAATGCCAAAACACCAAACCCATATCCATGTAGTGAGCACATTTCCATATATTTGTTACGTTTTCGAGTGACAGCTGCAGATATAGTACGGCCTGGTGTGAAGTAATGAGTGCTAGCGCTTGTGAAAGGCGAAACCCCCGTGATATCCATGCAAACGTCTTTCTCATCCTCCCAATTGTATACAAGAATATCCGCAGGTCGGAGTGCATTTGCATTGTTGGATATAAATCCTAATGAAACTTCCTTTCTGGCCACCATTCCATCTTTATAACACATGTCTGCAAGGACATCTTTCACCATGTCATGCCTAAATTTATGCCCAACTTCCCCAGCACAATGGATTGCATGTTCTCCAAAAACATCCATGGTTCTTTTGCAGCAAGGGCACACACCATTTTCCCTGAAAAATGGTATACCCATTCGATACATAAGCACTGACCTGAACTGCCTAGGTCCAATGGATTGGTTAAGTCCATGAATGGGAATGGCCTTAAGGAAATCCATCGTGTGTGCAGTTCTGTTACTATGCCACAAAGTCGAGTCACGCTGCGCTAAAGAGAAGTTGGTGGGTAATTTCTCCTTGATGACATCAAAGTAAATGACTGCCAGTTTTTTCATATATTGAGGGGCAGCGTCGTTGATGTCGAAAGTAGAATTTGAGAGCCCACAAATCTGAGTGAGTGACTGTAAAGCATGTTGGAATCTGTGGATAGAGTCTACTGCTGAGGTCTGTTTTAAGATGGTGTTTTGTAGATGCAGAGTCTGAGCACAAGACGCAAGGAAGCAGTACTGGCCTATATCAGTCATGGTGTACACACCTAATACTCCATCCTTAATTGGAAAAGTAGCTAAGCGCTGTTGGAGCAGGCCAAAACTAGCACCAGCACCCACAATGATGTTTCGCAGGTACTCCATAAGATGATGGTCATATCAAGTGGCAGCATCTTGAATAACAAGGGGGTTGGTGGTCCGAAGTGTGAAGTATAACCTGGAAACACCACTACAATTGCGCAAAAGCAGTAACTCACTTTGTGGATCATTTAGCTTCTTGACTCTGTCCATAAGATGTATGGTCTTCTCAACCCTACTCTGAACCATGTCCCTGCAATATTACATATTTAAGATAATCGGTCCTCCCAAGAGCTTCACTCCAATTTCAGGCTTGCCGATCGCAGCAAGAAAGTTGCCTGCAATTTCTCTTCTAGGGTCAAAGGTAGGCCAAAATATTTCAGTTTTAGTGACATTCAAATAAAGACCCCTCTGCGGACCATCAGCTTGGATAATTTTAAGGGCTTTAGCAACCTCCAATGTGTCACCTGAGATCATCCCGTCATCTAAATACCAGGCATGCAGGTCCAATGAGCACTCAGCAGCAATTTTATCAGTAATGGGATGAAGAGAAAGGGAAAATAATAGGTGACCAAGAGGGTCTCCCTGCTGTACACCTTGGGCAGATGAAAGGATCGACTCATTGTAGTAAAGACGAGCAGGTTTTGAGTAACAAAACTCAATCCATCGAGAAATACATATGCAGTGTGCTCTAGCTTCCCTAATTAGTGTAGACCTATCGACGAGGTTAAAAGCATTTGAAAAGTCCACAAGCAACATTGTCATAGTCCTATCATCCCCCTTCGTCTCTAGGAGCCTGTTAGTAGAATGCAGAATTCCTTCCCCACTACAGGGTACACCAACACCAAACTGGTATGAGCCTAAATAAGAATTCATAACCCTAGAAACAGCAATGGCCACAAGCTTGGAACACAACCTTATCCAAATGGTGCCCACAGCAATAGGTATAATCCCTCCATTAGGTTTAAGCAAGGGAGTTAAGGGTGTACTAGCAACAAATTCACCAAGAATAGGCGGACACATACCTGCGAGCCATAAGTTCACCACCTCAGTGATTGATTGCAAAAGTTCATCAGCCACTGGAGTTGCTGCTCCACTCATTGCATCTAAGAGATGTTGTTCCCTTAGACCATACCTCCCGCATGATATTCCTTTAGGAAAACTTTTCATAGCATTGAGAACATCCTTGGCCTCCACAGTTAATGTTGGAACTGAAATGTCTTCTGCAGGAATAGATGAAGAGGGTGCATAAGGGTGTTTCTGCTGGAGTTTTAATAATATGTCAGGTGAAGGAGGTGCAATGCCATCTGAAGATAAAATACGTATAGCTACTGAGTAATGACCATATCCAAGTTTCTTCCTGCAAGTCTCAAGATTAGGATAAGTATTCTTCTTCTTATTTGATTGTTTGGGAGGTTGCTTTTGCTGTGAGAGCAGTTTCTGAACCATAAGAGTGCAACCATTTGGTTCGCTCCATGTCTGAATGGCATGGTTTATTGCAGCAACCTAAATCTTTTTCCTATTGCCAGAACGTTCCTCGGGAGAGCATTTTGGTACAAATAGGTTCAAAGTACAAGTAGGAAGAAGAAGTAAATACAGCCAAGCCTGTAAATCTATAGGGTGTATACGTACCTTGTCCAGGGCAGCCTTCAGAGCACGAGAAAAATGCAATCTGCATTGATGAGGTATACTTGTAATGGTAGTAACTCTTTTCAAAAAAAATAGGTTAAGCATATCGACCGTAAGATTAATGTTAGTCTTATTGGTGTCAACAGGATTGCAATCATCAGAGGAAACTACACTGGTTTGTGGTTTCGAAGTGCCGTAAATAAGAAAGTCAGTCTCGTTACTGCCATTAAGAGGGTCTGCAATAATGTCAGCAGGGTGTGATTTAGATATGCAAGGCTTTTTCCATGCATGAATCTGTAGGCAATTAATACATAACAACATTTGCGTACAGGCCAAGGCTTTCTCCCATGCATCAAAACAAACCACATTATTTTTTATCCTTTCTCTGCAAATATTCTTAGCCTCCTCGTTGGGGAAGTGTCTGCCTGTCAGATGTCGGTAAATTGCACTCTTGGCATAACTCCCGCCCCTTACACCACCACCACAACCATCAAAACCCTTGAAAGGGCACTGAATTTTATCACCCTGTGAAACTGCAGATAGGTTCTGCGAAGAAGATGAGGGTGACAAAGAACATACTGATCTAGAAGAGGAAGGTCTGGATGATGATGTTTTATATTGGGATGACGATGGTGAAGATCTGGATCGAGTGCAAGGCATTGAAAATAATTTCCTGTAAAAAGATAACTGCCCAAACTACCTAGCTGGAAAAGACAAATAAGATGAAAATGGTATCAATCAGGGAAATAACCAATTGCTATAACCGTAAGCGATTCCTCAACAACCCAATCTTACTGTCAAAATGATGAACCCTTTCTCCACAACACTGCGGTAACTGCCTTTGAAACTCAACACGATGGCTTGAATTCAATCGAAGAAACCAGGAAAGCGAACACCAAGAGAACCAAAAGGCAATTAGGAATCAAAGAGTGGGAAATTAAGAGTTCAAATTAGGTAAAAAAACCCAATTGAAAACTTAAAATACCAGTCCTTCAATCACTAATTATAAGAGAAAAAAAAAATAGAACCTTGACAGAACCTTACACCCACTTCAAACACTACACCGAAGAAAACCTACTGCTTCTTCAAACCACTTCTTCTGTTCTTCACCACAAACCACAAAAATCCCCTGCTACTGCTTCAAAGCACTCAAATTCCTAAAGGAAACCCAAAACACTAATTGCACAAAGAAAACTGCTTGAAACTATTTCTTTCTCAAAGAACGACAGTGAGAAATTGGATCAACAAGGAACAAAAAAGAAGAAGAATTGGAGGTGCGACTCCTCAAAAACCCACAACAGCACCCTAGTTGGAAGCCTAACAAGCTAAGCTCCAACAACATACTACTACATAAATTGAATAGGTTGTTGTGCTAGCCTACCAGCGAGCTTCATGGGTAACCTAGCCAAGGGAGCCGAAGCGGATGGGGGGCTGAGATTGTGTCACAAGGGGGGCAAACTAACTCTACCTTCCATGTTAATTTCTGCAATATTACGTCATTGGGGGCTCGAACCTGGGACCTCCTGGAACGCATGAAACTTTGGGGAACGGGGATGACCAGCTGAGCTAGGTGCCCATTTTAATTTTAATTTTTTTATTATTTTATTACAATAAGAATGTAATTTTTATTTTTTTTATTTTTCTAAAAAGCAGTAATATAAAATTATACAAAGCTTTTGGTTGGTAACCTAGCAACAAGCTGGGCTCCAACTCCCCTTTGAATAGCAATGCCTAATCTATAAAAAATGAAACTACCCAAGCCGCTACTCGCATCATTGCTAACAAGGCAATTCTTCAGACGCTTGAAGAAACCCAAAGTATCTTCGCCAAGTTCCCCTAAAGTAGAGAAAGCAAGGACGCCAAGACCAAAACCATGTGAAACGAACTTGTCCAAATATTTAGTACGCTTTCGTGAAACCGCACTAGAGATAGCCTTTCCTGGGACAAAAGAGCGAACACCAGCACCTATGAATGGCGAGACACCTGTGACATCCATGCAAACATATTGTCCATTATCCCAGTTAAGAACAAGGATATCGGCAGGTTTTAAATCTCTGTCATCATCTGTCAGAAAACCAAGAGAAACTTCCTTGCGCGCAGGCACATTAGCTTTGTAACAAATGTCAGCGATAACATCACAAACAAGATCGTGTCGGAACTTATATCCAACATCTTTAGCACAATGAAGCGCGTGATCCCCAAAGACATCCATAGATTTGTTACAACTTGGGCATAAACTATTCTCAGCAAACAAAGGGATACCAAGGCGATAGCAAAGTACAACTCTGAATTGTCTTGGACCGAGGCATTGATTAAGCCCACTAATGGGTACAGCTAGTAAATAATCTTGTGCATGCTTGACCCGGTTGCACTGCCATAAAGTGGAATCTCTTACATACATAGTAAATTGGTTTGGGATTTGTTTCTTAACTGCATCAAAATAAGTGACTGCCAGGGAGTGCATAGAAGGGGGGCAGTATCATCGACATAGTAAGTGAAAGGTAAACCACATACCTAGATAAAAGTCTGAAGAGCCAATTGATAGGCAGAGCCTTTGTCCGTTGAGAATAAATTACCAAGGATCACCTTTTGCACTGAAGCAGACTGGCTCTGAGAAGCGAGATAACAGTAGGCACGAGTGTCAGCCATGGTATAAATGCCAAGTCCACCGTCTTTGATAGGAAAGGTAGCTAGCCTTAGTTGTTGAGAACCAAAACTCGAACCATCACCAGTAATTAGATATTTTTTTTTTAACTTTTTTTAATTATTGGATAAAGAGTATTACATTAACTAGTTGGAAGCCTAACAAGATAAGCTCCAATAACATACTACTACATTAATTGAACAGGTTGTTGTGCTAGCCTACCAGCGAGCCTCATGGGTAACCTAGCCAAGGGAGCCGAAGCGGATGGGGGGGCTGAGATTGTGTCACAAGGGTGGCAAACTAACTCTACCTTCCATGTTAATTTCTGCAATATTACGCCATTGGGGGCTCGAACCTGGGACCTCCTGGAACGCATGAAACTTTTGGGGAACGAGGATGACCAGCTGAGCTAGGTACCCGTTCTTATGAGATCCAGATTAATACTACTAATAATAATAACACACATATTTAATATTCTTTTTTGTCTTTGTTATAAACGGCAGTTTATCATATAGATGCCCACTTTAATGGGATCCTATTACTTGGGAACCAAGTATGTAAACTCTATAAATCGAGTCTTAAACCTTTGTATTTCACACACATAATAATAAGATTAGAGTTTCTTCTATCCTTATAAATATCCTATAGATGTAAATCCTTGTAATTCTATACATTAACAGAAATCTCTCTTTCTCTTATTCCTCCTACTTTGTGTCTCCTTCTCCCTTTCTGTATTTCACAAGACGTTATCAGCACGTTGCTCTACTAGCTAATGGGTCGCTCTTCACTAATCTATACAATTTTTCTTTCTGTGATTTATTTTCAAAAACTTAAGTTATACAATTAAACCTTTAATCTCTAGATTATGGCCAGTGACACTAATATCATTACATAAAATCATGGATTTCATAAACTTAAGAACTTGATTGTTTTTAATCTAATCTTGTTTCTAACACATACCCAAATCATTATAAACATATAAGAATCAAATAGATGTATTACCTTAATCAAAAAAAGAACAACTATATCATCATGATTCTCATCATAAACATCATCAACTCCATGATTAAAAGCTTCATCAATATTCTTCTATTAATCATGGAAAACTTATAACAACTAATTACTTCCTATGATTCTATCTCACTCTAACTATAAACATAATTTCTCATAATCTTTCTCTATCTCAACTTCCCTACTTATACTCACTTCTCCAAAAACTATCTATCTCTATTTTCTCTAGCTAATAAATCATGAAATACTATTATCATTCCTCAACCAAAATTCAATTTAAACTCCCAACTTATCTTTAAATCCACCTCCTACTTTCTATTTGAATTCAAATTAAATTCTCCATGCAACACCACCACCTTCACGTGACGTGAAGAAGAGATAGGTTTCAAACTTAATTTAATTAATTTTTAGAAATTATTAAGGGCTAACTTTTTTTACTACTTATAGGTGCAGAGGTCCGGTCAACTGTTTACAGCCGACGGTCAAGATTGACTAATTTTCACTCCGATTTCCACATGCAATATCTTCTTCATCCAGTATACGATTTGGGAGTTCTTGTAGTCCATTTCACATGAATTTTCGAGATCTATATAACGATAATATTGGTTTGTCCAAATTTTTATTTTATTAATTATTATAATTAATGTTAAAATTTGATTAATCGAGTCATTAGCGGCTAAATCGTCTCTTGACCGGTTTAATAGCGTTGACGTGCTTTACGGGTCCTTCAAGAATATGATGAAGTTGTAACTCTTAGTGTTTACTTCGAGATATACATAACTTAGATTATGGATAGCGAAGTTAAAAGAAAATATCAGTGGGTGTAACTGATGCTTTCTTAAGGATTAAATTGTATAGTTTTTGTACTTGCAAAATATGACATATATGCACAAACGATTGTGTATGCCCAAACAATTGTAACTCAATTTATGCTTTTAATATACAATTTATGCACAATTGTATATTTTCAAAATATTTCCTTGTGCATATTTTAATGTTGAAGAATTATGGTTTGTGTACACCCACCTATCTAATGACATCAGATTTTTCCTCCATTGATATTAAATCACGTTGCCCCTTAAGTTTATGAGAGTCAGTAGGATAAAGGTCTGAATATCAGTGAGCTAGTAGTTTTAATGTTGGTTTGGATATTACCAAAAGAAGATTTATTCCATTCCCTAAAGCCTTTTTTAGTGTTTAAAAGTTTTGCTTTAAGTTTAAAAGCTGGAGATCCCACCACATTAATAGACCAGGAATTCACAATGATTTCCCTACAAGTAGGGTCCTCAATCCACATAGCCATGAAATGAAAAGGTATAGGCATACATATGTCTTAAAAATTGAAACCAATATGCATAGGACAATGATCAGAAGAATCCCTAGGCAAGTTGTTAACACAAAATTTAGGGAATAACTGCTCAGCAATTTGATTAATAAGGCATCTATCCAATCTATCAAGAATGAGATCAGGACCATGTTGCATGTTGGAACAAGTAAATCTAGGTCCTGAGAAACCAGGATCATGCAAATTAAAAACATTACAAAAGTTTCTAAGATCAAAGAAATCTATATCATCTACTTCTAGAACACCATTCTTATAATTTGTACCTAGGAGGGCATTAAAATCTCCTACAAAGAAGGCTGGTTCATCAAGTGCTATAGGAGGTAAAAGGCATTGACTTTCCCAAAAAGCATGTCTAAGGGTTCTATTGGGTTCACCATAGCTAAAGTGAATGTGACATAATTTGGAGTGGATAATATCAGATGTAGTAACATAGATGCCCCTACTATTAGATGAATCACACAGAGATCAATTTCCCTTTTCCAAGCCAGCACAAGACCACCACCTCGAACAATACACGACACATTGAAAGTGCAAGGAAATCCCATATCACGCAGTTTCCTAGCAGCCATATCATTTTTCATTTTTGTTTCCGAAAGGAACACAATATCAGGGTTAATTTTCTTAAAGAGGATTTGCAATTCTGTGTTAGCAGTTTTTTCCCCCTAAACCACGCACATTCCAGCAAATCATATTAACATTATTAACAGGGAAGTTGTTGGCAGTCTCAGGAGAGGCAATAGAAGTAGTAGGAATAGAGGGAGTAGAAGGAGGGACCTGATTGGAAGGGCCAGAATCATCATTAGGTGAATAATTAGCACCACCATCATTCAGAGCAGTCCCTTGAGTAGCATTCAAGTCCAAATTAGCATCCTTATGAGAAGAATTATTGCAGACACTATTGTTGCCTGAAGTAGTATTGGTAGGCACATTGGAGCTTCCAAATTGATCCATAAGAGATTAGGTATTGAGAGAACAATGGGATAGGTCAACAGTAGATATATCCCCCAATTTGGTGATATGGGGACATAGATAAGTGTAATCTGGCTCAGAGCTATCCGTATTGACAGGACCAGTAATGGAGTTAGCCAAGATTGCAGAGATGGCTCTAGTTCTTTTCCGAAGATCAGCTCTAAGTCCAACCTCATCTCTGGATATAATGTTTTTCTGATTGGTATTAATAGTTGTTTTGAATCTTATGGCTGACTTGGTGGTGCGAATCGGACCAGAAAAAGTAGACACAAAGATCGGGTTCAGCTCAGTCGAAATTCAAACCTGGTTAGTGATCTATTTAAGAACCACCGGAAGACCATTGATCACCGGAGTTGGATTATGAGTCTGAACAGGGCCAATTTTTGAGAGTAGATAGGGCATCATATTCAGCATCAAGAGATACCACCTCATCTCTGGATATAGTGTTTATCTGATTGGGATTAACAACTGTTTTGAATCTTCTGGCTGAGTTAGTGGTGTGAATCGGACCAGAAGAAGTAGACACCGATATCGGGTTCAGCTCAGTCGAAATTCAAACCTGGTTAGTGATCTATTTAAGAACCACCGGAAGACCATTGATCACCGGAGTTGGATTATGAGTCTGAACAGGGCCAACTTTTGAGAGTAGATAGGGTATCATATTCAGCATCAAGAGATACCACCTCATCTCTGGATATAGTGTTTATCTGATTGGGATTAACAACTGTTTTGAATCTTATGGCTGAGTTAGTGGTGCGAATCGGACCAGAAGAAGTAGACACAGAGATCGGGTTCAGCTCAGTCGATTTTTAAACCTGGTTAGTGACCTATTTAAGAACCACCGGAAGACCGTTGATCACCGGAGTAGGATTATGAGTCTGAACAGGGCCAACTTCATGAATAGATAATGGTGGGGATCTGCTACCAAAAGTCCCCATGTTGAGCTTATTCTTTAGAGTCTATTGATCAAAAAAATGAGCTTTGAGCAATCATGGTAGCCTTTCCCCTTACCTTTTCATTGTGGTTATGATCAGGGCCTTGACTTTGCATTTGAGGATATGAGTCTGGTATAACAGCAGCTTGCGTCGTTATTGAATCAACACCTCCCTTTTTTTTAGTAGCATCAGCGCTATCCGTTAGAGATTTTGAAAGAATCATTAACTTCGATGTCCTTGAATGTCTCGCATGGACTTTTAAATTAAATCACAAAATGAAAACTATACAATTTATGCATAATTGTATATTTTCAAAAAATGACATACGACTTCGCACAATTGTATTTACTTCGCACAATTGTATTTACTTCGACATATACAAAAATCTCGATTGTGAATATATTTTCAATTTATGCACAATCTAGTGGGTGTAATTGAAAACACGAGGGTACCCAAATACACCACAATCTTTTATTCAATCTATAAGTCCTCTTCCGAATGTGATCATCTATGGACAGAGTCGAGACAATATGACAATTTGGTTCACACTTCGTGTTGTCTTCTATGGATACGATATCGAAACAATACAACAACAAGATCACTAGTGTGATTGACTATGGATACAAGATCGAGACGATACGACAACAAAGTGTGTACTTGATAATAGGTTCGGAAATAACCGAAACTCTATATGATCAATATTAAGTATCACGGAGTTAACATACTTGTGTATTTTACTTAATTATAGTAACAATTATAATGCGGAAAACAAAGTAAAAGACACAACAAGATTTTGTTAACGAGGAAACTGCAAATGCAAAAAAAAAAAAAAAAACGGGAACTTGTCCAGTTTTGTATACTCTCAGAATTAAGAGGCTATACAAAATCTATCACCAACTTCGTATACTTGAGACCAAGCAGACTACCTCTAGCTACTTAGTTCCCTCAGTATCCCTGCGCCTTCGACTTCTAGAGTCACGCACGTGAATAACAAGTCCTTTGGATCGTATTCCAAACATCAAAGGAAGAATCTGTTTGGTAACCACTCTAATCAATCTTGCTAAAGATAAGATGAGTTGTTGACAAAGGCTATTATGTTTAATCTAATAAACTTCTTTGTCTGGTAAGATCAATCTATCCAATAACTACTGAAATAGTCAAGTATAGATTTGCACTTGATCAATATGGATCTCAAAGAGAAACTATAGAGAATGCCGATCTCACGCAACTAATCAATCAGATCTATCAAAGATAAACTGATTCTAGTTGGATCCCAGCCGATCAAGGTTTGTGCACTAATTCCACAAGATACGAAAACTAATAAGAATTCTTCTTCATCTTCAAATCTTCTATTGCCTTCAAATACCCGCACAACACCACTTGAATCTTGTTGTGATCAATCTCACACAGAACGGAGCCTATTAACAATGGATTATCACAAGATGTCTTTAGATCTAATAACAGTTCTAAAGATCCCGTCGATACTTTGATCTAGTCTGAGTGAATCTTATATCAGAAGAGAAGATTCTCAAGAATAAACAAACTAGGTGCAATTTAATTTTCAACAACCGTTAGTCAATCAAATCAAATCGAAAACTAATAACACTGCAATTGATCCCACAGAAGTCTTTAAACTAGCGGTCATAAGAGATCTCACCCAATTAGGATACTTTCCTCTCCGAATAGACGGCTCCACCAGAAACAAAAAGTAATGAAGTTTTCCTGGCTCTTAGGATGGTTTGCTAGAAATGCAAATTTAGGTATTTATAGACCAAGGATGTTTGGAGACCAATGAATTTCCAAAACCGAAAATATTCTCAAGATATGCAATGAATGCCCAAATTCGGTTTTCCTAATTCCAATAAATGTTGGTCCAATATTTTCCGAAATATCTCATGGAAAATCTCCAATTAGTAAATGCACATTACTAATTTTTATTCTCTAGAGATATGCATTAATTGCTGGTAATTAAAGCATATAAAACCAAAAACTGTAATTAAAATATTCTTAATTTATTTCGGTACAGGGATCACCTTGAGTGCCAAGGAATATATTTGAACAATAAATGATAAGAGTTAATGCTCATGTTCAAAGTATGTTGACATCTTTACACAACAAACCCTAATTCCGAATCTACACGAGTTCATGAAGAAAATATGTAAATCATGGAAAATCAGATTTGCATCTTGGAATTGGTTCTACCACACTTCCAAACAAGTTTAGAATTGGTTCTACCAAAATTCCAAGACTACTATGTGATCGGTCATACCAAGTCACAGTGGTTAGTTGTGATCGGTCCTACCAAGTACAATACATGGGTTCGGATCTGTTATACCAATCACTAGGATCGGTCTACCTAAACATGGTACCTACTTGTGATCGGTCACACCAGTCACTAGGATCGGTCATACCAATTACAAGGATCGATCATACCATCTCATGGTGATTACTAAGGATCGGTTACACCAATTACCAGAACTGGTCAAACTAAATCATAAGTCTAGGTATTGTGGTCGGTTATACCAAAATACATAACCTGAGTTAAGATCGGTTCTACCAACTCACACATATTGTTTATCCAAAGAATATGAAATGAATAGCCAGACCAATATACCTATTGATTTCCCTTTCGATTCATGAAACAAGTTCACGAATTTACTTCCTTTAAACAAATGTAAAACATTGTTTCCTAGGATGAAATATTCACCATTAACCCATTCACATAATCATAAAAATATATACAAGATTATGTCGATGTCATATCTACGAAGTTCAAAAGATAAGCGTTATACTTCGTAATATAATTCCTTAATACTATGACCATACTATTATGATCTTGTCTATCTACTAGAGTACTATTTATACACAAGCTTCGCATGTTATGTTTTCAATATAACACGACTCGAAAGATACGTTAGGGATTGAAACAAGTTCAAGTCAATATTACTAACCTCAGGTGGAAGGATGATGTCGTCGTTGTAGTCGTTACTTCTTCTCATTCTTCAGGTCTTCGGAGTAATACTTGTATGTCTCAACATTCCTAGACTTTCTAGTCTAACCTAAACGAAGTTGACTCTAGTATTTAATCAAGCAACTCTAGATGAGTTTTGATACTAAAATATGACAACCAAACTTGACATACCAACGCTTGGTGAGTTCAACCGAGCTATGCTCTAACAATCTCCCCCTTTGTCAATTTTAGTGACAAAACTCTTATTACATATGGAGCTAAACGAATTACAAATAACTCATTCTTCAGACTCTTGATTCCAAGTTTCAACATCACAATAACCTGCATATATTTAATCAATAAATGTCATTGTTGACATTTGAAAGCTTTTACTCCCCCTAAAGGTAAGCTAGGTAAATATTCAATCCGAACATCTTTGTTATTCCCCTTTGGTATATAATACTCTAGTAATGTGACATGATCAAATTTTATTCTTTTGATTTGTAATCAATAAGAGCAACTCCAATGGGACCAACAAACATGTAGGTTTGTAGATTATACACCTACAGTGGGGATGGTAAACCATTAAAACAGATGAACAAACCATTAAACCAAAGGGTTTTTTCATCGCGTCTTAGATTGAGTCGATCGACTCAATCTGAGACGATCGGTTCTATCTGCACCGAGCGTCTCACATAGAGCCGAGACTCGGTTCCGACAGAGACGAACATCGTCTCCTACAGAGCGGAACGATTCATACTGAGCTGGAAACGGCTAGTCCATCCTACGGCTATGAATCCCCTCCTTATAAATTGAATTGATTTCAACTCCAAAATCATACATTCTCCACCTTTTACACCTACAAGTTATTCATAATTTCACTTCAATCATCATCATTCAATCTAAAAAAATGGCAATCAGAATTCGTGGTCCTAAGTTTTCTCTTGAAGAAGATTCAGCAATTTGCACAGATTATGTTTTTCAAACAAGAAATAATATCCACGATACGAATTTTATGCAAATGACTTTCTGGCAACAAGTTTTTGCAATGTTCGCTGCAGAAACGGGGAACCTGATGAACCATGATGTTACTGGAACATCTGCTCGTTTTCAATGTATTAGTCATGTTGTGAACCAAATTCTTGGTATGGTAAGGTAAGTTAACCAAAATAAGATTAACGGTGAAACTAAAGATGAATTGATCCAAAGAGCTGCAGCGATGTGGCATAAAATTAATGGGAGACCTTTTCAGTTTGTAAATATCCTTAGAGGTCTTCATAGGTTCGACCCCTTCCGCCTTCTAGATGCTCCATAGGCCGCTACACAAGTCCCTCCACCAGCCGCTCCATGAAGCAGGATGTTTTATTACCTTATTTTTATGATTTAATAACTAAGTCTAATGTAATGTTTAATGAAAAACTAATGCGAGACTAAGTAACATTTAATGTTATCTAATGTTATTTGATATGAACATAAGAGTAATGCAAATACATATATATTTCCATTAATTAAGCTAATGACAACATGACGGTGGTGAAATCAGTTCATACACTTAACCAATCCACTCCAACTTAAAACACGAAGGACATTCCCAGAAGTGTTTTCCATATGTGTCTGCTTCTGTAGAAATGTGCAAATGCATAAAATATTTACAACCAGGGCATGAGAATTCACTAATCATCTATTTTGTAAACTCTACTTCTCCGCAGTGGTCGGGTTGTGGCTTCTTCAACCGGACTTTAAGCTTCATGTTTTTCCACGATGTTGCTTCTCCGTAGTGGTCGGGTTGTGGCTTCTTCAACCGGACTTTAAGCTTCATGTTTCTCCAAGATGTTGCTACTTTTTCATATTCTTTCTCCTTGATAGCATCAGCTAACATTCCTGGTTCTTCACGACAGTTAGGATCTTGACATTGCAAATACCTGAGATTTTATGGTTGTGATTCAACGACCATTATGTTAGCTGAACAACCAACTTGTGGACACTTAGAATACATCCAAGGACATTGCATCAGACTATGGTCATCCATGAAACATAATGGATAAACCTATTTTGCTTTCAGATATCATGGTGTTGGTTGAGATCGTTTTCGATTGAGAATGTTTGTGGCCGTGTTTGAAAAATATTGGTTACAATGTATGATTTATATAAGGAAATATATGACCGTTATAATGGAGCCGTTATCTCCTCTCACATTGAGACGATCGTTCTTGGCTGACCCGGCAACGGCTACTCACATCCAACGACTATTATTCCCCTCATTATAAAATTCAAACGATTTCAACTCCAAAACCACACCTTCTCTATCTTAATATTTAATTCTCAAACTTATGTACCAAAAAATTTCAAAAAAAATGTCTGCTAGAATTCGTGGTCCTAAATTTACTAAAGAAGATGATTTAGCTATATGCAAAGCCTATGTTTTTTCATAGGGTAGAAAATATCATATGCGATCAAGACATGTCGGACGCGTCGTTTTGGCATAACATTTTTACAATGTTCGTCTCATAAACGAGGAACCACGAAAACCGAGATGCTCGTGGTTTGTATTTTTTTTTCATTCAATTAATCGCGCTGTCACGTCATTCCTTGATCAGGTACGAGAAATTGATCGAGAAAAATTCATCGGTGTAACTGAAGCTGAAGTGATCCAAACAACTCTGTATAATTGGGAGGAAACTGACGGCAAACCTTTTCCTTACGAAGCTTGTTTCAACATTCTTAAAAATGGTCCATCTCAATCACATATGTACTGCACCCGAAGGGCTCTCCCTGTCTTTACTATGGAAGAAGATGTTACTCTTGTTCGATGTTGGATACATCGTATAACGAGAAGTATGAACAATGACCATTTCTGGGAAAGAGTGTTGCAAAGGTTTGTAGCGCAAAGAAATGAATATTTAAGAAACAGCAAGAGCCTAGAACTAAGACTTGCATTCATCGGTAAGGATGCCAAACGTTATACAGATTTTTTTTTGTATGGTTCAACATGATAATTCTGGATTGTCCAACGAAGAACTGGTGAGTATCTTAATACCTTTGTCCTCATTTAGCAACTGCATCATAGTTTAATTTAAATTATATTAACTAACTTGTTGTTTATCTGTTTTTCAGAAAACCATATCAAGCCAAGTTTATTGAAGAAAACGGAAGAGAGTTTAAGCATTTTGAATGCTCGATGTTATTGTTGTCGTTATGAAATCAAGTTACTATATATGTAAGGAAATGTAACAAGTATCGCTTAGTATAAAATGAAAGTCAACTTTTGCGGTCTAAATATTTTCATTAATTAATATTAGTGCCACTTCTTTTACAAGATATAAACTTGACAATAATAAGAAATTTAAATAATTACAACAATAAAAATCTAGTACAATCTTTGGCCTTCTGGTTTTCTTCACTTGACGTAACTTCCATCAACGCGCTCGTGAACTGTTTCTCCTCTGTCTTTGAATTTTCGGTTGTTAACTTTCAAAACTGGAGCTTTTCTTTGCTTTTTAAGGGGACATTTTCCTGGTTTAACTTCTAAAACTTGCACTGCTCTTTCCATTTACCATTTTCAATTTTTTTAAAATTACAACATATCTTATTTACAGTAGCCTCAAGTTTTGCTTCACAGAAAAGAGAAATTTCCTTATGTGACATTTTAAGAGAAAGATTAGTGGAAAAAAATTCAAGAGAAGATTGAATTTTGGTATGAGTTGTATGCTTAAATCGATTGATATTTAAAGGTAAAAAAATTGTCATTAGGAAATCCGACCGTTGGCGGAGCAGCTGGAGACGACCGGCTCACATTGGGTCGAGCCTCGGCTCCAATTGAGACGAGACTTGGCCCAATGTGAGCCGGTCGTCTCCAGCTGCTCTGACTGGCTTATTTTGACTCTAAAATCCCTCTCCTCACTGCCCAAAACTCAGTTTGTGCATACACCTGGACATGCATATCTCTAAATTAGATGGTGCCCATTGAAGTCGCTCTAATAAGGTGATTGCGACGGACGAGTTTGGAACGCCATTAATATCATCCTCCAATAACTTTACCAATTTACTAAAGTAACATTGGTACACCTATCCAGATTAATGTGTTAGGGTACTGACCCTAAGCCGTCATAAGTCCATGAGTGGAACTCAACTCTAAAATTGATCTACATGTTGAGGGAACCCACAGACTTACAAACTACCCAATTAAGACCCATCTAAGCAATGTGGGACTAAGGTCCCAACATCCTACCACGCTTCCAGACCCAACGTCCTCGTTGGCGTACTCTATCGACACTGGCCCGGCGGTAGCCCTTTCCTAATGGCGGCTGTAGCGCCCTCTAAGCTAACAGCTGACTAATCCAAGAGATTAACTATAAAATGAGGCACTAAGGATCTAAAACATCTAATCCAAAAAGTTCTTAAATAAAGATTAACCTAAAACTAAACCCTCTCTGAAATAAATACAAGAACTTCTCTCAGATGATACATATTCAGTAGTGAGTTGGTTTACAAATAGAATATAAACACAAAATAAACATAGCGGAAGCTAACCAACTAGCGAAACCAACTCCTCGTAGCTTTCATCGCCACGTGCATATCTTGATATGTCTTTGAAACTGAAAGTAGGAATTGGGTGAGCACATCATCCCTAAAAGGGGTGCCCGGTAGAAATAATAACTAACTTTCAAGTAATCACTAGAATGATTTAAAGACAATGCAGGTTTTGTTGAACACCGACAAAATACAGAAAAACAGATAAAGCATAAATAAAAGTACTGAGAATAATAATTGTACTGAAAATATAAAGTTCTACCAACCAATCATTCGGCAAACATTCACAACAGAAATAATAGCTGAGCGACGTCTTCCTTCGGAGTGGCAAGGCATGACTTACGCGGATTCTTCAATGATCATTAAAGCACCCTGAGGTTTCCGGCCTCGAAGTCATAAACGATGTGTACCTTACCAGTACCTTATTCTACGCACACTCTACATAGTAAGTATCCAAAGAAACTAATGGTAACAACATTATATCCGATCGAAGTGCTTACCCATGAAGAGCCGTATCCGTCCACGGGTAAATCCAACAATCATATATAAGATTCCCAACATCATTCTCTCTAAACACCAAATCATAATATAATAGCTTTTGAAAGTAACTTGGAAGAATAATAAACATCCATGTATGAGACATGAGTTGCCCGTACAGAAATAGGGAATAGTAGTGCACCCCCATCCCGAGCCTATATAATAGTGCGCCCCCATCCCAAGCCTATAAATGTGCTTAAAATAGCTATAAAGTTTGGGGCATATATCTCATACCAATCAAAAGGAAATCTTCTTTCTTACATGCTAACAATAAATAAAGATTGTAACCACTTTCCAGTCAATGGAAAGAATCACGTTTTGAAAATAAGTAAATACTCCCAAAACACAAATATTAGTAGTTTCTGAAGATCCAAGCCCATCCCAAAATATAAAAGAAAACTAGTTTGTATTACACACGCATAATACATGCATACACATACCATATAGTAACAAAGATATGCATGCATTTCACAAAAGATAGATTTGTAAAACAATAATGAATACAAGAGAGTTCGTTATCGATTCCCACTTCTTTTGATGACAAGCCTCGCCTACCTCGACATCCACAATCCACTGGTTCGTCCTTTGATTCGATCGTTGTTAATAACAACTAACTGTTAATCACACAAGCACTTTAAGAGATTAGCCAAATGGCTCATACAAGGCTCATAACATCATTTCATACAATTCTCTAGTTATAGGTTAAATGAAGTATCTATTGGTTCTAAACCCATTTATAGTTCCACACCTTTCCATTATCTATCTTTAACACATCTAAATGTTTACTAGTTCAATTAAATTGATTCTATAATCCAATAGATAAGTCTTATGAATATCTATAACTTTGTAAAATGTACCAAAGGCTAATTCAGAGCATAAGTGGTCCAGAGACTCTATTTAAGAATTCTAGTCAAAAGCCCAAGTCCACTAAAGTCAACTAACAGACACTAACGGACAAAGAGGTCAACTAACAGTCAACATCAATCAAAGGTTAAGTCAAGGTCCAAGGCAAAGGTCGTCAAAGGGTCAAACCCTGGTCAACGATTTGGTCACATGAGTCAACTCAGTGGGTTGGATCTGGTTTAGACTGAGTTAACTCAGTCAGATGGTCTGAGTCAGGTAAGTCAGCTAGACTGACTGGGATGACTAACAGGCGCAAGTCACAGCAACAACAAAAACAGACTAAGACCAAATAAAGCATCTCTAACTTCAATTGCAAATCTTCAGCTTAACCAAATTACAACCTACATCTCAATTTAATTCAATTCACCAGTCACACAACCAATTCCAGTTTCACAACTTCACAATCTTCATTATCACTAAGTCTTATAACCTGTCCTGAGTTGTAGTACCAGCAGCATCACTACAAACCTTGCACATTCACTCCAACTTGCATTTCAGCTCATTGCCAGACAACTCTCATACCACCACCATTTAACTCAACCTCCACATCTGAGATTCAACATCTCATCTTGATCAGCATACAACCACCTTCATTGATATCTTTTCCATTACACACTCATTACCATTCTCACTTCAGCTCAGCAGATACAACTTCAGTTACATCCACCACCATGATCTCATCTAAAACATCTTCAACTTAAATCCAAGATAATCCTAACTACCTCCATTACAATTTACAGCTCCACCTGCAATCTCCTAACATTCATCTACACTTCAAATCATTCATATCCTTTATTGAAACTCATACCAAGCTCTTTAGAGCAATCTCAACTATATACATCAGTTTAATTACAACATCATTACTACTTCCACCTTCAACTCCAGTTCTGCAACTCTTGTTCCATACCCACTACTCTCAATCTCAATTCAATAACAATTCTAACACAACAACTATACCCTTAAACAAACAACAAGACTAAAAACACACACATCACAGAAAGCATGATTTAAATTCAATTGACTAAGAAGATATTACCTTCAATTGACCCAAGTTCACAATCTTCTTAATAACTGACTTCAACTTCAACTGAAATCAAGCAACCACTGGTTCCAACATCTGCAACCTAGCAGTTTAGTTCATCCAACACTAAAACATTCTCATCATCAGCATTAGTTCACAAACCATCACCCGCACATCCATATCTTCATCTGCAGATTCCAATCACAGGAACCCTAATTTTAATTTGGGGAAGAACATGAAACCCTAATTCTAATTCATCCATCTGATCTTCAAAATCAACCTTAAATCTTAATTCGTGACAAACCCATCTCCAAACAGACTTCTAAACCTTCAATTTCATCTTCAATTTCACACATAATCAAAGCCAATTGCAGAAACCCTAAATATCAAATTCAAACCACTCTTCAACCTCATATTCTAATCCGTGATAATCCCAACCTAATTCAATCCCCTAAACCACCATATTCATCTTCTAATTCTTCTTTGAACCTCAATTGAAACCGTAACTCGATTATTTCTCAAACCCCAACTTTCAGCTTCTTCCAAAACCCAATCGACAGCAGCATCATCACCTTCACCCTTAATTCAACAACTACAAACTTTATACGAACTAATATCGAGAGACTCAAGCTCAAACCACTGAAGATGAAATCGACAGAGAGGAGGAGAAGAATAATATTGAAGAAGAAAGAAAGAGAAAGAAAATAAGAAAATGAAATTCTCTTCGATCCGTTTGGGATAAGGCCGACCAAAAATGTTAAAAGCACCCGAGAAACGGATAAGGGCAGCCAGACGGTTTGATTGCAAAAAGACTAATTTGCCCTTCTCACGATTTTGATGATTTCTTATTGTCCGGTAACCGAATGACACGTTCGAGCAGTCCATTTCGCATCACTTTTCGAGATCTATCTAGTGGTACTAGTTTCGTATCTAGATCGTTGTTAGATTAGTTTTTATTAAATTAAGGTTCATCTCTAATTAATCGAGTCATTAGCGGCTTAGTCGCCTCTTGATCATCATTAGACCAGTCAAATAGCGTTGACGAGCTTGAGGGTCCTTACAGCGGCTTCACTTGAATACCAGTATTCAATGTGGTGGAAACTATGTCGGGGTGGTGACCCCAACGTCCTCGTTGTCCCACTCTATCGACACTGACCAGATGGTAGCCCGTTCCTTATGGCGTTTCCACTCAACTACTAGTATTCAATGTGGTGGCAACTATGTTGTGGCGGCACTGGCCCGGCGGTAGCCCTTTCCTTATGGTGTCTCCACTCGACTACCAGTACCAGTATTCAATTTGGTGGCAACTATGTCGTACTCTGATAACAAAATGTTAGGGTACTGACCCTAACTCGTCATAAGTCTATAGGTAGAACTCGACTCTAAAACCGATCCACAAATCGAGGGAACACACAGACTTATAAACTACCCAATTAGGGCATTTCCTATAGACGCAACAAATCTTAGATGTGTTCATTTTGGCCCCACTATGGACTCAATAAACATGAAAAACGAGTGAACAAACCAACAAATTTATTGGCTTGTTGAGTGTGGACGATGAATAGACGCGCGTTTGATGTAGATTCGCGCGGATTATGTTGATCCGCCAGCGGGTGCAGAAGAACCTCGCGGTTTTATCCGCAAGCGGCTAAAGAATATCCTCCAGCGGGTTTATATCAAACGCCAACCGTTATATCTCAATGGCTACAAACTCTAATCATCCAACAGCTAGAATTTTCAACTCTATAAATACTCCTCACTTCAACTCCAAATTCACATATTCTACACCTCTAGTCTCTTTACTCTCTTATTCAAGCTTTAGAAAAAACCTTCACTTCAACAAGTTGTCGAAAGATGTCTCGACCCTTATTAGTTTGGCGAGCTCCGTATACTGCAGAAGAAGATTCAACGATTAGCAAAAACAATGTTTTTTATTAACTTAGCTTGCTTTAACACACTATCCATGAGTAAATTTCTTGGTGGTTATTCATGAGGGGTTCTGCAGCGATACCCGTAACCCGAGTCGTCGTGTTATATGCGACATAGAAAATTGATTTAAATCGGTTAAAAAAGAAGTATATGAATTTGTAGCTTTAACCATGCAAGTCAATCGTTTTAGACTCCGTGGTGAAACAGATGACGAGTTGGTAACAAGATCAAAAGAGGAATTGTGAAGATGGAAAAAAATGGTTTTTCATTTCGAAAATTGTTTCGAAATCCTTAAGGCGTTAAACAATTTCAACCCCTTCTTTGTTTCTCAGTGATGTTAATGTAATGCTTAATATTAAATATATGCAATTTGATTTCAACGAAAAGTCATACTTTTAATTGATTAAAATTATAATTATATAGGTAGCAGAATTAAAAGTTACCGTTTCTCTAATGTCGTCCATTGTTATCTTTTTGTCCTGGAGTCCATTCTCCAAGACCCAGGATGTCCCCACCTGCCAACAAATTTGCAAAATTTGAATAAGGAGAAGGAGATGCTTGAACACCACTAAGCGATTAGAAAGTACTCGGTCCTCCAAACGTATAACCGGTTTGTTGTTGTGCTGGTGGTGTAACAGTGTAGTAAGGATCATTTGGGTTGAAGGGCGAGAATGATGATGAAATGCGCCTAGCATCTGGGTGATATACTTGAGGCTGAGATATAGGCACAGTTTGTGGTGAAGTACTGTGTGGTACTTGTGTTTCTCCCACCGTTGTATCATTCTCGTGGCATGATCTGTTTCTCTTGGTATAATCAAAAGACTGTGAACGCCAATCAGAATTTACAGTTGGACTCAATCCAAACACTATGTCCATCTGCCATTTTCCGACACACATTCAAGTGTATAGACCCCATTTGCCGAGCCAACCAATACATATCGTTAAGTTGTCTCTTCAACTTATCCTTACTGGCATCCACATTGTAGTAAGGATAATCACGTTCCATAGCTTTAGAAAAAATGGTGATCGTGGTTGGCTCACCTTGTAAAGTAATACTTGGCATCTCCCAACGGATTTCAGAAAAATTTGACGAAGATGATGAAGAACTTGCACCTGTGGTGGGGTAAGTCATAAAGCATGGATCTTCCGGAGGCGGCTGGCTAGGAACGATTTTTGTATCAAGACCCAAGAGTGATAACCCTGGGAAATCAAACCCATAGATGTGCATGTTGTGTGTACCAATTACAGGCTTTGCAATTGACTTGTACCAGTTCACATATTGTGCTTCATTAATATCCACCTGCGTGTTTAGTTCATACCTCACCCACGACGTCTGTCTCGACCGATCGAAATATGATGCGGAAGTTTGCATCTGTCGTGGCGGGTTAATTGCAATTGCAAACATCCCACGTAACTGGTACAACAGTCTTTCTCCCAGCTACCAAACCCCTCTTTCCATTTGTGGAGTGTAAAGAACAACTCTTCAGAGAGAAAAATCAAGAATAGCTTGTACATTTTGATTTGCAAACTTAAGAAAATTCTCGTAAGGGTGAACAACAACATTGTTGTGGCTCCGAGTCATCTGTTGATACCTCTGAACAAAACTAGAAACCGACCCGTCGCCACCAGTGTCCTTCGCCCAGTTACTCGTGTAGTACATGTCCATGATTGAAAGTTTATGGATATTGTCTTTAAGAATTGGTTAACCAACACGGAATTAGGTATACCACAAGTACTGCAAATTATTCCATAATTTAGTATTTTGACTTAATCTACACTTGTTCATAAAAATCCTTTAAATTTAAAAATAATAATTTAGATATTTACCTTTATGATGCCCCAGAAACCAGTGAAGTTAGGTATACCTATGGACGCTTGATCAACCCACATTACATTTCAGCTAAAATTGCAGACCCCAATTATAATGTGGTGCTTTTTCAAGATCTTTTAACGCTTCAAGCCAACCAATATGATCCACAGTAGTTGAGTTTGGAAAGAACGTCTGACCAAATAACCATAAAATAAACACTCTTTTGATTTCAGGATATTCAGCTACATTTGTTGAGTTTGCTTTATGTCGGAGGAATTTCTTCAATGTTGAACAATGTATTCCACCTCCTTTCAAATGTTTATGATCTACACGTAGTACTTCTGGAAGAAGCATGTGCCATTTATTATTCGACACCCATCCGTTTTGGTTGAATGGTATAGGCTTCCCACTCCACTTGGAATCCCACAAATGAAACACAAATCTAGGGTCGTAATTCCTATTTACAAGAATAATATTAATTATAATTAATTATTTTGGATTATTTAATAATTTTTTAAAAATAAATTTTAATTTTAGTTAAACAGACTTACCAATTTTCGTTAGATACCACCTTTCTGCCA
This sequence comes from Papaver atlanticum, assembly GCA_023531105.1. Classification (NCBI taxonomy): domain Eukaryota; kingdom Viridiplantae; phylum Streptophyta; class Magnoliopsida; order Ranunculales; family Papaveraceae; genus Papaver; species Papaver atlanticum. The sequence continues at coordinate 8,804,850 of JAJJMB010012161.1, forward strand.
ATACTCTCACAATTTTTTTGTTGTGTTTTCTGGGCCTTATAGAATAAAACGCCTTCCAGGGATATATGTCAACTTTTTCTCGGATTGTAGGGGGTAGATCTATAAATAACATTTAAGTCTTTAAATCAACCTCTCATTTTATAATAACTATCAGACAGCTCCTGATGCCCCGACACATGACCTTCAACTAATGATGCAGCAGCAACGACATTCGGCGAAGCAAACTCTGCTTCACGATTCTGAGTATAATCTATATCTGTGGGAGGCCTCGGTATAGGCTCATGTTTGCAATCTATTTTTTGCCTTAAATTGTTTGCGACTTTTCTTTCTAGATTGCTCATTTTGTAACAAAATTTTGTTTTAGAAGAATGAGGAAGAAGAGAGTAGAGTGGTGTGAGTGAAAAAAAGTTTCCAAATCAGGAATTTATAGATTTCAAAGATGTAGCCGTTGAAAATAGAGCCGTTAGCTTTTTAACCGTTGGAGGATTCTCATTGCCGCACGCGGATTCTCAGCACCCGCCCGCAAATCTTGATTGCCCGCTCGAAGTTTTTTATCACCCCCGCGCACTGCTCTCCCATAGTGCAAACTCACTTTTGCCCATCCACCTGGCTAACAAATGAAATTTTTTGTTGATCGCCATAGAAATTGCCCTTAAGCCCAATCTAAGCAATATGGGACTACGGTCCCGAACATAATGAGATTTTCATCTTACATCTCTCCAAATTACCACCCAAGATGCTCTAACTAGCATCTTACCAGCCAAGATGCTGCCTCCAACTAGCATCGAGTAAATGGTTATGACAAATGCTATTCCACACAACTTTGCGGAATGGTTTCCCGTAAGAGCGGCTTTTATACCGTTGGATGATCAAATCAACGGTTAGCTTCATATTCAGGAAAGGACCCATCACTTTCAGGAAAGGACCCACCACTTTCCCTAAAGGGTTCAAAGCTGTTAGATCTCGATTTTAGCAAGATCTAACGGTAAAGAAGCCGCTTTTGCGGGAAGCCATCCCGCAAAGTCGTGTAGGATAGCACTGCTCAATAGTTATTCCCGTTTTTCCTTCTCCACGTGTTTTCTCTCTTCTGATACCTGGACACAGTTTCGGAGAGTTCTCAGCACAATCTCGAAGTTCATTTTTAGTCGTCTACATCTGAAAGAACGAAAAAACCTAATTATTTCTTCGATGATGATCAAAATAAACGAAGAGAAAACTATGATTCTGTAAGCATATTTTTTATACAGTGAGAAAGATGTTGATGGGTCTAGTAACATTACAGGGATTATTTGATATAATTGTTGCGGGTATTTCATTAATAATCGGGTTGGGTATTTTCGCATTGATTTCTTCGATCCTTTGTTCTATAGCTTTCTATCACTATTCCAAGGATGTCTCATAACAAGGTATTACTATCTCGTTCCAATTTATTACCTTCTTCATCTCTTATGGTACACATATTTATTTTCAGATTGATGTTGTTGAAAATTGTGGGGATTCTCTATTAGAATTTGGAATTTGTATAAAACCACTATGAATTGTTCTTATGGCTTGATCTTGATTATATTTAGGGTTACATTCATTTTCTACTATATCAGATGTTTTCCAGTTCAGAACATATTGAACATAATAATTATCGAGGATGGTAATTCATGCTGTCTGCCACTACATTTGGGATTATATCTTAAGTTAATGAGATTGGTCATTGGCGAATCATTGTAATCCCGTGCCTAGTCTTAATTAAACCTGATTTATGATTAAATCATGGTAATTCAATCAGACAATGCAAGAGCGTCCACAATGGGTAGTGTAAAATGGTACATATACCATTTAGGGGTCGGCAAACTCGAATGGCCACGCCGAGTATTAAACTCAGCATTGAGCTGCAACAGCAGCTTTGGCGTAGTTTCAAACACCCAGCGGTGTGCGAGTCTCTTTTGAATCCTGGCGAAATTTAAAACACCTCCTATATGTCTGGGAAGTTCAAAACATCGCCTATAAGGGTGTGTGTTTAAACCCCATTTGATAAGGCCTCAGTTCAAGAGTAAACTTTGTGCAGGGTTTTTAATCTCCTCTTACAACAGACAGCACTGTAAACTCCACCCAAAAATGGAAGAGCAATCTCCCTGTGGTGAACTCCCAAAAATTGCTATTTTTGAAAGGTATATACCATTTTCAGACAACCTATTCAATTTGCCATGTGGATGGTCTAATTCTATATATCAATATTCCAAATTCAGTTAAATTTTCGGTTTTCCAGTATATAAATGTGTTTAGACAAGGGATTCCTTTCAATGACCTCATTTTAGTAATGCGTTTCTTCGTCATGTTGTCCAATATCTACATATTAACTGATATAGTGAGCTTAATCATAATGTTGCTATTTACATATCACCGATATCAGTAGCTGTGCAAGCTTTTGAATTGCTGATTCCGGTTATCACCCAATTTATTTCACCGTTCAGTATGTTGCTGTCGGAAGAAACTGATCAATAATGTAACAATATTCAATTTTTTTATTTCTTTTCAGATAATCCCGGTGTCTTGATAAACCTGTCTACTGCATGACCCTTGTGGAGATAGGGAATAGTGATTGCATCTTTTTTACCTCCTATTAGCCTTGAGGACATTGGAAGTGGTGCCTCATGCATGGGAAGTAAACCCAGGGTAGAACCATGCCACCTTAAGAGGAAGAATTGTGCTTTGTTTTTATCGGTACTTGATATGTGAAGAATTACCTCGTGCAAGTTTTTTTACAGTTTTGAATAGAACTGTTTCTACTATGCATTTTAAGATCGCCTTTGTTTTGCTAGTGTGGAACAGTGGAATTTTAGGACTGTGCTGGTCGTCTTGTTTAATCCAAGAGTACTCCAGGCAGAGATCTCTAATCACCAGGTGTTGGGCTATTGACACCTCATGTGGAATAGCTTGTAACTGTTGTCTTTTTCTAAACAATTTGGTCAGGAGTTGCCTATAGGTGTAAATATGTGTTTGATTATGGTCAGGAACTGGTACCATCATTTTCTTGCTTACTTACAAAACTAGTAAAAAATGAAAAGGTTTTCTAAAAGTTTGTGTTTATTCTGCATTTTAAATTTCTGTTTTATGATTCATTTGCTCAGGAAAGTTCCATCTTTGGATTTTATAATATTTAGATTCTTTCTGATATATTTTAGTCATCTCATCTGATCTCATCACATTCTACTTTTGTGTATTGAGTCGTGAGTCATTCAACCTTCTGCTTGCTTGATTTTATATAAAAAGGAAAGGGACCTGAATGTTAATATAAGAGTAAATTTCTTGTGCTGATAAACATGACGTTGTTCTTATCTGACGCACGAATCACTCTCAAGATCCATTGCTCTTCACTTGTGCAGGAGATATACTCGTGAGCAGATTCCTTGGTACAAAACAAATCTAAGCAACATGATGGTATCATAATTTCTTAGTGGGATTGGAACTGCAGGTAGTTTACTTAGTGAGCCGGATGTTTGTGCTTATCGGTTGACTGTATATATTGCTCGAGATTTTACTGAAACAGGTGTTTATGAGTAGATATTCCTCAAAGAGTTTTACAGAACCATGTGTTTTAGTCTAAAGCGTAGATAGTTATGCTCCTACAATTTGTTTCTTTGTTTCATCTTCAACCGCAACTATGGAACTTTGTAACTGAGAAGTGAAATTCCAGGTGTTGAGAAATGTATTTTTATTTTTATTTTTTTGTTACACATTTTGACCCATGGTTCTATAGTCACCACTCAAACTTGACAAAAGCCTAACTGGGGGAGGACCATGCCATACTAGATTTGTTTGTTTTTGCCCAATGGGCTACATTATGGGCAACTCCATTTCCGGTGCGGTTAACAAAAGCAAAGATTACTTTCCTAAACATTGGAATTAGGTTTTCAATATCGACAAACAAGGAGTGAGTCATGTGGTTTCCATAAAATTCCTTCTGATTAATCTTCTTGATTATTTCTTCAGCATCACGATCTGTTGTTCCTTTCTAATCCACGTCGTTAGCAGAGCCTCCTTTGTAGCTCGCGTAACACTGCATCAGTATTCCACGCCCCATCACAATTAGCCTTAATCCAAATATTGGAGGGAGGAATCCAAGTAGATTGATTTGAAGGAACAATTATTGAAGAGATTCTCAGTAGATACGATGTAGTTGTCAGTACAGGTAACATTGATTTTTCTCTAGCCAAAATAGAATTTGGTTCTTCAATTATTCTCTCATGAACAATTGAATTTCTACTGGTCCAGATTGACCAAACCATACAAGCAATCATCGGAAAAGATTCATCTATGTTAGAATCATCCTTATAGGGGTTCAGCTGCAACCAATATCTAACCTATTCAACAAAGATAAGATCTTGAAATTGAGAGTTTGATATGTTTATTTTGGACCATACTATGTTCAGCTTTCAGCATGACACTAGTGAATGCATAACAGTTTCTTCCTTCAGCTTGCATCTAGGGCAAATAAAATTTGATATATGTATTCTCTGTTGTAGGACTACATTCACAGGAAGGGCTCCTTTCAATGTCTTCCATACAAAGAGTTTAACTCTTGCAGGTAAATTCTGAGCCCATATTTTGAGCCATAAATCAGAACTAGCAGTGTCTCCTCTGGTGGAGAGACAGTGATATGCACTCTTAATAGAAAATCTACCATCTTTAGCATGCTCTCGTATCGTTCAATCTCAAGTAGGAAAGAGAGTCAATGGGATATCTTCAATCTTCTCAACAGAAGATTGATCAAAGATAGAACTTGCTTGAGTCCCAAATTCTAGTTTGGTGGTTTATGAGGTCATCCACTTTAAGATTAGGATCAGGAATTGTGTTATCCTTTGGTGTGGCAACTCCTTTCTTTGGGATCCAATTGTCACACCAAGGATCTATGAAATTTCCTTCTCCCACCACTCATGAGATGAAGGGCTTTATCTTCTCCATAGTTTTGTAAATGCATTTCCATGCCCAAGAGGCCGTAGATGGGCATTTAACACGTAGAACATCAGTTTTAGGAGAATAATTCGTTTTTAGGGGAGTTTCCCATAGAGAGTTAGGATTATCTACAAGTATCCAAACACTTTTTGCCATCATGGCAAGGTTATTTATTTCACTCATTCGAAAACCTAACCCCCCTTATTTTTTTGTCTTGCAGATATTCTCCAGAACTATAAGGTGAGAATCGATTTTATGACAAAGATTCTTAGGAATTAGAAAATTTCCCATCTTATACACTAGCATAGCTTGCCCGACATGTTTAACCAAGGTTGTTCTTCCTACTTGAGATAGGAATTGAGTAAGCCAAGTACTCGCCCTTTTCTCAACAGCTGTGAGAAGAGAAATGTGAGTTTGAGTCTTAAATTTTAGGATATTAATTGGTGCTCCTAGGTATTTTTCACCAAGATGTAGGTTAGAAATACCTAGAATTTTAGCTAATAATCTCTCATGTCTTGGATGCACATTTTTGCTTAGCAACAACCCATATTTCTGAAAATTAATCTCTTGTCCACTTGCTTTGCAGTATTTATAATGATATTCCTTAGTAGTATGGAACTTGGGGATTGTAGCCCTGGTAAAGATGAAGCTATCATCCGCAAACAAGAGATGGCTGATAGGTGGGGATGCGATGACAATTTTGATTCCATGAATCAAGTTAGTTCTCTCAAGTTTAGATATATAAGAAGAAAGAGCCCCAGTGCATAAAATATATAGGTAGGGGGAGATTGGGTCCCCTTGCATCAACCCTCTTTCAGGCTTTAAATTACCCACTGGACTTCCATTTAGAAGCACTGAGTATGAAACAGTGTTCAGACAATTCATGACTAGGCTTACCCACTTTTGGTGAAAACCCAACTTAGTCATAACCTTAGCCAAGAAGGACCATTCAAGCTTGTCATAAGCTTTGGACATGTCCATCTTAATGGCTGCCAAGCCAACTTTACCCTTCTTCTTTTTTTAACAGCATGAATCACCTCATGGGCCATTAAAGACATTATCAGCTATCTGTCTCTTTGGGACGAAAGCACTCTGGTGGGGCGATATAATTTTGTCCATCAGAGGTTTCATCCTATTCGCTATGGTTTTTGAGACCACTTTATAAGCAAAATTACAAAGGCCTATTGGCCGGAACTGATCAACAGAGTCAGCCATCGGAGTTTTGCCATGTCACAGACAGAGTCACCAACCACATCCCAATAAGCTTGATAAAAATGTCCCGTAAAACCATCCGGACCTGAGGATTTTTCTGTTCCCATTTGAAAAGCAGCTACTTTAATCTCCTCGTCAGTAAACGGTGTTGAGAGTGTTTCATTACCGTCACCAGTGACCTTTGGTCTCATAGCTTCTAAAAATTCATCTTGTCCCTCGGGATTAGAAGTCTTATAGAGATCTTGAAAATAAGAAATAAACTCTGTTCCAATAGCTTCCCTTGTTGTTAGCGAATTTCTCTTTGACGATTTGATCCTGGCGATGTTGCTTATTTTCCTTCAGAACATAGTATTTTTATGAAAATATGGCTTATTATCGTCCCCCCATTTAGCCATAATTCTCTTGACTTATCTTTCCATAGGATCTCCTAAAGCGAATAGAGATATACAATTTTCTCTTCTATTTCAGCAACTATTGCAGTATTACTGGGATCATGTACTTGTGCATGATTAATGGCATCCTTAGTATCCCTTAGGGAGTGATTTATGTCCCTAAACGATACTTTATTCCAAAGTTTAAGCTTCTGTTTTGCAATATTCAATTTCTGTTTTAACTGGTAAGCTTTTGAACCCCTTACACAACTTGACCAAGCTTGCTCAATAACCGTTTTGCAGGTACTATCTTGTGACCGGTTTGACATAAAATGGAAAGTCCGTTGGAGACAATCAGCCCCAGCACTAAGAGATACCAAGATTGGATAGTGATCATAAGAGATTCTTGGCATATGTAAGGTATGGGTATCAGGAAAATAAGATTTCCAAACATCATTGATAATTGCTTTATCAATTCTTTCCATTATAAGGTTTTCACCTTCTTGATTGTTTATCCAAGTATAGTCAGGGCCTGAGAAAGAAATTTCTCTCAGGTCCCAAGAGGACATTAGAGAAACAAGCAAGAAGGTGAAAACCTTATAATGGAAAGAATTGATAAAGCAATTAT
>JAJJMB010012161.1:8812107-8879490 GCA_023531105.1 Papaver atlanticum
CCCACACCCACACCACCCACTTGTCTTTTGGTAGGAGTATGCAATTTAGATCACCCACAACCATATAGGGAGTAGAATTATCATGAGGTTTATCAATGAACTGTGACCAACTAGCTGGTCTTAAGTTACGATTTGGTTCCCCATAGGTGAAATACAGAGAACAATTGGTATTAGCTTTAAAAGACTGAGTAGTGCACTTGAAACCTCTCGGACTAGAGTCCAGAATGGATAGATCAAAGCCGTCTTTCCAAGCAAGACCAAGTCCACCCTTTTTTCCAACAGAGGGTAAGATGAAACTGTTAAGGTAGCCAAGGGATCAAAATATTTTTTCCATGACTTTTTTTTTACACATTATTTCACTGATGAACAAGACATCAGGTGACTTTAATTTTACAAGCTTCCTGATCTCACGAATTGCCTCTGGCTTCCCAAAGTCACGGCAATTCCAGCTTAAGATACTCAGTTGAATACTAGCAATAGCTCAAAAACTACAATTCATTCCTATGAGGAGATTTATCAGACAAATAACTGCCTTACAAAAACAATTTCAAAAAGTAACTTCTGAAATGTTGAAGCATAAATCCAGGGAAAAAGGATTAAGACACCCAGGAACTACGGAGAATCAAAATATAAAAGAATGAAGAGACAGTCAACGCTCAATAGAGAAAGGGGATAAAGTTCGTAGTATATGTAGACTTATCTGCAAGTTGCCTTTGAGTCTTCCTTTAAAACTTCATTTTGAAACTTTTTATCTAAAGAATCTTCTTTGTAAATATTTGTGTCTTGTGAAAACTTTATGTCTTATTGTCTTCTGTGTGTCTTTTGTGTCTTGTATCTTAGTCTCTGGAGTCTTGGTATCTTGATAAAACTTTCAGGGATTAATGTAGTTGGAGTTGATCATAAAATAATACTTGAGATGCATGAAAAAGTATCAGAACCTGATCTTGAAGGTTTAAACTTACTAATTAAATATTGTGTACTGTTGGGTTTTGCTTTTCTCGAGGTTTTTAGAGTTTTGGTTGTTTTCCGGTCATCGAAAACTAAGTATTTGTGGTGCAACGGTCGAATAACGGCTATTTTCTATCTGAAAATGATGTTTTCAGTTCCTGACAACTGGGAGACACCACCCTAAAGGGTGGTAATAGTTTGAGAATTTAAAGAGGATAGAAGTGGTGTCGTATAGAGGAGATAGGTGAAAAAAAAAGAGTATCTGCATGAATAAATTGAGAAATGTATTCTGATGTTGCTTATTGTAAACCCTTTCTCGGATAGCAGATATGATTGAATGTATTCAATTTGTAATTCCTCTAGGGTTTTTCTTGGCATGATATCTATCATATATTCACATTTCCTTTCATGAAATCTTAGAGCGTGTTTGGTTTATGGTTTAAAAACATTTTCGCAAATCACTGATAAGACGTTGATATTTATTCCGAACTGGCTTTCATTTCTTTGCAGTGCAATTGGTGTGCATGTTTAAAAACAATTTTTAGGATATGTATCCTGTTTGGTAACCATTATTTTGATGGATTATGAGATATTATGCAGATTATAATGGATTCTATATGTGTTTGGTAACCATTATAATAATTGATTATTTTAGTCATAATTGAAAAAGTCCGTAATTTTCATAAATAGAAAAAAGTTGTTTTGAAAATTTATTATAATCAATTGTTATTTCTAACAAACTTAAATTGAATCTTTTCTTCTTATTTTTTATAAACTATCAAAAGAGAGACAAAAAAACAACATAGGACTAAAAAAAATCCTAGATTATTGTTCTTTCCTCTCCTTTTTGAGATCACCATTCTAAGATAATCAATTATTTGGAAAAAAGTGTTTGTAAAAATTTATTATAAAAATGATTATATCAAAATCATTTATAAATTTATGATTTTACCAAACAATGTCGATCAAACTCGAGTTGAAAGCTTGAAAAAAAAAACAAATAAAAATAAGGAGTTTAAGGCTTAGTTTGGTAATGTTGCGGCTTTTATTAAGGCGCTTTTCTGTTGTGCTGTGTAAAAAGAAATCAGTTAAGTGTTTGGTAAATTATATACTAAAAGTAAGATGATTAAAAAAAGTCCTGTTAACACAAGTTAACAGGGGCATAATCGACTTTTAATTTCATGGGGAACAGTAATCGGTCATCAAAGTAATTGTAACTTTATTTTTTCTACAATTAAAGCTTAAGTTCCACTAGTACCCTCATATAAAGGCACTCGGAGTCAAACAATAAATCCTCGTCTCACTCCTTCATTTTTATATTCTTCTTCTCTATTTTTATCATACCGTGAATCCATCCCTCATTGCATTTTCATCTTCACTTTTTATCTCAGCAAAACAATCTATTCAAATATTTGATCAACAGTTTAACGATCTGTTTAACCTGTTTATCTCTACAAAATCCAAATATATTCTCACCTTCGTCTTAACTTAGCTTATGTGTTTTGATCTACTTTTAGTTAGTGCTCTCCTGGTAGTGAGAACCGAACTCTCTTTCCTTCCCACCTTTTGTGATCCAGCCAAGAAGAAGATTACGGAATGAAGTTCAGGCATGCGAGTCCTCCAACTACCGCTTCAAAGCAGCGAGTGTAGCAAATGGTACTTCGAGCTTGGAACGAGCATGAAGAAATTAAAGATACTTCTTTATCTTTTGAGTTGTTCTGCCGAATCGGTCGCTCAAGATCTTTGGTCTGCGTATGAGAGACCAAAGTCCATCCAGAGGAGCATGATGTATGAGTCTTGGCCAAAGATCCCAGAGGAGTTATAGTCGACGTCGATTCAGCCTTTCTTTTTGACGTCTCTAATTCAAAACCGAACATGAAACTTTGGTTTCATTCGGCTCCTTTATGGAAAATGGGCGCAAAACGACGTCTTGATTAATGAGATGGGCGTGTTTCGGCGTGAATCAAGTGGTACGAAAACACAGGAAAACAAAGGTGGATTCGCGTAGAATATCGCGCCACCATACTTACATGGTATAGAGGATAAAGATGAGACCTAAACTGAGAAGTCTTGATCCAAAAGCTTAGTCTCGTGGCCCTAGTGCGTGATCCTTTTACTAAGAAGGAAGTCAGACATCTGAACGGTCGTGAGTGTCTGCGTATCATAAAGAAGCAATAGAAAAATCCCATACATAAGGGGGCATTGGATTCGCAAATAAAAGTGCTAATGCCACAACCAACCCATAAATTGTTAAAGCTTCCATAAAAGCCAGACTCAGCAATAAAGTACCTCGTATTTTACCCTCTGCCTCTGGTTGTCTCGCAATACCTTCTACAGCTTGTCCCGCAGCAGTACCTTGACCAACTCCGGGTCCAATAGAAGCAAGCCATACGGCCAATCTAGCAGCAATAACAGAAGCGGCAGAAATCAGTGGATTCATGATAAGGACGAAAAATTCTTAGAGTTTTGCATTGATACGACATGCTATTTTTTCCATTCATTCCCTTTCAGGATCAGTCGTGTTCTTACAAACTTTACCAATGATATGGACGAATCTAGTTGCTATTTTTTCCATTCATTCCCTTTATCAAATTCTCATATTTGATAAATACTGATAACTCTCGGATGGAGTATTAGAACGGAAAGATCCATTAGAGAATAAACTATTGGTTCTAAGCCATTTATGGCGATGAATCAACAATTCGAAGTGCTTTTCTTGCGTATTCTTGATGAACCATCGTTTATATATAGATGTAGGAGGCTTTGTTTGGGAAGTAAGAAGCCCCTTTGACATCAAAGAACAAGGCTTTAATTTTTCTTTCGAAACTCATGAATATAGGGTTGGGGACCTTAGTTCCACAGGTTAGTTGGGTAAAGAAAGAAAACTCCCTTACATGTAGGACATACTATGATCTTTGAGCCTTACTCTAGCAAGTCAATAAACTCCCATTCGATCAAGGTTGTCACTGCGAAGCTATAGTCAAGGTGCACGGGGTGTTAATGTCTAGTCGTTGGTACTCCGCATCTTCACAGAGAATTCAATTTCACCGAGTCCATGTTGGGACCTTACCCTTTTTGTTTTAATTCGAGGGGTAAGGTCCCGTTGAGCTCTTACTTTTCCATTCCATTGATGAGAAGGGGCTGGGGAAAGCTTGAACCCAATTCCTACAGTGATAAATATAAGCGCAATTGAAATTCCTGGGGAGCTTTCAGTTTCAGATCGGTCATTTTCCCTACTAAACCAACTGTTGAGCTGGTGCTGCCGGTATATCCTACAGCAGGTGTTTGTTAGCTCTTGTCGATCCCAGTTGCTTTTATTTCGTTGGTAGTTGTTCTTCTGTAATTATGCTTCATTCCCCTATTGTTAAGAATAGTGAATTACTATTCTCATTAATAGCATTTAACCAACCGGGCAACCATATGCTTTGACCTGCATTGAATGCTGGGCCATTCGTTGAAGATAAAAGTACATCGAAGTCATATGAAGTCTTACCATGAGCAGACATTTGTGGGTTCAATGCGAAAGTTGTATTATGGTTTAAATTATAAGAAATTTTTGAAGTCAAAACTCAATGTTTGTGAACAATGCGGATATTGAGAAAATCAATCAGTACCCTATTTTTTTAATCCTGATGCAAAAATTCATTTCCACCCAACAAGGGTAATCAGTTTTTAAGTTTTATTTATTAGTTGGTTTATGATTTCATGGATGTAAAATTCTACCAAGATAGAAAGCTAGAATTCACAACTAAAACTTAGAATTTACAACTTAAAAAAAATATCTCGGCAAGAGTTATATAATTTACCTGGATAATTTGGGGCCTAGTGTGATTATTTTGGGCCTATAAATTACTTCATCTACCTAATAGGAAATGATAAGGGGTATCTAAATTTGATGAAACTATTAATTTACCCTCTAAAAAAATTTAATACAACCAATTTACCCCCATTAACTCTTAATAATAAAACCTAAAACTAAAATCAGTTTCAATTCTAACTCAAAAAATGATTCTTCATCTCTTCTTCTCCCACTTTTTTTTTTTTGAAACCAAAACATTGTTGATCATCGACGATCCAAAAACGATTAATCGGTGTTTTTTTCTTCTATATAATGACGAAACAACCACAATGAAGCATGCTACTAACTGGAACTATCCTAGTGCGAGTAATCCTGGAATTTTTCAAGCGATTGGAAAAAAACCCGAAGAAGAAAACGGTTGAGGAAGAACCATCTTTGATCGCACAAGAGGAGGAAATGGGTCGAATCAGGTACTTTTCTATCAACCCAATCCTCTAAACTAGGTTTTAGTAACATGCAACCGCTAAAAAATCGAAAATTTTGAAATCAAAATTATCCTGGTTTCACAGAACCGGACGATGTTAATGTACTTGTGAACCGATTGTGTTTAGAAACAGCTGATGTTCATGTCCACATACCCCGATTGTGCTGCATGTGTTTTTTGGTTCGGGAAATTTGAACGAGAATCGGACAATGTTAATGTCCACATAGCCCGATTCAGTAACTGTAGGGATAACCGTTTTTCTGGAACTTTTTTTCGTTAGAATCGGATTACATATGTGTCCACGAAAACCGATTGTGTAGCCTTTAATTTCATAACTGCTTAACCCATAATCGGATTTCATTTGCATTTATAAAAACCGATTCTTGTAAGAAAAAATGCCCAATTATTCTGTTACTTGTTTTTGTTAAGATCGGATTACATGAGCACTTATATAATCCGATTGTTAGGTGTTATGTTAGGAATCATATTATAAATGTGTATCGAGTAAACCGATAGTATACCTTGAATTCAAAAATATGCATTCAATTCCATTGTTGTTTGTCGCTTATCTCCGTATTCTACAGGCCAAACAAGGACAATCAACAAAAGCAAGCCGAAAAGATATATAAGAGGAAAAATAACTTTGATTCTCCTCAGATTTTGGGACCTCGTCGAGAGGGCGGTAAAAATTTAAATGCTTCCCACCGAAGGGGCTCGAGGAGTAAAGCCAAAGCGATTCGCATCAATGACCCATCACCTCAAGCGGAGCAACCAACACAAGAATAATCTGATTCCGATACACTTACTGAAGAAGGAGGTGGTGATAGAGAAGTTGCTGAAGAAGAAAGTGTCGAGGAGGGAGTTAATGAAGAAGAAAGTGGTGGCAAGGAAGGTGATGGAGAAGAAAGTGAGGATGAAGGTGATGGAAAAGAAAGTGAGGATGAAGGTGATGAAGTTCAAGAACAAGAACAAGTGCAAGAACAAGTCTATGGGGGAGAAGTTCAACAACAAGTCCAAGGAGGAGAAGTTCAACAACAAATCCAAGGAGGAGACACTCAAGAACAAGGTAAGACGGATGCTCCAAAGAAGAAGAAAGGAAGCCACATGCCCGACCCGCTATGTTTCCTCGCGGCCCTACTGATACCGTTTACGGGTTACCCGGTGATGAAGTAAATTTTTTATGGGGGTACAAAGAGAGTTGGGACGTTGTCGTCTGCCATACCATAGTAACTACCTAAACCTTATGCAATGTAACATAAAACTTATTATCCGTGTAGTGTTTTGATTATTGTCCACCGGATTTGTTTTGTTTTATAGGATCACAAGGATGTCGTTCGTCGTATGAATCCAGGAACGTCAGTGAGTATGATGAAGAATTGGCCACTGGAAGGACTGGAATCAACCGTTGGATAAGTTGAGGAAGTAGTCCATCTAGTCAAATCTACGGGGTTGATGCCTGTGGTCGATAATTTGGATCTTGGTTATGACAAACCTATTTTTTCCACCTTTGCCGAGAAATACTACGAGGAAACGGATACTTTGCATCTTCCGTTTGGTGAAATGAGGATTACTCCAAATGACGCACAGTTCATTACCGGGTTAAGCATAGATGGTGAAGCCGTGAAGCACAAAGAATACGTGTAATAGCTTGACTGGGACAAGATTTACGTGTTCACTAAGAATGTGTTCCAATGGGATGAGCAGATGACCAAGTCATAGATGCTAGTAGGCAAAGCAAAGCAGAGGATATTGTTAGAGCACTGCTCGGTCGAACTCGCAAGCGTTGCTATCTCAATCTTGTTGTCAAGTTTAGTTGCCAAAACTATAAGTCTTAATTTCTAGTCTACTTATATCTAAGTCTCGGATTAGGATAGAAAATGTAGTTGAGCATTAGACTTCACGGCATTCATCGATCAAAGACGAAGAACTAATAAGGGGAGCTTGTGGAACTTACTCAACAAAAGGTATGTGGAGACTTGAACTCATCTATCACTCAAAAGTCTATCTACTCTATCTCCTATTTGAGACAAAAGTCGTATAGCTATATAGAATTCAATTATACACATTTGATATTTCGAGCTGAGTTTAACTCGCTTACATATTTCTCGAAATATGTGTTGGTAAGCTTTCGCTTTAACCAAGTTCATCTTATATTCTTGATGAAAGTCAAAAGATGATCATGTGAAAATCGTCTGGTAACATCTTACATGATTTGTGTGAGACAGTCATTTTATGTAGACTCAGAATGTTTCGTATTGATCATTCGATCACTTGAAAATTTCTTTGAAGCTAATAGTTTGTGTGAGACAGCTATTGTCGTCTTCCGAGAATGTTTCAATGATTGAAATGGGAGTTTAGAACAATTGGATATAAGCACAGAATGCGTACTTGCATATGTGTAATCCAAGTCCGGGAACCATAGTATGCATACCCGTATGCGTACTGATTGGTTTAGTAAAGGTCCGGGAACCAAGTACGCATACCGGTACGCGTACTGGTGTGAGGTTCAAGTTGCGAGACTTTACTTAGTTTGGTGATATGCGTACCAGTTCACGTACTGGCGAATCCAAACTTAGTCCGACCACTTAGGTTTGCGTACCCGTTTGCATACTTGAGTGGGTTATGTTCTAAAATCGGTTTGTTCATGAACTAATACTTTTATATATTAAGGAATGCAATCTTTTGCAAACCGTGACTATAATGTTCATGAATCGATTCGAGTGAATCAAAATCGATTTTGTGTCAATTGAGTCTTGTATACTTCTACGAGAATATAAACAATTGAACAACTCTAGAACTAGTTTAATTTGAGTCATTTGAACTAGTTATGGTTAAGATGACTAAGGTTGATATGAAAGTGTTCATATGGCTAACTCCGGTTAACTATTGTTGAGCAAACAAAGGTGCACATGTTTAGGTACGGTTAATCATATCTAAATGAAGTCACTTTTCATTTGTGTTTAACAAGCTAAGTTTGATCTAACGGTTGAAAGATATTAGCTTGAGTCTAATCATGTTTTCATCTAACGATGAATATTGAATGCTTTGTTACCGAGGTAACATTGATTGCAAACCCTGATTTGAAGACTATATAAAGGAGAACTCTAGCAACTGGGAAACCTAATCCCCATACCTCATGTGTGATACTAGTTGCGACTAGAGTCGATTCTCCTTTAACCTTAGGTTTTTCACGAAACCCTGTAGGTTAACGACTTTAAGACTTCATTGGGATTGTGAAGCCAGACCATTCTATTTTCTCTGTAGTTTTGTGTTCTGATCTTGTTGTTTTCTATCGTATTGAGTACTATCTTCTCTAAGATTTGCTCGAGATTTATTCTCCGATAGGCAAGATAAAAAGTAGTCACAAACATCTTCGTCTCATCGTTTGTGATTCCACAATATCTTTTTTTGCTACCATACGATTAAGATTATTGTGAGGTGATTGATATTTCTAGGCTGTTCTTCGGGAATATAAGTCTGGACTAGGTCCCGGAAGTTTTCTGCATTTGCGGTTTCCTCGTTAACAAAATTTCTGGTGTCTGTGTTATTCCTTTTCCACATTATATTTTCTATATAATTTAAATATCACAGGTTGTGCACAAGTTCAATCAATTGTGAATCCAACCTTTGGTTGTTGATTGAATTGATTGACACTCTTGGATATTGGTTTTTGATACCCTCCAAGTTGTTTCTTATATTAATCAGGCTCACAGATTTTTATCTGTTTGATTTGCTGATTACATTAAGAAACAGAGATATAACTCTTTGATATACTTTTCTTAAGATTGAGTCTGACTGTCTTGTTGATTCTCTTAAAAGTATATTATAGTTAGTCCATATAGATTGCTAAGAGAAATATTGGGTGTAGTTGTTAGACCCCCGCTTTTTCAATTGATATCAGAGCAGGCAAACACATTTAAGACCTCACAAGTCTGTGTTTGTAGCGATCTGACTCTATGGACAGAAGTGTTATCTCTATAAATTTACCGCCATTCTTCGATGGCTCGAATTATATATGGTGGAAAATTGCTATGCGTGATTTTCTTCAAGTGCGTGATTTTCAGTCATGGGTTTATGTTGTTAATGGTTATTTTCCTCCGGTTGTTACAGTAGGCGATGTAACTGTTCCAAAGGATATCGGTGATTATGATGCTGTCGAGATTCTTGCTGCAAAGCGAAATTCTGACGGATTGAATGCAATTATCCATGCCATTTCCCAAGATCTTCAGCACCATGTGACTATGTGCACTCCGTCTAAAGATGCGTGGGATATCTTAGAAACCGTATTTGAAGGGAATACTTGTGAAAAAGAAGCTAGACTTCAAAACCTAAATTCTGATTGGGAAAACCTTCATATGGCAGATGAAGATTCATTTGATGAGTTTAATCACAAAGTCTCTGAAATTGTTAATGCATCTTTTGCGTTGGGTAAGACTATTCCTGAAAAGGACATTGTGATGAAAATTCTCAGATCATTGCCATCTAGATACGATTCTAAGAAACATGCCATCGTTGAAGAAAATAATATATCCAAATCTGGAAAGGATATTGCTTTCAAAGCACAAAAGAACACTAAATTACTTGATAAAAGTAAAAGTGTTGGCATCTCTGAAGATGATCCTTCTGAGACTGATTCATCAGATGAAGATCTTGACAAATCAGTCTCTTTGATCACAAGACAGTTTAGAGATCTTCTTTTGAAGAGAAGTAAACGGTTCACTAGAGATAAACCTAAGTCATCAGTTAAACCTCATAATCGTGTTCCTCCTAAAAACAGGAATACTGACAATACTGATGACGAGGATATGCCACAGTGCTTCAAGTGTAAAGGTTTTGGTCATTTTGCAAATGAGTGTCCGAATCGTAGAAAATACACTGGAAACAAAGTTCTTGCTGCAACTCTTGATGAAATGTCTGATCACTATGGTTCAAATGAAGACGAAAAATCAAGTGATGCACTCTTCCACTACACCATTGTTAAGGATTAGCAATGGACCCTGGCTATTGCTGACTGGGGTCGCAACGACAGTTCTCTGTTGCAAAACACCATGTTGCAATTTTTCGCAACGGCATAAGCTCCGTTGCGAATCTCGGTCAGCAACCGGGATTCGCAACGGCGGCTGCCGTTGCTAAATTATTTATTCGCAACAGAAGTCAGCCGTTGCTAAAAAAAATTAGGAACAGAAAAAGAAGAAGAGAGGCTCAGAACCAAGCCATAGCTTTGAATCAAAGCCACGGCTTCCTTCTAAGTCATGGCCCAGGATATTAAGTTTCCCTGTCCATAACTCCATATGGAAACAAACATAACTTACAAACCATTTTTTTAAATCATATAAACTGAGAACCCACTAACATTTGGAAATTTTGCACAATCAAATAAACTGAGAGTCCATGTTATTGAAAAGTTATACAATTTGGAAAAAATTATACCCACACCCACACACAAATAACTTGAAAGTATATCTCACTTTGAGAATGGTGTGCATAGTGACTAGCAATAACTTCCCTCTTACTCTCATTCGATCTTTTAGTATCCAAATTTCAACCTGTTCAGCTATTGGAAGGTCCCAGTTTGGCTTCTTTTGCGCAATTATGTACAAATCACAGCACAAAACTCACTAAATATCATAACATGTAGAAGCATTGGTCAAGGGACTTTCGATGATGATAAACAATTATCTTGCAAGACCTTTGACCGGGAACGACAAAGTTAAAAATTTCCTTGATACCAGGTGCAAGCTCATCGATTGAAACAGTTGAGAAGAGCTAAAAGTGTCAAGATGAGTCATGTATATCAATAAAATTAACAAAGACCAGGGTTATGCCCATGCCAAGCCTCCAAAGTTTTTAGTTTTAGCTTAGGAGGATCTTTCATATCTTATGTTGATGCCAGGCCTCCAAAGAACACATACAACCCTTATTTTTTAACCTTCATTAGTATTACCCTTTGAAAATGGGATCACAAGAAGGACAGATATGAAAAAAGTTAGGAAGAGCATATGAAACATGAGCTGGACACTTGTGATCTTGGACATGGCATACACTACAGGATATGCAACAAAAAAAGGAAAAGGTATAAGAGCACAAAGCATGTAAAAACAGTCATGGGCTCAGTGAATCCTACATCTTTTATTTCTTAAGAGCCTTTAACTTATAATGTTCTACAAGCCCTACTACCCAGTTGATTTTGACAAGACCGGTGTATAAAATGAACATACAATGCCAAATTAAAGGGTAAAGGAAATCAATGAAAGTTTCGGGAAGCGTACATCATGGCAAATTCATATTCCAATACGACCAACATCTGTGATGAAATTCTGGTTTTATAAGTTAGTATTTTCTAACATAAATTGGGTAAACTTGAGCTGGTTGGATTTAAGTTTTGCATTTTTGTATATCAATTATTATTTTGAATCCATGTCCTAGTCTCCAAAGTCCCAAACCCAATGAGTATACCTATATCAACAATGGTAGGCCAATCTCCGGCTGCGATGGTGTCAGATTCTTTGAAGCAAACATCCCCTGTGAGATCAAAGAGATGAATCTGCATATCATCATTATACCAGTGTTAAAAAGTAAGAACAAATATAAACTTGATATCTGAAGAACAGAAGTCTACAAAAAAGGCTTACGCAAGATCTGCCAAAGTGTCTGATTTGATCGCAGCTTTTCCCTGTGGAAGCTTGAGAGATGAATAATGGGATATTACTTCCCGTATAGTGTGCTTTGTGCTTTTAATGCAATTATCCCATATAAAACTCTGCAAACGATATGTAAGAGTTGCTGAAGTTCTCTAAACTGTGGATTATATCCAAAATGGCTAATGTAAACTGCATAAATGGGAATATCAATTGGTATGAGCCAACACACCTTTCTCAAATATTCTCTCTTCACCTCCTCCCAAGGCAATTTACCTTCAGGGGAAAAAATTGAGGCATTCCACAGAGCTCCTCTATCAACCATCACAGATGAGGCACCTATGAAGAAAATATGGTTATGAGTCTCATTCATTATGGATTTTTTTTAATAAAGATACTAGAAAACTGAATTCACTTGAAATAAGCTCTAACAAAATGAGCAAAAACAGTTGTTTATATGATTCAACAATACAAATGCTACCTGCTGCCACAACGGCATCTAACACACAACATCATCTCATCCAACATCTTCTCAGCACCTCAAACACCACCAATAAAAACCCATCCTCTATCACAAGTGGAAAATGGGGTTTTTATGACCCATATCCGTGACCCTCATTGACAGTTAATTGACCATGGACCGGTCAAGACGGTCTAAGATATAGAAAAAATACGGACAAGTTCACAAGCAGCTAAAGTTGGCCGTTGAATAACAAGTGTTATTACTATTATAGCCCTGATTTCCCCGACCCCTTATGGGACTGATGATCCTAGTTTAGGATTTTTTAGAGATATACTTATAATTAATCTAACGGCTGCGATTATATATCTCCCTCACTCGCTCTAATAAAATAAAAACCCTATCTCTAGTCTGCCTCTTCTTCTTTCTTATCCTCCGTAACTCATAGTCAAACCTCACAGCCGAACTCATCTCCATCTTTATCTCAAAAAAAAATTCCCAAGCGTAAGAAATAAGAAGATCATACCTCTAATTAAACCCTCACTATATTTCTCCTAATTGAATCGGTATGAAGATTTCAATGGTTCTGAATATTGTAATCTGTTGAATCATTACATGGTTTTAATGGTTCGTGAGGTTAGTTTGCTGTAATCTAGGGTTTCATTTGTATTTTGTTTTTGTTCTTTCAATTTTGATGTTGGGGGTTTGTTGTTTTTGTGTTTACAATTTGGGTTTTACGGTCATAACTTAAAAATTTGCAAATCTAATGCTTTTGTTTTTGGTAATTTTGAATTCATTCATAATTTTTTTCCCTCTTTCAAATATTCGCAGATCTAGACTCATTGGTCTTGAAAACCGAAGAAAGGCAGAGGAAGGACTATCTTTTGCCAATCTTATGGAATTCATTGGTGTCTGAATTCCTTTTCAGCATCAACCCAATAAATCCAGAATGATCAAATTTCCAACTGAAGAAGTGGTCAAGTTCACGAATCAGGGGTATAAATTTTCAATCTCATGATTTATTGTTGTATTATTTTTTTGTTGGAGCTTGGGTTTTTGTGTGTGTTCGACTAGTTAATTTCGGTATAGATCTGATTTTTTTTCTTGGTTGTTTGAATTTGTAGGTGAAAAGGGAAGAAGGATTAGAGGACTAACTTTTAATGTGAGGAGGTTTAAGTTCCCTGAGGTTTAAGACTTTTGTTATACGTAAGGGTGTTAAACTGTATGCTGAGAAAGTTAACAACAGAGGTTTATGTGCTTTTGCTCCAGCTGAGTCTCTCAGGTACAAACTGTTGACATTGGATTTTTATTTTTTGTCTAAAAAATTTATGGGTTTAAAGATTTTTAGTGATTCTGGTTTTGTATTGATATTTTGATATTCTGGTTTTGGAGTGATGCTTGATTGAGTAATGAAGTTATGTTTATTTCTTAATTTATAGATTTATTAATATTGATTATTTTTTGGGTTAGGATTTGTAATTGCGATGTTGAGAGATTTTTATTTGAACTGTAGGATTTTTATGAGGATTCGTTTGAGGAGTTTGGCAAGTATGGGAAAATTAATATTTCTTTTAAGACATTTGAGATTATTGGCTGATCATACGGTAATTTATTTTCTGAAACTCCATTGTCCAATGGCTTAACTTACATGTTTTTCTTCTCCTATTACATGAACTATTGTACTAGTTTCCTTTAAAGAAGATAGATGGTTAAACCTCTTTATCGTTAAAATCTTACAGACGCTGAAATTGGATGAGCAAGACTTCCTTGGAAAGGCTACTTGTGTTCTGTCAGAGGTAATTTATTTGATTTTTAATAATCTTGTATATTGATGCAAAGTTGTGATTAATTCTTATACGGTAACAATCTTGTTGCTGCATTGTATCCATGGATACAAACTGTACATAATGAAGTCATGTCTCCACTATTTGATCGAAGTCTCAGCCAAAAGAATAAGAAGAATGATATACTAGATGTTCCAAGTTGGATAACAAGGATTTGTTTTCTAAAATTGTACATATTATTTAAAGAATGATTGGTCTGTCCCAGAAATGTTATTATACTTATCATCCATATATCCTTAATAGCTCCTAATCTGATTCCCTCATGTTTTGCTTTAGGACCCTTTCCTACGATTATATAGAATTGCTGAAGGTGTAAATATGGCGATTTCTAAAACATAAGTGGTGGAAGACAATTGAAATCCAACTTGGAGACCAGTATATTTGACTTCACAGTAGTTCGGGAGTAAGGTAAGTTCTGTAGCTTTTTTTTCTTCTTTTCTTGCATTATTAATGCCATGTTTTTTCAACTACAGTCTTACATACGCTATTTTGTTACTTCCTGCAGGACACTCCTTTAGTGATAGAGTGTTTTGATTTTAAAAACAAGAAGCATGAACTTATAGGGTACCAGTAATGAAACTTTTATTTCCAGAAGACCACAATTGTCTTTGTTAACATTTCTCCTTGCCTTGTTTTGATCTATTAAAGGTGCATGGATGATCAGAAATACGATATGGTTGAACAAGTGATGGTAGATTGTAGCTGTTGGTGGGATAATGGATGGTCATGTTCGTTGCTTAAGACAGGTTAGTTTCACAGGGCTTTTCTAGATCGTTGTTTGTGTCTTTCCTTATATGCTTACCACTGACTTTAAATCGTTATTTTGTTTCTGTTATTCTTCTAATTTTGTCATTCTATTGGATATGATTTACTAAAGTTATTTGATTTAAGATTTAAAGCGGTTTAGTTGAAATTATTTTGTTGTTTGTACAGGTATGATCATCGGTGCAGCTGGGTCAACTGTCTGCTACAATCTTAAGCCAAGGCATCATATATTTGATATGAGTGTTATTGATTACATCTTGACACTCCTCATCCAACCCATCCTTATGCTCGGAATTCATGGAGTATCTTTCAATGTAGTTTTTGCTGACTGGATGGTTACTGTCCTTCTAATTATTCTTTTCATATGTAAATTTTGTTCTGTACAATATGTTGGTCCTTTACGTTGGTTTGTTTGGAAGTATTCCTCAATTGAATTTGTGGCTCTATAGGTACATCCACAAAAGATTTCTCAAGGGTGTAAGCATGGAATCAATATGGTGAGTTGTGTTGTCTTGTCTGATCACTATGTTTTTATAAACTAAATGAAAGAATATTTGTGGATTTAGATCTTAATGAATTGATTCATGTACCCTTCTTTATTTGATAAAGGCAATGACAACGATTCAGTTGAATACAAGCCTCTACCAAGTGGCCCAACCAATGGCACGGAAAAGCGAATCTGGTGATGCAGAGGTTAATAGCATATACAAGGAATCTTGTATTCTAATTTCGTACTGGTATTAAAAATGGATGACTAAGCTTTCTTGTTATACATGTACCAATGCCTCAAAATGTCCAATAGGAGGAACTTGGCCTTCTATGCTTTGTCTGGGTTGCATTCCTTGCTATTCAATTTCTTAAGGTTCGCTAATTATGATGGCTCAAACGTTCAAGTGAGCCATCTAATTCTGTATTTCAGATTTACCAACCCATATGGTTTAAATGGCATCTTCTTGTCTTGATTCTTGGTTTGAAAAACTAACTTGAATGGATTGGAAACTTATACTAGTTTAGTAGCTTTGTTATCAACAATTTAGTTATCATTTTGAAGTTTCGAATTATGTCCCAGCTTTATAGGTTTATTGTGAAGATGAAACCAAACATGCTAACAATATATGCTTAACTAATCTATGAGGAATTTGTACTAATCTTCACAACTTTGCACTTTTTATCCACCTTGAATTTTTCTATGATTGTTGTTTGTATTTCTGGTATCGGTTCTATAATGATTCAGTGGTTTCCATGGATGAATTTTGTTGTAGCTCATGCTTTGTTTCCTCTTATGGTTGGGATTGTAATAAGGTTTTTCCCATTTAAAGCCATTGATTCAACAAATAGGTTTCTTTGTTTCCTCATGCTTTTCTCAATCACTGCGCTAATAGCAACTGGTTTATCAGTAGGAAGAACAAAACTGTTGAGTTCTTTTAGTTATTCATCTTGGGGCTCTCTGCAATCTTACCTGCCATACATGTGACCATTCTTACATTAGGATTCCATGTATAACCCATTATGTATCTTATGCTCGAGATATGCCAAGGTCGTGAATTAATGAACTAGTTACGTTTGTGCCGTTGTGTTGATATTGGACAGAGGCAGGTAAAGAGATTGACATCATATTGGTTAGGATACCCACCTTTATAGATCACTGTCCTCTCATGTGCATGGCATGGTTATTGTTTTTATAAGCATTTTCTTGAGTATTGTGACCTCCCCACATTAATCAGCTGATGGCTTTTGCTGTGCAGGTACACCATTATGAAGTAGGAATAAGTTCTTCATCATCATCGGAGTTTATAATTCTGCTGTTTAATCAATAGTTTTTTAGTTAATCGTTTTGTAACCGAATCCTAGAACTTAGTTACTTTTCTTGTAAGATTACACTGGTCAGAACTAGAGATTTTAATCCTTTTTGTGTAATTTGAAACCAATGAATCAATGAATGTTAAATTGAATAATTATTTATGTGCAAGTTTAATTTGATTCTCATTTTTATTTGATTTGAATTTGAGTTTAATTTGATTCTCATTTGAATTCTAATTTGAGTTTCATTTGATTCTCATTTGAATTTGGTTTTCATTTGAGTTTCATTTGATTCTCATTTGAGTTTCATTTATGTTTGATTTCAGATATAGTTAGATTCAGTCAGGCCAGACAGCCAATCTGAATCTATTTTTTATATATTAAGATTTATATCTATGACTGATTGAAGTCAGTCATAAAGTATTGACCGTTAAAATCGGTCGTTGATATAAGATTTTCAACGACCCGTAAGGACACGTCATAGTTGAAAAAGATGCTCAAACAACGACCCTTTCTTTGACCGCCAAAGCAAGTCATTTAACTCGTATCTATGACTTGCTTTGTCGGTCGCGAAACTGTTATTTTCCACCCATACATTCCCTGCATCAAACCTTAACTTCAATGTCTCAGAACTCCTTATAGGTCTTCTTCTACTGCAGTTTCTCCACCAGATTTCACCTACAGTGCATCATACATTCATAACAACTTCAATTGAAGAATTGGGGAAGAACAAGAAACCCTAATTTTGAATTTCTCTCAATTTATTCTTCAGAATAACAGAATCACCACCAACAGTTCTTGAGTTCAACTCAAACCCTAATTGCAGTTCTTCCTTTACAGATTCATTAAACAAAAACCCTTCTGCTTGAATCAAACTAGAGCTCCAATCTTCATCAAATGCAACTTATCATCACCATCACCTTCTCTTCAATGATTACTCTAACTCTTCTTACACAACACTGGCTCAACTCATCACCTTCTCTTCAATTGGTTCATCCTTGTATTTGCGAGTTTAAGAAATTGAAAACAACATATTAACAAATGAAACCCTAAAATCGATAAACTGAAATCGAAATCCCTAAAATCTAAAATAGCAGATTCACAGATAAAACCCTAAAATCGATAAACTAAAAATAAAAAAATAGACTCACATTTGAAACCCTAGAAATCAAAATATCTAAAATCGCAAAATCTCTAAACCCTATAAACTGGAATGGATGGATTATGAAAGAGACTTAAACCCTGGTTGATTTCAGTGGTTTTAGATTGAAAAGATGAGAAAGAGATGAGTTCTTCAGAGCTGCAGTTCCGTGGAGAGGAGATGAAAAGAGACGAGGTTCTGTGGAAGAGAAAAAATGAGAAGGAAAAAACGATAAGGAAGGGATATAGGATAACTTTGGCGGAAGGGTGGAAAAAAGAAGAAGCATACTTGACCAAAGTTTGACTTGGGCGTAAAACCTAGTCCTAGTGTTCCCGATCACACGCGTACTTCGTACACTTGAACACAGCACAGTTGCTATTCGCAACCTACCACTCTTCGTTGCGAAATTAGCAACGACAATCCTCCATTGCGAAAAAATTGCAACCGAAATTAGCAACAGAAAATTAGCAACGACGCCAGTGATGTTGCTAATTTGAGTTGCAAATCCCTTAAAATGGTGTAGTGTTTTGTGAAAATGTTGATTTTGATAATTGTAGCAATACGTACATCAACCTCGATATTCTTCTGGGAGAAACTTCAACCACTTTTGAGGATACAATGGATCTCTCTTTGACTACTAGAAATTCTATTTCTAATTTTTCAGGTTCTACCGTTTGTCTAGCAGCCTGCACAGCTATGACGTCTGAACCATCCTCCAAATTGACATGTTCTTATTGTACTCTCAAGGGTCATGAACTCTCTAAATGTTTCAAGTACAAACATAAGATAAGATATGTCAACAAACTTCAACGAAGAGCAAATCGATTAGCAAACAAGCCCAAACTTGTTCAGAAGTCGTCTGAGGCATGTAATCTCGTCTCTTCTCCGAAGAAGTTAATTTACAAAGAAAATTATACCACTAGAGAAAAGAATACGGTCTAATAATTCCTTTCAAGATGGTTATGGTGGACAGATTATTGTTCACCCTAGCACAACTTAAATGTGTTGGTTGTGTATCTTGTCTCATGTGCCTAGTTCAAAAGAGACAAGAGTTTGCACACTTCAGGCTTTAAGAAAAGAGAAAAGAATATTTTTTTCTGGATTCGTTTTCGCTGATTTGGAATTCTTCCATCTTTTCATATCTAATTGATATTGAAAGGGCTTTCTTTGTTTGATCAATAAAAGAGGGTTAAAATCGACAATTCTGCCTTCTTTAGGGTTGTGAGTTGTGCGTACGTGAATCCTTTTAGCTGTATAAAGGTTCCGCAACCCTACATTCATTTTTCCTTCTCTAGAAAACTCTTTTTATCACAAGATTACTTGTTGAGTCTGATTTGTGAATTCCTCACACAATCTCATACTTGTATGGAGAATCCAAGCGTTATGTCTTCTGATGGAAAAGATGTTAATATGATTGTTAAGCCATCAATCATGAAGGAAAAAGATAAATCTCCTGTTCCATCAACTTTGAAAATAAAAATAAGGAATGTGAGGAAACCAAGAGCTGTTCCTTCAAATCTTCAGAAGTTTTCTTGTCTTCTTGAAGAGTTAATTGAAACAAGCAAGGAGATTCAACAAATAAAGGCTATTGTTTTGAGGACTCTCGAAATTCAGAAGGCCCTGGTTCGGCATCAGTCTAGAAGGTTTGTTGGAATTGACTCCTTTCTTCATGAACCTTATATTCCAATGGCTGTTAACGACAAGGAGTTCAGGGACGATAAATAATTTTGTAGAGGCCTTAATATCTAGGAAACTTCTTATGAGAATTTATTATTGTGTTTTAAGAAGGATAACCAGGGTTTGGAATATCAATTATTGTGAGTACACATAGCTATTGCCAACGATTTTTTATCTTGCAATGTTTTTAGATTTATTTATTTAAATTCTAAAGTTTATTTGGACGATGATTTTGCAGTATTAATCTTTATTGGTTTTATATATTGCAAAACTTGTTATGGGATATGTGTGTTTGCGTCCATGAACTATGATTGTCCAATATATGTCAAAAGTTAAGACTATTATGTCATTATGTAAATATTGATGGAAGATAGGATGAACTTTTGATTGCAAAGATTAAGTTTATTATATGTCTTTATGCAAATATTGATGAAAAATAGAATGAATCTTTGAATATTCCGCAGTATTGGTCTTTCCCTGATCCACATCTTTGTGTATGTACTGTGCGGCTCCGTAAGTTTTCTTATGTCGAGCATTTCCGATTAAATTAATCATGGGTTCGCTTGTGGTTAATTTAATTGAGTTTTTTGGATACAAATTCATGTTTCATGTGATTTGTTAATGTCCAAAGAAATCCTTTTTTTCTTGTGAAAGTAAGGTCGCTCTTGTTGTTCTTTCGGGAATGACATTTTATGGGGGAGAGTTCTTAATTGAACTTGTGCTTAATTGCCAAATCTTTGTGGGGAGTGCGGCTGTGGAATATTGTAGGAGTTTTCTTGTATCTTTATAAACTCCTTGATGAATACACTAGTTTCGACTATGTGAAATCATCGAAATAAAGTTGATATGTTCTCTTTTGGTCATGAAGTATCTCCACGAGAATTTCATTAGGATCCTACTAGTTTTTGTACCTTTGCCAATTTATATTGACAAAAAGGGGGAGAATTAATGTGTAGTTCAACTACAAATACATATGGTTTACGGATCATTATATAAGGGGAAGTGGTTTTCATATGAGGTGAAGTATTGACTAAGGGGGAGTGATACATATCACCATAGTATTGTTGTCAAAGTTGTGATACAATTGGACTTTGATGTTATGTAATAATACTATGACACTGTATAACAATGATTGAGAGCTACTGTTTTCTCGTTGTTATAGCTACAGATCTTTAACAACTATGATGCTGAGTTGAACACATTCAGAATCACTGGAGTACTTGGAAGTGACGAAGATTTCGAGTAATGTTGAAGAACCAAGGAGATCAAGCATTTGGATTGAGAGATACAAAGTTTATTTATTTTGTAATCCATATGTATCGATAGTTTTGTCACTAAAATTGACAAAGGGGGAGATTGTTAGAGCACTGCTCGGTCGAACTCGCAAGCGTTGTTATCTCAAGCTTGTTGTGAAGTTTAGTTGCCAAAACTATAAGTCTTGATTTCTAGTCTACTTATAGCTAAGTCTCGGATTAGGATAGAAAGTGTAGTTGAGCATTAGACTTCATGGTATTCATCGATCAAAGACGAAGAAATACTAAGGGGAGCTTGTGGAACTTCATCAGCAAAAGGTATGTGGATACTTGAACTCATCTATCACACAAAACTCTATCTACTCTATCTCTTATTTGAGACAAAAGTCGTATAACTATATAGACTTCAATTATATACATTTGATATTTCGAGTTGAGTTTAACTCGCTTACATATTTCTCGAAATATGTGTTGGTAAGCTTTCGCTTTAACCAAGTTCATGTTATATTCTTGACGAAAGTCAAAAGATGATCATGGGAAAATCGCATGGTAACATCTTACATGATTTGTGTGAGACAGTCATTTGATGTAGACTCGGAATGTTTCGTATTGATCATTTGATCACTTGAAAATTGCTTTGAAGCTAATAGTTTGTGTGAGACATCTATTATCGTCTTCCGAGAATATTTCAATGATTGAAATATGAGTTTAGAACAATTGGATATAAGCACAATATGCGTACTTGCATATGTGTAATCCAAGTTCGGGAACCATGGAAAGCATACCCGTATGCGTACTGATTGGTTTAGTAAAGGTCCGGAACCAAGTACGCATACCGGTACGTGTACTGGCGTTAGGTTCAAATTTCGGGACTTTACTAAGTTTGATGGTATGCGTACCAGTTCGAGTACTGGCGAATCCAAACTTAGTCCGGCCACTTAGGTATGATTACCCGTTTGCATATTTGAGTGGGTTATGTTCTAGAATCGGTATTTTCATGAACTAATACTTTTATATAATAAGGAATGCAATCTTTTGCAAACCGTGGCTATAATGCTCATGAATCAATTTGAGTGAATCAAAATCAATTTTTCTTCAATTGTGTCTTGTATACTTCTATGAGAATATAAACAATTGAACAGCTCTAGAACTAGTTATGGTTAAGATGAATAAGGTTGATATGAAAGTGTTCATATGGCTAACTCCGGTTAACTATTGTTGAGACAACAAAGGTGCACGTTTAGGTACGGTTACTCATATCTAACTGAAGTCACTTTTCATTTGTGTGTAACTTGATAAGTTCGATCTAACGGTTAAAAGATATTAGCTTGAGTCTAATCAGGTTTTCATCTAACGGTGAATATTGAATGTTTTGTTACCAAGGTAACATTGATTGCAAACCCTTATTTGAAGACTATATAAAGGAGAACTCTAGCAACTGGGAAACCTAATCCCCACACCTCCTGTGTGATACTAGTTGCGACTAGAGTCGATTCTCCTTTAACCTTAGGTTTTTCATGAAACCCTGTAGGTTAACGACTTGAAGACTTCATTGCGATTATGAAGCCAGACCCAACTATTTTCTCTATAGTTGCATGTTCTGATCTTGCTGTTTTCTATCGTATTGAGTACTATCTTCTCTAAGATTTGTTCGAGATTTATTCTCCAATAGGCAAGATAAAAAGTAGTCACAAACATCTTCGTCTCATCATTTGTGATTCCACAATATCTTGTTTCGCTACCATACGATTAAGATTATTGTGAGGTGATTGATATTTCTAGGCTGTTCTTCGGGAATATAAGTCTGGTATATCAATTGGTTCATGTTCACCTTGATTTATCAAAATACGAAACAAAACTTATAGGTTTATCTGTGGGAGATAGATTTATCTATAATTGAAATATCACAGGTTGTGCATAAGTTCAATCAATTGTGAATCCAACCTTTGGTTATTGATTGAATTAATTGACACTTGGATATTGGTTTTTGATACCGTCCAAGTTGTTTCTTATATTAATCAGGCTCAAGGATTTTTATCTGTTTGATTTGCTGATTACATTAAGAAACAGAGATATAACTCTTTGATATACTTTTCTTAAGATTGCGTCTGACTGTCTAGTTGATTCTCTTAAAAGTATATTGGAGTTAGTCCATACAGATTGCTAAGCGAAATATTGGGTGTGGTTGTTAGACCCCTGCTTTTTCAGATATTCCATCTCTCAAAGTTGAGGGACCTCTTCATGGGAACAAAGAAGCTTTGTGCTGAGGGAAAAGAGGTGACCAAGGAACGTATCTTCTCACGGCCAATGCGTATGTCCTCTACATCCTTGGATTTATTATCTTTCCTGACATTTCCGGTGCCCGTGTGAACGCCAACTTTATTCAGCTGTTGGAACCATTTGACAAGATTCACGAATACTCTTGAGGCACTGCCATCCTTACACACTCGTTGAACGAGTTGATAAAGGCCTCTAGGGCTGGAACCAAATCGGAGGGAATATGGTTTTTTTGCTGGCGTGGATATATTTACACTTCCCAATATTTGATGAAAGGGCTTTTGTGAACAAAGAATGGGACGGTCACTTTTATGGGGACATTTACTCCTACAACAATAACGAAAAGTCCCAAGATGTGACTTATCTGAAGTTGAGACGCCAGTTGGACAACTTGACGACGAAAGATGTTGTCTTTGACCCTTACAAGAAGGATTTGGCCAAAGGAAAAGGAAAGATGGTTGGGTGCGAAGAGCAAGCTCATTATTTTGGGCATTTGTTTCACCCAAAATGATATGTAATGTACAACCCGACGAGAGTCGCAAGACAATGCGGATACGTACAAAAAATCCCAAAGGAGCACAAGGAGTTTAAAATCAATGAGAAAAAAACAGTATCAATGGATAATGATATATAGATTGTTCACGAACCTTTACCATCATGTGAATATTGGGAAGACAGAAGGTTCAAAGGATTAAGCATGGATGGTCGATTGAGAACAAATGATGAGGCAATTCCGGGTTACATGCCGTGGTACCTCAATGTTTTGCATACTCGAGTGATACGAGTAGATGAGAGGCCCCAGATACAGGACAAAGATACATCTCTCGAATACCTGGTGCGTATTGTTACTCAATTACGGTTTTGTTAATTGTTTTAGCATTATTTGTTGAATGTTTGTTGTTTAAAATGGAAACAAAGAAGACGAGTCGGGCACTTGATAACCCAAGCAAAGCTAGATATCAGGAAAGGGAAAAATGTTAAGGTCAATGAAAAACTTATTGATGAATTGAACAGTCTCGAAGATGTAGAAGCGGGTGCAAAGTTTGGGGAACAGGTGGAGGAGGAGGAGCAAAAGAAAAAGAGGAAGAGAGTCGCCATAAAAAAGAATTCTGAAGGTGCATTGAGCAGCGCCCAACCCGCTAAACGAGGACGAGGTGGTCGTGGTCGTGGATGTGGTCGTGGTTGGGATGTTGATGAATGAATGGTTTAAAACTTATGTCTTTAACTATTGATAATTATGAAGTCAAAACGTATGTCTTAAACTTATTGTCGAATTATGTTTGGTTATATTCCTAGTTTATGAATGACTGAATCTGATTTCTTTTGAAAATTGTTTGTGTTTGTCTAAGACGCGAAAAAAGAACCAACTACAATGTGTGTGTGCAAAAAATCCATGATTATGGAAGTTTTTTTCGTCACAATCGGTTTACATTTACCTGTATAGAATCCGATTCTAATAGTTCTCCAGGGGCAAAAATTCAGAATCGAGTTTTGAAGGTGCACCACATAGACCGATTCTGAAAATTTCGTTCACCTGGTTTTTAAGTTTTAAGAATCGGTTTATAAGGATACTTTTAAAGTCCGATTCTGTGAAAACAAAAAAATCCAGAGTTTTGATAACCTTAAGAATCCGTTGATGTGGGCATCCCATGTAATCCGATTCTTGTGAGGAAAAGTGACATTCTTTCTGAATCTTTTTTTTGACAAGAATCGGATTACAAGTGAAATATTAAAAACCGATTGTTCAGGGGCAGATTTTGACCTCCTTAAGAATCGGTTTATGTGGGCATCCCACGTAATCCGATTCTACTAAGGAAAAGTGGCACCTTCTCTGTAACTTTTTTGCCAAGAATCGGATTACATGTGAAACTTTAAAATTCGATTATTGAGAGGAATATTTTATATGATTTTGCAAGGACACAATCGGTCTATGTGGACATCCCTAAAATCCGATTGTGTGAATTGAATTTGAAAAAAATAGTCGTTGAGTCTTTATCTATATAAGGATAACCTCTTTGAGCCACTCCCACACACACTTAGCCTAGAAAATGGAATGGGATCCGGAAGTAGATAAGCAGCTCGTGAAATGGGAACCGTATGAAGATTTGTGTCTCGTTAAATCGTTTGCTAATACGTTCCGTGAACGTCCGAATGAAATTTATTCAATCTTTTGGAAGAGAGTTAAAGAGTTCTTTTACGAGCGTACCGTGAATCCCAACAACCGCAAATGGAGAGACTTGGCATTTCGATTCAACTACATAAAAAGTGCAATGCAAGAGTATGTTAAAGTTAGAAGTATGGTGTACCAACATCATCCACAAGCTCCTCTTAGGGAAAAAGTGAGTAATCCGATAATATTTATACTTATGTCATCGTTAAAAGTTGGCATACTAACATTTACGAATTTATTGAATTTCAGCTGGAACGTTTCATTGGGCTATGAAGAATTCATAATGGGGAAACTAAGTTCATTCACCACAAAGAATATACAACGTTGTACCGACGTGCTCGGAGGTTCATTGACGAACATTTGATGTGTCAAATTCTAGAAGGGAAAATAATCGTTTGGTCTTTTTTTAGGTGGTCCCATGTCAGTTTAGTCCTTTGGGAAAATGCCTTTACTGTTTAGTCCATAATTATTTAAAAATATTAAATGGACCAAAGTACCCTTCCATGTTAATTTCTACTTATTTTTTGTAGCAGTTCATTCGTCAAAATGAACTCCTGTTAATTTCTACTTAATTTTTCAGAAATCACCTTTTAAACCAGAGTTCATTCCATAAATGAACTCCTGATAAAAACCTATATAAACCAGAGTTCATTCCAGAAATGAACTCCTGATAAAAACCTATATAAACCAGAGTTCATTCCAGAAATGAACTCCTGATAAAAACCTATATAAACACAACAAAAACCTAAATCATCAAAAATCAGATCGAAGAACAAAAAAAATATGATGAAAACAAACATATATCTACAAGAAATCATCATCATATCGTCTTCATCTTCATTGTGTTCATCGTCTCCATTATCTTCATCTTCATCGTCTCCATCATCGTCGTCTTCATCATCTTTATCGTCTCAATCACCTTCAACAGCAGCAGAGAAGAAAAATACACAAATCTTCATCATTTTCATCATCTTCATCATCTTTAAAAACAGCAAAATCGATCTCTAATCGTCAAAATCAAGCTTTATAGATCTGTAAATCAATCTTCATCAACGTCTTCATCAGCGTCTTCATCATCATCATCATCATCGTCGTCGTCGTTCTTCATCATAAAGATCTTCATCAAAACAAAAGAAGAAGAAAAACAGAGAGAAAAAGTAGATCTAGAAACAGGAGAGAGAAAACAAAAAAGAAAATGATTCCCTTTCTCTTATTAATTAAGTATATATATGGTCCACCAAAAGGTTATTTCTGCCACTATAAAAGGAAAATTACATCATCCATGATGTCATCCCGCGTGGGTATTGTCCACCCTAGGACCAAACTATAATATATTTTTCTAAAAAGGACTAAACAGACAGTTGACTGAGTCAACTGGACTAGACTCTCTCTAATATATTATTTCTAGGACTAATAGGTATTTCCAACATTCTAGAATACCCATACTGAATCCTATATATGTAATGCGCTAATTTCCTAAACTATGTAATTAATATTTTGTTTCTGAAAGTAAAGTATAATCGGATTATGTAGGCATACATAAACAACGATCTCAATAATCGGTTTATGTGAGTTTTGAAAAAACCCGATTCTGGGTTTACTTCGTCATTTAAAAAAACTCAACCCAAAATAGGTTTACAATTGCACTAACATCAACCGATTCTGGATCGAGTTTTAAAAAAAAAAAATTTTTTTTTCAGGTTTTGATGATGAATTAATGGTGGTTGATTCAAGGGTTAACTTGATTAAACATCATTTAATCACACAAATTAGCACTAATTAATCAGGGATAACTTTGTCATTTAGTAAAATAGTTGGATAAGGGGTTATCCATTTTACTTCAAGATATTCTTTTTTGTTTTGTAGTCGTAGGGCCAAAATAATTACACTAGGCCCAAAATTAGCCAGGATAATTTGTACCCCTTTATTTACATTTCTTCTGATTTCAGTTTTCCCTTCACCCTTTGGATCTGAAAAAGAATCAGACTAAGATAAGATTCAAGAGAACTCACAGGAGAAAGAGAATTCCTACATTTTCTTATTTTTTTTATTAAAGGAGAACAGTGGAATTTTGATATTTATTAAAATAAGAAACGGTTAATTATTATCCCAATACAGATTTCCTAAACCCAATACAGAAAATAATAAATTAATAGATGTTATCTTGTATACGGGTATACAAGATAACAACAACCTTAAAAAAATGATCAAATTGTGTTTAGTAAAATATAGATTCACTTATTGTAGTTGTAACAAATGACAAAAACAGACATAATCTTTTAATATAGTATTATTCTATTATATGGGATTTAAACATAATTAGATATTTATATATATATTTAATAACTATTTTTTATTACAAATATAATTTGGAAAAATCATACTAAATTTATTTAATATTGTCTCTTCTTTATTTATTTGAAAGTGAGAATAATCTTTAAAGAATGACTTAAAATAACAACCTTTAAAGAATATGGTATGGAGAATAAGAAATTAATTATCAAAGATTTATGAGCAATTTTGGTCATTTATAAAATATAGTAGGGATATAAAAGAAACATGATGCATTAAAATTAGGTGGGACCAAAGCTTTGGCTTTTAAAGCTTTTAAAAGCTCTTTTGCCTCAGCTTTTAAAAGTTCAAAATTTTTGGAACTGCTTTGGGTTAAAAGCACTTTGAAAATATTTTACCAAACACTAATATAAAGAATAATTACTATATTTGTATTTTGAAAGTGCTTTTTGGAAAGAAAAAAAACATTACCAAACCCAGCCTAAAACTGTAAAAAATGGTTGTAGCAAACAGTTTCACAAACTTATACTAGAACACTGCTGCCACGGTGGGGAGGGTCGACCGAAGAAAAACAAAACACCGCTGATTGCATAACGCGTTATACGTCCTTTTTTTGTTGGAATGTTATTTTTGAGACATAATGTGTTATGCATCCTTTGTGGTGGTTTGCATAATGGCTATGCATTCAATTTTTGAAAATTATGCCTTAAAGGATAAACACCTCCGAATTTTTCATAAAAACTCTAAATTTGATATTGTTGTTTGTACTCATTGTGTAGATCTCTTTAAAATCTTCCAACGACATAAAATTTATAAAATTTCAAGGCACGGATTTTTAGATATGTTATATTCTAGTTTGCTTGCCAATCATACCCTAAAAAAATATGATACACGAGGAGTTATAGTAATTGGACTATAAAGGAGGGGCATTTTTGATTTTTTAATAGTACCAATTTCCAATCTTTTTTATCAAATTGCACATTTGCGTTAGGCTTCATTTTACAAAAATATGGCCATAAAAAGGACTCCCTCCCTTTGGGCCCTCCGGCCAGTCGGCCCAAATAACATGATTGTTAAAGGCGAGTACCGGTATTGCTAGGGAGGGTACTAATCGTTTTTATATGGACCGCTAACACCAGTGCCCACCTTTAGAAATTGTGCAAAATAACCTCAAAAATATTTCTATCAAATAAGAAAAATTAAAATGCATCTTTTTGTTTCTTAAAAAATTTAGATAAAAGTTTAAGTGATGACAACATCATTTTTTTTTTCCTGTGATGCTTTGTCCAGCACCCAACAGAGAGCCAATAACAATTGCTGGATTAACAAAACAATTTTGAAGGCCACAAAATAAGACACTAACGTTCTGGCCTTCCCAACTTGACTTTGAGGAGATAACATTCCTGTTACAAACGAAAACTAAGTTAAAACAAAGTGAGTTCTGATGTCTTTGAATAACACTCATCTTCCTTGGACCACATGTTGATAGAGAGTTTTAGTCTGGCCATATCTTCAGTTTCAAATTCGACATTTGATTGTGGCATATATATTTTTTTGGCTCAGCTAATGGCTAGCCTAGCTCCTCCAGTGATTTCATCCTCTTTATTGTGTCTTGGATCTCCTCGCTCAAGGCAGTTGTTGGTGATAACATTCTAATAGCAGTTTCCTGCAAAGTCAACATCAATTAGACTGGTGTAGAAGTAATTGTTGTCAGAGTCCTGTATGGTGTATGCTCTTAAAATGACACCAAAGGACTTTTGATATTTGAGTAAAATAGATCATTATGAGATCTTTCCTTTCTTCTGTAGAATATTATTTAGAATGTGTTCCTAATTTATTTATTTATTTTGAGCAAAGAAGAAGATTTCATTGAAAACCAAACAAGTACAGAGACTCATGACACAGACAATGAAAACAAACTTTCAAGGCCCTTGAAGACTATACTAAGAGTCATTCTCTAAAGACAAAACTTTACTAATAACACGAAGAGGCTCATGCCACAAAGTTTGAAACCTAATACTTGTCCTAGCATATTTTACAAGGTTATCAGCTGCAAGATTATAAGATCTTTTTTGGAATATAACATTAAAAGACACATTACAGGACAAAAGGCTTTTGAGGGTTTCCTGACATTCAAGTAAAATGTTCTGATCTTCCCACTAAAAACCTTCAATAAAGCCATTGCAACACTCTACTACAGACCTTTTATCTCTTTCAACAAGAACATGGTGATGGTTTAGATCCTTGATCTGATTTAAAGCTTTAAGAAGCACCAATGATTCAGCCTGATTTACATACCTGTATCTAACTGAGAATGTCATTGCTGCCAAAAATCTCCCTGTCCAATCACGAACAATCAAGACAAATCTAGCATTAGTATTTTTAGAAATAAAAGATGCATTAATATTAATTTTAATCCAGTTAACATGCGGTTTTTTCATATATTTTTTCAACATGATTAATGCAATGCCTGTTTGGGTATGAATCCTGAATATGAATGAAGTTTAAGTAATTCATAATTCTGTGCACAACACTACTATGATGATGCTGTTTGTTTTCAAAAACTCTTTCACATTTGGATTTCCGTATTTGCCACAATGTGCAAGCAACAATATTTTCCATATGCTTATTGGCAACTTCAAGAGAGTCCTTGTTAGATAACCAAGAAATAATCCAATCCTTCAGAGATGATTGTATTGATTTTGAATGTTATAGAGCAGCTGAAACCCCAAACCATATCAAATCTGTGAAGTGACATTTGATAAACAAGTGTGTACTTGACTCTTCTTCTTGATTGCATAAAGGACATAAATTACTTACATCTTTCTTGTATTTGTTGATTCTTTGGCTAACAAGAAGAATATCCGAACAAAAATTCCATAAAAACAACTGCACTTTATCCGGAACTTCCATATGCCACAATTTTAACCAATGAGCCTCTTGAATTTGATTGTAATTATTGTTGTGATTATGCTGCCTTACAAGCTCTTTATAAGTATAACTAGTTGTAAAGTTTCCACACTAAAACTGTTGCTAAGCTTTGAACATCCCAAACTTTGTTGTTGTTATCAATGAATTCTGAAACCTTTGAATTAACATTTGTAGTGACTTGAGAGTTGCAGTTTCTTGAACTTGAATCATATGAGACTTGAAACCTCCTGTAATTGTGAGCTTTAATAGCATTGCCATCACCAACTTCCTAAATATAATGAATTTTGACTACTTGGAGACCTGTTTGTATACTCTGCCAAACCCAGTAATATTTTTATTAAAAGTATGATCAGTTAAAAGATCTTTCACTTTGAAATACCTTGCTTCCAGAATTCGTAAGAGCACTGCTTGGTTGAACTCGCAAGCGTTACTATCTCAATCTTGTTGTAAAGTTTAGTTGGCAAAACTATAAGTCTTGATTTCTACTCTATTTATAGCTAAGTCTCGGACTAGGATAATAAGTGTAGTTGAGCTCTAGACTCTACGACGTTCATCATGCAAATACGAAGAACTACTCAAGGAACTGGTGGATCTTCATCGACAAAAAGGTATGTGGAGACTTGAACTTATCTATCACTCAAAAGTATATCTATTCTATCTCCTATCTTGAGACAAAAGTCGTATTGCTATATAGACTTCGATTATACACATTTGCTATTTCGAGCCAAGTTTATCTCGCTTATCTATTTCTCGAAATATGTGTTGGTAAGTTTTCGCTTTGGCCAAGTTCATCTTTACAAGTGGCGAAAGTCATGTTGATTATTTCAATATCTTGAAAATCGCTTTGATGAAAAATAGCGTGTGAATAACCTCTATTTAACATCCTCTAAGAATGTTTCAATGATTGAAATGAGAGTTTAGAATATATAACCTTGAATGGATATAAACATTGTATGTGAACTCATACTTGTGTAAGTCCAAAATCCTTGAACCAAAGTATGCGTACTTTGTTGGTTTAGGATGTCCGGAAGCTAAGTCCGCGTACTGCCGGAAGTTCACATCCAGTGAATTTCTGCTGGAGTTTGTGAACTGAAAACAAGCTCAATCCGGGTACTTAAGTATGCGTACCGGTATGCATACTTGAGTGGGTTATTTTCTAAAAACGGTTTATTCATGAACTAAAACATATATAAACTAAGGAATGCAATCTTTGCAAACCGTGGCTATAATGTTCATGAATCGATTCGAGTGAATCAAAATGGTTTTTTCTTCGATTGTGTCTTGTATACTTCTATGAGTTCTAAGCAATTGAACAACTCTCTAACTAGTTTTTTTAAGTCATTTGAACTAGTTATGGTGAAGATGAATAAGTTTGATATGAAAGTGCTCATATGGCTAACCATTGGTTAACTATTGTTGAACCAACTAGGTGTACACGTTTAGGTACGGTTACTCAAACCTAAATGAAGTTACATTTCATGTGTGTATAACAAGCTAAGTTCGATCTAACGGTTGAAAGATATTAGCTTGAATCTAATAAGGTTTTCATCTAACGGTGAATATTGAATGCTTTACCAAGGTAACTTAGATTGCAAACCCTGATTTGGAGACTATATAAAGGAGAACTCTAGCAACTGGGAAACCTAATCCCCACACCTCCTGTGTGATACTAGTTGTATAAAATAGAGTCGATTCTCCTTTAACTTTAGGTTTCTACTGAGACCCTGTAGGTTAACGACTTAAAGACTTCATTGGGATTGTGAAGCCAGACCCAACTATTTTCTCTGTAGTTGCGTGATCTGATCTTGCTGTTTCTATCGTATTTGAGTGCAATCGTAAGATTGGCTTGAGATTAATTTCTCTGATAGGCAAGATAGAAAAGTAGCAACAAACATCTTCATCTCATCGTTTGTGATTCCACAACATCTTGTTTCGCTAGTCGATTAAGATTATTGTGAGGTGATTGATAATTCTAGGTTGTTCTTCGGGAATATAAGTCCGGGTTATCGATTGGTTCCTGTTCACCTTGATTTATCAAAATACGGAACAAAACTCGTAGGTATTTCTGTGGGAGAAAGATTTATCTATTCCTGTAGACTTTTCTGTGTGATACAGATTTGTTTATTAAAGTCTTCGACTTTGGGTCGTAGCCACTCTTAGTTGTGGGTGAGATCAGCTACGGAAATCAAGTGCGTAGTATCCTGCTGGGATCATAGACGTAAGGAGCGCAACTGTACCTTGGATCAGTGTGAGATTGATTGGGGTTCAACTACAGTCCAGACCGAAGTTAGTTTGTAGTAGGCTAGTGTCTGTAGCGGCTTAATACAGTGTGTGTTCAATCTGGACTAGGTCCTGGGGCTTTTATGCATTTGCGGTTTCCTCGTTAACAAAACTTTTGGTGTCTGTGTTATTTCTTTTCCGCATTATATTTTGTTATATAATTGAAATATCACAGGTTGTGCGTTGTATCGATCAATTGGTAAATCCAACATTTGGTTGTTGATTAAAATTGATTGATCCTTGAACATTGGTCTTTGGTACCGTTCAAGTTAGTTTTATTGTATTCAATCAGACTCGCAGATTTCTATTTGTTTGAGTTGGGATTAAATCGAAAAATTGAGATATAACTCTTTGATATACTTTTTGTTAAGATTGAGTCTGACTGTCTAGTTGATTCTCTTAAAAGTATATTGGAGTTAGTCCATACAGATTGCTAATCGAAATATTGGGTGAGGTTGTTACACCCCGCTTTTTCAGGGCCCACTTAGAATAAGGTTCATTAATCAGTCACCAAGCAAGTTTGGCAAGAACAGATATATTGAACATTTTTGAATCTTTAAGATCAAGACCTCCAAATCTCTTTTGGTTACAAAATTTAGACCAAGCTATATGATTAGCTCCTTTGCTATTTTCTTTGCACCGAAGTAAGTTATTAGAATCTTGTTTATTCTTGCCTCAAAAATACCCATTTGATAATAGCTGTCGTACTTACAGAAGCTTGAATTAGGTGGTTCCGCCTGCTTGATAAGTAAGCTGACCATGCCAAGTTTGAAGTTTGTGTTGCATTCTCTCCACATTGCTATCACAAAAAATTGTCCTTGCTTCTTGGAGTCTGCAACTGGGTACCCAAATACTTTTCATTTTTCTCAATTGGTTTCATCTGGAGAATTTTTGATATATCTTTACAAGCCTCCTTGCTAAGGTTCTTGCTGAAAAAGACACTAACTTCTCCAGATTAGGGGTGGGACATGGGTTGGTTGGGCGGGTTAGAAGGCTTGGCCGAGACAGACCCTAGTTAGCAATCCTTTGCCCATCAAACCCGTGGAACCCATGGAGGTACTGTCCAAGTCCGCTTAAGTTATGTTCCTCAAGTTTCCCGGGTTGGCCCAAATTTCGGTAGACATACGAGTTTGTTAATATGATAATAATTTTTTTTAGTAATAATAAGATTTAATTGCTCCATTTATCTTAAATTTCCAAATAACTGAAGATTATTTACAATAATATAATTTTTTTTTATATTGAATGATTAATGAGATAGACATAACTTATTTTTTCATTATTAAATTTGAAGATAATATCTAAAGTTACTCTAAATAGATAATAATACCAGTTATAAAAATAGTTTTATATAACTATATCATAGTTCTTCAGGCTGGGCGGGTTGCTTGGGTTAGAAATATTTGTGCCCATGCTTGCCCAAATTTAACCCGGGTTTGTAAAATCTATGCCCAAGCTTTCCCAAAGTTTGAAATACGCTGCCCATGTCCACCCAATGTTCGGGTTGGGCATGGGTTGGGTGGGTTAACCCAACCCAAGTCCCACCCCTACTCCAGATTCACTATTTGCCCGGAAGAAGAAGTAAATTTGTTGATAATATCTTTGAGATTAATAAAAGACCTTCCATTAGCTTTGGTGAACAAGATGCAATCATCTGCAAATAAAAGATGAGAAACTCCTGGTCCTGATGTTGCTGGCGTGCCAGGTTGAATCAGCTTTTCAAAAAAGCAGCGATACTGCTTGATGTTTTTGACAGTCAAATTAGCATTAGGCTCTGCTTCTGTGAACACATGATCACATATGGCTTTCCAGATAAACCAACAATCGCATGTATAACTTGGTAATAATTTGCGCACCCGTTTAGGATTTTCACCATACCAAGAGTTAAGCCAATTTATGAAGTTGATATTGATTCCAAATTCATTATTGTTGTTACCAAACAACCTTTACCAGACATAGATAACAAAGAGACATTTCGTCAGGAAGTGTGCCATAGTTTCCTCTCCAGAGTTGCAAGAGTTGTATATGTGATCAATGTAGTTCAGAATGCTAACAGTCTTACCACTAGTTGAGGAGGATTTCATGAGCACATTTGCTTAGAAAAAGTTTAATAGCAGAAGAATATTCATTTTCCAGATCTTATTCCAGTAAGTGTGGATTTAGTTTGAATATCATTCTTGCACTTGTTATCCATTTTTGCCTTACAAAGGTATTTGAGAGTTAAATCTCCTTTATCAGTGGATTTCTATAAAATTTAATCTTCCTCCATAACATTAAGGTTGGTATTTCAAATTGCCAAAATTTTCTCATGATTGAACCAAAGTAGTCGAAATAACTCCTCGGTCCTACTCGGTTGGGGAGCTTGGAGTGAGGAGCAATGAGTTCAGACTTAGAAATCGCCAAAACTCGGCATAATACTCAGAACCTATTTATTAGAGACTTATATATCGCTACTCATGAGTACTTGTACCTAACTAAAATTAAAAGTTTACCACTATCATGTAGTTTAATGTGTAACATTGTTATATGGAATCTGTTTATCTATCATGTTTTTAGAGGATTTTATATTTGATAACTCCATACGAGGGGTTACCAAAAAATTTCTTTTGTGATTTTTCCACATGTAAGGCTAACTCGAAAAAATTGCCAACTTGCTTTGCTCAAAATTCGGTTATCTTAGTCGCTAAAAATCGGAAATGGTTTGGAGTCAAATATTGGATCGCTCGAGTAGCGATTACTCGGCGAATAATCGGCCGAGGAGAGCGATTTTGACTGCACTGAATTACTAAACCAGGTATTCAATTTGTTATCATCCCACTCCCAGTAATCAAATATAAGGTGCTTCACCCGAATCAGATCAGTTGGACAGAATTAAAATGTATCCAACTAATGCACTTTATTTTCTTACGAGGAAGCTGGTAACGCATTGAATAGGCTGTAAAGCCAGGAGAAACCAACAAAATTAAAGCCAACAAACCCTTCAATATCGTGCCACTAGCACCCAACTAAAAAAGTCTATAGAATATCTGTCACACGTTTGACCAAGGGTCAACCTCTAAGAGTAGTAAACCACATTCTTGAGATTCACATCTTCGTATAAAAATGGAAAAATCAAAGGCTTAGATCTAAATTAGACGAACTACTTAACTGTCAACCTGAGGTGGTATCCAAGATGTTTTTTCTTTTGGGGAGAATTGCCTAATATAATAATAATTTTTCCCTCGTCTTCTAAAACGGCAAGATTCATCTCTGTTGTGGAAAATCATAAAACGAAATTTTCTCTGCCCGCGAAATATTCTCAAAGGTACGAATTAGTTTCTGAAATTTTAGTGTAGTTTGCAGTAATTATCTTCTTAAATTGACCTTTTTACATCAGAATTCTGCTTAATTTTGTTTAATTTTCACTTTCTTGAATATGAATCTCAGATTTTTTGAGATATATGGTTCCTTAAAATTTTAGGGTTGTTATTTTGGCATGAAGGTCTACCAGAGAGTGGGGATTTTTTTTTGTCTGAAATTCCTAAATTAGATTACCAATTCATTTCGAAATATAACACGAAATCAAGCGAACAAGAATAATCCCAATTATTAACGATCAGTGTAGGAAACTATATGAAAAGTGGTTTATTGAATTTAGTATCCTTAACTTTTTGAACGCTTTGATGAATTCTGAATTCTGTACAGAAAGTGAAAAACTAATTTCAATCTAGTTGTTTTAAGAACCTAACATTAGCGTGGACAAGATTTTATAGTGCGAGAACCTGAATTGCTTGTGATTTGACTTCATTATGAGGTTGAGTATATGATTTAGGTGGATTTGGGATTGGTTACTGGATTGGGGTTGTATAGAAGAGTAGTAAAAGCTCATTTGGATCTGTAGATATATTAGTTTGTGTATAATAGTGGAGTAAGTCCAATGGTAACGTAAATGAAGGTTGTATATCAAAAACAAAGAAAGAAAAGGTCTTGTCAAGTTGTTCGTTCTGTCCTTGTGCTTAGACTAAAATTTGGTTTTATTTGTCCCTCTATATGGGGTCTTGTCTCTTAAAATCTCTCGGGGTTAGTGTACTTCATATTATTGGAATTGTTTCATAGCAACATGATACACGAATTCGATTCATTATCATCTTTTCATTCAGCAAGAATTTATTTATTTTTCCCTTTAGGAGCTTGAACTGCTAATTTTGTTAGGGGAATCATTTTCTTGTAAGATGTTGTGAATACAAATTTACATGTCCAGAACTTAGCATCCCCAACCAACTCTTAAGTAGAAAGAGAGATCTGCTGCTGCAAGTAAGCATCTTTGAGAATTGTACTTTGCAGGTTTGACACATACACAACATTACGAGGGCTATGGATGAGATTACTAGTACTGAGGTAACCAGTATTATTAGCAATATCGATACAAGTGATCGGGATGCTGAGTCAGATAATTACCTGCATGAAATAGTTTCTTCCACTGGTGAGGCGATGAGGGAGTCAGTCAGTGCTGGTGAAGTTTTGATTAGGCTGGAACTTGATTTAGCATATTCTGCTGAGAAGTTGTTGAATCTAGACATCCTTTTGATGCATGTGTCTGCTAAAGAAAGTGATTACGAGGCTTTGACCCCAGAGGACGACAGTGTCTGGGCTGATTCTGCTGCTGACAAGGGTCTACAATTTGTTCTCTTGTCCGGTATACTAGATACAGAGGTGAGGGAGATTCAGAGTTTCATGGCTTCACTCCAAACTGAGATAGTGTATGCTCGCCAAAAAGTATGTTCTTGCGATCGTGACAATGACTCTTTTGAGGAGATGGAAGAGAAGTTGAAGGACTTAGAGAAGTCATTCAAGCAGTCAGAAAACATAGTCACGGATATGAGGCTGCAGTCTGCCAAGTTCCAAAGGATCATATTATCT
Source organism: Papaver atlanticum (assembly GCA_023531105.1). NCBI lineage: Eukaryota > Viridiplantae > Streptophyta > Magnoliopsida > Ranunculales > Papaveraceae > Papaver > Papaver atlanticum. Next base: position 8,849,766 of record JAJJMB010012161.1, read on the forward strand.
TTCGGTGAGGAGGAGAACAGTAAGTTGTAAATTTCTTCGTCAATCCTAGGTTCCTAACCTGAAAAATTGTGTGATGGATATAGAAGGTTTAATTGTTCTTTGGTGCATTCATCTTGACAGGGAATAACAGCACGGATGCGTATTTTGCAGAAAATGATCAATTTTCCCCTACAAGTACAAAATTAAAGATGCAAACTGCTGAACAACAAAGACATATTTTAAGAATGCTGGAGAAATCTCTGGCAAGAGAGTTAGATATGGAAAAGAAGTTATCAGATTCAAGAAATAGTGAAGAAGAATTACGTAGAAAGCTACACACAGCAGAACATGAATTATTATGCATGGAGGAAGCAGCAGAGGTTAGTTTTGAGAGGTTGTTTGAGGCGGAAAATGCGGCAGTAGTACTGATGGGCATTTCAAAACAAATTCTGGGACAGCTCCAACTCCTTCAGTTCAATATGAATGGTTCAGTTCAACGAGAAGAACAGATGGGGAATGAACTTGCAAATATAGCGGAGCAGTTGAAAACCCTGGAAATGAGTAGCTCGGAACTTGATAAATCACTTTCAATACAGACTAACACTTCAAAAATCAGCTTGATGGAAGCTGAAGAGAAATATAATTGTGCTGGTTCTGAAGCCCTCGTTTTAAAGGAAAAGGTACACACGCTAGAGGAAAAGGTGAAAGAATCTGAAATTCAGCTGGAAAATGCGAAGGCTTCCATTGAAGAAAGTGAAGAGCACACCCTTGAATTATGTGCTGAAATCACTGAAATGGAAAACCAAATTGAGGATCTGAAGAAAAATATCTCAGGTGTGGAGAGTAAAGCCGAGAATTTAGAAGCCAAGTGTAAATTGTTATCAGAGATTAACTTGGAACTTAACGAAGAGTTGGGTTTATTCAAAAATAATGTTAATAATACGGAAAAGGTGAGCTTTCTAGAGAAGCAGCTGAATGAATCTGACATTCAGTTACAGCATGCAAGGGCATCAGCTGAAGCAAGTTATGAGAAGCAGAGCATGTTAAATTCTGCAATCAGAGATATGGAAGACGTAATTGAGGACCTGAAATCGAAGGTTGCAAAGGCTGAAAATAGGGCTCTAAGTGCGGAAGTGAAGTGTACCATGTTATCTGAAACTAATATGGAACTTAATGAAGAACTGACCTTTTTGAGGGGTAGAACAGAATGTCTTGAGACATCCTTGCATCAAGGTGATGAAGCAAAAGCTGCAACAGCAAAAGATATAAGTATCAGGACAAAACTAATTACTGACCTGGTGTTGCAGTTAGCGTTTGAAAGGGAGCGCCTGAAGAAGCAGGTTTTTACCTAAATTTTCTTGCTATTTCATTTATTTCTTGAACTTAACCAACTTCATTGGGTTTACTTTCCAAGCTGTAATTCTTTTTTTTCAATTTAAATTTTCTTGTTCAGCATCTTTCATTGACTGAACCTGGTTCGCTTATCGACCTCTTTATTGACAGGAGAGGCAATAGTGAAGCCGAAACTTTGTTTTTCTGTCACCCTAATTATGCCTTTTAAATGCAGATAACTTCATTAACAAGAGCAAATAGAGTCTTGGCTGAGAAATCTTCAGAAAGAAAGAATGATTCATCTACAGTTGCAAGCCATGCAAAAAACAAAATCACCGAAGAACCCTCTCCAATGGAAAGGGTTGGTGATGCAACTAGATCCTCCAACACATCCGAGGAAGAAGTACCCCAGTCTTTTGCGAGCCACTATGAGGTAGGTTCTTTGTTCCATTTATTTGCTACAGGTGAATTTTAGATCTTGGCAATGAGCAACTGTCCTTCAGGATGCCCTGAAACCCCTTTTAAGTATTGTCAAAGATCTGGATCAGCTTACTGAACTTGTCAATTCATAGTTAGTGAAGCAAGATCTGTAAGGTAAATCTGGGTCGACATATACATATATAACTATGCCAGAAATGCTGACTGAGTAATAATGAAGTTAGCAACAAAAAAAAGTACTCTATTTTAGAAAATAAGATTTATTAGGAGACCTTTCTTATTATTGACTGAAGTCTAAATATAAAAATAAAACAGTATCACTAGTACTAATTCCTCTGAACCTACAAAATTTAGTATATTCTGCACCTAGATGCATTTGCTTTTGGATGATAATATTTTGGGACTTTACCTCCTCTCTTTCTCATATATTGTAGATCTGCCTTTTTTTTTTGTGCTGAACTTGACATACATGAAAATTTTAATGTGAAGAAAAGCACAGAAATTTTTAGTCATTTCATATCGTTATTCGGCCAAATACTAGGTCTGTTCAGGGCTCCTTATTCTTATATCATGTTTAGTAAGAGAAACGGTTTCCCCTTCCCCTTGCGGGACTTCCCTTTACCCTAGCCCTAGGTAGCTTCCCGTTCTTGCTTATCAGGTATTAAGACAAAGGCTGTTTTGTCATTAGCTTTCCCTTTTGTGAGTATTTGGTTCCTGGCTAAGATGCCTCCAACTCTCTAATCTCATTATAACCGAGGATAGTAGATGTATAGCTAGTGCCTGCTTGCCTATCCTTTGGACCTTTCTCTATTCAATGATATTTTAGTGAGAATCTTACGGAGTAGCCACCTATCACTCAACTTTAATCTCTTTCAATTTCCTGACTCCGTGTCAGAGTGGTTCTGGGTCTAGAATAATCTCAATCAAGGTTGTTAAATTGTGTATCATTTTTAAGAATCAAGTCGTATGTTGAATTGTGAATTGAAGATTAATGGTAAATCTCTAAATACACATATACATATTGGAGTTATAGATTAATAAGATCAATAACAGTGGTTGGGCACTTAATTAAGTGGACATGGCTCTTGAGTTCGAATCTTGTGCTTTTGCACGAGTCAAAATGTCTTCCAAAGTTTATTTTTGATAAAAATTACTTGGAAAGCACAGATTTAGACTTGTCTGACATATGAATCGGTGTGGATCCCACGAGTCAAAATGTGAATCGTAAGATTCACAGTAGATTCTGTTCATAGTTGGGATTCAAATCGTTTGGGAAAATTTTGTAGCGAATCGCAAGAGTCAAATTGTGAATAGTAAGATTTGAAAAATTATGATCTCAATTCTGAAAATTTTAAATTGGATTGAGTGGATATATTTCCATGCTAAGTAGACCAGTTTTGAGATATAATTTGAAGGTCAACAGATTAGCCGCTTTAGTTAATGATATAATATATGTTTTGTTTTGAGAAAGAAAATGATCATCTTATGTTTCAGCTTAAGAAAAGAAGGGTCTATTTTTCTCCTATCCATCTCACCTCCCAACACACGCACACGCACACCACCACCTACCACCCACCCACCCCAAACAATGTGTGAATTAATCGCTTATTTCTATCAGGTTTTCTTTTTTTAACTTTTAACATCATCTCCAGAAAGATGATCCTGTGAGTAGCAGAATCTCTAAAAACTTATGTTTTTCTGAGAAAATTTGTTAACTGCTCTTTATATAATAACCAGAGCTCCCCCTAGATTGCTTAGGATTATTGATATATTTTAATTCTGTGTATTTATTACATTTTATTGCAAACCGAGAATTAGTCATACTTTAACAAATCATGTGCCCTTTTCTTTATTCTTATCTTCTATAATTTTTCAGGTAAAGGAGCCATCAGTCTCTAACAGTGTAATTGTTGAGCCTGTTGTTTGCGAAGAGGATGATGATGCTATCGACACTGTTAGGACAGTAGATGCAACTCAGCTTAGCTTCAAATACTATCTCCTGGCAATTCTAGTCTTCTTTATATCAGTATTAGTCGTTTATCTCTCTCAACAAGAAAAGGGACAGTTTTGAAATATCTGGAAAGAATTTATCATCTGCATATCCCATGGAATATACAAAAGTTGCACAGAACACCACGGTAACATCTCGGTATTGATGGGTGTCTGCCACTTTTTGGTTACGGCACTGTCAAACAAACCCTTTTCTTTTTTGTTTTCCCTTTTTTGCAGATGTTTCTTTGCTTTTATGAATAGAAAATTCCAGAATGTATGATGTAGGAATTTTCCAATTTACAGTAGCTCATGTTTTTCTGATGTAGTTTGTAAGATAAGCAATTTCTTTTAAATCCATGTTTTTCTGTTGTAGTTTGTATGATGAGCAAAGTTCTATTGAATTTTTTCTTTTAATCAATTTCTTGCAGTTTCAATTGAACTTTTGAAACATACTCATAGTCATGGAGTAATCCATTTTAACTTAGGAAGTAGCTCTCCCTAGGACTACCTAGTCATGGAGAAACCTACAATTCATTACAGTTACATTATAGTGAGTTGAATTTTGTGGCACTTTTAAATGAAGGAGTCACCACTGTGGCGATGTTTACCCTCCCAGAGCTTACAAAAACAACCATGACAGGTTTTTTTTTTTTTTAGGAGTTTTAAGTGATTTGATCGCTGATCTTCTAGCGATTGAACATTGATATTGCTAGGAGCATGGTTTTAAAAAGCGTTACGTCTCGCGCTTTAATACCCGCTTTTTTGCGCTTCACCTCCAATTTTTTGATCGGTAAAGAATTTGGTGCTGGCGAGATTCGAACTCAGGTCACTGGTATCATCACCCGCTATACTACAGTGGCACCAGCTCACCTCCAAAACGCCTTGGAACTTACGCTTTGCTTATAGATTTTCTTTGTCAGTTTTTTTGGGGATTTAAAGCCCCAAAACAGGCTTTAGACGTCTGTTTAGCGTTTCTATAACTTGAAGTAATATTAAAAAACCCTCGACTATTATCTCATTTAGCTACTTGTTTTAAACATTTCTTTTCCCTTTTTTTTTTTGAAAGAGTAGTTCTTTATTTAGGAACGCCGATCGAATCATTCGTTACAATTACATTTACCAAGTTTGGGCATGTATTGTCCTAGATACATGTATGTATATGCTCTCCTACATGTAGTTGTTGTTGAGTCGCAAGGTTTGCCAGTCCCATCTGCCGCTTGATTCGCCTCTCTGTACGTGGGTACAATAGCAAACTGTCCAATTTGTTGTAGATGGTCTTGTATTTCCATGATCATGTTACAAATGATCCATGGTGGTTGTAAGTTTCCCTTCTTCAACAGTGTCGACAGCCAGTATGAAAGCCCAAGTTTCCGATCCATTATCGTAGCTATCCCGATTGGTGCAGCCATAACCATTATCACATTTCCTTATGAGTTTATACAAATCTAACCTGCTCCTGCAATCTCTGGTGGCCGTCCCCGTTTGCCTTTGCTTGCGCCATATGAGTTAATTTCCAGCCACTGGTTCGGTGGTGGATGCCATCTAACCTATATGATATTCGGATTCCTCCCACAATTCTTGTGCCATTGTTGGTGTTGGGGCTCCGATGGAATGTTTATAATGTGGGCAGAGGCTTATTTATATTCTTGGCTGAGCAGTAAGGCAATTTGGAATGTATGTTGTGCAGTCTGGATGTTGTTATTGTATACTCTTGCATTTCTTGCCAGCCAAATATTCCAAATTGTATAACAACAAATTGTAAATGCTTCTTTCTTCGTCGAAATCTACGTGAACGAATTTATTGTTGTTGTGTGGTTTCTTCCTCCTTGCTGATGTGGCTGATAATTTTCCGTGTGTATGTCTCCCATTGGTTGCCGACAAATAGTATTCGGTATTGGATGTGGTGGTAGATCAGTCTGTTGTACGGGTCATTTTTATCATTGTGTTGGTTTAGATGTGAACATAACAGCGTCTATGTCCATGTTTGTCTTGCCTTATCGCATTCAAATAGGCAATGTTGGATTGATTCTGGGTGTTGATGACATATTGGGAAATTATCGGTACTGTTGATGCTTCTAGTATGGAGGGTTTGAAAGGTTGGTAATCCTGTATGGCTGACTTTCCATAGGAAAAGTCTGAGTTTTTGCAGACACTTAGCTTGCCATTCTTTTTTGTATTCTTGCACATTAAAAGTGGGGTTGTTCGACTGGTGGTTATTGGTATTGTTTTGGTGGTTATTGGTTATTGGTATTGTCTTGATAATACCTCATATCCACTTTTAGCCGTGTAATGTCCACTCTTCGAGTGTGGCCAAACTGGTTTATCCGGGATTGGTGTCCTTGGTATGTGAATGCATCTGACCGCGTTGGCTACTGGCTGTGTAAAGATTTGGTGTAAAAGATGTATGTTCCAATTGAAAGAGTAGGGTTTGATTAACGTACTGACCAAGTTATCGCCTATATCTCCCGGTGTCGATGTATTTGCATGCATGGGGATCCAGTTTTCTTTGATTGTGGTTGATTTTCCATCTCCAATCTGAATGGCATAGTTCCTCTGCACAAAAGAAGCCACTTTGTATATGTTTTCCAAGTAGGACTTGCTGAATCAAGAGGTTTCAGTGTATCCGTTAGTATTGACTTATGTTGTAGGTATTTTGCACGATACATGTTATTGCATAGTGTCTCCGGCTTTGCATGCATCCGCCATACTCTTTTGCCAAGTAAGGCAAAATTGTGTTTTCTTGTATTTTTGATTCCCAATCCTCCTTGGCTGATCGGTAGGTTGATCTTATCTTTCCCTATCGTATGCATTTTCCTTATGTTTTTGTCATACCCCCAGAATAAATTCCTTGCAATCTTGTCCATTTTGTGGTGGACATGGACCCTAAGTAATTGGGTTTGCATTACATGGTTTACTGTTGGGATTAGGGAAGATTTAATGAGTAGCCATCTACCTGCTTGGTTGAGACACTTATCCATACATCCTTTAGCATTTCTTTCCATTCTTTGTAAGAGTTGAGCAAAAATAGGTGACGAATTCCTCCCTTGTTTGAACTGCACTCCTAAATATTTAGGTGGGTTATGGGTTGTTGGGATGTTGAAGGTGTTTGTCAGCCAGTTTAAAGTGCTCTGATGTAAGTTTGGGTGATGGATTAACATTAATTTTTTGTGTGTTGATCATTTGGCCTGCCGAAGTGGAGTAGGAGTGTAAAATGTTGTTGAGGCTATCACAAGTAGTTTGGTCTGCCGAGCAGGTAGTGAGGAGATCATCTGCATACATCAAGTGAAGAATTGGTTGTTCCTTTGTTGAAATGCTCAATCCTTTCAATTTCGCATGGTTTTCCAATCTTGCTAGATTGGTTGATATGATTTCTGCATAAATAATGAAGATGTATGGTGATAGGAGGTCTCCCTGTCTGAGCCCCCTCTTGGGATGAATGTGACTGTGGTGTGACATTTATGTCCACTGAGTACGTAGCAGTAGTTATGCACAACATCACATATTCTATGAACTTTCGTGGAAATCCCAGAAATATCAGAGTTTGTCTCGCAAAACCCCAATCTAGACTATCATATGCTTTTTTGATGTCTAACTTCAAAGCTATTTTTGGGTTCTTTGTAGGAGTTGAAAGTTCTGATATGGTGGAAAATTTATGTTGCAATGGCCATGTTATCATGTATGGCTCTATTTGGTACAAATGCACTTTGGTATGGGCTAATCATGAATTGGAGCATGGGTCGTAATCTATCGATGAGAAGTTTTGAGATGACTTTATAGACCAAACACATAGTCCAATTGGTCTATACTCACTTGGTTTTGTAGGGCTATCTGTTTTTGGGATTAGGGTGATATGTGTGTGGTTGAAATATGTTGCTAGTTCAACCTTTTCAAAGAAATTGCACACTAAACCTATAATTTGTGGTTTTGTAGTTTCCCAATAAACCTTAAAGAACTTACTTGTGTAACCGTATGGTCTTGGAGCTTTCTCTGAACCAATACTCAGCAAGGCTTTGTGGATTTCCTCAGCTGTTGGGGATCTCATTAGTTTGTGCAATGATGGCTTGAGATTCTAGGTGAGAAGTTGCTGAACAAGTCCATGTTTATAATTGTTGGAGCTGCATTGTATTGTTTTTCAAAGTGGTTCACTTCCATAAGAATTGCCTAATTCTTATAAGTGTTTGAAGTTTCTAGAGTTTTTTGAAGATCTTCTGCATTCTCTGCCCTACTGAGTTATGAAGATGCTTCTCTTAATATATCTTCCTATATGCAGATTTGACTGAAAAACACCCCTTTATCGAGGGTCTATATTAGTCTATCTTCACAGTTATGATGAATGGAGATGTTGAGAATCTTTCTCGCAGTTTCATCATAAAAAAGGTCTTGAATGAGACTGACATTCCAAGTGGTAGTGTTGGGGATGAAAAGCTGACATACATAAGAATATTGTTGTGGGTTTAATGCACTTTGTTTAGGAACTGGAGGATCTTGAGAATCGGGAATCCAAGAGTGATTCCAGATAGTATTTTGAAACCATTACCCAAACACCGTTGACTAAGTCTCTCAAGAAAGTGCATCTCGGAGCTAATGCTCCTCCATGACCATGTAGACTTTGCAGAATGTTGGAGATTGAAAAGCCGACCATCTGCAAAGTATTTGGCCCGTAAAGATCTGCTGCAAATGGATGAATCATCTGGGTACGATTTTCATGTTGATTTAGCTAATAAAGCTCTGTTAAATGTATGGAGATCACGAAAATCCTGGCCTCTTTCTTATATAGGTTTAGAGAGGTTAATCCAAGAAATAACATCTCCTCCCTTGTTTGTTTTTTTATTTCTCTAGAATGCTTTCTGTGTAGGGCTCATGTTAGAAATTTTGTTTGTCGGTAATTTGAAACATCTCATATGGTGTACTGGAATAGCGTTGGTGACGCTTTTTACCATAACGATTCTAGCTGCTTCAGACATGTTAATGCTTCCGTATTTCGTAAATTTTCCAACCATTTTTTCATTGAGAATGAAATATTTTTCCTTATGCCTACAAAGAAAGGTAATCCGAGATATCTTTATTCACTCACTAGTGATAACACATGTGCGATGCACATGCTTGAAATTGACTCATCCAACAATATTACATTTGAAAGCAATGAAGTTTTTTGCGTAAAATAAAAATTTACTATTCTTATTTGTACTCGTTACATAGCTAATTAAAAGAGATTTTCAAATATATAAATTTTATAAAAATCCGGTATATTTTGAAAGATATAAAGTTTTTGAAATTTTTGATCTATTTTTAAAAACAATAGCATTTCTGTAAATATGTACGTTTCTAGTGGCTTTTTTAATCTGGTGTTATTTAATATACATTTCTACCCTTAATTTTTATTGAAATTACATGATATAATAGAGCTTAGTAATCAAAAATGAGGACAACTTAGTAATTTAGGGGGTCTCATACCAAAAATGCCTCTTTTCTTTATATTAGTATATATAAGATAAGATAAGATGTTCATCTCACGTACCTGCAATGTGCCACTAATATCTTGACAACAAGCTGGGTCCATATTTTTACTGAAGTACACGACAGACTTGATGAAATTTATCAATTTATGAGCTGAAATTTTCGATTTGCTTTACAGAATAAGATACAGTCGTCTGTGAAAAGTAAGTGATTAATTTTAGGAGATGGAATAAAGATCTTCATACATGTTAATTGTTTCTTCACAGTGATTCATCATTCTTGAAAAATCCTTCATTGATAGGATAAAACATAAGGGGATAAAGGATCCCCTTGTCTTATACCTCTTGTAGTTTTGAATGCCATAATCTAAAAACCATTGCGCATAATTTCTGTTGGGGTAGTGCTTATACATTAATGGACGAGCTAAAAAAATCTGTCTCCAAAACCAAACTTCTTTAAAAGTTTAAAAAAAAAAAAAAACCATTTCCATTAGTCGAAGGCCTTCGACATGTCCATCTTCAAAGCTAAGTGACTGGTTATTCTACCTTTCCTCTTCATATATTGCATAATTTCTTACGCACATTTTCATAGATTATTCTTCCTAGAATATAAGCAGATTGCATTAGAGAAATAATATTGACTAAGTGTTTCCTTAATTGGAGAGCTATAATGTTTGAAATAAGTTTATATATTGTATTACATAAAGCTATGAGACGAAAATCTTCTGGATTATGAGATGTTTTAGACTTGGGAGTCAGAGATATTTTTTTGCTATTTAATTTCTTTAGAAAAAATCCGAGTGGAAAAAAGCTTGCACCGTTTTACTAAACATCGAACTTAACTACCTACTACAGTGTTTGATAAAACCCCGGCGAAAAGCTATCCGGACCAGGAGATGTCCAAGGATCTATTGTTGATAGAGCATGAGAAATTTCCACATCCGTTGGGATATTAATGAGTTTTTTGTTGTCTTCTTCCGTGATATATGTCGCTATGTGCTGAAAAAAAGTGATAACAATCTGCTGGATTGGTAGTTATGCTAATTTTTTCGGAAATGAGTGACTAACAGCTGCTTCAAGGAGTCCCTATCCTGACACCAAGTACCACCCGAAGCTTGAAGTGAATCAATTATGTTTTTTTTTTCCTTTGGTTTGCTCCGATGTGGAAATATTTTGATTTTCTATCCATGTCATTATAATACTGATCTTTAACTTTTTGTTTGTTTGTGCTGGCTTGGATTTCATTGATTATATTTCATTCTCAACTTTCATTGCTTCAAAAGTGTTATTACCATTTATATCGTTTGCTTGAAGTACATTCAATTCCTGTTGAAGCTCAGAGATTCTAGATTAAATATGCCTAAAATATTCTTACTCCATTTGGATAGGTGATGCCTAGCATTCGAGAGTTTATTTGTGAGGACAAATGCTGCAGAACCTATAGAGTTAGTTTGCCAGGCACTTATAATTTCATTAGCACATGTTTCATTTTGTAACCAATGCTCGAAAAACTTCAAGTTTTTTCCCCTACTGTTACTTTGATTGTAAAGATCTAATAAAATATGAGAATGGTCTGAGTCATTTTGGGATAAATGGTGAAAGGTAGCTTCCGGGTAACTCATGGGCCATTCTCTATTAATTGGAGCCCTATCAAATTTTGATTTGACTCTGCCTGTACCTTGACTATTACTAGTCCAAATGAATGGGTTTCCACTAAAACCCATGTCGGAAAAATCTGATTCTCTAATAAGATAAAGTACATCAGGGGGAGTTGTAGAAGCTGGAGGATTATTTCTTTCGGAAAAGTTCATAGTTATGATTAGGTCACCAAAAAAAAACCAAGGTATGGAGATAGATCTGCTAAGGTTTCCAATGTAGGTCCATTGGTCAATTTGTTTATTTCTATATGGAGTTCCATAAACATATGACAGAAACCGCCCCCCTTGGCTGAGTCATTACACATAATAGCATGTATCATTTTCTCAGAAGATTGAACAATATCAACACTACAACCATCTTTCCAGGGTACCTAATGAAGGGTCAAAACAATTGTTTGGAAGTCTAAGGGAACTTGTACGCTTTAGAATTTTATCATCCCTGATCTTAGTTTGTGAGAGGAAGATGAAATCTAGATTATTAAGGGAGTTTATATAATATAAATGGTCTCTGGTTTCTTTTCCTAACAAACTTTGATAGTTCCAGCTAATGATTTTCATTGAATTTATTATTTTAGGACTATTGTACTAAGAAGTAGTATGAAAACTAGCAGAAACAGTATGTAGGAAGAAAAATACGATCAATTATAGAGGATCTTTTAACACTAAGACATATGGGGAAAAAATATTATAAAGAAAATCGCATAAATCAGAATAGAGATTTTGAGAAAGGATTTTCAAGATTACCAGAATTGCAGATGTGTCCTTATTCATATCGGTAAGCTTTTTTGTACCAATTACACGATTCTCATTTTCATCTTCTTTAATTCCTTCAATGTGATATGATTGAGTAGTGTTGCCATTAATATTATTATTGTTATTCTAGTTACCTATATGAGTGGCCAAAACAACAATTTTCAGTGTTGGAGCATTATCATTTGTGGTAACAGGTTGGCTTCTAGCTCTTTTGTTATTTCTAGTTTCTTCAGCATCAATTGTGATATCTTCGATATTCTCATCTCCTTCAGCTAATTCTTCATTCGCTTTATCATGGATGTGCTCATCTTCCATCTGCTTGTAGTGATCTTCATACTTCTCTATAGTCGTGGCTTTGAATTTTAAAGCTTTAAAAACTTCTTCACAGGTATACTCATTGTGATCCAAGCGTAATATTGATCACAGAGTTTGTGCGGTTGCTTCATCCAGTGGTATCTTATCCATGTGCCTCACTAGAGTTAGTATTCCACCACTCTACTCTCTTTAATGGTTTCTTCAAATCAACTTCCACTCTATCATTAATCATATTACCATATCTGGGTCTGCATCTTTGGATTGGTGGATATTTTCTTTCCAAGGTCTACGATGGATTTACCAACAACAGTTACATGTTGGTACTCTAACAATAGATACTTAAACTAGATATTCCATTATTTCTTGGTAAAGATCCATTTATCATATAGCAGGGTTGTTGTATAAACTTGCAGCGCTAGTGGATATCCTAGTACATCCCACAATGATTTCTTAATAATATCATTCATATCTTTCTTTGATGTAAACTTAAAAACATAAAGATGATTACCAATAACTCTCGCTTCTTCTCGTTTATACTTTTTCCAGAGAAGCTTTAACACTTCTTTAACATCAGCAGTTTCTACATCAACCGCAGTCATGAGCTTGCCGATCAAAATGTTTGACCAAGCATCCGCATCTTCGCTAATATTTTTTGAAGATCCAATAACACCTCTTGACTAGAATGACAAGAGATTTCCTTAGATTTGCATATTTCATTTGTTCAGTAATTTCTTTGAATTCATTACCTGTTGAAGATTCCATAACTGAATGATTAGATTCAAGCTAATATCTTTCGACCATTAGATTGACTTAGCGTGTTACACACAAATGAAATGTACCTATATTTAGATATGGGTAACCGTACCTAAACGTGTACACTTGGTTGGCTCAACAATGATTAACCGAAGTTAGCCATATGAACACTTTCATATCAACCTTGTTCATCTTAATCACAACTAGTTCAAATGATTCAAATGAAACTAGTTATAAAGTTGTTCAATTGTTTATATTATCATAGAAGTATACAAGTCACAATTGAAGCAAAATCGGTTTTTATTCACTCGAATCAATTCATGAACATCATAGCCACGGTTTGCAAAGATTGCATTCCTTATTATATAATGTATTTGTTCATGTGTATGTAAACATACATAACCGATTTTAGAACTTAACTCACTGAAGTATGCAAATGGGTACGCATACCTAAGTTCCCGGACTTGGTCTTGTTCGCCAGCATGCAAACGGGTACGCATATTGTCGTTCATGACCGAACTCAGTTGAAATCAGTATGCATACGGGTACGCATACTATAGTTCCCGGACTGAATGAGGGTGATGATATTTAATATACATTAAGTATAAGAGAATATCTAAAGTTGTTGTAACAAGAAAATTTTGTTTCCTATAGTACTGCTAGAGATGACCAATAAAAAAGAAATGAATTGAATTAAGATAATGAGGATAATTATTTTCCGAATGGTAACTAGGTGGCCTATATCACGGGCGAGGACTGGGGGGACCCAAAATTTGAATTTATTGAATTTGAAGGAGAAGAGAATTGGTTGGTTGACTGAAAACATGACTCATGGGGTTAAAAGCATGATGCTTAACCTGGCAATGATGATTATATATACTGAAAATTTGATCATATATACCGGAACATACTTTTTAGGATTAGTATTGAACTGTTGATTTGCAATATTATGTGGTTTAGTAATACTACCATTGGCAAATTGTTGAATTTGACAACATTGTCGCAAGAATAATGTTTAAGTTGTATGCAAAAATCCAATAATGGATATCACCCATCTCTTGAATCAAAATACCTGCAAAAAACATATCAGTTTTCCATCAAAAAGAAAAGAAGAAACGCAAAGAAAAAACATTGTCACATGTGATGATATTTCAGCAAATAAAATAGAAAAGTTTTTAAGTTATAACAATGTTTTTAAAGAAAAAACAACATCAAAAATTAAGAAAAATAAGAAAAACTTAACATAGCCAGATAAAGTAGAGTAAATAATAAATCAAGATAAAAGAAATCAAGGAGAAGTTAGTATAGCATGACAGGAATCAAGATCCAGGATTCAGAAAAAGATGATTAGAAAGAAACTGAGTTAACTTAGTATTTTCACATAATTTGTAGAGATGATGACTCTGTATTTTCGGGTATTAGCTAGTTTTACCCCTAAATGTGTCACACTCAATATGCCTCAGATCTTCAACATGTATGCCCTGAATCAATCTTCAAGATGCATAAGAGAGAAGAAAAAAACTACAATAGTTTGAGGAGATATTATATCATTTGCATCACTTTCTTTTCTATTTATTGTATTTTTTATTTTTTTTGAACATCAGAGCATCACCCATTAGCACCCCACCTCTATTGATTCGAGAAAAAAAGAGCATATGGTAGACCTCTAGAACCTCACAACACCGCGCCTCTATTGACTCGAAAAAAAGAGCCCATGGTGGACCTCTAGAACCTCACAGCACCGCGCCTTTATTGACTCGAAAAAAAATGAGCCCATGGTAGAACTCTAGAACCAATGAGGTAAAACAAGATATGCCAATTAGAGAACATACATTTTTCAACAACAACGTCTATAATCAAAAGACAAAAGTAAAAACTATTATAATCCCCTTACAAGCACATGTAATTTGGTAACGAAAGAAAGAAAAATCCCCTGGTCCAATGTGTAATTAAATTTGTTTAAATGTTTCTTTTTTTCTTTTCTTTTCTTTTATGTCTTTTTGTTTGGCTTCATGCCAAAACGTTATTGCACATGTTGATGATAAATGGAGAGTGGTGGAAGAGATGAAGGTTGTTAGGGTTTATAATGAGTGTGGAAGGTTGATAATCCTCGTCTAAGTCAAGATAATGTTTGTTTGAAGACTTCTTCAGTCAAAGAAGAGAGATCAGGGTCGGTAGTAAGGAGAGAAGTTAAAAGAGATGAGATCATATTTTTTAATTACAGAGAGTTGCAGAAAGAAAACTCTATGATGGAAAAGTCTGTAGCTGGGCCATTGTTCTGAACTTATGAACTAATTTTAGAGTGACAGATTATTGGTCTGCATACCCTATTCTAAAGTAGGTAAGATCCGTGATAATAGAAATAGCTAAGTATAGATCGATGAGTCGGGTCTATCCTCGAGGAATATTTGTAGTTATGTTATTCAACCTAGACAGTTTCCCTCGTCAGTAAAGTTCTTACAACAATTGTTTTTGATGAACTCAGATCTTAGAATATATATCATTTGAAGACTTTGTCTTGATCAAATTCAGATCTTAAAGTTTTGAGATCATACGAGGTTGACTTTGTATTTAAAATCTTGAATATGGATTTTATGAAAACTAATTTGTGCAGTATGAAGATATGAACATATTGATTGTACAAGGTTTGTCTATACAGGTTCATGAATAGAAAAAGCTTGTGGTGTACTAAGTACCCTCTCATTCTCACTAAGAGCAACCACTATGGTGAGCCTATGCTAATCTATATTTAGGGTTCCTGGCTTAGGAGGAGAAGAAAGCAACCACCATAACTCTAGGTTATGAGGATTTGTATCTATAGAGGCCATGAGGATTTTTTTCTATAGAAAAGGCTCGTGTTTTCCATCATTTCTCTCTCTTTTCTCCATCTTCTTATCACTCTGAAAAGGGTCGTGGTTTCCCTTTTTGATCTTGAAGGTATTCCAAAAGGAATTTTCACTTGTCATTAACAAGGTTTCTTCCCTACTCAAAGGTGGTTTTTTGATTTTCATCCTTAAATGAATCTAGTTACAAAACTAAACAAAGAAAATTATTTTAACTAAGAGTTTTCATTAATTAAAATAACAACTACATTACAAATTCAATTAAATAAAGATTAAGCTAAGATTTTTTTTAAAGGGAGAACAAAAAACACCTGAGGTAAGCGAAAATCGTATCTGACTTACTGACTAGGACATAGTCTAACATGTGCCAATGTTTCCCTATAAACACAACCGTCACACACGTATCTCCCCACCGCAACCAAACCTCTGACTGGTGAGAATATGTGTTGACTCTTCTCCTATATATATATATATATTTTTTTTTTAAATTTTTTTGGAAAGAAAACAAGTTCAACCATTAAATAGTATATAAGTCGATATTGTTTTCTTAGTCGCAGTGTATATTTGGATTTAGATAGATATAGATATAAGAGATAATAAAAGATTTGTCTGATTTGTATCCTGCCATTAATAATCCATTATGTTGTCTATGATGATGACACATGGAGAAACAAATTAATCAATCACCATTAAAGCCTTTTTTTTTTTTTTTTTTTTTTTTGTCTCATAAATCTTGTACGTACTTGTAAACACAACATACTTACCAGATGATACAAGGATTTGAGTCTACATTGAACCAGTTTTCTGTAAGTTATTTGAGAAGGATATTCAAGTTGGGAATCTTATAAGAGTACTGGCAAAAAACAATGAGAGTACGTGGAGTGTATGAAGGTTTTGTATAAACCAACAAGCATCATCTAGACTTTTTTATCTCCTCGACAAGGTGGAATTGATGCTGTGGATTTCGTTGATTTGAATGGTTTTACATTGTCAATAAGAAATTTAACAGAGAAAGAATGGCATGACAGTAATGCTGCGAGTTTCAATGTAGAAGGTAGAAGGCTTTGATTCTGTGCTCAACCAGTATCCCTAAACATCAGATTCCCAATAAATTCATGGATAATCTCGATGCACATTTGGTTACTCTAATTTAGGTATTCGATGACGATGAGTTGGTCTTCATGGTGTTGGTGGTCAAGTTAATGGCGGACGCGGTGTTGCAAATATTTGGGCCTTGGATAGTTATGATGCCTTTTATGTGATCAATGTGTACTATTCAGGAAGGGTAGTTTTGTCTAAGTTAGAGCGATACATTGACTAGGTCTTGATTAGCGAGTCAAATATGACTTCCGCACTCCTCGGATCCATTTTTGCTATCCCTTTAACAAAATCTAAGCTAATAGCAATAAAATGAGTAATACTTAAAAACTTATGCAATAATTAGTATAAACTACTCCATCCGTCCCATTATTAGATGACCTAGTTCAAGTTTGCACAATTCGTAAGACAAGGAAGGGAAAAGAGTACTTTAAGTATTTTTTACAATTATACCCTTATGGATAATAACTAGTAAAATTTTGAAATGATTTATCTCTCAAACTACACCACGGATGTTCGCAAACTTCATACCATTGAAAAGCATTTTAAAACACCTACGTAACGAATATAAACATGCCTATCAAATTATGCATATTTCTTATAATCAATTAAAAAGATAATTTTAGAAATATCTCATTATTTAGTGATATAGGTCATCTATTATGAGACAAAACCTAAAAGGGGAAATAATCATTTGGTCATTTTTTAGGTGGTCCCAAGTCAGTTTGGTCCTTTCAGAAATCACCTTTTCCATTTGGTCCATAATTATTCAAAAATATTAAGTGGACCAAAGTACCATTCCGTGTTAATTCCTACTTTTTTTTTTATAGCAGTTCATTCTGTCTGATGAACTCCGGAGTTCATTCCTTCAAATGAACACCTAATAAAACCTACAAAATTATGTTTACTTATTTTTTGTAACAGTTCATTCTGCCTGATCAACTCCGGAGTTCATTCTTTCAAATGAACACCTAATAAAACCAAACTAAATCACATATGAAAACAGAGTTCATTCTGTAAAATGAACACAACAGAAAACTTCATTATTATGACAAAAAAACAGAGTTCATTCTTTCAAATGAACACCTGATAAAACCTATATGGAACAGAGTTCAGTCTTCAAATGAACACCTGACAGAACCTATAAGAAAACAGAGTTCATTTGACAAAATGGACACCTATCAAAAACTAACTAATTCAAACCTATAATTGGGTTCAGTATTTAAGATGAACACCTAACAATTCAAGATCAAAAAACAGAGTTCATTCTTTACATGAACACACAAAAAAAATCCATAAAAATCAGAGTTCATTTGTAAAAATGAACTGCAGCATCATCATCTTCGTCGTCTTCAACAGCAGCAGCAGCAGCAAACATCATCGTCTTCAAACACGAGTTCATCTCATCAACACGATTTTATCTTCATCATTCTTCAACAGCAGCAAATTTGAGTTAATGTAAAGAATGAACTTCATCGTCTTCATCATCTTCAAACAACAGCAAAAAAGGAAATCTTCGTCATCTTCATCTTCATCTTCAACACGAGCAACAACAACAACATCATCTTCATCTCCATCTTCAACACGAGCAGCGGCAGCAGCAACAACAACATGAGTTCATGTAAAGAATGAACTTCGTCATCTTCAACATCTTCATCTTCAACACGAGCAGGAAGAAATCAAAAACAAATCCAAAAAAAAAAACGGATTTAGATTTTCACCTTCGAATCGCCATTGTTACAGCAGCAGGAAGATGAAGATGATGAACTCACACAATCTTCTCTGCAAATCGTCTTTATCATCTCTGCAAAATCAAAACCCTAGCAGGAAGATGAAGAAAAATAATAGAGAGAGAAAAACTAGATCTGAAAATATGGAGGTGAGAGAAAGTAAATCTGAAAATAATATCTTCTCTCTTGATAATTGAGTATATATGTCCTAGGGTGACGTCATGGATGATGTAATGGTCCCAAAAGGGTATTTCTGCCACTACAAGATGATAATTACATCATCCATGACGTTACCCTAGGACCAAACCATAATTTGCAGGACCAAACTGTAAAATATATTTTGAAAATGGACCAAACAGATAGTTGACTCAGTCAACTGGACCAAACTCTCTCTAATATATTATTTCTATCACTTATTAGTATTTCCTACAATCTAAAAGTAAATAAGTCAACTAATAGTGGGGCGGAGGGAGTATAATTTAAATTCTTAGCAATGACAATTGAACGTTGTCTGCATCCATTTTTCTTGAGGCATACCTATTTTTCCCGAGTCTTCTGCTCCCGCGTCTTCTGTGATGCACGATTTGTATTTTAGTTTCCCGAGTCTTCTGTGATGCACGATTTGTATTTTAGTAATGTATAGTGTTGAAAACTCCCGTACCATGACGTCTTTTGTAATGCCCTTGCTCCAGCGATTTCGTAAGAAACGCGCATCCTTTATATTAGGAATTTTGGTAAGTTTGACAAAGATCCCAATAGTACGAATCCAAAAGACGTTGCATGTTTGCATAGAACCAACAATTTTTCAAAATGAAAGCTTCGGTATGTTCAACATCTTCATATGTAGAGAAAATCTCCATTGTACCGAACTTAAAGTAATAGATGATCGGGACAAATTGTGTTCGAGAAGGGAGGTTTTCTTATATAGAAAAATCCTCAAGGGGTAGATTCATTTAAAAAAAAATAGCCATTAAGATCTAATTGCTCAGAAAATTGAGTTACTACATAGGATGGATGATCGTGATCAAATATGAGGAGAGTGTAAAAAAAAGGTCCGACAAATAATGAATGCTGCTGTAAACTACAGTTTCCTCCGTACATAATGCTAAAACTATGTCTTTGACAGCTTAAGCTAAGCCACCACCTGTAGCATGCTCTAGTTTAAGATGAGTTATCTCCTGAAACGTCGACAGAGTAAACACCACAGTAATCGCTTTTCTCGGCATTGGCATTTTAGAGATAAAACTATAGCGCACTAGATGAGTAGGTGTAGCCTTGTAGCCGTAGGGTGTCGATAGTTTAATTACAGTTGTATATGGATATATCTTTCTGGTCTCATGTATCTTAAGAAATTAAAATAAAAGTGCATAGCACTACGACACTTGTCTAACCTACGGAAACCTAAGACCTAAACCCTCCCCACCCCCTTTAACAATGCGCCACAAGACATTATCCTTTGACCTTTACTTTATGCATCATCAAATTCAGTTCATGACTCATGAGTTGTCATGTAGAACGAATGCGTGCACGCGCCTCCACTCTCCGGTCTCCACTTCCCCTTTTCTCTATCGACAAATCTTCAAGGGCATTTTAGGTATTGTTGAATTTACAAAAGAAAAAATTAGTGAACTTCTCAATTTAAGGTCTTGGTCAGAGTAAGAAATTATGGGTACAAGCGGGCTAAACACAAAACCTTACATGTTTATGTTTGTAAAATTTTGTTGGGTCAATATGTTTGTTTTCTGAGCCGGATCTGCCTCATTTGCCTCAAAAATATGAGTCAGTGGCTTATTCTCATAAGTCAAGGGTATTTTATTACCTGATTCAAACGGGTCCGAGTCAGGGGTTAGGTCTGACTCAGATTGCGAGTCATATCTGACTACAAAAAAAAAACGGTCGATCCTGAGTCAGCAAAAAACAAATATGTTCTAAGTTAACCCTTTAACAGGTCCGTCCATGTGTTATGTGATCATATTTGAATAATATGATTGTGACATAATAAAATTTTGTTGGGTCAAAAGCAGGACGAGTTATAGCCTAAGTTAACCCTTTAACAGGTTCGTCCCTGTGTTATGTGATCATATTTGAATAATATGACTGTGACATAATATTCACATTATTACATGCGACCAAAATTTGTTTTTCAAACTATTTTCTCTACTACAAAAATATAAGTATATAACTAGTTACCACAAATATAAAGAGATAAACGTAGTCTAAAAAATGACTATGATTTCATTCGTCGACCTTTCACTGATGCATGTTCCAACTTATGTAAGTTGATGATAACAAAGAGAGAGATAGAGAGTGAAAGTCAAGGGCAGGTGAGGTGATTTTCAGGCGACGTTGACTTAAGTCAATCCCTTAATTTCTTCAAGATCTGTAGGTTTCTTCTGCGATTTTGTTCGTTTTTCCTTTTCTGATTGAATCAATGATTGGTGTTTGGTTGTTTTTTCCTCTCTCTTTTCTGTTTTTATGTGTGTTTTTTCATGAGTGGATGGCAGAAGGGGACTCCAATACCAGGTTTTTTCATGCTTCTTTAAGAGAGAAGATCCCGGAATAACATTTTGGTTTTAAATTCTAGAAAAATGTCAGATTGGAGGATGATAGAGAGATTGGAAGAGAGTATGTTGATTTCTTTAGCTCCTTATTCACTAAAGATAAATCTACAGTAGATGTAATGACCCGTCCCTCCACCGATACTGTCCCCACTTAGCCACTGCGGATATCCGGCAGTGTGGGGTTTTTAACGGGCATCACTGCGGTAATCCAGCATAAACTTCCTGGATGGTCACCCATCCCTGGATTGCTCCCGCCCGAGCATGCTTAACTGTAGAGTTTTTTGCCAACTCCGGAGCCAATTGTGCTGAAAAGGCCTCGGTATAACGTAGACGTTCCTTGCCTCTTGTGAGACCAGTATCTAGCTCAACGGCCTAGCATACTCACCGCCCCTAGTTGTGTCCCAACTAACAAGGATATTGTTCCCACTTACCCACTGTGGTTATCCTGTAGTGTGGGATTTTTAACGGTACTACTGTGGTCATCCACCAGCAAGTTCCCAAGAGGTCACCCATCATGTGACTACTCCCGGCTAAGCACGCTTAACTAAGAAGTTTTTCCCCATAACTCAGTCAAGTGAACCCATCAGGCCTCGGTGTTAACAAAGGACAAATCATTACTTATATTCCATTCGGCCAACCGCAGTAGTGCCGTTAAAAATCCTGAAAATACGGGGGTACATCAACCACACCCAACAATTCATTTGGAAATCTGAGAGGACTTACTCCAATATACTTTTTAGAGAATCAACTAGACAGTCAGACTCAATCTAGAGAAAAGTATATACAAGAGTTTATATCTCTAACTCTTAATTCAATCTGCAATCAGCAAATAGAAATTTTCGAGCCCGATTGAATATAAGAGAAGTAACTTGAACGGTACCAAAGACCAATGTTCAAGGATCAATCAATTTCAATCAACAACCAAAGGTTGGATTTCCTAATTGATCGATACAACGCACAACCTGTGATATTTCAATTATAGAACAAAATATAATGCGGAAAAGAAATAACACAGACACCAGAATTTTGTTAACGAGGAAAACCGTAAATGCAGAAAACCCCCGGGACCTAGTCCATCTTTGAACACCACACTGTATTAAGCCGCTACAGACACTAGCCTACTACCAATGAACTTCGGACAAGACTGTAGTTGAACCTTAATCAATCTCACACTGATTCAAGGTACAGTTACATTCCTTATGTCTCTGATCCCAGCAGGATACTACGCACTTGATTCCCTTTGCTGATCCCACCCACAACCAAGAGTTGCTACGACCCAAAGTCGAAGACTTGATAAATAAATCTGTCTCACACAGAAAAGTTTATTGGAATAGATAAATCTGTCTCCCACAGAAATACCTATGAGTTTTGTTCCATCTTTTGATAAATCAAGGTGGACAGGAACCAATTGATAAACCGGTCTTATATTCTCGAAGAACGGCCTAGTATTATCAATCACCTCATAATAATCTTAATCGATTAACGAAACAATATATTGTGGAATCACAAACGATGAGACGAAGGTGTTTGTGATTACTTTTCTATCTTGCCTATCGTAGATATAAATCTCAAGTCAATCTTACGATTGCACTCAATCACGATAGAAACAGTAAGATCAGATCACGCAACTACAGAGAAAATAGTTGGGTCTGGCTTCACAATCCCAATGAAGTCTTTAAGTCGTTAACCTACAGGGTCTCGTGAGAAACCTAAGGTTAAAGGAGAATCGACTCTATCTATACTACTAGTAGCAAACAGAAGTGTGGGGATTAGGTTTCCCAGTTGCTAGAGTTCTCCTTTATATAGTTTTCAAATCAGGGTTTGCAATCTAAGTTACCTTGGTAACAAAGCATTCAATATTCACCGTTAGATTAAAAAACATGATTCAACCAAGCTAATATCTTTCAACCGTTAGATCGAACTTAGCTTGTTACACACAAATGAAATGTACCCTCATTTAGGTTTATGTAACCGTACCTAAACGTGTACACCATGTTGACTCAACAATGGTTAACCGAGGTTAGCCATATGAACACTCTCATATCAACCTTGTTCATCTTAACCATAACTAGTTCAAATGACTCAAATGAAACTAGTTAAAGAGTTGTTCAATTGCTATATTCTCATAGAAGTATACAAGAACACAATTGAAGCAAAATTGGTTTGATTCACTCGAATCAATTCATGAACATTATAGCCACGATTTGTAAAGATTGCATTCCTTATTATATAAATGTTTAAGTTCATGTACACAACCGATTTTAGAACTTTAACCTTCAAGTATGCAAATGGGTACGCATACTTGAAATACTCGGACCAAGATTGGGTTTCGCCAGTACGCAAACGGGTACGCGTACTTCCAATCCCAGTAGAAATATTCGGACATGAACCTTACGCCAGTACACGAACAGGTGCGCATAATTAGGTTCCCGGATTTCTCAAGCCAACAGGTACGTGTTACTATGGTTCACGGACATGGATTACATATGTGCAAGAGTACACAACATGACATATCCAATAATGGTTAAGTGTTCTAAACTCTTGTGATCATTGAAACTTTCTTAGAGGATGACAATATCCGTTTTCACACGCTATTAGCATCAAAGCAATTTTCAAGTTATTGAAATAATCATAACGAAACATTCCAAGTCTACACCAAATGATTGTATCACACAAACCATGTAAGATGTTACTCGGTAATTTTTACATGATCATCTTTTGACTTGCGTCAAGAATATAAGATGAACTTGGTCGAAGCGAAAGCTTGCCAACACATATTCCGAGAAATATGTAAACGAGTTAAATTCAGCTCGAAATCTCAAATGTGTATAATAGAAAAATATATCGTAACACGACTTATGTCTCAATATAGGAGATAGAGTAGAAATAGACTTTCCAAGTGATAGATGAGTTTCAGTCTCCACATACCTTTTGTTGATGAAGTTCTACAAGATCTCCTTAGTAGTTCTTCGTCTTCAAATGATGAACACCGTGAAGTCTAAGGCTCAATTACACAATCTATGTCCTAATCCGAGACATCTATAAGTAGACTAGAAATCAAAAACTTATAGTTTTGATCAATAACATTGACAAACATGCTTGAGATAGCAACGCATGCGAGTTTGACCGAGCAGTGCTCTAACAAATCCCACACTGCAGGATAACCGCAATGGGTAAGTGGGAACAATATCGGTGTTAGTTGGGATACAACTAGGGACGGTTCGTGCTCGGGTGGGGGAGTATGCTGGGCGATTATGCCAGATACTGCTCTCACAGGAGACAAGGAACGTCTACATTTGGCTGAAAACTCTACAGTTAAGCGTGCTCGGGTGGGGGAGTATGCTGGGCGATTATGCCAGATACTGCTCTCACAGGAGACAAGGAACGTCTACATTTGGCTGAAAACTCTACAGTTAAGCGTGCTCGGGCGGGAGCAATCCAGGGATGGGTGACCTTCCGGGAAGTTTCTGCTGGATAACCGCAGCGATGCCCGTTGAAAACCCCACATTGCCAGAAAACCGCAGTGGCTAAGTGGGGACAGTATCGATGGAGGAACGGGTAATTACAAATGGATCAGTGGTTCAGTTAATTGTTAAGGGATGGGTGACCTTCCGGTAAGTTGCTGTCGGATGACCGCAGCGATGCCCGTTGAAAACCCCACATTGTCGGATAACCGCAGTGGCTAAGTGGGGACAGTATCGGTGGAGGGACGGGTCGTTACAATAGATACTTGGGATGTTATTAATAGAGTGACTTTTGAGAGGATGGCTTCTGAGGCTGATGTTATTGGTCTTGATAGACCTGTTACTAGGGATGATATAGTGGTAGCTTTATCTTCTATTCATTCTTCTAAGGCACCTGGGCCTGATGGTTTTAATAGTCAAATTTTTAAGTCTGCTTGGTCAGTGGTGGGAGGTGATTTTGTGAAAGCTGTTAAAAAAAAATCAAATCAGGAAAGTTGTTGAAAGAAGTGAACAACACTTTTGTTACTTTAATTGTTAAATGTGATAATCTTTCATTTATTACTGATTTCAGAACAATTTCAAGATCATAGTTGCTAGAATGAAATTTATTTTAAAGGGATTAGTCAGTTTCAATCAATCTTATTTCATCTCAGGTAGGAGCATACAAGATGATATTCTTCTAGCTCATGAGATTGTGAGAAACTATCATAAGTCTACTAGAACTTCTAGGTGTGCTTTAAAAATTGATCTCCATAAAGCTTATGATATTGTGAGTTGGGAAGCTATCAAAGCTGTCATGCAGAATATGGGATTTCCTGATAGATTTATCAATTGGATAATGGCTTGTATATCTTCTTCAAGATTTTCTGTTATGGTTAATGGATCCCCTTATGGGTATTTTGGAGCTCAAAGAGGCATAAGGCAGGGATGTCCTATGTCCCCTTATTTATTTGTGATGGTGATGGAAGTTCTTAATCTTCTTCTCAAGCAACAAGTTAGCTTTGGAGTTGGTCTTCACCCTCAATGCAAGCTTACTCAATTAACACATCTCTGTTTTGTAGATGATGTGTTGGTGTTTTTTAAAGAAAACCTGAAAGTTGCTCAAGTTCTTGCTTCAGTGTTGAGAGATTTTAGTAAATTCTCAGGTTTGGTAATTAATAACAGGAAGACTTCTTTATTTTCATCTGCAGTGAAGGAGAATTATTTGAACTATATTGTTGATTGTTTGAATTGTTCTAAAGAGAAGCTTCATGTTAGGTATTTAGGACTGCCTTTAATTTGTACTACGTTATCTTATAAAGATTGTCTTCTTCTTCTTGATAAGGTTACCAAAAGTGTTAAATCTTGGAAAGCTAGGCCTCTTTCTTTTGTTGGTAGACTCATGTTGATCAAACATGTTTTAAGTGGGATGATTTATTTCTGGTTTTCTTGCTATGTGCTTCCTAAGAGGGTGATCAAAGAATTGAGTTCTATTTTAAAAAGTTCTTATGGCCTGGATCTGAGTTGGGAAAAAAAAAACATAATCCTGTTAGCTGGGATCAGATTTGTACTTATGGGAAAGATGGTGGTCTTGGAGTTAGGAATTTGGAAACAACTAATATTGCTGCTAACCTAAGGCATATATGGGATATCTCTTCTGGTAAATCTACAATCTGGACTCAATGGGTTCATGCTAATCTGATTAAAGATAGATATTTTTAGGCTATGCATGTGCTCTCTAATTACTCTTGGAGCTAGAGGAGGATTCTTGAATGTAGAGAAGCCGCCCTTCCTTTTATGGGGGTTTGATAGGGAATTGAGAGGGTACTAGCTTTCTTTAAAGTTTCTGCCATAAGAATGGTAGGGTGTGTGATTGGTTTCCCGAGGAATGTCTTGCTCATATTTTATCTGATAATCATCAGAATATAGCTGCTTTCACGGATGATGGGAAATGGAGGTTTCTTGTTTGCACTCACGGTGAGGATTGTTCTAGCTCTTCTCAATTACTGGGTGAGGAGTTTGATGTCAGAGATGTGGATGTCCCTATTTGGAAAGCTAGCATAAATGGTGAGCTTTCTATGCACCATACTTATAATGCTCTTAGTAGTGCTACTACTGAGTTTGTCTGGCACAAAATTGTTTGGATTAAACACAGAATTCCAAGGCATTCATTTATTGTTTGGCTAGCTTGCTTGAGAAGATTGAAGACTAAAGCTAAACTTCAAAGATGGGGTGTTATTGAAACTATTAGTTTCCTTCTTTGTGATGCTGAGCTTGGAGATGAAAATTATTTTTTTCTTGCTTGTCCTTTTTCTAAATCTATATGGACTGGGTTGATTAAAATGGGGTGTGTCCGAGATCCTTTAGATTCTTGGGATGCAGAACTTCTATGGTGTCTTGACACTTTTAAAGGTTATAGAGCTATTGCCACTATTAGGAAGCTTTGTCTTAACAACCTTGTTTATCATATATGGAAGGAAGGTATTAGGAGAGCTTTCTTCAATCAAAATTCTAGTGTTGATGCTATGAGCCATATGATTATTATGGATGTCAGATTCAAATGCGCTGCTTCCAAACTCTCTGATTTTGACAAACCTCAAGTTAGAATGTTGCTTGATGGATGGGGGATTAAATGTTATTTCCTGGTGAAACAAATTGTTACATGTACTTGGTTGTTTCCTAGTGAGATGAGGTAATGATTAATATTAATGGATCTAGGAAAGATGATTTTGGTGGCAGTTGAGCAATTATAAGAAATCATCTGGGAAAGCCTTTAGCTGCTGCTTGTGGTGATTTTGTGCCAGGTACAATAGCTTCCCATGAGCTTCAGGGGGTGGAATTATGCTTAAAACTTGCTAACTTTAAAAGGTGTAAAAAACTTCACATTTGTACCGATTCTATGGTGGTTTACCACCTTTTGTCTGATGATAAAGTTGTTCCTGCTTGGAGTGTTCTCCACATTTGGAGAAGGATTGTTCATTTAAGAAGATTTTTTGAGGCTATTATATATTCTCATGTGTTCAGAAAGATAAATAGGGCTGTTGATTATCTTGCGAGTATTCATCCTAGGGAGAATTTTGTAGAAGTAGACCTTGTTAGTTTTGATAGCAAGTTGAGGAAAATTGTACAGGAGGATAATAGTCGTAAGGTCTATTATAGGCAGTTGTTTTTGGTTTTGGTTTTGTTTGTTTTCCTTTGCTGTTTCAGTAGTTTATAAGGTTCTGGATTTCCCTTAAACCCTACGGATTGTGTCAAAACCAAAAAATATTCATATTTACGTGTATAACACTAAATATTAACCAACCATGAGAGTATATACTAGAAATATAATAACTTAAGTTTTGTATGCATTAAGAAGTTTATATTAGTATGAGCATTCAGTTTAAGTAGTCGAGAATCAATGATCGATTTTTTATGTCATTGTTGTTTGTTCATGGCTCTGCGATTCGGGCGAAAAATCTGAGTTGACTCAGTTTCAAAATTTTGTCAATGTTTCTCAAATCTTAATCATTATTAGATAGATTATGATTGTTTTTCCTCCATTAACTAGTTTTAAATAATCAGAGTCTCAAGATTTCTAGCTTTATCTTTTTCTCAGATCTTGTTCCTTATTTCATTATAGTTGGTTTTCTTCTTCTGCTGTTTTTTAGGTTTATAATTTCATTCTTGTTTTAATGGCTTTCTAACTACCTTCTTTTGCAGGAAACTCTTGATCTTGTCATGGATTATATCCAGTATTGGAGCTTTGTTTTATGGATTTGCATTTTTCCCATGATAGTATTATCAAAAGTCGCAATGTTGCCAGAAAAACTTCTTTTCATCCAGCAGTATTGAGAGTCAAAAAGGTATCCATTCTGAAATCCTCTCGGTATGAGCCCTTCGGTTTCTTCCCTTGTAAAGTTTTTGCAACCATGAGCAACCAGTGGAACATCCCGAGTCAAAATCCGATTCAATTTCAAAAAATTCAAATTTCAAACTTTCCCCCTAAGCATACCCGTAATTTAAGCAGTCAACAACATTATACGGAGCACATGTAAACGATATTTACCAGAATATATTTCATTCCTTTTCTAGATTATCCTAGGAAGTTATTTAGGGAACAAAATAATTTTGGAGTAACTAGGCTTGACCCTACCCTGTGTATAAAGAAGCAAATCGATTGGTGGTATCATCAAACATTCTGTATTCAAAACCCTAAACAAGTTTTTCATTACTGTACCCAAAACCCTAAACAAGCCTTTCATTACTACAAAGTGATGGAAACTGGACACAACAGCAACAACCTTTTAGAGATTACGGAGAGTATGACGAACACATCCATAAGGAGAAGCATGGATGTTATTGGTTTCGCAAGGATTCTGAATGAAGCTGCAGATGGTTGGTATAATAGTTTGATAGGCAAACTTATGACTGCGGATGATGAGATAGAGACATCACATGTGAAAGATGAGCTGAGTACCTCTGGAAGCAATATAAGAAGAAAGAAATGAGAGTAGTGGGAAAGTATCTGTATATCTTCAAGTTTAATTCCCAGAAAGACATGAAAAAAGTGGTTAAAAAATCTTCATGGAATGTTCAGCGAAGCCTACAAGCTCTACAAGAATATACCACAGCCATTGCTTACTAAGACTATGTCTTCACAACTAAAGAATGGACTGTCCAATTCAAAGGATTGCTCCTTAAACATCACCATGTAGAAGTAATTAATGAAGCTATTGAGGATCTAGGTCGGAAAATTGATAGACGCATTTATGTGTCTATTTTCATTTCTATTGTGTATATTGTTGGTACCCATTTTTGTACTTATTATGGTGTTTTATGTGTTTGTAGGTATTTTTGGGCAATAAACATTTTTGGAGAAATCGGCTCGAAAAGTTAATAAATGCACCCGAAGGACACCTGCTATTCGAACTCTCAGTTTGGATAAGGGGTACTTCAATTACTAAGGGGCGCTCACTTGTTATTTACACCCCAAGTGTTAAAGGAGACCATCCACGGATAAGGGGAGGTCATCCTCTTCGTTTTTGAATTTCTGAAAAAGGCGGGAAAGTTTTGTTCTTCACCGGCAGATTAGGGTTCGATTTTTGAAGCTGTTCTGGGGAGAATCAATCGCAGAATTAAGTTGGGTTGAACGTGATTAAGATAAACAGGCCTGGTAAAGTGTTTAGATTAAGATAAATTGGGCTTGATGATCGGGAAATCGATTATACGGGGATGAAGAATATCACGGGTTAAATTTGAAGAGTTTCAGTCGGGTTTGGTTGTTGTTCTGGATTGCAAACAGTCTGTTACGAATAAATAGGGAATGTGACGTGTTTTGGGAGATAAAAAGAGGAATCAAATCCTCTTATTTTCGGTGATTCTGTGAAACAGG
>JAJJMB010012161.1:8879500-8949363 GCA_023531105.1 Papaver atlanticum
ATATCTTGAAATCAAATTTTGAATTAAGTTTTCTTCTTATTTTTAGTTTTATTTAAGTCTGAAATCGAAAATCTTTATAAGTCTTAGAGTTCGAATCCTTTTTACTACAACCACAATTAAAAATCTCATCAAAAATCTCTACAGAACCTAAAACTTACAGGCCTAGATCGGGTAATATGATAAAAGCTCGCATTGAAATGGTGAAAAAAACATTAAAGATGGGAGAGTGATGAAATACAAACTCAGGAGAACCGACCTGGATAAGATATCACTGGGTTAAACAACCGCATAATATTTGTGATCAATGTTATATTATAGATCATGATGATGCAACCTATGAAGAAGTAGCTGAAATCTTGCGAGAGAGAGCAATGACGCATGATAAATATGAAGAGTATAGCATTATGAAAGCTCAGAAGACTGAGCAAAGGGATGGAGAATATGCGGAGGATCAAGACTCCAATTTTGTTCATGTTGAGAATGATTTATTGCCTGATGCTGAAGATGGTAGACACACTAAGAGAGCTAGTTTTTAACCCCATGCATACAAATGGTGCTAACCCTTCCATCCAAGGACCCATACTGGTTTCTCATGGTGGGAACATCAATAAAAATGTTTCTAATGATACCCTAAATGACTTTATCGAGGAAGTGGAAACGGATGCAAACAAAGTTAACATTGAAAGCACAAATCTTAATACCATGCAACATCAGGAGAGCCATGCAAACAAGGTAAACAATTTTAAACTATTTCTTTCTTTTTCCAGGTATTCAGTTGTGGATTTTTCCATAGACATTAGATATTTATTTGTTTTCAATACTACAATTTGCTTTCTTAATCTTCGTAATATTTCTTATATTAGTATCATGAGGGTTATAGCTTGGAATTATCAGGGTTTTGCAAACAAAACTACTAGAGACCATCCCAAAGACCTTATGCATGAATATGATCTGAATATTGTCTTCATTTCAAAATCTAAAATAGGGTTAGATAAAATGGCTAGGTTTATTAGGCCATATAAATA
This sequence comes from Papaver atlanticum, assembly GCA_023531105.1. Taxonomy (NCBI): domain Eukaryota; kingdom Viridiplantae; phylum Streptophyta; class Magnoliopsida; order Ranunculales; family Papaveraceae; genus Papaver; species Papaver atlanticum. Next base: position 8,880,526 of record JAJJMB010012161.1, read on the forward strand.
CCCACATAGTAAACTAATCCCATCTAGAGGGCTAGCTGGTGGTATAATCCTACTATGGAAGAATGGTTTTCATTTTAACATTGTAAATTCGAATTCTTGGATTATTAATTATGTAGTGCAGGATGATCCTTCTAAACCAGGGTGGATCCTTATTTGTATGTATGGGTCATCGTATCCAAACAGTAAGGAAAAAAAGTGGACATATATCAAGGATTCGAGTTCCAATATACATCAACAGTGGGTTATTATCTGGGACTTAAATCTGGTGTTTCAAAATGAAAATAGGATATCCATCGGCTGAAACTTCTCTAATACTTCTAACTCATTTACTTCATCTTCAAGAGATTCTCCTTATGTTAAGTTAATTCATGAAGATGGGTTGGAGGACTTGGGTTATACTGGTCGGTCTTTCACATGGTCTTCTAATGTTCATGGCGCTAGAGTTCGAAGGTGAAGGCTAGATGGAGCTCTTAGAAATGAAGATTAGGTCATTAATTTTCCAGATTCTAAGCTTATACATCTACCGCAATTGAGTTCGGATCACTGCCCAATCATGCTCGATACTTCATCTACTGATGGTGATAGGAAACATAATTGGAAATACTTCCAATGCTATGAAAGGGATGAAACATTGAAATCAGAAGTTGTTGCGTCTCGAAGTTATCAAATAAATGGATCTCATGCATACCAAATATCAAGACATTTGATCCTTAATAGAAAGTATGTAGCCAAATGGAACAGTGAGAAGTTTGGCAATATACAAAGTAACATTTATCTTCTTCATCAACAGCTAGAATCAATTCAGGGAGGAAATCAAGACCAAAGTACTACCAATCAAGTTCAACAGCTGGAGAACCATTGAGCATTAGCACCAAGTTCAAAACGAATTCTGGGGACAAAAGGATAGAGATAAGTATTATTTTGAGATGGACAGAAATACGAAGGATCGTAATGCTAACGGCAATAAAATAAGGTCGAGAAACAACATTGTTTCCCTAAAAGATGGGAATGGAAACTGGTGTACCATAAGACTGGATCTAGAGAAACTTCTTACAGAGCATTATGGTACTTTACATACCACCTTCTCACCAGAGAGAAATGATCAATTCATACAGTGCATACCTCAAGTAATAACTGATGTAGAAAATGTTGAGTTGATGAGAATTCCGGATGGTACTGAAGTCTATAAAGAACTAAAAAGTATGAAGTCTTGGAAAGCACCTGGACCATGTCACCATATTTGTTTATCATCGTGATTGAAGCTTTTTCTATACGTTTGTATCATGCTGAACAGATGGATCAAATTGAAGGCATCAAAATAGCACCAGGTGCACCATCAATCTCGCACCTTTTTTTCGTGGATGATTGTTTGTTGTTCATAAATGCTAACTTTCATAATGTGAATAATGTGTTGAAAATTATGGAAGAATTTGGTAGTGCTTCTGGACAAATAGTTAACTTCAACAAATCCAGTGTGTACTTCAGTGTTCACGTACCTCGGAGATTTTGCAGGTTATTGATGAGGAGATTGAAAGTCCCTAAGATAAACTCTAATGAAAGATATCTGGGAATCCCCTTCATTATTAGGAGGAAAAATATACAATGCTTCTCTCATTTCCTGGACAGAGTAAAGAATAGACTTTCAGCGTGGAATGGGAAAACTATGTCTTTGTGTGGTAAGTCTTTAATGATTAAGACTGCTACAAATACTATCCCAATGTACTCAATGAGCTGTCTTCAAATACCGGCTGATACAATTGACAAAATAGAAGCTGCGTTGAGAGATTTTTGGTGGGGTTTCGATGAGAAAAAGGGAACGTATGTTACTTCTTGGAAAAAAATGGGACTTCACAAAAAAATTGGTGGACAAGGCTTTAGAGATCTGAAAGTTTTAAACCAAGCATTATTGGTTAGGGTGGCTTGGAGAATCTGTACAAACACTGAGACTCAATGGGTGAAGGTTATGCAAGCGAAATATTTTCCATGCACCAGCATGCTTCATGTAAATATCAAAGCTAATTGTTCTTGGGCATGGAATGGGGTTCAAAAACAGATTGGCTTCATAAAAAAACAAATTCACTGGAGGTTAGGAAGAGGAAACAAAATAAAAATTTGGTTAGACATCTGGGTTATTGGCCTTGACAGTCCACCAATTCCGAGAGAAGGTGTAGCAGACAGTAAAGATTATATTCGAGTACAATAACTGGTGCTTCAAGATACAAGACAATGAAATAGACAGCTAATACAGTCGCTCTTTGATACACCAACTGTAGAACTAATCATGAGCATGAGGATTCCTGCAGCAGCTGAAGATAAGCTAGTGTGGAAGTTAACAAAGAATTGTATTTTCACTCTAAAATTGGCATACAAAAAGTTATTTGAGCTCAGCTTGGGTGATCTACAGTTATATCCAAGAATAAAAGACACAAAGATTAGGTGGAAAGAGTTTTGGAACATTCAAACCTGGCCGAGAGTGAAGCATTTTTTCTGGAAATGTTTAACTAACATCTTGCTAATGAAAGAAAGACTCTCAAGGGAGTGTAGACACATCAACGGGTAATGCCCCTTTTGCAATCAACAAGAGGAAAACCTAATACACATACTGTTTTCATGCTCTTTCTCGAGAGCAGTATGGATGATGATACCTGGAGGATCGGTGGTTCTGTATGGAGTTCATAATAATATTGCAGCAGTGTTTGAAAGTTGGATGGAGCAAGATCAGCAACAAGACTCTCAAACCAGTTGGTTACATATGGCCATGGTCGTTTCATGGACCATTTGGAACACAAGATGTGAGGTGCACTTTGGGAATAAGAAGGCTGGACCACATGGAGTGGTTAGAAAGGCCTTAAGTTTCTCTAATTATATTGAGAATCTCTACCGTAGGCAACATAATATAAGAAACATAGAACAAAACACTCTGCACATTGCACCACACTGGAAACCACCTGACTTTCCTTTTCTTAAAATTAATTGTGATGCATCTTTTGATCCCAATACTGGAGGGGATGTCGCTCAAAGTGCTATGCAGGAATAAAGAATTCTGAGCAAGTGGAATGTCTTGCATTCTTTGATGATGAAATGATATTTACTCATGGACTTGGACGTATGAAAACAAATGCACGATCTTGTTTGGATACCTGCTGATTTGATGACGAGAAAAAACGATTGAGAAAGAGAAAGAAAAGAAAAAAGACAGAGAAGGAAAAGGTGGGAAGAAAAACAAATTACCTCGAAAAAAACAAAAACCTAACGAAAGTAAGTAGGAACATATGCCTAAAATAACGCTTAGGTTTTATGCGCGGAAGGGGACTGGATTTAACGGCTAACCATTTTCATTTGCCAAATACGACACAAAAAGCAAAGTACAGGCAAGATCTACAAGATAATAGATTCAGTTACGTAAGATATGCATTTGTGTTGTCCCTGGAATAAAGAGAGAAAAAATGCACTTGCGGTCCCGCTAGCATAATCGCATGGTGTACTACAGCTCCCCACTTGATTAACCACCCTTCCATCGACTTAAACCACGCAAAACCAAGAATGCCCCTTTCTCTCTTAAGGAACAGCCTATATCGTCTGACCAATGACTATTTTCTCAAGCTCTCATAAACTATTTTTATTTTTAGAGCATTTCCAATTCAAAGTCGTCCAGGTTATTCTTAGTGGAGGTATTATTAATGCCTTTTTTTAATATATTTTTTTGGTCATTACTAAATGACAAACTGAAAAGAAAAAAAATTACTTAAAGTTCCTCAAGGTCTTATTCCACATAATTAAGTTAAATTTAGAGAAAATAATGATATAAATTTAAGATTCAAGGTCATGAAGAAAGTATAATTTAGGAATTCTCCCTTACCCCACTTAGTCATGTCATCTTTCTCTATGACCTTGACTATTCATCGGTTGGTGGAAAATGTCTTAATCCTAGGTGTCATGTCTTAAATCCGCATCATTATTTTGTCTCTAAATTTATAAAGATTGTTAAATAAGATTTTGGGTAGTGGACATAAAATTTAAGTAAAAAGAAAATTATCTTTATTATTTTTTGTCATTTAGCAATCCTATTAAAAAAATTACTAATAAGATCTCCACATAGGATTATCTTGACCCCTTGCACTCGAGATGCTCTTATGAGTCCGATTTATTTATATAATGATTCAAAAAAAGAAATAAAAGCATGAGTTAGTTGGAAACAAAAAAATGTACTTGCTGATCTTTTTGGTTTTGTTATATAGTAGGGGTAAATTTGGAAACTAAAAAACATAATGACAACCTTGATACATCATAAAAGAAGGGTTTTGAATTTAAGTAAATTGATTTACACTATACCCCTAAAACTATTTATATAATCCTTCGGTGGAGTATGAGAGTAGAGATAAGTTGGACTTTAACTATGGTTGTATACTCAAATGCTCCCCGATTACTTTTATATGACCAATTTATTTTCAGCTTCACTTGTTTGGCAATTTCTTATGGAGTTTCCTTACGAAGGTTATGAAGAAATTGAGATTCTCTAAGAAGTGGTATTCAGTACTGATACTTCAATGTATTTCTATTACAAAAAATTTTATTTTTCCTAAATGGTTCTGGTTGTAAATCCTTTCATCCAGCAAGGGGAATTATGCAAGGGGATCTCATTTTCCCTAATTTGTTTATCATTGTTATGGAGTCATTCTCTAGAGCAATGGTTGTCGGTGAAGCTAATAAGAAAATTAAAGGCATCAAAATAGCCCAAAGAGCAGCACCAGTTAGTCATATGTTTTTTCTTGATGATTGTCTAATCTTTGTGAATACTGATCTTGAAAAAACTAGGGATTTGCAAGTATTCCAGAAGATTTCAGCTTTTATTCTGATTAACTATTGTCAAAAATCTATCATTTCCTTCAGCAAGACTTGGGTACTTCTGCTTGTGGCATTACTAAATTGTTACAAGTGAAGAAGATAGATCCAGAGAGGTACCCTGGGGTTCCATTATTTCTCAAGAAAAGTAAGAAAGTTTCTTTCAATCACTTTATAGGTAATGTGCAGAATAGACTATCTAAATAGAAAGGAAAAATGCAAACACGAGAGCATGCAGGTCTATGATGGTCAAGAATTTTGTTAATATAATTCCATCACATCAGATGAGTTCTTTCAAGCTTCTAGGTGAAACATAGCGAAGATGAATTTCATTCAACTGACATTTTGGTAGGGTAAGCCTGTAAATAAAGGAATTTTTTCACTTCTTAGGAAGGTTATGCAAGACTACATTAGACGGGGTTTTTAATTTCAGAGATTTGAAGTGCTTTAATCATGCCCTTCTTGCTAAGTCAACTTGGAGATTGTGTACAGTTCAAAATAACATTTAGGATACTTTTCTCAATACCAAATATTTCAAGAATACTCCTCCTTTGCAATGCTCTAAAAAGGCTGCCTCTACTTTAGCTGAAAGAGCATTAATGTTGAGTTTGAGTTTATATAAAATTTCAGTTGTTGGTCTTTGGGAGGTACTAAACATATTCTAGTACGGAAAGAAATATGGCTTCCTAATGATGAGCACCCACCTACTCCATATGCTACAATTAGCAGCCCAGGAACCATTACTTATGTGTCAGAACTCATTGATGAAGATAAAAAACGATAGAAACCCGACATTGTCAATAATCTTTTTGACCGTGACACTACTCAGATTATTCTAAGCATGAGAATACCCATGGAGTAATGACAAAGTAGCATGGACTTAATCTAAGAATGGATAATCTTTAGTCAAGTCAACTTACTATATTCTTTACAATCTGAATTATCATCAAGGTGAATATTGGTTTCAAACTGCAGCAGAACAATATCTTGAAAAAGACTTGGTCCATAACTTATTCTCAGAATAAAGCTTTTTATTTAGAAATGTATCAAAGATATCATTCCCTCGAAAGTAAGATTGTGTAGGAAATGTCTACCAAGAACAGATCCAATATGATGGATGTCAAAGAAAATTGAGGTTGTTGTTCATATCTTACTTTATTGTACATTTGATAGTGCAACTTGGTTTAGTATAGCTATCTCTGAAGAACTGGATTCTTAGTTGGTTTGAAATGTACGATGCATAAACTATCTCTAAGATGACAGTTACTGCTTCGGATTTGCGGAATGAGAGGTGTAGTGTGGTCTTAAACAAGAAATTATGTAACCCACAAGAAAGAATACAACATATTTATAGTTTTTTTAGAAACTCTAACAGTGTTACCAGGAACACTAGCACTTCCTCACTTTCTCCTACATCCTAATAGATCCCTCCTGGTGTTAACTATCTTAAAACAAACCGTGATGCATATATTTGTGATATTACTATATCTGGTGGTTATGTTCTAACAATCAGAAATTTTGCAGGTAATCATCTAGGATGAACATCAACACGCCCCTTGATGTGTAGTCTTTTTGGGTCTAACATGTGAACATTTAATTGGTTGACCTGGAGTAGGTATGGTCATATTAGACTCATTACTGCTTGTAGTCATATTAGACTCATAACAAAATTTCCTTATTCTCTAATACCATATTGAAGTCCATGGGCCTAACTCACCTTGAAAACCTGGTTGAGAGGTTAGGGACCTAGGGTTGCCCACGACTTATAAACCATGGGATCTTAGACTTCCCATACTGTGTGAGACAATTCTCAACAAGAACACCAAAAGTTAAAGATTTTCAATTGTTTCCAGGAGTTTTTAGTCTATGAATACAACAATTTGGTTTTTAAAACCATCATTTGTCTCGCAATCCTGAACACAAAACCCTGACTGGCTAATGCAACAAAATCAAGAATATTGAGGTGATTGAGAGCGAAAAATCTAAATCTCTGTTATGAGTAACCAAGTTGTGAAAGATGCTCAAGAAACATTCATAAAAGTGGAGAAGTTTATATAAGGAAGAATCTTAGTGCAGCTGCAGCGCCGATTATTTATATTCTGAGTAACTTGTTTGTGTGGCTCCAAATTTTCCATAAACCAAAGAATTTAACAAAGTGAGTAAAGCTGACTTGATTCTCTTAACCCTTTGCTTTCAATTCTTACTAACTTTTATTATGGATAAAATATTCTACATATGTATTCAAAATCCATTAAATACCTTAAGCCCGAAACCCATGTAAATACGAATATCTTCGAGCAAGTGTAACTTAATATCATAGTCTCTAAATAACACATCTGATCAATGAGGTGTATTGCTTGCCTCAAAGCAGGGGGTTCTCGCTTCTTATCAACAAAGTCTCTTTCTATCTTACAGAAACATCTATTGTCTTCATTATTTGGTTTGCCGTTAGGAACTCGGTAGTTCATAACTACCATGGATGTATTGTCTACTGGTTATGGCAATTGCACTGCAAGCTCGGTGTTTCATAACTACCTTGGGTGTGTTTCCCATTATCGATAGCAATTGGATCTGCCACAAAAACCAAAATAAATGGCACTGGCAAACCATGGGCGGAACCAATGGTTGACTAATTTTGGCTCCAACCCTCCCAAAATCCCTATAACTATATCAAAACCCTTAGTTTTATCAAAAAGATTGTATTTGGCCCACCTTTAATTTAGCATTTAGCCCACTAAGGTCTACATGTAAAAAAAAAAAAAAAAAAAAAAAAAAAACTTTAACACTAGTTTCAGGTTCCGCCACCAGGCACCAAATAACTATGGCAAACTTAAACTCGGACTTACTGAAAGCCAGATCGGAAGGCATAATTGAAATTATAAGATCCAGACACACAAACAAAATAAGATTACGAAATAGGAAAACAAAATGTTTTAGATAGAATTTTTCCACCAAAATTTAACATATACAAAGACAATCATGGTAAATTGCATGGGCTTTTCTTATATTCACACTTAATGTATGATTATCTTTAATATTTTTGAGGGAGAATTCACCTACACTGTTATATATCCACACACTACCTCACACTTTTGACGCTATTTTTTATAAATCTTAAATGATGATGGATTTGACGTTAGTATTATGGACGTATGTTCCTTATATATTCATACAAAATGAGTGCATTTCGAGATACCAATCCTCGTTATCCACCAATCTTAATTTTAACCATTCAATATTCTTCCTTGGTTCCAACTGCTAATTTTTAATGCGTTAGATGGTGGTGTTCAACATCTTAGAATGTACTCATTTTGGGCAGAAATATAGAGCTTTGTAAGAGGAACATATCTCTAAAATATTAACTTGAAATTCGCCTCCGTTTCCAAAAGTGTGAGTAGTGAATAAATCCTCCTTGTTTATTTTCTTACTATTCTCCGGTGTTTATGATTTTATTTTTATTTATTTTAGTGAATAAATCCTCCTTGTTTATTTTAGAACGTGAGAGGAGGGGATGTACATATAACAAGTACAGTATTTCAACAACAAAAAAAGAAAAAAAAAAGATTTATTTTTATTTTTAATTTTATATTTGGAAGGGGGCAAAGGGGATGCCGTTTAGCTTTTTAGGGGTATGCAGACTCCAGAGAGAGCCAGCCAATACTTTTTTCAAGCTGAGCAATGTGATTACTCTTCGAAGGCTTCTATTAAACAAGCTAACGTAATCTTCTAAAAAAGATTTACATGTTACCTTTTTGCTTTTAACCTGGGTCCTCTACTCCTGTAACTAGGGATTGGTCTTTTCTGTCATGATATTCTAGATTGACAATTTTACTTTTATCGTCACCATTTCTTGTCTGGATACGAACGTTGTACTACAGGCTATGGCTATCCATCAATGACATTAAGACATCAATATAATTTCATTGACTAAAACAAATTTTCCAGTCTTATCTAGTTATATACTTTCTTCATACATTTGTTACTAATAAAGATGCTCTCTCGTACCGATCAATTCAATTTACCAACATCCCATTGTCTGATGAGCTTTATTTTTCCAGGCCTAATTCTGTTCTACGATTCCAGACAAAATACATATAGATAGGAATCATGGGATCTATTATAGATACAAACATTATCACCGTTCTTCAATTCTTTGTGTAATTAGAAATAGAAATCTGTTAGATGTCATGCTCTCTAAAGCCTAGCAAAAAAAAAAAAAAAAAAAAGTGTAATTAGAGATAGAAATCTGTTGGAATGATCCTGGGATGCACGGACGCACGCCGGTTTTGGTGCCGAGTCCGCGTCTGATGCACCGTGGACGACACATTTTTCATGTGTACGTAGCTAGTTTCGAATTCCAAACTCAAACATTAACCTCCTTTGTCCTGATCCCCTAACCATCGCACCAGCGATCTTTCTTTGGGATCGATTTCTTTGGGATTGATTGTACATATTTTCCATTTATTCTATATTTAAATTATTGAATCCACTAATTCTAAAAATCAATGATATCCTATGTTAAATTTGCATAACATTTACATATTATTTATATTTTGTACATGAAAATTATACTCACATATATTTATAATATTCCATATTTATATTTATATTTATATATACGCGCGTCCTAGTATTTTCAGTAGTTGGTCATGTCCGTATCAGCATCGTGTTCGCATCACCGCGTCCACATCTATGCAACCCACTTACATGTTATACTCTAAAGCCAAGCAAAAAAAACAAAAAAACAAAAAACATGAGTTTTAACTTCCAGAGCTTCTAATTCAACCTTGCTGATTTGTGTGGCTGCTGCTCGCATACTGCACTCATATTCAGCTGCATCCACAACCACGAGAATTCTTAAAACCATTGGACAATTTCTCTAAAAAAATGGAGGGAATGCTATGATTTAGCAGCATGCAAGTCTACTCGTCAGCTAAGTACATGAACAAACAAGTGGTATGTCAAAGATTGCAAACGAAGATGTCACGTCATTCATTCTCCACTAGCCACTTAATGCATAAAAATGTATTAGTGAGGTAGATAAAATTTAAAAAAAAAATAAGATCTTATCATCACATGTGAGTTTGGGTTTGGCACAACTCAAAGCATATCATATTGGTACGAAACCCTCATTTTTAATTATTTTCTCTTGACCTACTTTCGTCGAAAGCTTCTCACGCATCACTCAAATAATCCAAGTATTCTTAGTGGCCAGTCCAGTAAAGGTATTCGTACCTGCAGGAAAACAAGGAGATGACATGTGTGAACCAAAAGTGACGTACTCATCCCCTACTTGAAACTACTGTTAAAAAATATATTTATTTCTTCACCCTCTTGCAATCCCTTTCTTACCCGAAACCCCTAATTGTGCCTGCCGAGTGCCGAGTGATTATCCAGAACTCCGCCATTCATCTTCATTTACCATCAAAAAGTTATGGTCCACGAGTATGCGCATATGCATGTCGATATACTACATGATTTTGAGATGCATGATGCATAATCTAAACAATATGCATGTATAATGGTAGCTAACTAGGGTTTTAGAACTCAAATGAGAAATGAAGTGCATGGCAATTCTATGCATGTTCATTCTGTCTTCACTTTAAGAAACTATATTTACTGTTTTTCTCTATTTGTTGAAGGTGAGGTCACTTCTATCTCTCTCTCTTGAACCTTTTTCCACCTCTATAAACATCCTTGATATTTCATTCTCCATCCCCCTCCTCTCATCAACATACACTCTGTACTCTCTCGAACACTCCCCCTTCTATTCCTATCAGATAAAACCCTTAAAATAAAATAAGTGTTCAGGCCATGCAGCCGACTGAGCTTGCCGAACTCAGGTATTTAGCACCTGTAAATCCATCTCCTTATCAGCCTCACACTGATAACTTGAGCTCCATGCAGAGCAACATACAACACATCCAGTACTCAAACATATTCTTAGGTCAATTACCACCCCATTCTCATATACCTGCTCCGTTTCATGAATTAACACAACAATTCTCATGTCTCAGCGGTAATTCAACTTCTGATGAAGCAGATGATAACCAACAACAGAGTGTTGTAGATGAGAGGAGACGGAGGAGAATGATATCAAACAGAGAATCAGCTCGTCGGTCAAGAATGCGTAAGCAGAAACACCTTGATGAACTCTGGTCACATGTTCGTAGGCTTCAATATGAGAATCGTCAGCTCATTGATAAGCTGAACAGTTTTTCTGATACCCATGACCGAGTTCTTCGAGAGAATACTCGACTCAAAGAGGAATCTTCTGAACTTCGCCAAATGCTAAGTAGCTTGCAACTTGACCATCAATATGATGCTTTGAGAGCTCTAGAAGAAGTCCCATGCAGTACTCACCTTATAGACGAATCGTCGAATCAATCAATCTCTAGTTCTATCGATTTGCTTCATTAGAATAAGAATCGTGTTTCTTTTCTTTCTCGTTCTTTTTGTTTTTCTCTTTCACCATTTTATGTGTACCTTCTTCCTTTGTCGTGTCATAAGTCTAAAATCAGTTGAGCTGTATGAGATTAAAAGGAAACAGCGAAATAACAGCTTTTTGACCATCTTATTCAAATGTAAAATTATGATGCAGTACATGGTTGAACTTATGCAACTTACATGCTTATCCAAAACTGTACTCTAAAACTCGCAATTACAGCCGCTTTCTATTGCAGGGAAAATCCTATCTCTTCTCACCACATAAACATCTAGCAGCTTGTAGAGCAAAATATGTAAGAATAATGTCAGCACCAGCGCGTCGGAGACACATCAGTGATTCCATCATCACTTTTTCTTCATCTATCATTTTCAGAACCCCACCAGCCTTGATCATGGAATACTCACCTGAAACCTGTACAAGGACAATAAAATAATAAGTTAATAAATAAGCTCTAAATAGTAAAACAAAATCTGGAAGTATTAAAATTTCAACAGGTGTTTTAAAAGAGGGACAACTGATTGATTTTGAAATGAGTAACTTCTGTTTGGAACATGATACAGTATATCTGATGGAAGGTGTCCTACTGCAAATCCTGAAATAGTAACTAGATGTACTGTGGAGGTGGTGACCATGTTCATAATTACTAAAGCTACCATAAGAAGAAAAACATATGAAAAGGCTTCCACTACAAATGCAAGCAACTGTTTCTAACTTTAAGTGGGAGCATCAATGACAGTCCAACTTGGTCTGAGCTCAAACTGTTTTTCCAGTTTAGACTAAGTGCATCACCCTGTTCTCCACCAGTACTGCCTGCAGATAAGTTTCTCTTATATGGATAAAAACATCATTGTATTGCTAAAGTCGGGCCCCAAGAAATTAAGCAGTTTCTGTTCAAAGAAAGTATTATATGTAAATTTATATGAATCCACATGTATTGTACTCATACATTACAGCCACAGGCAGCAATTATCTTTAGGTTATTACTGTTAATTCTTTTTCTCTTGTATTAGGGAACAATGTATTATGATTAGTAATTAAACAATATAGAGCACGGGGATTAGGGAACATAAATCAACAGACCAAAAAAATTGGCACTTGAAGATCGTGGAAGAAGATGATAGATCAGCCTCTAATCAGCGCCACTACAAATCATTGCAGACCAGTTTCAACACTCTTCAAGAAAGCCACGAAATCACATTTCGAAATGAAGCTTTCAAACCTTAATGGGTTATGACAATATTACTACCGTTACAGATCTCTAATCCTAGCATTAGTTAATAAGTGCACATATAATTCCACAAAAACAGCATTCCTGAAATATACTTTAATTTTTTATTGGTTATAACAGCTGTCTGAACACTTGAATTAGCGTCACCAATCCAAGTTCCTTTTGGATAAGCCTGGGTACATTCTCAGCACTGCTACTAATAAGATGTAGCATTTCCCCCGGGACAACAATCTCCATCTTCAATTCTTTTAAGACAACCAGTTTGAATGCAAGACACTATTTGCCCATTTGTTTTGATTGATTCCTTTTTTTATTAATTCAACTAAGACACTCTCACCCAATTTATACTTAAATGGCGTAAACTTCCTTTGCTACTTGGATTTTAGGGAGCTTGCTTCAAGCCTAAAACCCACAAAACGTTAAACATCCACAGGCTTATTTTCATAACTATGTTGCAGTTTACACCACAAAAGAGAGAGATCTGAAGGCAGAATATGGAGAAGACAACCCCTTCAGCAAGCAAATATTTTTCAAACTTCGGCTCTTTCTAAAACTTGTACTCCCCTCAAATCAACCCATGCCTTCATTTATTCAACTTGTGACGTAGGGTTACCATTTTTACAACGGAGCTGCTTCCATGTTTTGAGAAAATACAGAAACCACATCCCTTGGAATATCTTCATGTGGTTCCACAGGTTATGCTCACACCTAAGTTAAAGGGAGCTACTCATTCAGAGCTTCACAGTAAATTTTGTTACTCATACCATCATGTGGCGTAATTATCTTGGTACACCCACCATTTGACCTTGTAGAGTGCTAAAGAATGGCAATTGCTGCTATTTCGTATGTGGTGTCAGGGAGCTCTGTTTGTTCTCTAAACCTGTGATATACTTATGTTTTACTCAACTTCTTTACTGAAAGTTAGACTACTGCTCATATACAGCTTCTTCCTCTCTTGCTCAGCACTAAAACAGGCAGAAATTCTGTCCTTGTTTCTTTCATAAAGACAAGAAACAAAGTGTTAATACAGTAGACTAAGCTTAAGCCATACTGCACAGACCCACTTAAAATTTGAATCATAAAAAGCCAAATACCAGCGAGGTAAACCTCAAACACTTTTTTGATGTGTTAAGTATTGAAGACTATGGGGAACTGGTATGAATACCTAATTTAAAAATCTTGCATTTTCACACATGAATCATTTCTTTTTTCCTACAGAACCCCAAGTAGCCACGCCCATCATGTAAATGGACTAAATTACACTTAAACTCGATAAACGCATAACAGCAAAAAAAAAAAATCATCTAGGGAGGTTATTCATGATAAATAAACAGTGTATTCTTTATTGATAAATAAATATTTATCACTTTTTGCAAAAATAGTTTAGTATTTGTACATGTATAACAGCAAGAACTTTAGGAAATAGTTATAAATGGCACATATCACTAATTTAGGTAGTTTTTCCAAGTGAATTCCTAGTGATAATTATAGTTCACATAACAATATTAGATAAAATAAATATCAATAAAAGAAGTAACAAATCCAGGAAAAACAGATGAAACTTTTGCTTTTGAAATAACCTAGACCGCAAATTCCTAACCCTTCAAGCTGTATGTACCACAAAAAAGTAAAAAACTAATTGCTGCAACATATTCTAAATATTCCAGAAGTTGTGTATGCATACAAAAAGCTAAAGATGAGATGTATTGGGGTTTAGGTGAAAGGAAAAAATAATCAACTTTAAATGCATGTTTTGAGAAGAATGACTTCTTGTGTGAACTGTTAATTGGATGAAGTATTTTGGTCAATTTATAGCAGTTATCACTTTATGTATGGAATTTAGCAGTTATTACTTAATGTTTCCTTAGAATCTTTAACGACCCCATTTTTTTCCTTTCCTTACACATTTAGCGCGTTATTAATTTTTCACTTTGCCCAAGTAGGGACTGCAAAAATTATTCATTTGGCGAAATTATTAATTTATCAAACATTCATTTATAGAGTAGATGGTATATATATTAAAAAGATTAGTCTCCGTTTCTAAGCATATTTTACTATACCATATTTATATGTTGATGTATCTGATTAGAAAACTACATAACTGAACTCCCTCTGCCTCTTTCCTTCTGCAATGGGTTTCGTGCTATTCTCCCAGTTTCACTATTAAACATCAATCTCCACATATCTCCACAAATCATCATATATAGATGATCTAGGCATGTACAGACAGAGAAATAGTAGCATTTTAAGAAGTGTAGGTAAAACTTCAAATCTGAGAACTTTGCTAGATTTCTTTCTTCCTATTAATCCTAAATTTCGTAGATGCAAAATTCCATATACTTTATTTCAAGCTTTTATGAAGCTAAACTCTCAAAATACAGTTACTGCGGAAATCAAGAGAGTGAATGGAAGAGTGTAAAACACTTAGAGGATAAACCCTCACTTTTATATTGTACAACTATATCCTTAAAATGTGAAAATATCTAGACACTATTCACGAATCAATGTACATTATTCCTACCCTGCATAACTATATGTACATAGATTAGACATGTGAACAACTATCGTGCACACGTACTACACTAACTTACGTGACCTAACTATGAGACTAATATTTCAATACTCCCTTTCAAGCGGGTGCGTAGATATCTAGCATACCAAGCTTGTCAAGGAAAGAATTGAATTGTCGACTTGGAACTCCTTTGATGAAATTTCTGCATTCAACTTCTCTTTGATGAAATTTCTGTTAACTTCCACATGTGTGGTTCTTTCATGTTGGAATGATTGTGAGCAATGCTGATGGCAGCCTTGTTATCGCTTTGCAACTTCATAAGACCTTTGGGACTGAATCCAATCTCTGTCAACAGTATTCGTAATCATAATAACTCACAAATTCCATGAGCCGTAGGCCTAACTTATGTTTTTGCACTAGATTTAGCTATAACTGATTGTTTCTTGCTGCGTCAAGTTATCAGGTTTCTTCCCACAAATGAACAATATCAAAAGGTAGACCTATGATCAATCATGAACCCACCCAATCTGCATCTGTGTATGCTTCAATCTCCATGTGGTTATTCTAAGAAAATAATAACACTTTTGTTGGTGCAGACTTCAGGTAACGAAGTATTCGGTTAACTGCACCACTATGTGTCTCTCGTGGAGCATGCATAAACTAGCTTATAACACTCATAGGATATGCAATATCATGACCTATGTTGTCAAAGGCGTTGCCTAGGCGCCAAAGTGGCCTTATTCTGAACTTGGGCGCCACGCAGTGGGTAAGGAGATGCCATTTTTAAAAGTGGCGCCCAGGCGTCGCCTTTCTAGGCGCTTATAACAAGGCGCCAGTTTGCTGGGCGCCAAAATGGCATATTTGTGCCAAAAAAAGAAAAAAATATTACCAAAATCTTTTGAAAATCTTTTTCATTAAGTCATACATTAATATTTTAAAACCCAAAGCTAATTATGTTAAGAAACAGATCATTCCTGGTTGTTTTTGTTAATTACTTTAACAATAGTAAAGGAAAAAAAATCTTTTCAAATTTTTTGCAAATCTTTTTCGTTAAGATTTACAAGCTAATATAGAAAATCGGTCCTAAGCTAATTATCAGTTATGTCAAGAACATAACATTCATTAGTTATTTTTGATAATTATTGTTATCCAATATTCCTCCACCATTTATATAAAAACCTATGTGGGAATTATTGTTGTACGCCGCGGCTTCGCCCGCCTCGCTGTGGTTCGGGATTTTACACCTAACGCCGTGCGGCGCGCCTTACGACCATGACAACATAGATCATGACAAGTGTGAAACAGGTAAATTAGTTTTACCTCTAACCTTTGATATCTTTCTTTGTCCACCAGAATGCCATCGGTGTCATCTTCCAGCTTCTGATTTGGTTCAACTGGTGTGTCAATAGGCCTGCAGCTCAACATTTTTGTCTTGGCTAGAAGATCTATAAAATATTTCCTTTGAGAGATGTAGATACCCCATTTTTATCTTGCCACTTCAATTCCTAGAAAGTAGCGCAACTCTCACAGGTCCTTTATCTCAAATTCTTTGGCCACGTAAGATTTTTACCTTCCCCATTTTTTACATATCATCACCTGTCATTGCAATGTCGTCCACGTAGACAATGAGCATGGTGATTTTTCCGTTCCATGAACGTTTGAGGAACAAGGTATGATCTGCCTGACTTTGCCGAAATCCATATCTCAACATACTTTGGGTAAGCCTGCCAAACCATGTCCTTGAAGACTGCTTCAAACCATATAAAGATTTCTTTAACTTGCATACTTTTTCTTCATTAGTGGCAATTTGATATCCAGGAGGAATGTCCATGTATACTTCCTCTTCCAAATCACCATTAAGAAAAGCATTCTTCACATCGACCTGTTGAAGTGGCCAATCCTTGTTTTTGCCAGAGATAATAGTGTTCATCTTAGCAACGGGAACAAAGGTTTCTTCACCGTCAATTCCATAAATCTAAGTATATCCCTTGGCTACTAAATTTGCTTTGTATCTTTCAATAGTTCCATCAAATTTATACTCCACTAGTGAATACCCACTTGCAGCCAACAGTTTTCTTTCCTTATGGTAGATCGACCTCATCCCATGTAAAATTCCCTTTTAGATCTTGTTGTTCTTCTATTAGAACTTGCTTTCACATTGGATCAGAAAGAGCGTCTTCAACCTTGTAGGAATTGTAACATATGATAATTTATTTGCAAATACAGCATAAGAGGGTGAGAAATGATGAGAAGATACAAAGTTACCAATTGGATGATCAGTAGAATACCCATATTGAATTGGAGGTTTACATGTACGAGTAGGATGTGTTGGAATGAGTCATGAGTGTCACTGTACAGTTAGTACTATAGTGTTAAATTACTGTAGAGTTAGTGTTAGTGTTAGAGATGTTTTCCTCCTAACCCTAGATGTGTAAGTGGTAAGGATACCTAATTGTATAAAAGAGGAGCCTCTCCTATGGGTGAAAAACAACCCTTTCACTATCTCTTTCTCTGTTTCTACATGGTATCAGAGCAAAGGAGGCAGAGAAGAGAAAACCTAGCCCAGATCCCCTTTAAAACTTCGATCTACTATAGCTTCAATCTGGAATCAGACTTGAAAGTTAGACTAGTAAGCGGTTCGTGAAGAACCAGTGGTTGATCTGTAAGTAGGTTTCTCCATTTGAAAGTTGTGGTTCCTTCTTTGAAAGTTGTTCTTTTTCTCTCTTGATTATTTGTTGAGTTAAAAGTGATGTCTGGAACCTCTGAGAACAGTGTTCCTTCTCAGTCTATGGGTTCTACATCTCTAGATGTTTCTCACAATGATACTATGAGCAGAAATATGATATCTTATAAACTTGATGATACAAATTACCTAGTTTGGTCGCACTGCGTGAAACTTTACATTACGGGTAAAGGAAAGCTTGGGTACCTGACCGGAAGTAAAGCTTGTCCAGAAGAAAAAGACCCTTCATATGATACCTGGATTCAAGAGAACGCCATGATAATGAGTTTGTTGATAGACTCAATGACTCCCGACATCAAGAGCATCTATATGCATTTAACCAAAGCAAAAAAAAAGTGTGGGAGGCAGTCACACAGATCTATGTTGTGAGCGGTAATGCAACACAGATTTATGAAATGAATCGTCAAATATCGAGACTCGCCAGAACAGCAGACATGTATCTGTCTACTTCAATGCACTTCAAACTATATGGCAAGAACTTGATTTCCTACAGCCCTTAGACATGGTGTGTGCAGCTGATACTGCCAAGTTGCAGAAAAGAATTGAAAAAGGGAGAATTATTGAGTTCTTTGCTGGACTTGACTCAGATTTTGATCCAATTAAAGTCCAAGTGTTAGGAAAAGATCCATTGCCGACCCCACGAGGAGTGTATGGAACTGTCAGATCGGAAGAACTTCGCCGAGCTGCTATGATACCTTTAGTGCCACAGGAAAGTTCCTCCTTGAATGTGATTACTCCATCCACTCAAGCACCAACATCCACATGCGAAAACAACCGACAATCTGATGAGAAAGACTCATTATACTGTGATTATTGTCATAGCGTAGACATATTAGGGAGACTTGCTACAAGCTCAATGGTCGTCCGCAGTGGCAGAACAACAATAGAAGAGGGGGAAACTTTAGTGGCAGTAGTAGAGGAAGAAGAGGAGGTCGCAGCACTCGTTTTACATCATCACCGAGTGGTTCTTCTCATTCATCTCAAGACCAGCTGGAACAAATGATCAAAGAGTGTGCACGACTTCTATCATCCAAGGAAAATGTTGCTGGGTCTACTTCTATGGCTCAATCAGGTAACACGCAGACCTGTGGTAGGGCACTAAACACTACATGCGATAGGTCTAAAGGTTCTTGGATTATCGATAGTGGAGCAACTGACCAATGTCCACCGGGTCAAATCTTTTTTCCACTTATAGTGCAAGTCCTAGTAAACCTTGTATCTTGATAGCGGATGGATCTCCAACAATTGTCTCTGGTGAACGACAAATACCCATAACCAAAACCATGTCTTTATCTAATGTGTTACATGTTCCGAATTTGTCTTCTAGCCTTCTCTTTATCAATCAAATAACCAAAGCGTTAAAGTGCAGCGTTACCTTTTTTGACTCACATAGTGTATTTCAGGACCTACTCACAGGAGCGACGATTGGACTTGGTAAAGAGAGAGGGGGCCTTTACTACTTGGACTTGCAAGGGACAACACAAGATGACAGGCTTGCAACTCGACTAGTGTATCTAAGGTGGAAGTGCAAATCTGGCTATGGCATAAACGATTGGGACATCCTTTTTTTGGGTACCTTAAAAAAGGTTGTTTCCTAAGTTATTTTCTGCACTAGATATATCTAAACTCCACTGTGAAGTGTGTGAGTTAGCTAAACATCAGTGTGTCCCATATCCTTCAAGTATAAATAAAAGCTTATCTCCTTTTGCAATTATACACAGTGATGTTTGGGGTCCTTCACGTGTCATTAGTTCTTTCGGTGCACGTTGGTTCGTTACTTTCATTGATGACTACTCTAGAGTTTCATGGGTCTACTTATTGAAGGACAAAAGTGAAGTCCACTCTGTCTTCAAAATATTTCATAAGTTTGTCCTTCCCCAATTTAACACGAAGATTCAAGTGTTAAGATCTGATCGTGGTGGTGAATACCTAAACCAAGGATTTTCACTTATTTCTTAAAACAAGGAATAGTACACCAAACCACTTGTACTGATACCCCTCAGCAAAATAGAGTTGTTGAACGTAAGAATCGTCATTTGCTAGAAGTTACTAGATGCTTACTGTTTTGTATGAATGTGCCAAAAATGTATTGGGGTGATGCTATTCTTACGGCAACACACTTGATTAACAAGATGCCTTCTCGGCCTCTTGATTTTCAAACACCTCTTGAGGTTTTATCCAATGGTACTTCAGTTAGTACTACAGTGTTAAATTACTGTAGAGTTAGTGTTAGTGTTAGTGTTAGAGATATTTTCCTCCTAACCCTAGATGTGTAAGTGGTAAGGATACCTAATTGTATAAAAGATGAGCCACTCCTATGGGTGAAAAACAACTCTTTCACTATCTCTTTCTTTGTTTCTACAGGATGTATCTTCCACAATATTTCAGGACCCATCAACTGAATCTACATCTATAGCATTTGTGGACTCATGAGCTGAAAGACCATCTTCATTAGCTCTCAAGGTTGTTTCAGCAGGAGCTATAGAAGGTTCTAGTTCTGTTACCTGAGGGGCCTTGTCTCTTTGTTTGTAAACCTGAAGTTGCGGAATAACACGAGGTTGAGGAGTACCACTTTCCTTAGGTAATGAAGGAATGTCAAACCAAGGTCGATCTTCACAATATGTTCTATGCTCCCCCGGAAGAAAAGCATCTGAATACCCTGAGAAATAGGCTTGATTATCACAAAAGGTTACATCCATATATACATCATACATAGATCTTTCCCGTAAGAGGGTGACAACACCTGTAGCCTTTTTGAGTAGTTGAATATCCCAATAAAACACACTTGAGAACTCTTCGATCAATTTACTCTCATCTTATTTATGGACATGAACATAACAAACACACCCTAAGATTTTAATTGGAGAAGGACCATGAGGTTGACGTGAAAGGACAAGAGAAAGAACAACTCTAAGTGTCTGAAAATTCACAATCCAAAAGGCATTTTGTTAATCAGTTGTGTTGTAGTAAGGACAACACCACCCAAATATCTTTTTAGCACATTCATTTGGAACAACAAGCACCTAGTGGCTTCTAATAGGTGATGACTTTTTCGATCAACAACTCCATTTTGTTAAGGGGTATCAGTACAAGAAGTTTGGTTAACAATCCGATCTAGCTTCAGATACTCACCACCCCTATCAGATCTTAACGCTTGAATATTCCTGTCAAACTGGGTAAGAATAAACTTATGAAAGTTCTTGATGACAGTGTAGACGTCAATTTTATCTTTCACTAAGTAAACTCAAAAGACTCGAGTGTAATCATCAATAAAGGTGACAAACCAACGAAAATTACAAGCAGTGGTGACACGTGAAGGACTCCAGACATCAGTACGTATAATAGCAAAAGGAGATAAACTTCTATTTAAAAGATAAGGGACACGGTGATGTTTAGCTCGCTCACATGCTTCACAATGAAATTTAGATATATCAAGTTCTAAAAAGAACTTAGGGAACTTTACCGATCAAAAAAAACAAAAAAAAACTTAGGGAACGGCATCTGTAATTACCCAAAAGAAAGATGTCTTAATCGTTTATGTCATAGCCAGACTTGCTCTTCAGAACTAGATCCACTTAATAATTTGTAGGCTATTGTGTTGGTCTCTTGTTCCGTCTCTTGTAATCTCAGGTAGTAAAGGCCCCCTCCCCTTATCATAACCAATGGTCTTCCCGATGCAAAGATCTTGAAAAACATAATGTGTGCCAAAGAAGGTGACATGGCACTTTAATGCTTTGCAAGAGAGATTCGGGAAATGTAATACCGTAAAAAGGGACATGGAGCAAGTTATTAGAATGTTTCCTTCACTAAAAACAATAGTTGGAGACCCATCGACAGTCAAGATACAAGGTTCACTGGGATTGGGATTGTAAATGGAAAACATGTTAGACTTGGTAGACATGTGATCAGTCGCTCCACTATCGACAATCCAAGAGTTTATCACATGTAGATCTAACTGCATTACCAAAGATGCCTTTGTTACCTGTGTGAGCCATAGAAGTAGACCCAACAGGATTCTCCTTTGAAGACAGCATTCAAGCATACTCTTTCATCATTTGCTCCATTTGGGCTTGACATGGTTAAGGATATGGTTGAGAAGAAGAGCTGGTTGATGTAGATGTAAATAGAAACTCCTCCCATCACTTGTGTGGTATGCTCTTGGGCCCCATTGCAACCTCATTTTCTTCCTCCAACACTGCCACTAGAGAAGGCCCCTCTCTTATTACCATTCTGCCAGTGTGGACGCTCATTGAGTTTGAAACACGTTTCCCTAATATGTTTTCCCTAGTATGTCTTCTCTTGTTACAATAGTCACAATATGGTATGTCTTCTCTTGTTACAATAGTCACAATATAACGAGTCTTTCTCGTCAGGCTTTCGGTAGTTTTCTGGTGTGACTGTTGGAGCATGAGTAGTGGTGGTAACAAAACTCTCTTGAGATACTGGAGATGTCATAACAACTCTGTGAAGTTCTTCAGACCTCACAATTCCATAAACTCCCCAAGATGTCGAAAATGGATCCTTTCACAACCATGAAACGGAGTCTAGCCCTGCAAGGAACTCAATGATTCGTTGATGGTGTCAGCTACGCGCTCCATGTCACATGGCTGGAGGAAATCAAGTCCTTACCACAAAGCTTGAAGAGTATTATAATAGACCGACAAGGGTCTATTATTCTGTCGTGTCTTTATAACCCGATGATTTAAATCGTAGATCTGTGTAGCATCATCACTCACTACCTGGATCTGAGCTATTGCATCCCATACTTCTTTTGCAATGGCTAGGCACATAAAACGGCTCCTTAGATCAGGAGACGCTGAATCTAATAGCCAACTCATTATTAGGGCATTTTCTCCCACCAAGTCTCATACGGGTCTGTGGATGCAATCTTTCCTTTACCATTGATGTAAAGTTTCACCCAATGAGACCAAACAAGGTAGTTGTTATCATCCGACTTACATGATGTCATCTTGACATTCATACTATCATTACGAGAGAATTCTAGAGATGCTGAACTCCTAGATTGTGAAAAACTATTATTCTCAGAAATACTAGACGCAGCTCTACTTTTAACTCAACAACAAAGACAAACTTCAAAGGAGAAACCAACTTACAAACAGCTACAGGTTCTTCAAGAACAGCTCACAGGTTCTTAAGGATCTAACTCACAAATATGAATCTCGAATTGAAGCTACAGTTGATCTGGGTTGGGTTTTCTCTTCTCTCTCTCTTGAGCTCTGATACCATGTGGAAATCAAGAGAGAGAGAGAATGGAAGAGTGTAAAACACTCACTTTTATAGATAGATTTTGTACAATTACAACTATATCCTTAAAAGGGGAAAAGATTTAAACATTGTTCACGAATCATCGTACACAATTCCTGCCCTGCATAACTATATGTACACAGATATACATGTTAATATTTCTTGTGCACACGTAGTACACTAACTTATGTGACCTGATCACAAGACTAATATTTCAACAATTACAGCTACCATTCTTTATGTAGAAATATCACCGAACAATGACATGAAGGTATTTCAGCCCTAATTATAACTTCTGGAAAATCCCTCTTTTAAGGCTTCTTTTTTTACTCGGTTAATGCTAGTACAATGATGAAAACCAGAATCCCAGCACAAGGAGTTGAAAAGTTATGGTAGACAATAACTAAAAGTAGACTTATTTGTCAAGTCGTTAGATTACCAGCAAACCAAAACCTAAGCCAAGGAATCTCATGCAATTGGGAAGTTCTACCAAAATGTGATAAGACGCTATGCATCTTCTTGTACACTGTGCTTTTTAGAAACCAGTTTGGTTCACATTTGAGAATAAACATACTAAGACTACTAAATTGGTAGTTTTGCCTGAACACTAATGCCATAGCATCGCGCCCCACCACCACACACACACACACACACACACACAAAAAGGGTAATTTGGATGTGCATAGTTCTAAAAGAATATCATGCATATCTAGTCCAACACATGATGGTCTAACCTTCAAAAAAATATCCTCAAACTAGCTGCCTATTAGATATCCGTAATAAAAACATGGTTGTCCGGCTTTTGCCCAGTTTCAATGTTATTATTTGATTAACCTCAAATTCATAGAGAAAACAAAACTATTTTGTTTTCAGATATGAATGTTGAGCTAAAGGTAAATATCTTATCAAGAGTCAAATACGCAAGCTTGGTCTAGGTTTTAACAATTAGTTCATGATTAAATTGGATCCCAACTGGCAGATTGTCTATAGACAGGCGCAGATGGTCAATACTGACAAAAAACAAAGAAGTCACCTGATATGCAGCAATTGGTAGAGGGGAGCTATCGCGGAGAAGTCGTACAATATCCAAGTATGGAAGACCTGGTTTCACCTGTGGAAAAGATTAAGTTACTTCCTTCTTCCACTAACAATCTTAACGGGAAAATACGATTAAACTCTATATGAATGCTTACAAGCAGGATATCAGCTCCCTCAGCCTCATCAGCACGAGCCTCAACCAGAGCTTCTCTGTAATTTGCTGGGTTCATTTGGTAACTTCGGTTTGAGGAACATTCATACAAAGATAAAGTATCAGTTCCAGAAAAAATCCAAATTGTTGAAAAAATATAAGGGAATGGATCCTTCGACTTAAATTCTTGACTTAGTTTTATACTTAACTTCTCCACCATCTGATACAAGTGGATGGATGGCGAAGATTAGAACCACTATTAAGATGAGATTTTTAAGAAACAAGGGAATATTATCAACCATCCATCCACTTACATCTGATCGTGGAGATGGTGGAGAAATTAAGTATAAAATTTGGTGAGGAACTTTAAGTCAGGGGATCTGTATATTTGAAGATACAAAAATATTTTCCTGAGTCACATACGTTTTCTTGTCTCCAAATCGTGGATTTGAGTCCAATGCCTCGCGGAATGGACCATAAAATGCGCTTGCATACCTGTTTGAGATATAAGTAATGAGAAGCAGTAGCAATGAAAACTATCAGTAACTTAAGTAAAGCTGGTTGTATAAGCAGAAACAGATAGGGTAGGTCAGACAAGACATGTGGATCAGCTAATAACTGGTTAATAGTTCATACTAGTATACTAATCCTCTAAAGACAAATTAAGTAAAAGAATTAAAAGCATGGTATAACATGTTACATATTTATATGACTAAATACAGGAAAATTAAGAAAAGAAAACAAAGCAATGAAGCATCTTGATTACTTAGCCGTATAGGACATAACAGACACATCTGGAAAACCTGCACAGTCCAAAGCTTGTCGGAGTGCTCCCACTCGACCATCCATCATATCACTGGGACTGACTACGTCAGCTCCTGCTCGAGCCTATTTTCACAAAAAAACAACCACAAAATGAGGTAGTAAATTAATTGTCATAAGACTGGATTAAGAGGCAGCACATGTAGATGTCTGGTACCTGAGCAACAGCTTGTTTGCATAACTGGTGAACTGTTTCATCATTCATAATCACTCCTGGTAAATTAGAATCTGATGAGTGACGTATCATCTTCCATTATCTCCCAATATTCAAGTTTGACTGTTTAATTGCATTTTCTGGAATTTAACATCCACAGATGTGCAAATATTTTTATAATAAATGTTCAGATTTCATTGCGTTTATGACTGACTCTCAACTTTGTCTTCTCGGCAGAAAAGGTTACATGTCATTATGTGTATCTTCATTTAATCTTCACCAAGTTACACATACCTAATATCATTTTCTTCATATTTGCACAATTATGGTTTCCCAAATTTTTCTACAGGTAGCTTTGGTCTTAGGAAGATTGTTGCAGCCACTCATGAGCTATGGTATATTTATGGTCAAAGTTCTTCATGCCCGTTCAAAATTTGCTAACCATGTGCTGTTACATGTTCAGGTGTTTGACTTCACATCTTATCACAGTTTTTTATTTACACGATAGTGATTTGACCCAAGATATAACTCGTAGGTTTGGTCACAGACAACATTAGTTTCACATCATTTATCAAAATAGTTTTTTCTTATCTAGATCATCTGCAACAAAAGGAAAGCATAAAAATTGCTTTAAGAATTTTGTATTCAGATTGGGTGTGTTTGTGTTAGACGTGTGTGAGTGTGTATCTTTTGTGGTCAGTGCCTTAGTGGGATCCTTTCCTCAGGACTGTTGTCTTATTCAGATCTCTAAGCTTGCACCCTATATTGTCCGATCAGGAAAGCTTTTAGTGATTACTGCACGACGGGCTTCAAATCCAACTTCCTACCTTTATCAACTAAATCTACCTGGGATTTCTCTACCAGCAGAATGTTTTAGTTATGAGCCATGCATCTACAAGAAGCTCATAGATCCCATGTGAAATATGCTATTACAATCTACACAGCGATCTTTATTTGAGACATGCTCGTTCTCTTTAGTGATTCAAGAGTAAGCAAGAATAAAAATCCATGGGAAAGCTGAGTAATAAGAGTACCCAATGTCAGAAGCACACACAGAAAATAAAAATGCTCTTATTAACTATTCAATGTGGATATGTAGTCTAAGTTACCCCAATTATATGTAATACGTGAGGATTAACACTGAAGAAAACATAAAGTTAAGAGTTTCAAGTTTTTGCTTACCATCTTCTCTGACAATGCCATCATGCCCATCGGAGGAATAAGGGTCCAAAGCTACATCAGTATGATTAACCTACAAAAAGGTACCGGTCATCCATAAAACTGCAAATTTACCTAAAGTGAGCAACAAAGGGATGGGCATATTCTTGTCTTTGTTCTTTAAGGTTTTGAAAGGGGCCTGGAATATGGGTCTTACTAGATCAGGGAATTTGTCTTTTAGTAACCGTATCGCTCGAGGCACCAGCCCATTCTCATTGTATGATTCATCTCCTGTAGGTGTCTGCAGAATAAAATGCAAATTACAACTTTCAACAGCATTGATCACATTAAAACTCTAATGAGGATAAAAAGAAAGACACCTTCAATGCATCGGGCACTTTGGGGAAAAGCACGATACTGTTGACACCAACATCCCGCGCCTTAGAAACCTGCATCAAAAAGCCTAGGGATTAGTTTCTGGGCAAAGATAATATGATTATTATAAGCTAGACCAATTATACTATTATAGCATAACAGAACATGCTACACATGGTTGTTGGCTAGGGTCAAAAGCTACTAAGCCTCAGGGACCACTAGTGGATGATTAAGGAGCGACATGATTAACATGATTGATTCGTTTAAGATAACAAAGCGATAATATAACATTATTTTAATCTTGGACAGAGCTTTGCATTTCTGACCGAAAAAGAGGGGGGAAAATAGGTTTTCCCAAAATATTACCCAAGCCACTAGAAGACTTTCGCGGTTGTTACTATGACTGATTTCAATGTAAGATATCTATTTAATCAACAGATTACATGCTTTATTTGTACAACCATTTGGAGATTATGATAAAAATAAATGAGGGAAATATAGTAGATAGATATGAAAACCTCTATTACCTCTTCCAGAAGACCATGTCTCCATCCAAGTCTATAACATCCAGGCATAGCCCCTATTGGAGTATCCTCTTGGCCTGCAAGATTTGTGAAATGAGAAGAAATTTTATAAGTACCACTGAACAAAAAGAAGTAAAACAAAATAATGAGAACATCTATTAATATATTATTAAGAGGGATCGTTGATACAAACCTTCATGAATAAATAGAGGATATACAAAATTGGCAGGACTTAGATGCGTCTCTTGGAATGATGCTCTCAGCACGGGTGACTTTCGGTTACGGCGAGGACGCTTGTTAAGAGGCTATAAAATACATGGTCGCGAGTATAAAAACGAGAGAAAAACAATTGCAAGTATAAAAACACGATTTTCTACTCAAAATATATTAGAAAAGATGATCAACATGGCATTTTCAATTTACTATAGAATTCATTTTTAAAATGCTGAAATCCTAAAGTCAGCTGTCCTAAGTTGGTGCTGTATCACTTCATAGATGTAAATTTTATGCAACTTACTATCATCACTACACTAAGAAAGTGAGATTAAGACAATTGCTGAGGTCATACCTAGAGTACATCACTTTTACGAAAATGAAATCAAAGCATGATTCAGTTGGTTCCAATTTGTTTTAGGGTATTTCAGGCTAATTCTTTCACAACTAATTCATGCTCAATAGTAATAATTCTACACATACAAGTAATGAAACCAAGGGAGTTCCAGATGGTGCTGCCGGTTTGGGTGGGACAGGTGGTGCATCAGGAGCATTCCCTGCTACAACAGCTGCTTCACATTCCGCATCCGTTAATCCAAGTTTTTTCAGTGATGCTTCTTTCTCATTACTAGCTTTAATAATAAATCGAGACGGCGACTGTATCTTAATCCCACGACCAGTATTGAAATAAACTTGATTCGTTCTTGCGTTCATTTTTAATCCAGTATGACTTTGACCTTTTAGTTCTCTAATTGTAGCAAAATTACTGGGCGAAACAGCCATCATCGTTGAAGCCATCGACTAAATACCTGTAAATTCAATTAGAAAAATTGTTATATAGAAAAGAAACCCTAACTAGATTATATATCCGGCAGCTTAGCCTAGATTAAATGAGCTAATTTTGGCAATAAAAATTTGGAACTTAACGATCAAGAAAAGTGAACGCAAATTTAATTTTTCGGTAGCGTTGAAATTGCAGTAATAAATGAGATGATCAACTGTTACTATCAATCGAAAAGTCTAAGGTTTGAATTGGTAATTACATATGAAACAATTTGATAAAATATTTCATGAAAAGAATTGAAGTGTTATCTAAATTCTTACCTTGAGATGAGCTTCAAGATTGGTTGCTCGTTGAAGAAATTCAAGCTATAATGTTTAGAGGTTAAAGCCAGGTAAAAGAAGGCCCCGCCGTATCTACTGAAACTCGAACAAGAAAACGAAAGGAAAACGAAACGAAACAAAACAGACAGAGTTTCACGCGGACGTGTATTTGGTAGGAAAGCACGTGGGGAGAAGTTTTTTCTCGCATTACTAAGCTACCACAGCCTACCACCGGAAATTTTGGCAACATACTGTTCCAATTTCAATCCAAGTGATGGTGATGGATGAGATGACAAATATTAATCTCCAAACCATAATGCGACACGTGTCACATAATACCCATGTAAGCATGTACCTACAGGAGCTCCCCCAGCTTTTCTCAGTTGGCTGCAGCTTCTGATAATGCTTTGCCAAAGCAACATGCTGCAGCTGAAGTTAAATACGAGGCAGCGAGTTGCGGATACCGAATTGCAACAGCAACAAAATCCGATGAAGACCTACCTGGTTAAAGCTATACAAAAAGTTTTGGATACTAAAAAAAAGTCTGGTGCTTGAGCAGGTGTTTCATGAAAATGATATGGCACGCGAAAGCAATCGAAAACAAAAACGGTAACAAGGAGAATCCACTCCCAAATACAGAAAACTCTAATCCAAGAGTTAGACAATCACAAGAAAACGATAAATCAATGAAACAAGATAATAACTCAATAATCAGGTTGGATAACCAAAAGACTTACTTGTCTGCAATCGATAATCACAAGTGAGCTAATCCAAGCTTATAACAATGACAAAACAAATGGCTACTTATAGCCATGGAACTGACCTGAACTACAAAAACGTGTAGTTTATCCTAACTACTTGAACTCCTAAATATCCTGCCAATAACAATACTAATACTTATCTAGATATGAAGTTCCATATCTTATTTGACACCTGCAAAACTAACTAACAGACTTAAAGAAAGCTGACCCAACATGAAAGTAAAACCTAACTAACGAGATTCAATAAACGAACAAGGACTGGTAAAAGACCAGCATACTAGGCCTCTAGATATGTCCCATATCAGGCTCCCCCACTGCGACTAAACTCGCCTCGAGTTTACCTTGAGTAGCAGCAGTCCTAAACTTAGCACCTTTGCTGGCAACAACAACAGTAAGAGTCATGTTCGGTAGTACACCTTTCTCCTCCCTGACTTGGTGTTTCTTGGTTGGTAATAGTAATACCTTTGTCCCCCTCCAGTAAAACTCATAGCTATTAGCCTTGCCACGGAAAAGAGCATCCACATCAAACTGCCATGGACGTCCCAGAATGACGTGACATGAATCCATATCTATTACCTCGCAAAGGATAGTTTCGCGGTAAACTCTTCCAAAAGCAATTGGAAATTTTCAAACCCTTTCAATTCTAGTTTCTAGCCCAGTTTTGATCCAACCAACGCGATAAGGGTGTGGGTGTGGTTCCGTTGGTAAACCAAGTTCTCGAACCAGTCCCCATTAAACAAGATTTTTGGTATTCCCACTATCGATAATAAAATCACATACCTTTTCTAGGATAATGCCCTTGAACATGAACAATTTTTTCCTTTGAGATTCTTCATCTACTTTTGGAACAAGCAGTATTTTCCTATTCCTTCCTTCACATTGGACTACTTTTCTTACCATCATACAAGTCCCCTTGAAGTCATCAACAAAGACACAATCAACAGCCTCTTCTTCTTCATATGATTTGAGGTCTGTAGCTTTACCATCTTCTCCTTCGACTAGTCCAATTGGTCGTCATTTTGGACATTCATTTGAATGATGTCCTGCCAACCCACAACGATAACATTTGTCTCATGAAGGTTTTACATAAGGATTATTACCTTTATTTGCCGTGGAAGCGTCGATTGTAGATACCTTCGTTATTTGTGGTGGCGGATAGGTCGAAGGTGCTACCGATAACTCAGTTGGAGTCGCTTCAAGTATTGGTTTAGTTCGCTTCGCCTCACCCGGAGTCTTTTTTACCAACTTAGGTTATCACTCAATCCTTTGAGATAGACTTACAGCTTCGGTGACTGAATGAATGGGATGGAGGTAAAGCTCCTCTTTGATTTCAGGATCCAACCCGCCTAAATAATGACTAACTTGTTGAGCATCAGTCTCCGGAAGATTAACTCTTGAACCCAATCTGTAAAACTCCTCTATATACTCGTCAACTGGTCTCCTTCTTTGTGAGCATTGTTGATAACTTTGGAAGAGCTTTTGTGCATAATCAACAGGGAGGAACCGAGATTTCATAAGACGTCGCATTTGACCCCAAGAATTGACCATCTATTCACCACGAATTCTCCTATTGTGAACAGTTTGCCTCCACTAAGACGTAGCTCCCCCTTTTAGCTTGTAAGACACCAATTTTACCTGTTGAGACTCAGGAATCTTCATGCACTCAAAGAAATCTTCAATATCAGCAACATAATCTAAAAAACCTTCGATGTCGATCTTCCCATCATAGGTTGGTATTTATAACTTCATCTTATATGTGGACTTAGTATCCATCTCGTCATTAGCTGTATTGAGTTGAGAACCCTCCTCGCAAAAGAATTCAGACCCCATCTCCTCATCTTCTATCTCAAACGGTATTGTTCGTCCATGAAATTTCGATTCATGTCCAAACCTAAGACGACGTTGCACCATGTTAGGATTATCTTGGGTAGTATTATGGAAGTCTCTCCTTCCGCTCATCTGCTCATGTGTAGGCTTCTTCGGCATCGCATCTTCACCATCTTCAAAATCCATGAAATTGTCAGGAGCAAAATCAGAAAACCCATGAAAATCACGAGTATTTTTTCTTCGCAAACCATTATTGTTTTGTTCGTTCCAAGGAACTCTTGAAACAGCACCACCCTTTTGATACCCCGGTTCGTCTATAGCTTCATACATATTAGCTTGCATTCTTGGACCTATTCTTGAAGTCCAACGATTTCTGGTTCCATAACGATCACAACTCTCAAATCCTTTGGAGTTGAATCTTTGCTGGTTCATATTCTGAAAACGACCATAAGGTCGCCAATCTCCTTGACGATTATTCTCAGTATGGTCAGATTTAACCAGCCTCAAATCTTTCATTGACTCTTGTAGATCTTTCAGAACTTTTGTGTGAGATAGCAACGTTTCTCATACAATTTTCATTAGAGTTCAACACACCATTAGATGCTCCCCCTGATGTTAGACAATTTTCATTAGTCTAATGCAGTCAAAATGAGTTTATCACACATTACTTTGGTGACTTGAATGTTTATAAGACCCTGTTGTTGATTCTGGAAGTTGCGTTGCATAACGGACTATCGCGTTTCATTTCTTTGATTCAGATATTTTCAGTAATATCAACGCGATCTTTATGTCCTCAACGTTCAACATACTTGATGTTTTTAGTATTGTCTCGCTAAAAACCTTGTCGAGTAATAAAACCCTTTGGGAAAAACTATTCTCGGTCGAAGGGAAAAAGAGTACAACACAGCTTCAATTTCGAAGTAAAATATGTCGACATCATATCCTTGGATCCTCCCCCTAATGTCGGCATCCCCCCTGGTTACTTTCAGAGTTGTTCCAGACAGTTCCTTTAGTCATGTACTTTTCGAACTGAATATCGGTAATGACTTAGAAAATAGTCTACCATATCTCCCCCTGATTACTTTCATTGGAGAAGAGATCATTGCTCTTTCATAATCAACAACCTTTGGATTGTACTTTCGTTAGCATTCCTTTTTATGTATTTGCAGGGATAATACAAATTTATGTCAATGGTAACTTTTAAGTACATGATTACATTCGCTATACCATTCCAATGACGTTGCGTTGACGCTGAGCTATATCTAGCTAACAAGTTCACTGAGGATGTAACATTTGGTCGAGTACATTGCGCTAAGTACAATAATGCGTCTATTGTACTTAGATTAGGGAAATTCATCTCCCGACACATCTTCGTCATCTTCCTTTAGACGAAATGGTCACTTACTTACATTTGATCCTCGACTAATCATGGGAGTGCTATCAGGTTGCATGTCTTTGTTAAATTGCCTGACAACTTTAGACATATGCAAACTGGTGGAATAATATACCACAAGCTCAGTATTCGGTCGAGCTTTCCCCAGATTTGTCATCTCAAATTCAGATTTCAAATAACTTTTAAGGTCTCCTATTACATCCAGAGTACCCATCATGTCTGTACCATCGACATAGATAGCTACAATTCCAAGTCAGGAACTTTCTTGTGAATACGCAAGTACAAATAACTTACTTGTCTATCCCCTCCAAATAAAATAGTCACTGAGACGGGTATACCACATCTGCCTGATTGCTTCAATCTATAGGTGAGCGTTCTATCTAACTGTTAACGCACTATGTGGTTTAGAGTCACTTGATTTGGGCAACAAAAGGCTATCAAGTACTTTTGTAAATATCCTCTATCTCTTGATTCTTTCAGAGATACGTAATAACCACATACATATGCCGCATTTCAAGTCCTTTTGAAATTACCAAGCTAACTAAGTAGCGGAACACTATAACGTTCATTACAAGAGAACAATTCCAGGGCTTTGTGAGAAACCTCGCGCCACAAGGCGAGTATTTATATTTTAAGACTGCTTTCTTCTCATTATGCTTTGTGACAAATTAATCATGTATGTCTAATAGGTTTTACACTTGGTTGGTTAGCACTACCATACCAAATACCTGTATATTTGTCAAAGAACCAAGTTCTACCTGGATTGTATAGGCCAAATATGCTCTTCGTTGATATTAAGCAACAAGGAGTTTGGTTCGATCTCATGGACATAGTCAGAGACAATCAAATGAGATGATTTCATTAATGATACAAATTAGGTTGTGCTTTACTCATCTACTTCCTTTCTAGGTGAGCATTGATCGAACCTGGTGGTCTCTCCATCTTCCTTCATAGAGCCACTGCCTCAACCACACTTCCACTAAGTGTAGTTGCAACACCTTAGTCTATGGTGTATATCCCTTATTGAGGATTCGTAACCTTTCAGGTAGGTTTGCAGCTGGTATGTGTGATCTCATCACTTTAGCGACATCAGTGTACATTCTGAAAATCGATTATTATTTGTCACTTCACATTTAAATTTGTGGAGTACAAGAATCAATATGAGACACGGTGGGAACACACCACGACAATTCATGTCATTCCCTTAGAAAATAGTTTTTCTTATCTCCCCCTAACGACGGGAAGACTGTCTCATTAAAATGACAACCCGCAGATCTAGCGGTAAGAGATCTCCTGCCAAAGGTTTTAAAATACTGATAATTTTTGGGAACTCATTTCCAACATAACTACTTAACAGTTTTGAAGACCCATCATAGTACAATGTAGAGTCGTAATGGCACATATATAGTGCAACCAAAAATGTGTAAGAACACGAATGTCAGGCTTAAATCCAGTTACCAACTGGTACGCATAAAAGGTTTACTAATATTGGGTTTTATGACGAATTAAGTAAAGATGCGTCAATATTGCATATTCCCCAAGCAGTTAAAGGTAGGTTTGTACGCATAACCATGCTTTAGGCACCATCTGTAACCTTTGATGATAGCCTTTGCGAGACCTTGGGGTATAAGATACTCTGCATTGATCCTATTAAACATGCAATAACCATCAAGTCCTTTTGATGTACACTCGCTAGCATTTACAAGGGGTGGTGAGCCCTTACATGTAAAATATGTGCTAGTAGTCTTCCAAACGCAAATTTCTTGGGAACTATAATTAGTCCAAAATGTCAAAACATTCACCAGAGCCATAAGTCACTTTAATGGTCCGCATTCTGCATGAATATTTATCTGAATTTCACCTTGTTTTCTTTGTAATATGTAAATTTTACCATTTGCATCTTAGGATGGTCTCGATCCTGTTTTACTGAAGACTTTGTAAAAATGAGTGATATGCTTTCTTACCTAAAAGCATAATGGGAAGGGGGTTGTGCATCTAGTACTTTAGAAAACACTTATTGAGAGATATGTCGTCACTTCGCATTCTGTCAATCTTTTTCCCATTGTCTTGTCCACTCAAACACAGTGATGTACGTATGATTCATTTCAAAATGAAACATCATGTCACAACCATAGTGCCTTTATGGTTATGTCAAAGCCTGTATGAGTCAATTCCCAACATTTCATCGTCGGAGTCAATATGGATTCAATAATCCAAATACTATAATGATTTACATTTCACTAGATTGACTCATTAGTTTCTCTAAGATATATATCCTTCAAAATATATTAGCGACTATAAAAGACGCAATCAATTACATTCTCATCATTGTGAGTTTCCATATGATATCCTCTTGTATGGGTCTCTTTGGAATTTAACAAGGTGATTAGCTCTCGGCACATATAGAGCTTTTGTGACTTTTAATCTTTGTTCCATCTTGGAAACAAAATTTGAGCAGTGTTGCGCTCGATGATCCAATCCTCGTAGTCAGATTATAAGGAAATAGTTCAACAACTAGTTTAAATTCCTTAAGCTGGTGGGAGGGAAACCACTATCTATTAGACATTGAATCTTGAGATATTAAATAAGTGGTGTGGCCTTATTAGTAACAAAAGTGAGATTCAACTCAAGTACTTTAGAGTGAATATATGTTACGTTTCGGGGGGGTATATGTCACTTGCATGATATATTTTTCATCCGTATATATCTCAAGTGCATTAGAAAATTTATGTCTCGTGGGAATGATGTGCTTTTCATTCCATAAGCGCAAACATTGGATCTAGTTCAATTAAATAATCAGTTGGCCAAGCAAAGTTCTTTTTGTCATTAAAGTTGATGTCTAAAGTATGACCTTCCTATGGAAATCGGTTGCTACTATGGTACCCGCATTACATTGCTTGTACCAATACCAGTAAGAAGATCCATTCCCAACTCTTTGGTGAGCGCTAGAATTACATCTTAGCTTCATCCTATGTTCAATTGATACCTGTACTTTAGTGTCATTACTGCTGGGAAAAATAGTACATCTTTGTCTCATGATATATATGTCCCTTTTCACATTCTTTATATGAGTCGGTACGTCTAACCCTCGTTACATCGGGGTTCATTCCGTTTTCAATTTTACTACATTTAGCTTAATTTGAGAAATTTATTTATCTCAACAGGCCAAGAGAATCTCACTACACATGTCAAACAATTACTTTAGGTTGAATAGATTACTAAAGATAGTTTTCTTGTTGTCATACTTCAACATATACTGGTTCGTCAGTATCATGGACGAAGTAGAGAAATAGAAATTTTCTGACTCATATCACCTTTTGTGAGTTCTTCCACAAAAATTGGAATACATGTGATTTTATTTGCAACGTATCTTTTGAAACTACCGACTCTTTAATAGTCGAGCAAGTGGATTACATCCCAAGAAACATTCAAATTTGGGGAGAAAATATCATGTACGCAATAATGGTGCTCAAGTACTTCTAAACCCCGAATAAATATATTGGAATCGAGTTGGTACAATAAATTCAACTAAATAATCGAGTTGGTACAAAAGACATCATTCAACTATAGCCAATATCATACTCAAGAGAACAAAATAACATTAAGACCAAAATTCTTAATGATCTAGATCAGCAATCATAATTTAAATTTTTCGTTTATATGACATGGACTTATCTTAAAAAAAAAAAAAAAAAAAAACAGAACTAGGCATGTTCTAAAAAATAAAATAAGCCCATCAGGTATTCAATGTAAAAACCCATGTTAGTTTTGGTTACATACCTTATACGATGGTTCCTACTGTGTATATACAAAACCGGAACAGTTTTGGTCGCGCACGCCCCAAAAATAGAAGAACAGGTCAGGCCGCAGCTGGAACTTGGGTCAGGACAGGACAGAACAGGGTGGACCGGGTCGCACTGGACCCGGACCGGGTTAGACTGGATCGGACAGCTGGGTCGGAACAGTTCATAATCAGACAGATGGGTCGGAACAGTTCATAATCGGACATATGGGTTGGAACAGTTCATAATCGGACAAATATTACAGTACAGATCTGGGACGGGATTTCTTTCTCTTCTCGGAGCTCAAGCGGACGGGTTTTCTTCCCCAAATTTCCCCCCGATCTAAATCTAGATCCGCAAGCACAAATCCCAAATTACAAAACGATTAAGATTAATTATTAACCAAAGTAATTTTTGTTTAGTACATACGCATACGAAGTACCAAAATAAATCAAAATAATTCTTGATTAGTACATACACAATACGATACGAAAATAATAATCATCAAAATAACTCTTGATTATATATTTTTAATCAAAATAATCGTTAATTCCTGATTAAATCAATTTTCGCCGCAGATTTATACCCAAAATTGAAATCACAAAACAGGGCAGATTCCAAAAATGAAATCTATGGGTCCTACAACAAGATATTATAAATTGAAGTGAAATCAATTTGGATGAATAATTGAAGTGAAATCAATTTGGATGAATTAGATGGATACATATATAACAGACATGAAACTACTTTTTACTAAATATTAGGCTACAAATATTAGCGCAAAGAACTTAGGCATACTTATTTATTGGAATATAAATTTATAGGATAAGCCAATTGTATTATAATCTGATAGTTGACAGAGATTAAAGAATAGTTAATCTAAAAATTATGATCGCGTAGATAATTCAATACTAGAAAGATAGTGAGATTATAATATTTGATAGATCCTGAATACCATATAGAAACTTTATTATAGAGTATCTTCTAATGTACTTAGAACCAGTAAGTTATTAAAATAGGAACTAGTGTAGAGAACTTAAGTCTAAAATTCCCATTATAGAGATTCGTGTAAGAACCTTAGACTTCCTTCCTGGATAGAATTTAAATCAGTATAGTTGAACCTAGAGCTACAAATTTTAAAGATTAGTTGTAGAAAGACATATAGGGTTGTGTTCCATCTCTCTTTGTTTCGAACTCATTTAAAATGAGTTGTTTCTTCGGCGCATTTGTAAGTATGAGCAGTAGTTGCATTTAGTCGAGAGATAGTTTTTCTCTATAAGGTGGGGAGTTTTGAAGACTAGAAGGTGGTTCGATTTTCGAGGACGAAAATGAATAAAGTGGGGAGAATGTAAGGACCCTCAAGCTCATCAACGCTATTTGACTGGTCTAGCAATGGTCAAGATACAATTTAGCCGTTAGTGACTCGATTAGTTTGACACGAATGTTAATTAATAGAAATTAATCTAACAACGATTTAGTTACGAGACTAGTACTGCTAGATAGGTCTCGAAAAGTTATGCGAAATGGGCTACTCGAACGTGTCATTCGGATACCGGACGAAGCAGATATCAACAAATTACTACGAAGGGTAAAGTTGTCAATTCACATCTTAACCGCCTGGCTGCCCTTATTCGTTTCTCGGGTGCGTTTAACTTTTGGTCCGCTTTATCTTCACCAAAACCCGATCGAAGAATTCATTCTTCTTCTATCTTCTTATTCTTTCTTTCTTTTTCTTCTTCCTGCGTTCTTCATCTGTAGATGATTTGAGAAATCAAATGGAAGATTTGTGATCGGTGGAAGGTGGAAAATATGATGGGGTAGTTGTTAGTTATGGTGTTGTTGTCTGTGGTTGATTCAGACTCAAAGGAGGAAGTGAATTAGAAGTTAAGGTTTCTGAGTTTGATATTGATTAAAGTTTTATGAGGAATTGAAGATGGAATTAAGTAATTAAGAGGGGTTTGTGGTTTGATTGTAGATGTGTAGCTGTTTTGATGAAGAATCAGTGAATTAGGGTTTCTGGAATTGAATTAGGGTTTGTAAGAAGAACTCAGAGATTATCTAGAAGATGGAATTGATGTTCTGGGATGTTGATATGAGATGGGTTTGGATTGAATTAGAGTTAAGGTTGAAGAATAGTTTAAAATTGATGGATAGGGTTTCAAAGTTGTGATTTCTGGAATTCAAGGTGATATTGATGAACTAGGGCTCAATTCTGTTAATAAGAAGATGATGGAATTGATTTCAGTGCCGATCTGTTTGATGCTTGAGCAAAGCTGGTTTGAGGTAATGATTCTTCTCTATAACCCTATTAAAGTATCACAATTTCTAGTTGTTGAAGTTATGAGATGCCATGAATTAAGATGTGTGATGAATTGGTACTGGAGTTGTTGGTTTGTTAAGATACTGAAATTGTTTAGACTGCTATTTGATATGATGGTGGTGATACAGGGAGAATTGAAGTTGAAACTTGGTTAGTAGTATTGAACTGGGTTGAGGGAGTTCATTGCTTAGCTGTAATTGTGAAGATATGGATGTGCAGGTGATGGTTTGAATGAATGAGATGTTGAAGGAAGTATGGGTTTAGTGAGGTGATCTTGAGATGGTTATGAAACTGAGAATGAGCCAAGATGTGCATTTTGAAGCTGTAATGGTAGTGTGGATGAAGCTACATGGGATATGAGTGGATGGTGGAGGTTTAGGAACTGTTTTGAGGAGGAATTATATTACAGTGAACTGATGATTGAGGCAGTGAAGAGCTGGGGATGGTGGATATGGAATTGGTTATGGTTGCAGCTTGTTGAACTGGTATAGATTATGTGTTGGTGTGTTGGGGATGTTGGTAGTTCTATTGATTGAGTAGCAGTTCAAGTTAATGAACTGGTAGAGACTCAATTTGTTTATGCAAGGTTATTTGCAGCGAAAGTGTTAGATGAATGATTGTAGAAAGAGTTTTGCCTAAAGCTACAATTGCAGGTAATCTTAGTTGAGTGTTGTATCTGAGATATGAAGTTTGTTTAAGATAAATGTATTGTTATTTGAAATTATAGTTAAGAGTTTTGGTGTTGCACGATGTTTGTGCAGTAGTGTTCTTTGGCCTGAGCAATGGCTCTGGCCTATGCAAGAGTTTTGGCCTTGTGCCATTCAGCCTAGTCAGGTATCTGACTCTAGCTGACTTAGTCAATCTGACTGAGTTGAGTTAACCTGTTAACCAGTCTTAAATCGGTTTGACTCAGTGGACATTGACTGAGTTGTCTTCGTTGACCGAGTTGACCAGTTGACCGGGACATTTACCTTTGACTGGACGGTGACTGTTAGTTGACCCTTTAACTGTTATTGACCTTTGACTCAGGTAGACTGGGCCTTAAGTTAATGGACTTGTTTAGTGGATTTGGGCTTAGGTTTAGTTTTTCCAATTTTGATGTATTGGACCGTTATGGTCTGATTTAGCCTTTGATTCCTTCTACAAAGTTGTAGATATTCATAAGACTTAGCTAATGGACTATAGAATCAACCTAATTGAATTAGTAGACCTTAGATATGTTAAAGATAGATAATTAAAAGGTGTAGAATCATAAATGGGCTTAGAACCATTAGTTAGACTTGTATGATTCTTGTGTGAGCCATTTTGGCTAGATTCTTAGAGTTCTTGTGTGATTAACAGTTAGTCTATATTAACAACGATCGATTCAAATGATGAACCAGTGGATCGTGGATCTCGAGGTAGGCGTGGCTTGTCATCAAAAGAGATGGGAATTTACATTTAACTCTTTTGTGATTATTGTTGTTTTCTTTTACAAGAGTTTATGTTTAACAAATTCATGCATTGTCTGATTGTGTATTCCATGCATTGTTTTATTTGAAATTCCGAAAGTACTTTCGATTCCTTTAATCTTTCCATGATTTGGAAAGGAGCTGTAATGCTTTGTTTGTCTCTATGAATTGTTTGGGAAATAAGAATTTCCATTTGAATGCTCTTATTTTCCATCTGTGGTATATAGGATACTGCTCCTTCATTTATACCTACTTACTTTCGAGCTTTTATGCAATGGCTAC
Source organism: Papaver atlanticum (assembly GCA_023531105.1). Lineage (NCBI taxonomy): Eukaryota > Viridiplantae > Streptophyta > Magnoliopsida > Ranunculales > Papaveraceae > Papaver > Papaver atlanticum. The sequence goes on from JAJJMB010012161.1 coordinate 8,920,919, forward strand.
GACGATACACCACAATATTACTATTTAGGTGCGGGACGCGTCATCAATATTATACATTGTTTGAAGAAGGAGTTAGTTCCATATACATGATTGTTTATATTTGTGAATTGGTTGCCTTTTTAATGTTTAGGAAAAACATGTATTGTTTTCCAGATCATTCCAATGATTACTTGAAGTTAAATGTTATTTCTACTGGGCACCCCTTTTAGGGATGATGTGCTCACCCATTCCCACTTTCAGTTTTAGAGACAGATCAGAGTTGCGCAGCGGAAGCTTCGAGGAGTTGAGTCCGTTATTTGGTTAACTTCTGCTATGTTTATTATGTTGTATATTCTATTTGTAAACTAAATGACTATTGTATATGTATCGTTTGAGCGAAGTTTTTGTATATATATATATTTCAGAGCGGGGCTAGTTTTTGGGTTAAGTTTTGTAGCAGATTTCTTATTTGAATGTTTAAGTAAATGTTTTAGATCCTTAGTGCCTCTTTATTTAGTTAATCTCTTGGATTAGTCAGCTACTAGCTTTGGGGGCGCTACAGTTTGATTCTATGTTTAGATATTTTATTTTGGTTAGACTTCTTTATTTAGCTTTCTAGTCGGTTTATTTGAGTCTATATAAACAGGTTATCTCTGTTAGGTCAAACACATTATTATCAAGACTATTATTATAAGATTATTATTCTTCTCAACTTCTAAACTTCTTGTTCAAGTTTATTATTATTCTTTGTATCTCAAACTCTTTTTGAATTCCTGCAATCTCCGTATTACCTTTTTCAATTTGTTTTACATTAGTTGGTATCCAGAGACTTTAATTTTAGATTTTCATCTCCGATTAGATCCTTATTTTCGCTTGCGCATATCAAAAAATAAAAATAAAAAATAAACTACCTTTCAATAAATTTTCAATGGTTGATTCTTTGGAAACCAAGGTTACCAAGCTTTCAACGGAATTTAATACCATGCAGGATCAGTATAACACCATGCAGGATCAATATAACACTATGCAAGGATGGTTAACAAAAAATCTGGAGTTGTTAAATATTCGTACAGAAGAACCTTCTGAATCTCCAAAGAAGACATTTGAATCATCCTCTAAACAGCATCAGGAATCACACATTAAAAAACATGGTTTTGTTTACTCTGATGATATTCCAGAGAACATCTTAGAAGCTTTAAAAAAGAAGAGTTTATCTCGCTTATCTATTTCTTGAAATATGTGTTATGAGCTTTTTGTTTTAGCTGTGTTCATCGTATTCTTGACGAGTTTAGTTGAAAACAATTAATTTGTTGGAAACTAAATATTAAGTCAAAAGATGATCATGCGAAAATTACCTTGAACATCTTATATGATTTGTGTGAGACAATCATTTGATGTTAGCTTGGGAAGTTTCGTATTGATTATTCAATCACTTGAAAATTACTTGAAGCTAATGGTATGTGTGAGATTACCATTGTCGTCTTCTAAGGATGTCTCAATAATTGAAATGAGAGTTTAGAACGATTACCCATGTCTGGATACAACACGGTATGCATATCCTGTATGCGAACTGTATTGTGATAATTCAGGTCCGGAACTCTTGTTTGCGTATCTAGTATGCGAACGGATTTACCTGAGAAGGTCCGAAACTCTTGTTTGCGTACATATTATGCAAACGGGTTTACCTGAGTTGGGTCCGGAGAAGTTGTTCGCGAACCGGGTTTGTGAACGGCTTGACTAGGCCAAGGTCCGGAGCTGCTATTCACGTACCCAATTTGCGAACACAATGGTTAAGTTCTAAAATCGGTTATGTATGAATCTCATACTCATGAACTAAAATATTTATGATTTAAGGAATGCAAATTAACTTTGCAAACCGTGGCTTAATGTTCATGACTTGATTATTGTATAAGTACTTTGTACGATTACGAATCAATCCGGTTTTGTTTCAATTTGTTCATGAATATTTCTATGAGATAGTGAACAATTGGACAACTCTATTTGAAACACATTTAGATTCATTTGATTATCTATCATGATTGATTGATCATCATATTTGATCTAGAAGTGTTAGATGAATACGGCTAAGACAAAAGTGTTCATATGGCTAACTTCGGTTAACTGTTATTGAGCCAACTCAATATACACGTTTAGGTACGGTTACCCATATCCAAATCTAAGTATATTGAATGCTTTGTTACTAAGCTATCTTATCTTTGATTGTAAGCAACCCTGATTTGAAAGGCTATATAAAGGAGAACTCTAGCAACTGGAAAACCTAATCCCGACACTTTCCCTAGTTGAAAACTAGAGTCGATTCTCCTTTAACCTAGGTTTTCCAAAACCATTATTAGGTCAACGAATTGAAGACTTCATTTGAGATTCGTGAAGCCGGATCCAACTATTTTCTCTGTGGTTACGTATTCTAATCTTACTTGTTCTATCATATTGAGTTTTATCTTCTCTAAGATTCACTCAAGATTTATCTCCAATAGGTAAGATATAAAAAGTAATCACAACAGTTCTTCGTCTTAGACTCTTGTGATTCCGAAATAACTTCTTAAGTTAATCAATTAGGTTATTGTGAGGTGACTAATATTTTAGGTTGCTCTTCGGGAGTATAAGATCGAATTATTAGTTGGTTCCTGTTCACCTTGATCTTTGTATCAAAAGACGGAACAAAAAGAATAAAGGATAGACATATTTGTGGAAGATGGATTAACAACTCTTAGTTGTGCGTGAGATCAGTTAAGGGAATCAAGTGCGCAGAATCCGGCGTGGTTCTAGAGGCGTAAGGAATGTGACTGTACCTTCGGTGTGAGACTTAGTTAGGGCTCAGCTACATTCCAGTCTGAAGTTAACTTGTAGTAGGCTAGTATCTGTAGCGGCTTAATACAGTGTGGTGTTCAAATCTGGACTAGGTCCCGGGGGTTTTCTGCATTTGCGGTTTCCTCGTTAAAATTTCTGGTGTCTGTGTTATTTCTTTTTCGCATTATATTTGTTTATATAATTAAAATATCACAGGTTATGCGTAGTTCAATCAGTTGATAAATCCGACCTTGATTGTTGGATATAACTTGATTGACACTTGGGCATTGTTCTTTGGTACCATCCAAGTTATTTCTCATATCAATCAGGCTCATAGATTTCTTTCTGTTCGATTTGCTGATTGTATTGAGAAAGAGGGATAAATCTCTTTGATATATTTCTTGATTGAGTCTCACTTTTAAGTTGGTGCTCTCGGAATTTTATTGGAGTTTAGTCCATACAGATTGCCGAACGAATTATTAGGTGTGGTTGTTATACCCCCCGCTTTTTCAATTGGTATTAGAGCAGCCAAACACACTAAGACTTCATAAGTATGTGTTTGTATCAATCTGACTCTATGGACAGAAGTGTTATCTCTATAAACGTACCACCAGTCTTCGATGGCTCGAATTACTTATGGTGGAAAATTGCTATGCGTGCCTTTCTACAAGCGCGAGATTTCAATCTTGGGTTCGTATTGTTAATGGCTATAATCCTCCATTAGTTACAGTAGCCGGTGTAACTGTTCCAAAGGATATTGGTGAGTATGATGATCTTGAGATTCTTGCTGCAAAGCAAAATTATGACAGATTAAATGTTATCATCCATGTCATTACCCCAAATCTTCAGCACCACGTGACTACGTGCACTCGGTCTAAAGATGCTTGGATATCTTAGAAACCGTATTTGAAGGGAATACCTCTGAGAAAGAAGCTAGGCTTCAAAACCTAAATTCTAATTGGGAGAACCTTCGTATGGCCAATGAAGATTCATTTGATGAGTTTAATCACAAAGTGTCTGAAATTGTTAGTGCATCTTTTGTGTTGGGTAAGATTATTCCTGAAAAGGACATTATGATGAAGATTCTCAAATCCCTGCTTGCTAGATACAATTCTAAAAAGCATGCCATCGTTGAGGGAAATAATCTTGAAACACTTTCCAGGAATACTCTTGTTGGAAAGCTAAAGATTTTTGATCTTGAACTTAGTAAAAGAGAAAAACTTCGCGTGTCCTGCAATCCTATTGCTGCACCTGATGTAAATTCTCTATGCCCTAAATTAATTGATATGAAGGATGAGAATTGCTTTAATTCAACTCTTTCACTGTTTGTACAACAGTTAGAAAACTCTTAGACGGAGAAAAAGAAAGTCTCATAAAAAATCTTCCCCATCAATCAATGAATTGGATAGAAAAGTTCACAAAGACTATGACAATGGAACTTGTTCCAAGTGCTACAGATATGGTCATCATTATATTTCTGGTTGTCCCAATAAGGAGGTTAGTGAGAATACCAAAGCATCGATGGCAACTCTTGACTACTGTCCCGAGGAAGAAGTCTGTGAAAGTTCTCTCACTTACTTTGCTGAAAATCATACTTGTTTCTCCAACATCTCTGATTATTCCATGATAAACAATCTAACTTCCTCAAAAGAGAAAATTGATCTCTTGACCAAAGATTTGTGCTCAGTGAAGAGTATGTTTCAACTGGAAAATGAAGTTTGAATTAAAAGGACTGAAAATCTGGAATGTCAACTGAAAAAATTAAGACAAGAAGATTTGATATCTCGCAACCGTGATCACAAGAAGAAGGATCGATTTTCTTCGAAAAAATCTTTTAAACTCAAGTAGCATATTATTCCTAAAAACATGTCACTTTCAAGATCTTCTTGTAAAAGGAAAGACGTGATAAGATACAAGGGAACAACAAATCCTAAGTCATCCTTGTGTAAAAACCAGGATCACCTAAAGATGGATTGCACAAAGGTTCTTGAAAAGTTTTCTTCTGGTAATTTACTTTATCAAAAGAAGAGAAGAAAATCTTATAAAAAATCAACATCACTTTCGAAAGAGATCTTCAGAACCATTCATAGTCTGCAAAAATCAACAAACAGAACATGTAGAACATTGTGGGAAAGGAAAATGGTCCTTATTGGTCATTCCTTTGTAAAGAAAAATCAGAGACAAGGAATAAGGAAATCTTCCTCACCTCTTGAGAAACCTCCCGATCCTTTATTAGATGAGAAAAATTACAAGTTGTAATAGTTTTTGAGATTGTTATTGTATTCCCCTAGACAAGAACCATAATATCCAAGAGGGGTGTGAAAAGGTCTGATGTATCATAATTCTTGAGCTTAACAAGAATCATTCTCATGATCAACTTGTTCCTGTATCTCCTTCTTGTGCTCTGAATACGTTTATTGAGCTAAGAACCGTTTCTTGTACTTCTGTTCGTGAATATTGCTTGCACGCGTTCTGGGTATGTGTATGGATTTTGTTTTACAAAGCCTTTTTGGGATATCAAAAATTCTTTTAGGGTTTTGGTCAAAGGTCCTTTTGGGAAATTATTCCTTATCCCTTCCTTTTAAGGTTGAAGGTTTCTTGAGCAAGCATTTCATTTACCTCTTAATCATGTCCTCATCAAGTCTTTCCAGTAAAGAAGATGATGTCTGGATTGTTCACTTTCCCTCTAGGAAAGTTCATTTTGATTCTTCTGATAATGAGTTAAGTCAAGACAAGTGTGATTCCTCTTCTGATGTGAAGCCCTCTATCTCTCAACTTGATAAGCTCTCTCTAACTATGAACCTCTCTTTGGAACAAGTACATGCCTTGAAGAATGAACTCTAATCTTGAACCAAAAGACTTGAGGATGAGATCGATAATCTCGAATCCATGATTGGTCTGATCGAAGATGAGCTTGATGAATATAGGGAATATGAGAAGAGTCTTCAAAGTTAGTGAATTGTCTTTTGTTCTTTATTAAAATAATGTCTAGGAAACTTCTTATGAGAATTTATTCTTATGTTTAATAAGGATAACTAGGGTTTGGTATAGCAATTATTGTGATTACACATAGCTATTTCCAACAATTTTCATCTTGCAATGTTTTTAGATTTATTTATTTAAATTATAAGTTATTTAGATGATGATTTTTGCAGTATTTAATCTTTTTGATTTTATATATTGCAATTGCTTATATGATGTATGCCTTTATGTTCATGAACTGTTGCTCAAAAATTAAGTCTATTATGTCTTTATGCAAATATTGATTAAAAAAATAGATTGAACTTTTGAAAATTCCGCAGTATTGATCTTTCCCTGATCCACTTTTATATGAAATTATTGTATGGCTCCATAAGTTTTCTTATGTTGAGTGTTTCCGATTAAATTAATCATTAAGATCTTCTTGTGGTTAATATATTCGAGTTTACTGGATACAAATCCATGTGATTTGTTAACGTCCAAAGAAATCTTTCTTTTCTTGTAAAAGTAGGGTTATTCATGTTGTTCTCTTGGGAATGACATCAAATGGGAGAGAGTTCTTAAATGAACTTGTGCTTAATTGCCATATCTTTGTGGGGTGTGCGTCTGGGGAATATTGTAGGAGTTATCTTGTATCTTTATAAACTTTTTGATGAATACACTAAGTTTCGACTATGTGAAATCATCTAAACAAAGTTGATATGTTCTCTTTTAGTCATGAATTATTTCTTTGAGAATTTCATTATGATCCCATAGTTTTCGTACCTTTGCCAATTTATATTGACAAAAAGGAGGAGAATTATTTGGTAGTTCACACTACATACATACGGTTTACGGATCATTATGTAAGGGGGAGTGGTTTTCATTGTAAGATGGAAGTATTGACTAAGGGGGAGTGATACATATCACCATAGTATTATTTCAAAGTTATGATGCAATTGGACTGTATAATAATACTATGACACTGTATAACAATGATTGAGAACATCTGTTTTCTTATTGTTATGACTACGGATCTTCAACAACAATGATGCTGAGTTAAACACGTTCAGAATCGCTGGAGTACTTGGAGTAGCGAAAAATTCAAGGAAAGTTGAAGAGCCAAGGACATCAAGCATAATGGATGAGAAGCTACAAAGTTTATTTATTTTGTAATCCATATGTATTGATAGTTTTGTCACTAAAATTTACAAAGGGGGAGATTGTTAGAGCACTGCTCAGTCGAACTCGCAAGCGTTGCTATCTCAAGCTTGTTTGTCAAGTTTAGTTGATCAAAACTATAAACTTGATTTCTTTTCTACTTATAGCTATGTCTCGGATTAGGATAGAATGTGTAGTTGAGCTATAGAATTCACGGCATTCACCAATTGAAGATAAAGATCTACTGAGGAGCTTGGAGGAACTTCATCAACAAAAGGTATGTGGAGACTAAAACTTATCTATCACTCAGAAGTCTATTCTATTTTATCTTCTAATGAGACTAAGTCGTATAGCTATATAGACTTTTGCATTATACACATTTGATATTTCGAGCTGAGTTTATCTCGCTTATCTATTTATCAAAATATGTGTTGGAAGCTGTTTGCTTTAGCTATGTTCATCGTATTCTTGACGAGTTTAGTTGGAAACAATTTATTTGTTGGAAACTAAATATTAATTCAAAAGATGATCATGTGAAAATTACCTTGAACATCTTATATGATTTGTGTGAGACAGTCATCTGATGTTAGCTTGGGAAGTTTCGTATTGATCATTCGATCACTTGAAACTTACTTGAAGCTAATGGTATGTGTGAGATTACCATTGTCGTCTTCCAAGGATGTTTCAATGATTGAAATGAGAGTTTAGAACGATTACCCATGTATGGATACACGATATGCATATCATGTATGCGAACTGTATTGAGATAATTCAGGTCCGGAACTCTTGTTTGCGTACCTAGTATGCGAACGGGTTTATCCGAGTTGGGTCCGAAACAGTTAGGCCAAGGTCCGAAACACAGTGGTTAAATTCTAGAATCGGTTATGTATGATTCTCATACTCATGAACTAAAACATTTATGATTTAAGGAATGCAAATTAACTTTGCAAACCGTGTCTTAATGTTCATGAATTGATTATTGTATAAGTACTTTGTACGATTACGAATCAATCCGATTTTTTTTCAATTTGTTCATGAATATTTCTATGAGATAGTGAACAATTGAACACCTTTATTTGAAACACAATTAGATTCAATTGATTATCTATCATGATTGATTGAATATCATATTTGATCTAGAAGTGTTAGATGAATACGGCTAATACCAAAGTGTTCATATGGATAACTTCGGTTAACTGTTATTGAGCCAACTCAATAGACACGTTTAGGTACGGTTACCCATATATAAATATAAGTATATTTAATTTATGTGTAACAAGCTAAGACCATCTAACGTTGGAGATTGATTGCTTAATTTCTAAGCAGACATAGCTTGAATCTTAAATCAAGAGTTCATCTAACGGGGAATATTGAATGCTTTGTTACTAAGCTATCTTAGCTTTGATTGTAAGCAACCCTGATTTGAAAAGCTATATAAGGGAGAACTCTAACAACTAGAAAACCTAATCCCGACACTTTCATGTGTCCTTGTTGTAAACTAGAGTCGATTATCCTTTAACCTAGGTTTTCCAAAACCATTATTAGGTCAACGACTTGAAGACTTCATTTGGGATTCGTGAAGTCGGATCCAACTATTTTCTATGTAGTTGCGTATTCTGATCTTACTTGTTTTATCGTATTGAATTTTATCTTCTCTAAGATTTACTCGAGATTTATCTCCGATAGGTAAGATATAAAAAGTAATCACAACAGTTCTTCGTCTCAGACTCTTGTGATTCCGTAATAACTTCTTATGTTAATCAGTTAGGTTATTGTGAGGTGGATAAAATTTCTAGGTTTCTCTTTGGGAGTATAAGACCGGATTATTAGTTGGTTCTTGTTCACCTTGATCTTTGTATCAAAAGACGAAACAAAAATAATAAAGGATAGAGATATCTGTGGGAGACAGATTTGTTTATAAGTCTTCGACTTTGGGTCGTAGCAACTCTTAGTTGTGGGTGAGATCAGCTAAGGGAATCAAGTGCGCAGAATCCGGCGTGGTTCTAGAGGCATAAGGAACGCGACAGTACCTTAATCGGTATGAGACTTGGTTAGGGCTCAACTATATTCCAGTCCGAATTTAACTTGTAATAGGCTAGTGTCTGTAGCGGCTTAATACAGTGCGGTGTTCAAAGATGGACTAGGTCCAGGAGGTTTTCTGCATTTGCGGTTTCGACGTTAACAAAATTTATGGTGTCTGTGTTATTTATTTTCCGAATTATATTTGTTTATATAATTAAAATATCACATGTTGTGCGTAGTTCAATCAGTTGATAAATCCAACCTTGATTGTTGGATATAACTTGATTGACACTTGGGCATTGGTATTTGGTACCGTCCAAATTATTTCTCATATCAATCAGGCTCACAGATTTTATATTTGTTCGATTTGCTGATTGTATTGAGAAAGAGAGATAAAACTCTTTGATATATTTCTTGATTGGGTCTTACTTTTAAGTTGGTGCTCTCGGAATTATATTGGAGTTTAGTCCATACAGATTTCCGAACGAATTATTGTGTGTGGTTGTTATACCCCCGCTTTTTTCAATTGGTATCAGAGCAGGCAAATACGCTAAGATCTCATAAGTCTGTGTTTGTGGCAATCTGACTCTATGGACAGAAGTGTTATCTCCATAAATGTACCACCAGTCTTCGATGGCTCGGATTACTTATGCTGGAAAATTGATATGCGTGCCTTTCTACAAGCGCGAGATTTTCAATCATGGGTTCGTATTGTTAATGGTTATAATCCTCCATTAGTTACAGTAGCCGGTGTAAATGTTTCAAAGGATATTGGTGAGTATGATGATCTTGAGATTTTTGCTGCAAAGAAAAATTATGACGGATTAAATGTTATAATCCAGGCAAGCAGTTAATCCATTCTGCCTCTTCCTATAGAGAATTCTTTTATGCAACATCAACTCATGCTAGTATTCGGTTTTCTAATAGAAACCAACAATAATTTCCACATCCATCTAAATCAAAAAATATATACTCCAAATTTTGTGGAGATAAGTGCAATAAGTGTCGTCAAGTTGGTCATTCTTCTGCTGATTGTCATCGGTTTAATGGTTTCATTGGAGACACTTCAGTTCAACATGAATCAAAAGATACTGATGTATTGGATGATGAAGATTGTGACGAAGATGACTATCCTGATTTACACGAAGTATATGATGACCACTTTAATGGGTATGATTCGTCCACTCATGCTAACTCAACCTTGTTATTCTCAAAGGCATAACATCTTTAAAACCAAGTGTTTTATTGGAGGAAAGGTTTGTGACATGATTATTGACAGTGGTAATGTAGATAACTACATATCATCAATGGTTGTAGAGAAATTATGTCTACTATCTACACCACATCTTAATTCTTATTCTGTAGGATGGGTAAACAGCTCTTTTATACAGCGTATTACACATCAATGTGTAGTGATTTTCTCTTTTGTTGTGTTTGAAGACTCCGTATTATGTGATGTGATAGATATGAATGCTACACATCTTCTTCTTGGAAGACCGTGGCAGTATGACATGTGTGCGGTACACAATTTTTTTGAAAACACATACACATTCTACAAAGATGGCAAAAAGAAAATTTTGCATCCTTCCAAGTCTTCTTCAGTAATTAAGGAACATACTGATGACAAAACTAGTCTTTGGTGGATACTATCTCTTGCTATTTGAATTCAACTCATACTTTGAGTTCCCATGAAGACACCAAACCAATGGTGGTGATTCCTACTCAAGTCAACCTTTATTGTCTCATTATAGTGATTTATTTCCTGAAGAATTACCTGTGACTTTACCATCTTTAAGGGATATTCAATATAATATTGATTTCATGCATGGATCTTCACTCCCTAATCAAGCTCATTATAGGTTAAGCCCTACAGAACATGATATCTTACAGGGTCAAGTCAATGATTTATTGGCTAAAGGCTTGATTAGACCTAGTCACAGTCTTTGTGCTTGTCCTGCATTCTTGGTGCCAAAAAAAAGAAGTAAGAAATACCATTAGGTCCTAGAAATAATATATTAGAGAGGGTTTGGTCCAGTTGACCTAGTCAACTGTCTGTTTGGTCCTTTTTGGAAAAACATATTATGGTTTGGTCCTAAAAATTATAGTTTGGTCCTAGGATGACGTCATGGATGATGTAATTGTCACTAGGTAGTGACAGAAATACCCTTTTGGGACCATATATATAGAAAAAATCAATAGAAAATATCTTATTTCAGATTTTGTTTCTCTCTCCTCCTGTTTTCAGATCTAGTTTCTCTCTCCATTTTTTTTTTTTTTTTTCTGTTGATGCTCATGAAAACGATGAAGAAGGATGATAATTTTTTGGTTTTTTCTTCTATGTAGCTACTGTTGATGTTGAATATGATGATAAAGATGATGAAAACGACGGAGATTTTTGTGTTTCTTCGTCATTTGTTGTTGCTGCTGCTGTTGAAGAAGATGGAGATGATGAAGACGGCGATGATTTTGTGTTTCTTTCTTCTCTACTGCTGCTGCTTCTGTTGAAGATGATGTAGACGATGAATATGATGAAAACTATGAAGATTTTTATGTTATTTGGATGTATTTTTTTGATTTTGATGTTGAAGATCTTGATCTTGATTTTGCTACTCGTGTTAAAGATGAAGTTCTGCTGCTGTTAAAGACAATGATGTTTGATGCTGCTGTTGAAGATGACGAAGATGATGAAGATGATGCTACTGCAGTTCATTCCATAAATGAATTCTGGTTTATATAAGTTTTTATCAGGAGTTCATTCCAGAAATGAAGTCTGGTTTATATAGGTTTTTATCAGGAGTTCACTCCAGAAATGAACTCTGACTTTTTGTTCTTAATAACGAAATTTTTGTAGAATTTTAATGAAATAATGAAGTTCATTCATATGTGATTTAATTTGGTTTTTATTAGGTTTTCATTTGTAAGAATGAACTTTGATGGTTCATCACACAGAATGAACTGCTACAAGAAAATAAGTAAAAATTAACACGGAAGGGTATTTTGTCTGTTTTATATTTTTAAATAATTATGGACCAAACAGTAAAGGCGTTTTCCCAAAGTACCAAACAAACATGGGACCACCTAAAAAAGGACCAAACGATTATTTTCCCAAAAAAAAAGGTCGGAGAATGTGCATAGATTGCAGAGCCTTAAATCGTATCACCATTCCTTATAGATTTTTTATTCCTCGTATGGAGAATATGATTGATTTGTTAGCTTGGTCAATTATTTTTACTAAACTTGATCTTTGTAGTGGATATCATCAAATACGAATCAGAGAAGGAGATGAGTGGAAAACTGCTTTCAAAACACGAGAAGGTTTGTATGAATGGCTTGTTATGCCATTTGGATTATATAATGCTCCTAGCACCTTCATGAGACTCATGAATCAGGTGTTACAAAACCTTTCTTGGTCAGTTTGTAGTAGTATATTTTGATGATATATTGATATTTAGTCGCAGTTCAAAGGAACATCTCAATCATACCTCTCTTTGTTGGGTAGATTGAAATCCTTCATGGATTAGGATTTTTTTTATCGTCCATCATCCCGATAAAAATTGTGTTGTATTAGGTATTTGTATAGTTAGGAATGTAGAATATTTGTTAGAGCACTGCTCGGTCGAACTCGCAAGCGTTGTTATCTCAAGCTTGTTTGTCAAGTTTAGTTGATTAAAACTATATACTTGATTTCTAGTCTACTTATAGCTATGTCTCGTATTATGATAGAATGTGTAGTTGAGTTTTAGACTTCACGGCGTTCACCAATTGAAGAAGAAGATCTACTGAGGAGCTTGGAGGAACTTCATCAACAAAAGGTATATGTAGACTAAAACTTATCTATCACTCAACTATCTTCTAATGAGACTAAGTCATATAGCTATATAGACTTTTACATTATACACATTTGATATTTCGAGCCGAGTTTATATCGCTTATCTATTTCTCGAAATATGTGTTGGAAGCTTTTTGCTTTAGCTATGTTCATCGTATTCTTGACGAGTTTAGTTGGAAACAATTTATTTGTTGGAAACTAAATATTAAGTCAAAAGACGATCATGTGAAAATTACCTTGAACATCTTATATGATTTGTGTGAGACAGTCATTTGATGTTAGCTCGGGAAGTTTCGTATTGATCATTCGATCACTTGAAAATTACTTGAAGCTAATGGTATGTGTAAGATTACCATTGTTGTCTTCTAAGGATGTTTTAGGGATTGAAATAAGAGTTTAGAACGATTACCCATGTCTGGATACAACACGGTATGCATACCCAGTATGCGAATTGTATTGTGATGATTCAGGTCCAGAACTCTTGTTTGCGTACCTAGTATGCGAACGGATTTACCTAAGAAGGTCCGGAACTCTTGTTTGTGTACCTAGTATACAAACGGGTTTACCTGAGTTGGGTCCGGAATGGTTGTTCGCGAATCGGGTTTGCGAACGTCTTGACTAGGTTAAGGTCCGGAGCTGATGTTCGCGTACCCAGTTTGTTGTAGATATAAGAGAACTTTAACACAAATTACCATCTAGCATCTTAAAATTTATTGTTATTGAAGAATCATTCTAAATCCCAGGTTCTAAGAGATTGATGTCGTTGTAGATATAAGAGAACTTTAACATAAATTACCATCTAGATTACCCTTGGAAATTGACAATGAAATAATAAGTGATCCAAGTTTTCTACTTGATAAGTGTCACATAAAAGATAACGTATTTAGTATAAAAATAAATGTTGCATTATTTAATTTCTTCAATGGAATAATGTTTTGAATAACTAAAACGGGGTATTAAGAGGTTAGGAATTTCCCAGTAATTATATTACCAAAGTTTAATGTATATATATTTAGCTGAGGTAAGAGGCCAAACTTATATATCTCTTTGATCAGGAATAATGAAATAGATAGTATAATGCTACCTTGAGCAGAATAAAATAACTGATGAAGAATAAAAGTATTCCGGGACAAACGAAACATCTAGATATATACGCTGAATGAAATGTTGATAGATGTTGGAGATAACAATGGTGTATATATATCTTCACCTGGGATCCAATTATGTCGCCAAGTGTTACTATACTACATATCAACTACCTACCATTTTAAAATTATTGAATCAACTAAATACCTTGAGTAAGGCCTTTCCAAAGCCAACTTGGCTGAGAAACCGGAGGAGATCATCAATTTGCATATTGCAAAATATGTAGTATATGGCTTGAAGTGTTTGAACCCAAAGAACAATAAAGAAGTTTCCAAGTTGTTTTACCCAAAAATACATCAATGCAATTATTTAATTGTTTACAACTAATCCAACAAGCTTTTTATGAAGTGTAGTTTGAGGCTAATACAGTTAGTGAAGTGGTTTGTGCCCATTATCTTTAGACCACTAATATTGCCTCTGAATTTTATCCATTTACATAAAAATACTCTTTTGGAGATTCAAAAGGAGAGGGTACCAAGCACACCACCAACTTTTTCATTCGGCAACCTGTATAGAAAAAACCTAATACAATTGCAAGTAAATTTAAATTAAAGATCCTTGGATAATATGTATATAGAGTTTTTCTCTTTCTCTTCCATAACCAATATGTTTAGACACAAAGTTCATGAACCTGATTGTGTAGAAGAGTTCTTGGTCTCACAAATCAATACCCAAGATCAATCTAGTCGTATCTATATCAAGGGGACCCGAACTCTGACAAGTATGAAACTTGTAATCTATCTTTCAAGATGCGAATTCAACAAGAGCGAATCTTGTTTTTGATCACAATTAATAAGGACTTAAACTACCTAGATTAATTACGTACTATTTGTGCTATTCCAAATTGGGGGTTATTTACTTTTTAATATATTTTTTATAAAGATAAAAAAATATAACGCGGAAAAGGAAAAACACAAGACACCAGAAGTTTTGTTAACGAGGAAAACTACATCTGCAGAAAAATCTCGGGACATCGTCCAGCTTTGAGCATTAAATTGTATTAAGCCACTACAAACACTAGAATACTATCAGTCTTCGGATTGGAATATAGTTTAATTAGACCGAATTAACCCTCCGAGCAATTCAGTTGCAGTCGTGTTCCTTACATCTCTTAAACCTCGCAAGAATATACACAATTGATTCCCTTAGCTGACGACCTTTACAACCTAAAAGTTGCTTAACCTAAGAGTTTCTTCAACCTAAGTGAAGACTTTTGATATGATCTGCCTCTAACGGATAAGCATATTTGATTTTCCTTTTTATCTTTGATCTAGGTTTGGAAATCTGTTTGCAATAGATAAATTACATCAAACCTCACAAATCTTGAATACTTACACTCAGTTAGTTGAGAATCCTGGAGTACTAACCATCTCTCAAGAACAATCCAAGCAAATCGAAGAGTTTAGATATCTATCTTAGGGAATCACAAAGTCTGAGATGAAGAGAACTTTGCGATTTCTATCTATCTCATTCCTGATATGAGAATACAAGAACCTCGAAGATCAATATAAACAAGATCTGGATACACAAACTATCAGGTAAAAAGATAGTCAGGTCGGGCTTCACGAATCTCTAAGTGAAGTTTTTAAGTCGTAACCTAATTATGTTTCTCAGAGGAAACTTAGTTTTGTAGAGGACGAATCTAGCAAGCAACTAGAACACAAAAGTGCCAAGATACTATAATTCAAGCTAAGATAACTTGAGATCCAAGCAAACACTTTCTCAGTTTAGATAAAATTCTTATGTAATCATGTGAGAAATCTGTGTTGAAATTATACAAAAGAGTCCAGGGTTCTGGAAACGTGTATACTTTATAATAATAATTCGTATTGGCAAATATGCTTTTTGAACTTTCAAGCATAAGTCGTGTTCATTAACACTCAAGACTTAAACCATGATTCACAAGCACACAGTGAACAAAGTTGTCTTAGAAATGTTTATGAGAGTTGTGGCAATACCAAAAATATTTGTGAAATAGTTTATCAGCATCTGCTTAGTTCTGTACTGGGTAGGGGTACACATACCTACGGACCAGTCCTTGAACTCAGGTTGTTGGGGTCCGCATGCCAGATATGTGTACCCTAAACCATTCACGAATTCATATCCCAGGGGTACACAAACTGGGTATACATACCTCCCTCCCATTTTCGAACTCAAAAACTTAAGGTACACGTACTGGGGTATGCGTACTTACCTTATTCCAGAATTTAAATCACCAGGATACGCGTACTAGGTATGCGTAACTATCATATGTCAAGAATTTCAGTAAGTTCTAAAAACTCTCTTTAAACAATTCAAAAAATTCTCAATCGCCATAGATAATAAGTATTATTGCTTGGGCAATTTACAAATAATCAACTTGAAATAAAAATAGCTCATGAACAAAAAATTGTTCTTAACCATGATTGTTAAGGATCTATGAACATCCATTGCTTGAATCACACTTCGAGAGATTTATGAAGACAAGTTTGACTCGAAATTTCTTCTTTGCAATATTAAATCTACTAAAATCACATGGCATAGTCTCATAAGATAGAATGTTAAATACTATGAGCAAATAGGATGGTTCACTCTTCACATACCTCTTTGTCGATGAAGTTCTCCGAATATCTTCGTTTGATCTTCAGTCTTCAATCTTTGAGGGTTATACAATAATATCTGATAGTCAACTACCATACTCTAATCCTAGTCAGAGACTTGACTCTAGTAGACTAGAATCAGCTTGAGATAGAAAAACTTGCGAGTTCGACCGAGCAGTGCTCTACCAGGTGTATTCCCATAAAATTTAAACAACATTAATTTGAGTGGTCTTACTAGCTTAATTAATTAGCTTGCTCAGTTAACCATTCAATTTTTCTTGCATTTATTAATAATATCGGCAACTTTTCTGCCTAGACTCATGTAAAAGCATGCAATGAAAAACCAAGATATTTTTCACCCAATCCCATATGTTTCATCCATATAATATTAGAGATGTTTGTTCTTTGTGTGGGAGAGCTATTCTTACTTAAAAATATGGTAGCCACTTGTCAAGATCAATAACTTCGACAGAAGCATTACCAAAACTGAGATATGAGTTGCTGAAGATAACCCGAGTTAAGAAGTATTAACATTGTAGGAAAAAAGGCAGTCATCCACAAAGAATAAATGATGAATTTTTGGTCATATAGAAGCAACTAGAACTTCATTTAGTTTGTTAGCATAAATTGCGATGACTAATAATTTTGAAAAAGCTTCCATTACAAGTATAAAATAAATATGGAGACTAGGGTTCACTTTGGCGAATGCCTCTCAAAGGATTAAATGAAGAAGAGAGGCTGGTACTCACAAGAATAAAAATATTGGTTGTTGGTATACATTAGTAAATCTGTTGGATTAGTGAATATGAAATCCAAGTTCATGAAGAATATCAGATATATAAGAAACTCCACTTTAGTCATCAATTGGACAAATCTAGCTCAAGTCCAATGTATGCATGTTTAACTTTTTTCAGCTTCATTATATGAATAATCTCATATATAATGATTACGTTGTCTTTCATATGACTATCAAATATATAAGCAACTTGAGCGGGAGATATGAGTTTGGTAAAATTATTTTGTGTCTGTTTGCTAAAAACTTGGAAATAATATAATAGATTAATTATATTGCTTGGTTGAGAATCTGATGGAGAAGAAGGACGATGAACTTTAGGTATCAGGATCTAACAAGTATGATTTAACTTAGTAAGCATGTACCTGACAGGAAAAAAGTATCGTAGATGATCACCACTTCTTGACCCACAGTGTCCCAATAATACTGATAAACTAGCTTGAAATCCATCATTACCCGGAGCTGAGAAAGTCTGCATCTAGAAGCAACATCTTTTATCTCTTGCTTATAAGGAATTGATGAAGGAAAACATTTTCTTTCACCAGTAATACAAGGCGAGAAATGAGATATGAGTTCAGCATTCTGAGTTGGTTAGGTCGAAGTTGAAATAGAGCTGAAGTGTTGAAGAAAAATATGTTCAATGTCTGCAATATCCTCATGTCAGATTCAATGCCTGGGAGAACCATCAAGTGGTCTGATGGTTCTCATGCTCCCTCCCATTGCGGAGGTACGCAATCCACTCAAATTTAAGGAGTTTCGAAGTAGTCTAGAACTAGTATAGGGTATTAAAAAAAAATTGATTCCGGTACCATCTTGAATTGTTGTTATATAATTCTTTCGTTTGTTGCAGTTGGCTATATAATGAAAATATTTTGTGTTGCAATCAACATCCTTAAGTGACTAACTTCTAGCTTGTTGTTGGCAACATTACCTTTGAAGAAGAAGTCAATATTGAAATCTTTGTTTAAGTTGAACAATTGAAAAATCAATACCTAAAATACTGGAATTACGACAATGTAAAGCTACTGATGTATATTGTTCAGTTATTGCTCAATATTACCCACCACACACTTACAATAAAAAATAATTTTTATAGTTAAAATTTAAAATTATAAAAAGAAATCCTTACAAAATACTAGTTTATTGGATTTGACATACCTATATAGAATGTAAAAACTACTGTGAGACCCATTTTTCCTGATTTTTCCACTGAGAAATCCAGCCGTGGAAAACTTCACGCTCGCACCCTGTTTTTTGGAAAAAAAATCTTACAGGCCCATATTATCTGAAATTATGCTTTCGTTTATATTTGTCTTCGTTTTTTTCTTTTCTTTTTAGTTTTCAAGCAAGCATTTGAATTTCTCTGTGGGAAGAGCTGAGAATTCGATTTCGGATCAACTGAAATTCTCTCTAGGTTTCACTCTAGTTTTCTTTCTTTTCCTAGCTTTGGGATTAGGGTTTCTTTTTAGCATCGAACAACCGCTATTGAAGATTTAACTACGGCAGATTTCGCCGCTCTATTTTATCACTTCTTTGGTTTATACACTTGTGGCGATCTAATTCCACATCAGGTAGAAAATTGATCTTTTTTTTTTTAATTGATGGTTCAGATCTTAAGGTTTTGTTTTTTGAGTGGGTATTTGAATTGAAGTTGTGTTAGCTAAGGAAGATGAAAAATCTGCTTATTTGTTTGTTTTAGAAGATTTAGTGTAAGGGTTGAATTTTGAACTTATGAATCTATGACTTAGGTTTTCACATCCTTGTAACACTGTATTTCATCCAATTGACTTACCCATTTTGTTTTTGTTTGTCCATTTAGGATTTCTGGTTTTTAGATTTTATCGTTTTGGTTTTTATAGAGTAATGAGGCGCTGGAGGACAAGTTAACTACCGGCGGTGGTTTAGAAATGAAATAGGTTTGGGAATTTTGAGTTGTGTTTTTGTTGTGGTTAATGCTTTGTGCATGTCAAACAGCAGATATAGGGATGATAGAGCTCCTATTACAGTATGGTGCCAATATAAATGCTCCTGATTCAACAGGCCAGACACAACTTTTTCATTGTGTTTTAGAGGGAAGATATGTGTTTGCTAAATTGATTATTTCAAGGTAAGTCTGCTTCCATCAATATTACCAATTAAGAATGTCCCAGCTTGAGCAATTTTGGGATTCTAATTTGTTGTTGTTGCTGCTTTGACTGTCCTAAGTATAGGTGCAAAATGAAAATTTTAGACTTCTTAGAAAAGTCGTGTTTGTATATGATAATCAATTTCCACTCAAAATATGTTGGTTGCAAGGGCTAGTGTAAGCATATAGTTTGTGTTTTTATGTTTTTATGGGGTTCTGATCGTGGTGAGATAGTGGAGGGAAATGAGGAAAAAAGTTAGAAGAAATTGAAAGCGAGTTTAATTCTTTTAATGAAGCATGTGTTCATGTGTTTTTGGTTGTGTAGAAGTTTAAATTTGTAAGTGTTCTGCAAGGAACATCTTAGTAGATAATAATCATCATCTTTTATCGTTGTTATTAAGATGTCATTGTTTCAGAGATTTTAATGAATCAATTTCGTGCTTCATTAAAAGAATAAATTTGATGTTGTTGATGTTGAGGTACTTAAATTTGAGAATGAACGATACAAATTTAAGGTCATGATATGCTAAACTACTTCTGAGTTTGAGGAGTTGGTATTGTTGGTTGGAAAGCTGCATATGCATTGGTGTTGGTGTTGTTCATAATGGTTGAATAATCTGTTATGCAGCTATGAAAACGGTTGCATAACCTGTTATGCATCTACAAAATTTGTTGCATAACTTGTTATGCAGTCCCGAAAATGGTTGCATAACACGTTATGCAACAACATTTTTGTTAGTATTGAAACCAAAAAAAAAAAGGCTGCATAACTTGTCATGCATGCACCTATAATAATAGTTGCATAACTTGTTATGCAGTCTAGAGAATGGTTGCATAACACGTTATGCAGCTACTTTTTTGTTAGTATTGAAACCAACAAAAAAAATGCATAACTTGTCATGCACCTACAATAATATCTGCATAATATGTTATGCAGTCGAGAAAATGGATGCATAAAGCATTATGCAACCATATTTGTGTAAGCACTGAATTAAAAAAAATTGATGCATAACATGTTATGCATAAATTAATAATGCATGAACCAAAATATGGTTGCATAACGGTTTATGCATCTTTTGTTGTGTCTACATAATGTGTTATGCATCGGTTTTGGTGGCTACATAATGGTTATGTACCAAATTTTCGAAATTTTTCCTTAAAAGAACAATCGCCTCCGATTTTTTTTCGCAAAAAACTTAAATTTGGTATTGTTGTTTGTACTCGTTGTGTAGCTCTCTTAAAAAGCTTTCCAACGATATAAAATTTGGAAAATTCCAAGGCACGATTTTTTAGATATGTTATATCCAAGTTGCGTTGCCAATTATACCCCTAAAAAATTAGGATGCATAACCCGTTATGCAGACATTTTTCAAAATTTCATATAATTATGGGTGTCACGGAAACTAAAAATAATTTTGGGCCTGACAATTAGAATATTTTTTTTTTTGGGCCTGCGCCTAATTTCCCCGAATCCGCCATACATTAGATTCATCATGGGTACTAGGATAAGGCGAAAGCCCGACTAATCCAGGC
This sequence comes from Papaver atlanticum, assembly GCA_023531105.1. Taxonomy (NCBI): domain Eukaryota; kingdom Viridiplantae; phylum Streptophyta; class Magnoliopsida; order Ranunculales; family Papaveraceae; genus Papaver; species Papaver atlanticum. The sequence continues at coordinate 8,941,852 of JAJJMB010012161.1, forward strand.
CATGACACAACCCTTATTTTTTTAATGGACCTTCGATTAGCCCAGTCTGGCTCTTAGTATTCGGCCCATGTTACGCTACTTTATCGAATCACTAGCAACTGAAAAACTGAAGTGAAAACTACTACCACACCCATTTTTCATATTTTGGTCACTGTGAAACTCATAGGCGTGAAACTTCACGCGCGCACCCATTTTTGGGGAAAAATTTATCTGAAACCCATATTTTCTAAACTTATGTTTTATCAAGGAGACGAGATAGAGAGAGTAAACTTCCAAAAATCTTTGTATCCAGAGAGGATCGGTTTTTGATCTTCTCTCGTACCACAAATACATGAAGATCCCAACATTCGTCATCACCATCACCACCGTCAGCATCACCATCGTTCACAACAGAGAAACTAAGAAAGGAAAATAATGATTGGAGACGGAATTGAAGATGGAGAGAAATGATTGCTAACAGAATTGCAGGTCTTCAAAAAATTCCTTTTACATGCATCTATCTCTGGTAGTTAATTTCTCAAAAACCCTAATTCAGAAATCTCTAATTTTTATGAGATTCGCTGCTGTTGATATTCATGGGAAATGAGGAATTGAGAAGATCCAGGAGCAACAGTGAGATGGATTCGAAGTGAACAAGGAGATGTGGTTGCCACTGATTTGAGGTCGAGATTGCAAGAGAATTGATGTGTCATGGATGGGAAGATGATGGATGCTTCGATTGAGTTGAATTAAAATGCAGAGAAGAAATGTTGAATGAATTGCTGAGATGGAGTAACTTTACAAGGGGATTGTGTCTGAGTTGAATAAGTAAACTAAACCTATAGACTTTACGAGGCAAAGATTCCAAACAAGGGATTAATCAAACGTATTTGTCAAATATGAATTGTCCTCTAGATTACAAAAAGTTGAGCATACTCACAAATTTGATGAGCAGATAATAATTACAAAAAGTCTTATAAACAGATTATTACAGGTATTCTCTATATATAGTGTACCAAGCTAATGAAGAGATCTCATATTAGCCCGTAACCATTCTTCTTCAATATATTCCCATCATTTATTTCTTATCCCAATAGATTCACAAACGGGAGATGAGTACTTCTTCTCATGGTACCTTGTTTGAAGCTCCCATTTCCAAGAGGTAGCAAGCTTAACTAAAATGGCTAACTATGAGAAATATATTTACGCTATGCTAATTTACCCGATTAAAGTCTTTTGAAATCCTACACCAAAGTTGCAGATGTTTTCATTTGGACTTATATTGATTTAAAGTTTATGAATTACATGATTAATTCCAGCAACAATTAATGAAAGTTATTGACTGACTTCGTTCGTTTTTGCAGGTTACATGGAAAAGTAGCCATCATTACTGGCGGAGCTAGTGGGATTGGTGAAAGCACAACAAGATTGTTCGTCCATTATGGTCCTATAACAGAGGTCCCATATCACTAAGTTGTCTCTTGTGGTGGTGGATGGCAGCAGGTACTTTATGGAAGTACAAATCATTTTCGTTTTCAATTTTGTTCAGACTGTAGTTGATCATATATGCAAACAAATATGTAGTAGTTTGCAATATCAGAACACTTGATTAAACCATTTATTCTTCTTCATAGTCAACCTTTGTTTTCCTCTTCTTCTTTTGTTTTGCAGGTATAGCCCAATTGGGTGCTTGTTTGACTGTTATATTCCAGTTTTTCATTCCAGGGACACGACATACCGACAAATCTATTAGTTTACACTGCCGGCTTCCTGTTCTCGATCCAGGTTCTGGTTGAAGAGTATAATACAATAGGCTTACCATCATTGTGGTTATGAACAAAGAAGAAGATTGTGGAGATGATGATATTGGTATCGAACTGAGGCTTAAAGTTGTCTGTGTTATTGTTGAGGTTGCATAACCTGTTATGCATCTACAAAATTTGTTGCATAACTTGTTATGCAGTTCCGAAAATGGTTGCATAACACGTTATGCAACTATTATTGTAGGTGCATGACAAGTTATGCAGCTTTTTTTTCTTGCATAACTTGTTATGCAGTCCATAGAATGGTTGCATAACACGTTATGCAGCTACTCTTTTGTTAGTATTGAAACCAACAAAAAAAAGGCTGCATAACACGTTATGCACCTATAATAATATCTGCATAACATGTTATGCAGTCGAGAAAATGGATGCATAAAGCATTATGCAACCATATTTTTGTAAGCACTGAATTAAAAAAGTTGATGCATAATCTTTTATGCATCCAAGGAAATGGATGCATAACATGTTATGCATAAATTAATAGATGCATGAACCAAAATATGGTTGCATAACGTTTTATGCATCTTTTGTTGTGTCTGCATAATGTGTTATGCATCGTTTTTGGTGGTTGCATAATGGTTATGTACCAAATTTTCGAAAATTTTGCTTAAAAGAACAATCGACTCCGATTTTTTTCGCAAAAAACTTAAATTTGGTATTGTTGTTTATACTCGTTGTGTAGCTCTCTTAAAAATCTTTCCAACGATATAAAATTTGTAAAATTCCAAGGCGCGGTTTTTTAGATATGTTATATCCAAGTTGCGTTACCAATTATACCCCTGAAAAATTAGGATGCATAATCCGTTATGCAGACATTTTTCAAAATTTCATATAATTATGGGTGTGACGAAAACTAAAAATAATCTTGAGTCTGATAATAAAAATATTTTTTTTTTTGGGTCTGCGCCTAAGTTTCCCATATATGTCTGAATTTTTCTACGGATACTTAAATACTAAGCACTGCCTTAGTTTAGGGGCCAGGTGACCTGGCCCGGCCCGTTGTACACCCCTAATTAGAATATCAAGTCTTCGATTTTCATTAGCTAGGAATTTAAATTTTGGGTTGTTTCTGTTTAGTTTGGTTTACCAATGGCTGTCATACCTACTTCAGTTCCTTCTTCTTCTGATCACAACGCTCTCAGTAATCCTTCGACCTCCCCAATACAATTAAACCTTCAAACTCAACGTACTCAACAGGTGCTTTCTCCCTCTCTATCTCCCTAGATTCCAATCCTGTCGATTTCTAATACTTCAGATTTTTATAACTTTGTAGGGTGATTTAAACGATGGTTCTGTGGATATTTCAGAAAGTAAGCCCGATTCAGTGGAGAACTCTGAGTAAGTTCTATGAAGCATCTTTTTTTTATTATCGTTCACTATTTTTTTTTTCCATTTTCTTTTCATTTATCTCTTTTACATAGAATTTAAATAAAGGGTTTACTATTATGGTGTTTATAAAGATGAATCTGATGAAAAAAATGAGAATCAAAACAAGAGAGAAACATTGCACTTTTATATAGTTAATTAGCGTTTTCTAGACCCATATTGTTTTCCATTATATGGTGATTATTATGCACAAATTTGATTCACCTCTCGCTTCCCTCACTTGTGGGAGAACGCCTTGTCACGCAATTCCAGATTTTCTATCACATTCTTATTATCTGGTCTTGTTTCCACTTTCCCATCATTCTAAGAATCTAAATGCACTTCTGGAGGTACACTGCGTATATTTTGATCTGACCACCTCGACTCGCCAAAAGTTACATTATTGCCTGCCTATCCTTCCATATATTTTTAGCTCTCCTTTAGGCTTCACTGACATGAACAATTTGGTGCCTCTGTTCGTGCACAACCCAAGATAGGATTATTCTAGTATTGTCTATGATGCGGCTTGTATTGTTCTTAGTTATGCTTCAAATGTGGAACTTGTGGACAACTATATACTGATTAGGGTTTTGCTAATGCAGTGTATTCAGGAAATTTTGTTGTTATATGACAGATCTATCTGTGCACTTATTGTTTAACTTGGGTTACTGCTTCAAATTGATGAAAATTACATGCAGTATACTGAATATTTTTCTATTCAATATACTGAATATTTTTGTATTCGAAAGAGTGTATTGATATCATTTTAGGCCCTTCAGATATTTCCAGATCAGTATATGATCATTGACCAATAAAATAACCGGTATTCCGAGAAAAGATAGGATCATAGGGCTACATTGATACCAGTATATTCATATATTGCAGTATACAGATGACATAATGAAAAGTTTATTCAAGGGAATTCGATTCATTTTTAAATCTTCCTGAACATGCTAATATTAGGCCAATGTGAGAATTAAATACTTAGAAATAGGTGAAATTTAGTTAGATCAGTATTGTCTTGAAATGGGTGGATTGTAAAAGGTCGCTTGTCTGAGTTCATCGTTTTGCAGTCAGCTGATCTTTGCTTATGAGTTTGAAAGTTTTACATGGACTTTGTTTTCCTCCTTCATGTTTGAAGATTCTAATTTGCTTGATGCTCATAAGTGGATGCATTATGTTGTTGTACTTGCTTTTATACGGTATGTGCCTATTTTATTAGCTCATCCATTGTATCCCGTGGTTGATATGGTGGGTATGCATTATTAAGGGAGACAAAGTAAGTGGTTATATCAAAACTAATGATGATTTAACTCCATTTTTTGTATCTATTTGAAGGTATTTTGATTCAGCGGAGTACAATGAGAAGTACAAGAAATATGAATATGATTATGTTCGTCGTATAAAATCCAAATATTTCTCAAAGAAGAACTTCTATGGAGGTAAGCAACCATCGCGGATATGAAAAGAGTGTTGAATCCTACTACACTATTGGTTATGAGTTGCATTTACACTGCCTTTCTGTTTGGCTCACAAAAAACAATACGACGACACTTCGTTGAAAACTGCTAAAAAGAACCATCAGATTACATCTGGCCTTCCAACTAATAGCTAAAAACAAAATACTCAATACCTTTCTTTTACTTGTTCCATGCTTCAAGTATTTCAGACTTCTGCTGGTTGGACAGCTATATGGATAGCAGTCATTGTATTATTTCCATATAACATTCTGAATAACCGGCATGCTGTTGTACAGGCAATATATTTGAGAACGAAACTGCAATAGAGAATGATATTATAAAATCGAGCAGGTTTGCATTCTTGATGATTTCAAATTTTTGTTTATGGTGTTCTGATTTCTCCTAGCTGAGGCAGTTTATTTTTCCCTTTTGTTTTCTTTCATTTACTTCTTTTGTTAAATCTAGGTGGCCATGTACAAGGTCATTCACAGATGCAGTTCAGAGTTTTGAAGATCATGGCAGGTCATCTGCCTCAGTAGCAGAACCCTCGAACTATTCCTCGAGCAAGAAATATCAATCTAAGAAGGGCTCCAGTTAGGAGTTGCAAATCCTGTTTTTTCATGTAATGGGAACCCACAGAGGAATATTGTTAATTTAGACATTTTTTTACTTCACATACAAATCAGTAGGCACTGTATAAATTAGTATATACTCACGTAGCCAGTTTATATCTTGGGTCTGCAATGGTTTTAGGGCAGTGAAGAGGTTTTCTAAAACAACAGGCAGATGATGAGGTTTTCTAAAACAACAGGCAGATGATGAGGTTTTGAGTTTTGACCATCATTTTCTTCTTCAGTACCAACAAACCCTGCATTAACCACCAACAATGGATTACCACCCCCATATGCATCTTTAATATTCTCAACTCAATGGCTCTAATCCACTTGGTTTGAACCAACCGCAGAATGAATCATATCTATACCTAGATGAAAGTTAGGTGAATTACTCAAGGCCCTAGCCAATTTGGCTATCATTAACACCAAAAAGTACCCAGTGTGCCAATACTAAACCTTTTCTTTGTTTTCTTTATAGCCTGTTTACATTCCATTGTAAATCCTAAATATATTCGCGCCTGTAGGTAGGCTAATCCAGGGTAGGGCTGCAGTCTTTTTTTTGGAAAGCATTTATGATTTCTTAAGCTTTTGGTGCAACTGAACTTTGAATTTTATTCTATTCCTTAAGACATCAGACTCGTGGTTGCCCAAGTTTATTTGATCTGCATTAATTATCATTATATGTTTCATGACTGAACGAGCCCATCTCCCACATTGCTCCTCCCTCACTCATTTATACTGAATATTTCCTATTCTCCTTGCCTAATTTTACCTACCTTGCCGAACAAAGAACCACAAAGAGGGTGACAAAGGACCTTCTTCTATCACACAACTGCTGAGATAACTCAAGTAAAAGGTCAATTTAAAATATGAGCATCTTACTGTTAGCATCTGAAGGGGTTCATTACAAATTCACAATCTGTTTCTCTCACTTCCCTTTCTGCCTACTGTTGGAGTAAATAGTCGGTGGCAAGACAACTATCAAGGACAGGTTGGGAATAAAATAGAGATCAAACAGAATTACCATTCGTTAACCAGTACTTTATTCAATAATATAACTTTAATTTCAAGTCACTCAATACAGGGACATGCTGATTGGCAACACAAGAATAATGAATTTCTTCAAGTTTATAGAACTAAACTGTTCGGGGTACAAAGAAATCTTACCTTACTGCTCAACAACTAAACAAAAATATTACAGAAGTGGAGATCTCGTAACTTCTCCAGCATAAAGAATAAAGGTAGACAATTGACACTACTGCGCTTTTGCTTCAGAAGTTGTAACTAATGGATTTTTACGAAAAGACAGTTACTAAAAGGATGAAAACACCAACTAGCTATGGGAATACCTCGTCGTTCTCCAATGAGGCAAGAAATTAATCTAGAGACCAAAATTGCACATCTGCACAAATTCCATATTGTAATCCACGTACTTGGTCCAAAGAGGTCGGAACTGGTTCATGGCAATATCAAGCCAAGGCTTCATGTTTCCGTTGTAATGTATGACTGCAGCATTTTGTATCTCATCCATGCTTATACTTGGATTATACCCAAGCCCAAGAACATGCCAAGATTTGTCGAGTGGTTTTGTCGTTGAGTAAAATGTTATCAAACCAGGTGGGAGGGTTCCCAATTTCCACAACGTTCTGTCCTCATTCTATTCAGATGAATTAACAAAAAAATAATTAGAAAACTCAATTCTTATGCATGGGAGAAAAAAATTCAGAACCTCCTAATCTCAAAATTCAAACCAAAATATGAAAACAGAACAAGGGATACAAGAAACACCCTACTCCTACAAACATGAAAACTGGATAGGAAATATTTACCAAAGTTTGCCAATAATGGTACTGTTCTGTGGACTTCTCACGTCTCCATGCATCAAGATCAAAGAAATTCATTCCGTAAGCCCAAGCACAAGCCTTCGGACTAAACCTCTCTTTAATGAGAGGATGAGAGAAATTCATGTACTGAGCATAACGATGAAATGAACCAAAGCAAGTCTCAACTGCCCCATTAACTTTGCCATCCATATCAATCTTCCATAAACCTGTTAAATCCTTTTGAACGACAACATCATCATCCAAGAACAAAACTTGATGCAACTTAGGATACATCTCAGGGAGATAAAACCTCAAATGGTTCAACATTGATAAATACTTAGGATTTCTGAACTTCATATTGTTGGCATCTTTAGTTGCATTTTCCGCCCGATTTTCAAAATAAAACTTCTGCAAATTTGCAGATTCAAGTTGCCGAAGTACTGGGGCG
>JAJJMB010012161.1:8953483-9022107 GCA_023531105.1 Papaver atlanticum
ACGAAATCTTCACCCATACCCATACATAATCACAATAGCATTCATACAATTATGTCGATGTCTTATATACGAAGTTCAAAAGGTAGACGTTATACTTCGTATTTTAATTCCTTAATACTATGTCTAACTAGAGTATAATCATTCACAGCTTCGCAGTTATGTTTTCAATATGCACGACTTGAAAGATACGTTAGGAATGAAACAGTTCAAGTCAAATATTACTAACCTCAAGTGGAAGGATGATGTCGTCGTTGTAGCTCTTTACTTCTTCACATTCTTCAAGTCTTCACGTAATACTTGTAAGTCTCACATCCTAGTAACTTTCTAGCTAACCTATACGAAGTTGACTCTAGTAAATAATCAAACGACTCTTTAAATGAGTTTTGATTCACTAAAATATGACAACCAAACTTGACATACCAACGCTTGGTGGGTTTAACCGATCTATGCTCTAACAACCTAAAATTACCATGAGGATTGTAGATAAGAAATAATAAACGAAGACTAAAAGATGTTGAAATTGGAAACTTAATCAATGAAATAAAGGAGAAAAATTCTAAAAATGGAGATGAAAAGATTATATGCTTATGGAGTATAAACTTTATAAGGAATTCAATTTTTGGATCCAAATATATTTTCTTTTAAAGGAACAGAGGATTAAGAAGAAGGGGCAGGATCCGATGACATGGTCAGAATGACATTATCATGACATGGCGACGCCATTATTTTTACAAAACCTAAATGACGATGAATTCTAAGCTAATTTTTTGGTGATATGTTCCTCTTATAAATCTCTATACCCCCAACAAAAAAATGAGCGCATTCCGAGTCGTATAAGATAATCATCTACCATTTTGAATATCAGTCGTCGAAGATTAACGATTGAAATTAAATTTGTGGATGGTGAAGTTTCGTATTTCAGAATACTCTCATTTTTGGTAGGAATGTAGAACTTTATAAGAGGAACATGACACCAAAAGATTAGCCTTAAATTCATTGTCGTTTGGATTTTGTAGAAGAAAAAGCGTCACCATGTCATGATAATGTCATGCTAACCATGTCATCGGATCCAGAAGAAAGATATTTAAACATTTGTTTCCTAATTACTCCCTCTATTTCTTTATCTTAATCCGCTTTGACTTTGTCAAAATAGTAAGGAGACCATAGTATTTTACTAGACTACCCTTTATTATATACCTATTTTGTTTTGATAAAAATGGTAGTATTTAAAACTACCTAAAATTACTATGAGGATTGTAGATAGAAAATAAATAAAAAAAGAAAACTAACGGAAACTTAATCTATGAAATAAAAGAGAAAAAATTATTTAAAAAGTAAAAATAGAGATGAAAAGGTTATATGCTTATGGAGTATAAACTTTATAAGGAATTTAATTTTTGGATCAAAATATATTTTCTTTTAAAAGGAACGAAGGATTAAGAAAAAACATATTTAAACATTTGATTCTAATTATACGTATGGCCTTTAGTATTTTAAATTGGATCCCGTCAAAAATGAATTTATGAGTATAAAAGATTTAAGGGTATATTCGACAGTTTATTGAAATAATACGATTATAATTAGAAGTCGGACACAATTTTGAAACTAACGAAAATGGAATAAATGAAAAAAATAATGAAACAAATGGAATATGATTTTGAAGGACCAAGCCAAGAAGAAAAAGAACTTGATGAAACAAATGCTCAACATAGTGAGGTATACCTTTAACGTAACTCTAATTACAATTTTCTAATTTCTAATCGCAAAAAGTTTGCATTTTTTCTTTCCGAAAGAATTCCAGCCGTGGGAAAAGTTTACGGCTGGGAAACCATAAATTCTTGGTAGTAACCTGTTGTTACGACCAGGTCTTTTCCCAATGTTCCATGTGAATACTGAATGCTATTTAATGTTGCCGGAGTCGGTTGGGTTACCTGGCCGTAAACAGTTTTCGGCTGGGTTACCTGGCCATCTTTCCAGTTACGGATGCCTTAAATGTTCGTTATTCTATTTATATAGCAGTATTCTAGATATAGGAAAATCTGCGCTGGGAAACTAGCCATAAGTTGTTCATACGGTTGGGTTTTTTCTCGTCGACCTAGCTGTAAGCCCGTAAATATCTTTTTCAGATTTTTTTCTTTGACTGAAGGTGTGTTTAATTTTCATTTTTATAGTAACAGATTGTACCCTACATTATAATGGAAGAACAACCCATACATTTTCAAACTTTGGGTGAGGACACAAGTGATCAGTATGCAAACAACTTTGAATAGGAAGATAAAAAGATGCAAAGAAGTCATCTCGAGAACAAGGGTTGAAAAAGATGTGTATCATAGTCCAGAATAAACAAGTTAGAGACACCAACTTTCAAATGGTTTGCGAGTGTAGTGGAAAGTACGAGAGCCATTAGAAAAAGGGTCTTGAGTATAAAGCAAAAACCCCGAGGAATACGGGACTTAATCATTCAAAGAAGTGTGAGTACCCTTATAAGCTTCAATTTGGATTCAACGAGGTCAAAAAAGTGTGGTTTATGAGTCAAGTTATCTAGGGTTACCGTAACCATCCAATTCCGGAGAGTTTGATCAACAATCCTTATTCGGCAAAGCTCAACCCCAAATAAAAAGAGTTAGTAAATGTGCTGAGTCAAAAACGCACAATACCTATTGATATCCTTGGTAGTATGAAGGTGTTAAACAAAATTAACATATCTACCTTTGGCAGCCATCTATAACTCAATAGAAAAATTGAAAAAATGAGCGGTGGCAAGATAGACAACTTGTGCAACAGTTATTGTCTTTGTTTGAGAATGCATACTATAAGGTAGTCGATGACCTAAATGAGAAAAAGGAAGTGGGATATCCTTTCATGCTCATCCGGAATTTGTAACCTTGGAAAGATGTTTCCATCAAATTATTTTTAAGGATTACTTATATAAAAGGAACAAGTATAACATGCCGACATTGAACTTTGTCGGGAAAACATCTACGAAGTTGCCATTTAGTGTGGGGTTTTGTTTTTAAAAGACGAGACTAAGGAAATTTATATATGGGCATTAAAAAAGGTAAAGGTATTGTACCAAGAAGGTTATACTCCTAAGGTGTTGATTACAGATAAGGAGAAGGCATTGATATGGAGTGATAGAACGTGTTTTTCCGGATGCACATCATCATCTTTGTACGTTCCTGATACAGGTAGATCTTTCCTCTTTTTGGAACTTAGCAATCCTCAAGTTATATTGAGGATAGATTTTTACTTTGGGAAGGAATACTAATTTTTAGGCAGTATTCCTAGATAAGGAAATATTGGTAGACAAGGTAATATTCCTAGATAAGGAAATAAGAAATATGCCTAGGAAAAGAATATTTCCTAGACAAGGTAATATTCCTAGAAAAGGAGATATACTTAGAAAAGGAATTATTCCTAGATAAATAAATATTTCATAGACAAGGTAATATTCCTAGATGAGGAATTATGCTTGGAAAGGGAATTATTCCTAGATAGGGAAACATACCTATACAAGGAATTATTCCTAAATAAGGAAATAAATTCCTAGAAGGCTTGGGAAACCAAATCAAAGTTATAAATAGAGATGTTTAGCTCATATCTAAGGACATCTAAATAGTGTGTGTTAGAGCATAGCTCGGTTGAACCCACCAAGCGTTGGTATGCCAAGTTTGGTTGTCATATTTTAGTGAATCAAAACTCATCTAAGAGTCGCTTGATTATGTACTAGAGTCAACTTCGTATAGGTTAGACTAGAAAGTCTAGGAATATGAGACATATAAGTATTACTCGAAGACCTGAAGAACGTGAAGAAGTAACGAGCTACAACGACAATATCATCCTTCCTCTTGAGGTTAGTAATATTGACTTGAACTGTTTCATTCCTAACGTATCTTTCAAGTTGTGTTATATTGAAAACATAACTGCGAAGCTGTGTATGAATATTTTACTCTAGTAGTGATACATGATCATATGATAATAGTGTTAAGGAATTAGAGTACGAAGTATAACATTTATCTTTTGAACTTCGTAGATATGACATCGACATAATCTTATGAATGCTGAGATGATTATGAGAATGGGTAAAGGTGAAGATTTTATCCTAGGAAACAATGTTTACATTTGTTTAAAGGAAGTACATTCATGAACTTGTTTTATGAATCGAAAGGGAAATCGCTAGGCTTACTGGTATGGCTATTCATTGCAAATCTTTGGATTACACTTATGTGTGAGATGGTAGAACCGATCGTAACTTATTATGTATCTTGGTATAACTAATCACAATGCCTGACTTATGATTTGGTATGACTAGTTTTGATTAATTAGTGTAATCGATCCTAAGTAATCACCTGAGATGGTATGATCAATATTTGTAATTGGTGTGACCGATCTTAGTAATTAGTGTGAACGATCATAATAGAGTTGTGTAATCGATCCTTGTAATTGGTGTAACCGGTCCTAGTAATTGGTGTAACCAATCCTAGTGACTGGTGTGACCGATCACAAGCAATACCATGTATATATGGTAACTGGTCCTGGTAATTGATATAACCGATCCTGGTAACTGATGTAACCGGTCCTGGAAACTTGTGTGACCGATCACAAGTGTTCCATATTAAGGTATAACCGATCCTAGTGATTGGTAGAACCAATTGAACCCATGAATGTGTTTTGATATTTGATCAATCACATAGTGGTCTTGGAATACAGATGAACCAATTCTAAACTTGTTTGGAAGTGTGGTATAATCGGTTCCAAGATTGTAAATATGAAAGATGATTTACAAAGAAAAGATGTCAACATACTTTGAACACGAACAATAACTCTTATCTTTTATTGTTCAAAGATATTTCTTAATTACTCAAGGAGATCCCGTTCCGAAATAAATTAAGAATCTTTTAATTAAGGTTGTTAATTTTATATGCTTTAATTACCAGCAATTAAATGCATATCTCTAGAGAATAAATATTAGTAATGTGCATTTACTAATTGGAGATTTTCTATTGAGAGATTTCGGAAAATATTGGACAAAGCACTTCCTGGAATTATGAAAACCGAATGGGCATTTATTGCATATCTTGAGAATACTTTCGGTTTTGGAAATTCCTTGGTGCCCAAACATCCTTGGTCTATAAATACCTAAGTTTTAATTTCTAGCAAACTATCCTAAGAGCCAGGAAAACTTCATCTTTTTGTTGTTTCTGTGGAGCCGTCTATTCGGAGAGGAAAGTACCCTAATTAGGCGAAATCTCTTACAACCGCTCGTTCAAAGACTTCTGTGGGATCAAGAAGTTCTACGAGTACCGTTGGTGGGAAACTAGATAATTGCAGTTTATTAGTTTTCGATTGATTTGATTGACTAACAGTTGTTGAAACTTTGATTGCACCTAGTTTGTTTATTCTTGAGAATCTTCTCTTCTGATATAAGATTCACTCAAACTAGATCGAAGTATCGACGGGATCTTTAGAACTGTTTGTAGATCTAAAGACATCTTGTGATAATCCATTGTTAACAGACTCTGTTCTGTGCGTGATTGATCACGAGAGATTCAAGTGGTGTTGTGCAGGTTTTAATTGAAGATTAAAGAAGATTTGAAGACGAAGAAGATTTCTTATTGGTTTCTCATATCTTTTTGTAGCACAACCTTGATCGGCTGGGATCTAACTAGAATCGGATTTATTCGATTGATTAGTTGCGTGAGATCGGTAACGCCTAATAGTTCTTTTGAGATCTATTTTGATTGTTACAAATCCGAATCTTATTACTTAGGTAATAGAGATTAGATTGATCTAACCAGGCAAAGGAGTTTATTAGTTTAAACGGAAGAGCCTTTTCATATGCCTTGAGATATCTTTATCTTAAAGAATCAAGAGAGTTGCTACCAAACAGATTTGTTGTTCCTTTACTGTTTGGAATACAATCCAAAGGAATTATTCCATTGCGTGCGCTCATCGAAGTCGGAAGCGCAGAGATACTGAAGAAACTAAGTGAACTAGGGTTAGTTGTTTGGTTTCAACTATACGAAGTTGGTTTAGATTTTGTATAACGGCTTAATTCTTAAAGTATTCAATTATGGACTAGGTCCCGGGGTTTTTCTGCATTTGCGGTTTCCTCGTTAACAAAATCTTGTTGTGTCTTTTACTTTTCTATTTCCGCAATTATAATTATTTATTATAATTAGAAGTAAAATACACAAACGTCAACTCCGCTTTACTTGATAGTGATCCTAAAGAGTTTGGTTAAGTCTGAACCTATTATCAAGTAATCACACTTTGGTTGTCGTATTGTCTCGATCTCGTACCCATAGAAAATCACACAAAGTGTGAATACCGATTTGTAGTATTGTCTCGACTTTGTCCATAGACAATCACTTTCGGTAAGAGGACTTATAGGTGGAGAAATAAAAGATTGTGGTGTATTTGGGTACCCTCGTCTTTTCAATTGGTATCAGAGCAGGCAAACACGAAAAGATCTAACAAACTATGTTTAGTGCGATCCAACCTATAAGAATTGAATCCAATGAATGATTCAGTTAACGTAGTAGCAGGATTTGACTACTTCAAAGATTCATGGTGGAAGACACGAATGAAGTATATGATACTCTTGTTCCTAAATTTGTTAGGAATTGAGATTATGCCCATGTATGTCTTGGTTGACCTACATAATTCCTCAGATATCATAGAATTGTATCTCATGGTATTGTTTACTAACAAGTTTAATAACACTGATACAATACTCTATGTGACAAGTTGTATCTTGAAAATGCATAAGATTCCACGTAAGATTTTTCTATGTACGAACCATGACTATCTTTCTTTTGAAAAATCTGGGATCTTAAATGTATTTTGGATTGGCTACCCAAATATATATATGTACATTTTCATATCGAAGACTGTCAATGTTTCGCTGATTAGGATGCGATTTTGGAATCTTTGTAATCTTACGAAGAATGATCTGACAGTTAATAATCATATTAACAATGGATTGCTTCATACACCCCACAACTGTTTTAATGAAGCAAGTGATCTTTTAAAATATTATTGGATCTGTGACTCTAAAGATATTTTTCGCAAATATCTTGTTATGTTCAAAATTGTTTTTGTATACTCGGTTGGAAAATTCTTAAGTGAATTTTGTGAAGTTTTGGTATTCACAGAGTAAACAAATTTTTGGACATGAATATAGAATTGATCCATAATATAGATCCGGTCCAAGAAAAATCTGTTTTCCAAAAGAAATACCTAGTTACAAAATCGGATTTGTTTCCCCACAAATCAAGGTTTCCGATTTTGGAAGGATTTCCCAAAACTAGTTATTCCCGGAATTTGATATCTTCACTCCTTATAAAAGAAGATTATTTTGTGTTGTTTTTACAAACATCCTGGGAGAGATTGTCCGGAACCGAAACTAGTACATCTTCGATTGTTGAAAATATGGGAAAAAGGAAAACCAAAGAAAAAACTGAAACTGATAACCTGGATTTGAATCCGTTTATTCCTGCTGGTGATATTGAGAAAATCAAGTATCCCCACTTGATCAAAGATAAACATGAACTTACAATCTTTGTGGATAGTACATGTTTTGAAAGATATCATGCTTTAAAAGGAGTAAACTTCACTGCTGAGAAGAGGTTCGATTCAGATGTTTCAGAAAGCAAATATGTAAAGTTTGTTCAAGACCGAAACTGGGGAAATATGTTTGGGTTTGAAAAATATTCACCTGATATAGTAAGAATCTTTTATGTTAATATTCACAATATTAACATGATAATCTTACTTTTAGCACTCTTGTTGGATATACTTTTCATCATGTTGACAGAAAGATGATATCAAAGATCATCAATTACAAAGTGAAGGGAATTCATATGATTACTGGTTTTGAAATTGAGCAAGATAACATTTCAAAACGTATCACTGGAAAATCTGTTGGCTGGAAAAATGGAAGAATGCTAACCAAAGAAATACCCTTCTACTTAAGGGTTTTCGGTAAACTTTCTATAACAACTCTTTTTGCTTGTACAAGAGATACATCACAATAGGACAAGGAATTTGCTGAGTTTGTATACTTCCTTCTTGAAGGTAATAAGAAAATTGATATATGTGGAATGATTATTAATCAAATGATCAAGATCTTCGAATCTATCAATGCCACAGCGTCCCAGAGAAATCTTGGATATCTCTGTCTCATCACCAGCATGTGTGAACACACAATGGGGAATAATTTTGGAGATGAGAAAGTCACTAAAACTGTCTCTCAGGGAATTATCAAGCAAATGAGTAAAACTCGAAAAGAAAGAGGAACTATTGTCTCAGCTGCTCAAATTTATAGCAATGGATATCTCTTGTTTCATATTTTACGTCTTGGAAGACAATTAAACTGTATTCAGAAACAGTTAGCCTTTGCCGCTCGAAATGATCCAGAAACTCATAAAGAAATCTAAGTGATCAATGATGAGTTCTTAAAAGGCGAAAAAGACCAAGACTCTGAACAAGAATCTGATAAGCGGCTGACAAATGAGGAATAGTATACTCTTATTTTCAAGAAAATAGACATCAGTTTTTGATTTATTTCGATTATTGTATAAGGTTTATTTTTGAATAAAACTATCAGTTATTTATGAATAAAATTATTATTTTATAATTTTTCTTGTGATAGTTTCCGATTATATTGCCTGTACTTGAATGTCTATATTTTGCTATGTGTTTTCGGTTTATGGGATGTCTGATTTCGGTTTTCATAACCTTAATATTCGATCTCATATGATGAGAACCCTTATGGTTTGTGTGACTTTTTGATTTAGCGGGATTAAGTTCTAGCCCATGTTGGTAGGCTTTATCAAAGGATCATAAGGTGTTCCGATTGAAACTCATATGTGAAAAGTCACAATATGTTGAATCAATTTGTGTTTTCATGAGTTATGTTTAGCATAACATATGTGTTTCGGGTTTTCAACTTTTGTTATTGGCATGCATTAGTTAAAACCAATTCAACCTTTCTCTGGTAAAGGTTGCTCTTGTTGTTGTTCTTTCGTTCTTGCGAGAGGATGACAACATACTGGGGGAGAGTTCTAACTTGAACTTGCGCTTAATGATATATCTTTCTGGGGAGAAGAGGATGTGGAATCTGAGGTAACAAATTTGTTAGTTAATCGTTTTCCTATTTAAGAAAAGCCTGTTTATATTGCATATATTTTGCTTTTGCTTTTGCTTAACAAAATTTCGGTAAAATTGATATATTCCATTATGATGTGTATGGATGTGTGTGTGTGTGATTCAATTGTTTTCGGTAAAGAAAAACTGTGTCAATTTATTTGACTTATTGTTTGGTATCTTCTTTATTGTTTGGTATCAAGTGTTTTTGCTTAACGAAATTTCGGTGCAATTGCGATGCTATAATGTCTATGTTTGTTTCAATTGCTTCCGGTTAAGAAAATAATTGTGCAAGTCAATTTATTTTGGTTTGTATATATTGTTTATGGCTTAACAAACTACGGGATCATTTGTTTAGTCCAATTCGATTCCGGATAAGAGAAACTAAGTTAATTCTGATCTTAGTTAGACTTATCAAATTGAAGGATTCGATTATTCAAGTCTAATCTAATGCCTTGACAAGAAATACTAGTTAACTAACCTAGTGCTTGTCTTGTCTAAAGGTAAAGGTCTAAGTTATTGTCTGAATAATTAGAACCTGGTGAGAGAAATAAAGTTAATTCTGATCATTATTTTGGTCTTATATCAAAATAAGCGATTGTATGTTTACAATCGGTTTAACAAGGAAACTAAGTTTCTTAGTCAATTTGTTAAACTATTAGGGAAAATTGCTTTGGGAAATAGTTTTCCTTGATAACATATTAAAACTAAATTACTTGTAGTTTCGGTTTTAATATTGGTTGTCTAAAGTGGTATGTGAAACCTTCGTGCTTAACTCTTATAGGTTATGTGCAAGTCTTTTAGATTTGTAAGATCCTTTCGGTTTGACCTTTATTTGCTCGAACCTTTGTCATTTTTGTGACAAAAAGGGGGAGAAATATATGGAGTAAACAAGCGATTTGAAACTACTAAGGAAAAGACAATTGTGCTTAAACGTTATATCTAATGAAAGAGTAAAGCATTGACTAAGGGGGGGAAACATATCATATTGTTGTGTAGTTATCTTGACTACAAAAGTGGAATAATATAGATGTTCAGATTAAATATCTACCTATCTTACCTTTAGGGGGAGTATAAACTTTGTTATTCAGATGTCAACAGCGGCATTTATTGATTGAATATATGCAGGTTATTGTGCTGTTGAAACTTGGAATCAAGTGTATGTATAATGAATTATTGTAATTTGTTTATCCATATGTATTAATATTTTTGTCACTAAAATTGACAAAAGGGGAGATTGTTAGAGCATAGCTTGGTTGAACCCACCAAGCGTTGGTATGTCAAGTTTGGTTGTCATATTTTAGTGAATCAAAACTCATCTAAGAATCGCTTGATTATGTACTAGAGTCAACTTCGTATAGGTTAGACTAGAAAGTCTAGGAATATGAGACATACAAGTATTACTCGAAGACCTGAAGAACGTGAAGAAGTAACGAGCTACAACGACGACATCATCCTTCCTCTTGAGGTTAGTAATATTTGACTTGAACTGTTTCATTCCCAAACGTATCTTTCAAGTCGTGCATATTGAAAACATAACTGCGAAGCTGTGAATGATTATACTATAGTTAGACATAATATTAAGGAATACAATATGAAGTATAACGCTTATCTTTTGAACTTCGTATATAATACAACGGCATAATTGTATGAATGCTATTGTGATTATGTATGGGTATGGGTGAAGATTTCGTCCTAACAAACAATGTTTTACATTCGTTTAAAGGAAGTAAATTCATGAACTTGTTTTATGAATCGAAAGGGAAATCGCTAGGCTTATTGGTATTGTTATTCATTACAAATCTTTTGAATTACCAATATGTGTGTTTAGTATAACCGCTCATAACTTGTTTATGTATCTTGGTAAAACTATTCACAAGGCCTGACTTTTGTATTGGTATGACTTTTATTAGTGAAACCGATCTTAAGTAATCGCCTGAGATGGTATGATCGATTTGTTGTAATTAGTATGACCAACTCTAGACATTGGGGAACCGATCCTAGTAAGAGGTGCAACCGATAACAAAAGGGGAATCGATCCTTGTAAGAGGTGCAACAAGTTTTTAGTTATTGGGAACCGATCCTATGAACATGTGCAACACGTTTTTAGTTATTGGGAACCGATCCTATGAACGTGTGCACCAAATACAATTTAGATACCATATATATGTGGGAACCGATCCTAGTACCTAGTCAACCAAGTTTTGGTTACTAGCGTGACTAATTTTAGTACCCACATGGAGGTAGAACCGAAACTTGTTTTGGTAGAACCGTGAAACCCATGTTTTGTGATTTGATAGGATAATCAATCACATAGTTCTTTGAAGTTAGATGAACCAATTCTAAACTTGTTTGGAAATGTGGCAAATCGGTTCCAAGATGGTAAATATGAAAAAGGATTTACCAAGTAAAGATGTCAACATACTTTGAACATGTGAAGTAACTCTTATCTTTTATTGTTCCAAGATATTCCTTAATAGCTAAAGGAGAATCCCGGATCGAAATAAATTGAGAATCTTTTAATTAAGGTTTTTAGTTTTATATGCTTTTAATTTCCAGCAATTAAAATGCATATCTTTAGAAAATAAAAATTAGTAATGTGCATTTACTAATTGGAGATTTTCTACCGAGACTTCGGTCAATATTTGGACAAAGCATTTCCAGGAATTATGGAAACCGAATTTGGTAATATATTGCATATCTTGATAAGATTTTCGGTTTTGGAAATTCTTTGGTGTCCAAACTTCCTTGGTCTATAAATATTGAAGTTTTCATTTCAAGCAAACTAATCCTCAGAGCCAGCAAAACTACCTAGTTGTGTTGTTACTAGTAGAGCCGCCTATTCGGAGAGGAAAGTAACCTAATTAGGCGAAATCTCTTACGGCCGCTCAGTTTAAAGACTTCTTTGGGATTGAGAAGCTCTATTAGTACCGTTAGTGGGAAACTAGATAATTGCGGTTTATTATTAGTTTTCGATTGATTTGATTGACTAACGGTTGTTGAACTTTGATTGCACCTAGTTTGTTTATGCTTGAGAATCTTCTCTTCTGATATAAGATTCACTTAAACTAGATCGAAGTTTCGACAGGGATCTTTAGACTGTTTGTAGTTCTAAAGACGTCTTGTGATAATCCATTGTTAACAGACTCCGTTCTGTGTGTGATTGATAACAAGAGATTCAAGTTGATTGTGTGCAGGTGTTTATTGAAGATTTAAGAAGATTTAAAGACAAAGAAGATTTTTGGGTTCATAATCTTTGGTGTGCACAATACTTGTTTCGGCTGGAAAAGGATCCAACTATAATCGGTTTATCTTTGTGATAGATTTGATTGATTAGTTGAGTTGATCGGCATCAATACAATTCTTTGTGATTAAAAGTATTGATTGCAAAATCTTGACAATTACTTTGGTAGTTGTTATTAGATAGATCTAAGGACCTGACAAAGGAGTTTATTGGGATAAACGGAAGAGCTTTTTGTCAAACTCATATCACTTGATTGAAAAGAGTTGTTACCGAACAGATTTATTTTTCCTTTACTGTTTGGAATACGAACCAAAGGAATTGTTCCAAGTGCGTGACTTATTGCAAGTTGGAGGCGCAGGGATACAGACGGAACTAGGTGAACTATAGGTTTAGTTGCTTGGTCTCAACTATATGAAGTTGGTTTAGATTTTGTATAGCGGCTTAATCCTTAGAGTATTCAATTCTGGACAAGGTCTCAGGGTTTTTTCTGCATTTGCGGTTTCCTCGTTAACAAAATCTTGCTATGTCTTTTACTTTTCTATTTCCGCAATTATAATTGATTTATTATAATTAGAAGAAAAATACACAAACGTTAATTCCTATTTACTTGATAGCAATCCTATTGTGTTTGGTTAAGTCCGAACCTTTTATCAAGTACACATACTTCGTTGTTGTATTGTCTCGATCTTGTATTTATAGTCAATCACACAAGTTATCTTGTTGTCGTATTGTCTCGATCTCGTATCCATAGACGATCACAAGAAGTGTGAACCGATTAGTTGTATTGTATTGACTCAGTCCATAGACAATCACTTTTGGAGAAAGGACTTATAGGTGGAAAAGTTTTAGATTGAGGTATATTTGGGTACCCTCGTCTTTTCATAGGTAGTTTTCAATACTAACATTTTTATCAAAACAAAATAGGTATATAATGAAGGGTAGTCAAATAAAATACTATGGCCTCCTTAATATTTTGACAAAGTCAAAGCAAACTAAAATAAAAAAATAAATAAAATACTATGGCCTCGTTAACAAAATCTTGCTGTGTCTTTTACTTTTCTATTTCCGTAATTACAATTGTTTATTATAATTAGAAGTAAAATACATAAACGTTATCTCCGCTTTACTTGATAGTGATCCTATAGAGTTTGGTTAAGTCTGAACCTATTATCAAGTAATCACACTTTTGGTTGTCTTATTGTCTCGATCTCGTATCCATAGACAATCACAAAAAGTGTGAATACCGATTTGTAGTATTGTCTCGACTTTGTCCATAGACAATCACTTTCGGTAAGAGGACTTATAGGTGGATAAATAAAAGATTGGGGTGTATTTGGGTAGCCTCGTCTTTTCAGTGTGGTTTTACACCTAGAAATAGAGGTTTAACACACTGACCTAGAGAAAGCTTGTAGACAAATACCCTTGTTATTGTCAAAGCAAGCTTATCAAAACAATTTGAGGATTATTTACCGTTTTAGTAAAATTGTGAGCATAACAAAGAGAGAATTTGTAATAAGTTTTCTTGTTCATAATCTAGAAAAGATAATTTTCTTCGAATCTTACCATGGTATAGTTGAAGTTAGATAAGAACGATCTGATGTAGAAGGAATGTGCTCAGTTATTAATGTCGAACACTTGAAGTTGTTTGATCTACCGTTACAAGATGAGGAGGACATGATGATCTTGCCACATGAAGAAGACTTGTGGTTTGATCAAGAAGAACCAATCATGTACGATTGCATTATGGAGCGAAGAGTGACTAAGACAAGATTAGGAGATAGTGGTGCATTTCTAATTGGACATCAAGGTCGAGTTCCCAGCAAGGCGAGACGGTTCACTAGGGAGAAAGGAAGCAAATACTTGTGTTATTGTCAAAGCAAGCTTAGCAAAACAATGTAAGGATTATTTACTGTTTTAGTAATATTGTGAGCGTTACAAAGAGAGAATTTGCAATAAGTTTTCTTGTTCATAATCTAGAAAAGATAATTTTCTTCGAATATGGTTTTCTGGTGTGATCTGTTTTCTAGTTCTCATACATTATTATTTTGAATTTCGCCTTTATAATAATAGTCGCCAAGGTATATAGATCATACATACAGTTCCATATATGGAACAAATGTTCAAAGTTATTACAAGAGCGTGATTATACCATAAAAGAAAACTTTGATGGAGATGATTAAGAAACTTCCGTTAGAAAGACAACAAGAAGAGAAAGTTAAATTCATGGAAGATGACAAAGTAGCCAAGGTGAAATGGGCTAGCTTCCAATTGGAGTGGGAACATTTGACATGGTCGCCCACAAAAGAAACGTATTTTGTAAAGTAGTGTATTCTATTTGAAAATTATCCGCAAGTTATAGAATATTTGAAGAGAGAAATATTGGATCCCCACAAAGAAAAGTTTGTTAGTGCGTGGGTAAATAAGCATAAACATTATGATAACCAACCCTCAAGCACGGTGGTGTCATGTCCTTATCGAGGAGGCTAAACGGGTGCGATGGTGGATTTGTTGTGGATTTTGAATCTATGAAAGAGTACTTTAGTATAACCAATCCAGAAAATATACTGATCTTTTGGATAACACTTGGCTGCGAGTAAATGCTTATTATATTTTGCATTGGGCAATTGAGAAGCTTATGGGGAAGTGGATTCTTTGAAGAAGCCAATTCCCGCAGGAACATGATGTTCTTGTCCCAACATGTCATCTTTGGGTATCCTATGTAAGCATATGATAGCTAGGTGCGAACAAAAGGTGATCCTAATCGAAGATGTAGAGCACTGCTCGGTCGAACTCGCAAGCGTTGTTATCTCAAGCTTGTTTGTTAAGTTTAGGTGATCAAAACTATAAGTCTTGATTTCTAGTCTACTTATAGTTATGTCTCGGATTAGGATAGAATGTGTAGTTGAGCTTTAGACTTCACGGCGTTCATCGATTGAAGACGAAGATTTACTGAGGAGAGTTTGGAGGAACTTCATCAACAAAAGGTATGTGGAGACTAAAACTTATATATCACTCAGAAGTCTATTCTATTCTATCTCCTATTGAGACTAAGTCGTATAGCTATATAGATTTTTACATTATACATATTTGATATTTCGAGTTAAGTTTAACTCGCTTATATATTTTTCGAAATATGTGTTGGAAGCTTTTTTATTTAGCTACGTTCATCATTATTCTTGATGAGTTTAGTTGGAAACAATTTATTTGTTGGAAACTAAATAATAAGTCAAAAGATGATCATGTGGAAATTGCCTTGGAACATCTTACATGATTTGTGTGAGAAAGTCATTTGATGTAGACTCAGAATGTTTCGTATTGATCATTCGATCACTTGAAAATTACTTATAAGGTAATAGTTTGTGTGAGACAACTATTTTCGTCTTCTAAGGATGTTTCAATGATTGAAATGGGAGTTTAGAACAATTAACCTTTGTCTGGATACAACACAGTATGCATATCAGTATGCAAACTGTTGTGGTATGATTCAGGTCCGGAAACATAGTTTGCGTACCAATATGCGAACGGTTCTACCTGAGGTACGGTCCGGGACAACAGTATGCATACCGGTTTGCAAACTGCTGGACAAGGCCAAAGTCCGGAACTTAAGTTTGCGTACCCGTTTGCAAACTTAGTGGTTAAAGTTCTAAAATCGGTTAAGTATGTTTTCATACTCATGAACAAATACATTTATAAATTAAGGAATGCAATCTTTGCAAACCGTGGCTTAATGTTCATGAATTGATTCTCATGAATCAAACCGATTTTGCTTCAGTTGTTTCTTGTATACTTCTATGAGATATATACAATTGAACAACTCTATGAGTAACACAATTAGATTCATTTGATTATCTTTCATAATTGATTGATCATCATATTTGATCTAGAAGTGTTAGCTAGATGAATGTGGTTAAGACAAAAGTGTTCATATGGCTAACTTCAGTTAACTATTGTTGAGCCAACTCAATATACACGTTTAGGTATGGTTACCCATATCTAAATGAAGGTATATTTCATTTGTGTGTAACAAGCTAAGACCATCTAACGGTGGAGAGATATTGCTTTGGTTATAAGCAAACTTAGCTTGAATCTTAAATCATGTTTTCATCTAACGGTGAATATTGAATGATTTGTTTCTAAGCTAACCTAGCTTTGATTGTAAGCAACCCTGATTTGAAAGACTATATAAGGGAGAACTCTAGCAACTGGAAAACCTAATCCCCACACTTCTGTGTGATACTAGTTGCGGCTAAATTTGATTCTCCTTTAACCTAGGTTTTTATCTAAAACCATTATAGGTGAATGACTTAAAGACTTCATTGGGATTCTGAAGCCAGGCCCAACTATTTTCTTTGTAGTTGCGCATTCTGATCTTACTTGTTCTATCGTATTGAGTATTATCTTCTCTAAGATTTTCTCGAGATTTATCTCCGATAGGTAAGATATAAAAAGTAATCACAAAGCTCTTCGTCTCATTCTTTGTGATTCCATAATAACTTCTTCTACTACCATATAGTTAAGTTACTGTGAGGTGATTGATATTTCTAGTCTGTTCTTTGGGAATATAAGACCGGATTATCAATTGGTTCTTGTTCACCTTGATTTATCAAAAGACAGAACAAAAATTCATAGGTACTTCTGTGGGAGACAGATTTATCTATCAGAATAGACTTATCTGTGGGAGACAGATTTGTTTATAAGTCTTCGACTTTGGGTCGTAGAAACTCTTACTTGTGGGTGAGATCAGCTAAGAGAATCAAGTGCATAGAGTCCTGCTGGGATTCAGAGACGTAAGGAACGCAACTGTACCTTAATCGGTGTGAGACTTGGTTAGGCTCAACTACATTCCAGTCCGAAGTTAACTTGTAGTAGGCTAGTGTCTGTAGCGGCTTAATACAATGTGGTGTTCAAATCTGGACTAGGTCCCGGGGTTTTTCTGCATTTACGGTTTCCTCGTTAACAAAACTTATGGTGTCTGTGTTGTTTCTTTTCCGTATTATATTTGTTTATATAACTGAAAAAATATCATAGGTTGTGCGTAGTTCAATCAATTGGTAAATCCAACCTTTGGTTGTTGATAGAAATTGATTGACACTTGAACATTGGTTTTTGGTAGCGTTCAAGTTATTCTCATGCCAATCAGTTAACGGATTCCATCCTGTTGATTTGCTGATTGATTTGATAAAGAGATATAACTCTTGGATATCTTTCCTTGATTGAGTCTGACTGTCTAGTTGATTCTCTTGGAATTATATTGGAGTTAGTCCATACAGATTGCCGAACGAAATATTGGGTGTGGTTGTTAGACCCCCGCTTTTTCATAATATATAGATCCTTTTTGGAGACTACTTAGCCTCAATGATCTAATACCCAATGAATGCCTCGGGGAAGTATTTTGTGACACCGAAGCGCACAAGGAATTATAGGAGAATTGAAGAAAAAAAATGTAGAAGAGAAGAGATTGGTTCTAGATGTTCCACAATTAGCAGCTTCAAATAAAAGAGAACTTTTGGAATTTGAGCACTTGAACGCCTTGTATAATGAGGAACATGTTAAAGGAAAAGTAAGGCTATAAATAAACATAGTTGAAGTACAACGGGAAAAACGGCCTAAGCCGTATAGATGTTAAATAAAAGGTTCCGAGAAAGCGGACCAAGCCATAAAGAATAAGTCAAAGCAAAAGCTAACGAGGTTCCCTAACAATCAAGTTCAACAAGAAGAGTTGCTCGTAATTGGTATTAAACAATTAGAAAGAAGAAAAGTTGGTCTTAAAGTAAAATCACCAGTGCTTGAGCCTTCGCAAATGACTCTTTCAAATGTTGAGAAAGAAACGGTTCATACGAAAAAAAGGTCCGATGAAATAACCCCTATTGATAAGGAATGTAATTATATCCGACCTACGTACATCATATTTGCAACTTACATGCACTATTTTCTGGATTTTTTTTCGTGAGTACGTTAATGCCACCGACGATGTTGATGGTGACGGAAATTGTGGTTACCATGTTTTCATGGATCAACTTGGACCTTATGTTTCACATACGTATGAGAACCATAAGACTCCATAGGATATTGATCATATCCAATGAATTGGTTTTGCTTATACCCTAGGTATGGTTGATAGTTGTCGTAGTATTGATGTTGAAAACTGTAATCATTCTTGTAGTATGCTCATTCCATAAGAAATAAGTACCTAAAAAAAATAATCTCAAAACTATGTGAAACATTAGAAAAAATAAGAAAATCTAAAACTAAAAAAAAAACCAAAACCAAAACCAAAACCAAAAACAAGTAACAACCCGCTGCCACCCCGACAACGACGCCAAAATTTGATGCGCGTCGCATCGTGTCAAAATTAATTTACTTTCTCGGTACTCAAAATATATTATGAAGCAAGGACAAGAAAGGATCGTTCATACAGAGATGTTTGGGACTGTTATATGTTTCGATTTCCTATATCAAACAACGGAGGGATTCTCTGATTTTAATCTAAGGAAACTAAACTAAAAGAATTGAATTCTACCAGAAGAATAACCTAATGTGGAAAGCGCACGAATCAAGTTCAATTCCCATGAGCATTAAGATTCATGAAATTAGGCTAATCAATGCAATTGAAATACATTGCGTAAACAATTCAACAAAGGTCACAATTCACTTGTGATTACTAGGATATACTACTAAAGAAATAACCACGATTATGCTACTTACAATCAGGGATTTATCACTTTTACATATAATAAACCCTACTAGTTATAGATATGAATACGAGTTCAACCAATTTGCAACTTGACTAAACAAATACTCAAATCATGTTGCAATACGTCAATCATGCAACTATATTTCCTGAAAATCATAAACGATAAAATTGAGACAAAATCAATGTATCAAACCAAAAATCATGTCATGTGAAATCAAACTAATCATTAACCAATAATAAAAACTAGCGCATGTTCATGGAGTTCATAACAAGAATAATTGTTATGTTTACACCATAAAACAAAAGTAGAAGAGATAATAGAATAGAACCCCAAAGAAAGAGAAAACTCTTCTCTTTTATAGTCCTCAAATTTCAAAAAGATACCACACTTTCCAAAATTAGGTCAAGCCTTTACAATCTTCAAAAGTCCATGTCCATCTACTTGTCCACCAAACCCATCAAGCCCATGAGTGAAAATAACTTCTCTGAAATTTTATGCCAAAAAATGGGTCGCCGTAGTGATAACGACATCGTCAGAAACCGTTCGCCGGATCCGGTCACCTAAGATATTAACGGTCAGGTGCCGAAGTTCGTTGTGTATTAATGGTCAAGAGATAAAAGTCAGTTGGTTTGACTCGGATGATTGGTCTTATTCACTAAGTCAACAGGCTCACTGAGTTAACTCTCCAGAATGAAAATCCGACAGAGTTTTGTTTGTATTTTGACCGATTCTAGGCCTATTTCAGTCTGACTTCCCTGCAAATAGCATCCAAAATATGAGATAGTGTGAAAATAAAAAGGCAAATATATTTATATTAATAGATTTCTTACATCAAATATCGTGCTCAAATTTTATTTTATCTGAAGGACACTTCAATCACTCTTCCATCGAAATCTGTTAATATAGATACTCTGAAACCTTTTTGTACCTATACGAGGTTGAAACAAACGAGAAAAACAAACAATAAACCCCTAAAGATTATCTTTCATGCTAACTCTTCTCCCAAAACCAATCCTAGACAACTACGTATCAAACCCACCTCAATTGATAGCCTTGCCGCTCTGAACAACCAATACAGTATAACCATTGACCCACAATTCAGTAAATTCAAATGCCAAAGTAACCAGTACAAACAAACTATCTACTTTATATTCAAACATCGAAACCAACCTCTCATCTCCAAAACCAAACATACCAATCTAAACCTCAAAATTATTAACACAAACCAGCAACCCATTTCTGCAACAATAGTTATGGCAAGCAAAAAAAGCTTCTACCTCTAGTAATGATACCAACATTGAAAATCTTACCAACAAAATGAAACACAAATTAGTACTACCACTTAACCTTACACCAAAGGTTTATCTAAAACCAGAAAATATCGAACCTATTTCAAAAATAAATTGGAACCAAACTGTAATAGGCAGGTTATGCAACAAACTCTCCTTTTATATCGGGAAAATCTCCCAAGATATCAGAGAAAACCGGAATCTCAAGTCAGGAGTCATTGTTAAGTTGTACGATCATAGAATAAATTTCTACCAATTTCATCTGAAAGCCAAAAATGATTTCAATATAGTTAAAGAAGGTGGAGCCTAGTGGATAATGGGTTCTTTGGTAGTCCTGGTTGAATGCCCTACTGATGGTCCCCACCTAATCAAAGAAGAAGATTTATACAAAATCTAAGTATGGATGCACATATAAAACTGCCCCACAAACTTCATCACTAAAAAGAACCTATAAGCCATATGTAGTTCAACAGGAGCCTATATAACCCACAAGAAACTATATGGCAGAGCTCATGAAGAGAAAAACGTTGAATGTCTAGTCAACATTTGGGTCAATGAAGCTCTACCCTATGGTTCTGAGGTTTATCCTACATCGTACAATCCTTCATGGCCGGAATTCTTATACAAACTCTTTAACCTCCCATTATGCCATGTATGTATGTAGATAGGTTGATCACTCAACTAAGATATGTAATGAGGAAATTAAGGATGAAGAAGAACCACAAAGTCTTAAATCTCCCAACATTAAAAACAACAACAGTAATCCAACCATCAGCCCCCTAGATCTCTCAATCAACAAATTATCACCTTCTCTGCAGGGGTATCCCATCAACCATTAACTCCACGGCCACAAAGCCTGCTTGGATATTCAAAATTCGTTTAATATCAGAGTCAACCAACAAACAACCCCAACAAAATCTAAATCCCAACAAAACAAAACCCATATCCGATCCCAAAAGAGGAAACCACCAAATCCTAAATCCCTAAAAAACAAAACTTTAAATCCCGATTTTTCAGATGTCAACAAAGAACATGAACTCTGACCCTTCTCTTTTTCTCCTGATATCAATTGAAACAACATAATTCACGGGAAAAATAATTCAAGATCATGAAAATGGTCCTGGAAAATCATATCTCAAACATCAAATAACCCTATAGAGAATCAAGCAGAAGAGGATATTAATAACATAAACGGTAAACAAATTCGAGAAAAAAAAGAGAGAAATTGATGAGGTAGAAGACAATCATAAAAGAAACAAAATAACTGAAACTGCAGTCATCACTCCAACCTATGTCAACGAGACCCCAAATCCATTCAGTCAGAATCACAAGACCAATCTCCAGGTGAACTCTAAATCTGTTGGGAACACGAAAACTTAACCCAAAAGCTTAATCTCAATTTCAATTAAAACTGATGGGTTCCCCTTAGAGCAATATGATTTTGTCATGTTAAACACGGATGAGGTAACCTTGAACCTCCTCATATTTTTTCTTCAATCTAATTACTCAAGTATGCAACATTTCAATATATGCAACATAACAATAGAAAGAAGAAGAAAAACCTAGGAAACATATATAGAATCACCAAATCAAATTTTGTGCTTCATGTTAAGATAAGACTTGCTTTATTACATGATTGTTTGACATTCTTAGATAATCCACATCTGATGCTTACAAAAGGAGAAAATTAGGTTACATTATTTACATGATGCACGTTACTTTATTGTATATTTTATCTATCTCTTTCTCAGTTTTAGTACTTGTTATCAATATCTACCATGAGTTACTTAAAAAAACAAAGTAGGTAAAAGAAACACAAATATGTTTACAATATATATATATATATATACCCATAAATACCCATATATACATATGCCAAAAAATATTCATCTATGTATACATATATACCCATAAATCCTTTATGGGAGAATAAACAAATACTGATATAACTAAATATATGTAAATCATTGTAAAAACAATAACTTAGATAAATTTTCTTACCCATCTGTATCCTAATTCTGACAATTTATCAAAAGTATAACATGAAACTGCCAAGGTTTGGGAAACCAAAACAACACATCAACTCATAACTGTTTGAATGATATGCTAAATAAAGAACATCCTGATATTATCTTTATATCAGAAACTAAATTACAACAAACAAAAAATGTTGAAATAATACTCAACAAAACAAATATTTATAAATACTGGATAGTCCCCCCCTAGAGGAACTGCATGATGACTTATCCTTGCTTTGAAACATAATATAAACTTAACAATTATGAATTATACCCATAACCAAATCAATGCTAGGATTTTTAACAAAAATATTCTATGGGAGCCCTTATAAAGATTTTTTTTAAAAAAAAAATCTTGGAAAATGATTAGAGAAATGGCTAACACTATAACTTAACCATGGGTAATCATTGGAGATTGTAATATAGTTTTCTACGATGATGAAAAACAAAGTAGATGCCCACTAAATCAAATAGAAACTGATAACTTCATAGATATGCTTGATAGAATAGGTCTTAAAGACTTAGGATTTAAAGGATATTCTTTACCTGAAATAACAAAAGAAATAAGACTGATTTCACTGAACAGAGACTCGACAGAGCTTTTGGAAACAGTAAATGGTTAAAAAAAATCCTTACTGTAGGGTAACTCATATGCCTCCCTTAATTTCCGATCACACCCCTATGTGCCTCAATAACCAAAGTGTTTGGAATGATGGAGCTAAACCTTTTAAATATTTCGTCCCTTGGATAGAACACCCACAATGTAAAACCCTAGTTTGAAGCTGCATGGAATACCACTATAATAGGATAACCGGCTTATTGTTTCATAAAAAAAAGTGGTCAACGTAAAACACATTCTTAGGAAACAGAACAAAGAAACTTACGACAATATAAATACCAACATAGATGAAACTAAGAAAAAACTTGACAATGCAAATAAAAATTTACCGTCTAGCATAAAAGCAAGAGAACTAGTGAAAATAACATCTGATCTAAACAACTGGTAAAATATCAGAGAAGAGTTCTGGAAGATAAAAGGAAAAGAACAATACATAAAACTGGGGATAGAAACACACATTATTTCCATGATACTGCCAGAGAAAGATATAGAAGAAATAGAATAGATACTTTTAAAAACAACATAGGTATATAGATAACTCAAAAATAGAAATTGCAGACTGTCTGAATGAATACTTTACACGTAAAAAGGCCACAGTTAAACTAAAAATTTATAAAGACATGTTGAACCTCATACCCCAATGTATCTCAGACCATGACAACTATATCCTGGAAACTATACCAAGTTGTGAAGAGATTAAAAGGACCTTATTTTCTATGAAACCAAACAGAAGTCCGAGACTATATGGGTTCCCAACAAACTTTTAAAAAAAAATGGGATATTGTAAAAGAAGAACTCATAAACATGATTCACTCATTTTTTCAAAACTGGCCATATCCAAAAAGAAATAAACTTATCTTTCATTTCTCTTATTCCCAAAATGGAAAAACTACTCACAACTACAGAGTTCAGGCCAATAGCACTCTGTAACACATCTTATAAAATTATATCCAAACTTATAGCAAATAGGATGAAACCTTTGCTAAATAAAATGATTTCTCCTTATCAATCTGCCTTCATTCCTGGAAGGCAGATATCCAACAATATAGTTGTGGCCCACAAATTAATCCATAACATGAGAAAGAAAAGCAATCTTATGGGATTAAAGTTGACATGTCCAAAGCCTTCGACAGGGTCGAATGAATTTTTTTAATCAAAATCATGAGAAAAATGGGCTTTTCTAAAAAGTGGTGTGATTTCAGTTTTCATTGTATATCAACAACTAATTTGGCGATTCTTTTAAATAGATCTCCATGTGGTTTTTTAAAACCCTTTAGAAGATTAAGGCAAGGGGATCCTCTCTTCCCATACTTATTCCTGATTTGTATGGAATCTCTGTCGAGAACCATAATTCATGCTGAAAACCTAGGATTAATACATGACCGCAAAATCACAAACTATGCTCCTTTTGTTAGCCATCTTCTATTCGTGGATGACTATCTCATTTTCTGTGAGGCATCCACACAAGCAAGTACTAATCTACTAAAAATCCTTATTGTTTTGGAGAAACTTTGGGAAAACTCACTGACCTAAACAAGTCTGGAGTGTTCTATAGCTCTAAAATTGATCCAAACTTGACAAACCAAATACAAGTTATCTTGAATGTTCAACCAGTACCGCTGAAGATAAATATCTTGAATCACCCTTATTCACAAATGTATTTAAACTAAAAAGCTTTGCACCTCTCATAAAGAGCATGAAAAATAGATTGATGGGATGAAGCAAGATAAAACACACAACTGCAGGATAAACCATTCTAATTAAACATGTCACCTCTACCATGATTATTTTTCAAATGAACTGTTTCAGAATTCCTAAAAAAACTTGCAAAGAACTAAACAAAATACAAATAGGATTTTTTGTGGGGAAAGGACATAGAGGAGCCTAAAGGGGTATACCTTAAGGCCTAGGATACTTTCAGTAAGTCTTTAGAGGATGGAGGCTTAGGTATACATAATATACAACATTTTAACTCAACAATGATAGCAAGGATGGTCGGAGACTTAACGAAAACCCAAACTCTGCGTGAGCTTCTATATTCAAAACTAGTTATTTTCAAAACACTGATGTTATACATCTTGACACAAAACCAAAGCAAACAGACAGGTGGGCTTGGAAAAGGATAAAAAGTGGTATCGATCATATCCAAAAAAATTGTTTTTGGGAACTAGGAAAAGGTGATAAAATCCATCTATGTACTGACCACTGGATTCCAGGAAAAGAACCACCCATTATCAAACCTACTGACGGGATTGATAATATACATCTAGTTAGAGAATTCATGACCCAGTACAACATGTGGAACACCTATAAACTGAGAAGATTTTTCAACACTGAAACTGTAGCCAAAATCCAACAAATACAAATACCAGATGATAATAAGAAAGACAAAGCAATATGGAACTTAAACACTAGTGGTAGGTTCATAATAAAATCTTTATATAAAAAACTCAACAATCACCAATCTGACAGTAGAGATTGGACAAGCATCTGGAACATGAAAGTTTCACCTTCATTCAAGATGCTTGTCTGGAAAATAGGCCACTTTATTCTCCGGAATAGTATGCGAGTGACTGATGTCCTGCCAAACATTAATATTATTTGCCAGTTATGCAACAAGCAAAATGAAACCATGACATACGTGTTTTTGGAATGCAATTTTTGCACACAAGTATGGAGCCATTTAAATGATACGTATCAATCTCTGTACCTTGGTGACTATTATTATAGAGGCGGAATTCAGAATAATAATAGACGAAAACTAGAAAACAGAACACATTAGAATCCAGATTTGAAGAAATTATCTTCTCTAGATTATGAACAAGAAAACTATTACAATTCTCTCTTTATTACGTTCACAATCTCTCTAGGTAAATAACCTTAAACTATTTGCTAAGCTTGCTTTTACAATAATTAATTGTCTCACAAACTTTTCTCTAGGTATGTGTGTTAAACCTCCTTTTCTAGGTGTCAAACCATTCTCTCTAGATGTTCTTAGCTATGAGCTAAACATTTCTATTTATAGCTTTAACGGTTTCCCAAACCTTATAGGGATCTATTTCCTTATCTAGGAATAATTCATTTTCTAGGTATATTTCCCTTTCTAGGAATATTACCTTGTTCTAAGAAGTATTTCCTTATCTAGGTATACTTCCTTACTTTGGTTAGGTTTCCCAAACCTCATAGGAATTTAATTTCCTTCTATAGGAATACTGCCTTAAATCAGTAATCCCTCCTAAATTACAATTTTATCCTCAATCCATCTTGAGGATCACTAGTTCCCGGAGAGAGAAAGATACACATGTATCATGCCCCCCCCCCCCCCCCCAAAGAACTTGAACTCATGTGAAAGTTAGATCTGGAGGTTAGGGAACCCGAGAGTTCCTTTCTCCCAGCTGAACCATCTCTCGTTCCTGGGAACTTGACTTCGACTTCCAATTAGAAAAGCGTCCTTATCTTATTGTCTTATCTTAGTCTCTCTTCGCACCGTAATGCAATCCTCTTCGAGTGGTTCTTCTCTATCAAACCACAAGTGTTCCACATGTGGAAAGATTATCTTATCATCTCCGTCATTATCTAGTAATGGTGGTTCAAACATCTTCAACCTTCCTAGGTCGTATTCTTGTTGTTTGGTTAGGGTTTCCAAACAAACTCTACTCGGATTCTCGTCAAGAGAACGGGTCACAAGGAGAATGAACTTTGTACTAGCATTCACCAACCGTCTAGCCTGAGTGGCTGTAATCAAGCTCGCTCCCTCAAGAGGAGAGTCTATAGCTCATATTACAAAAGCTTTGCTGTCTTTGGTAAAGGCAAAAATTGATGTTATTTTGAAGTTTGTTGTAGTAAAAGGTTCGTTGAGACTTGTGAAGATTCGAGTTTTTAAATTTAATAAAAATTTAGAATAATATTATAATTGGTGCAAGAGGTACTGGGACTAAGGATTTAGCCAATCTTCATAACATAAAGTTCACTTATTTATTCTCAACAATTTTAGCTCAAGAAATATAAATATGGACTCAATTTTCGCCAAGGTAGATTATCAAAACATTGATTGTAAATGTTAAGCATGGGACATAAAATCACCTAAGCTAAGCATGACCCATCTAATCAAATGACAACCAATTTAATCAAATCATATTTCAATTAATTTTAGTGCAAAAGTCATAAAAATGAATAAAACAAATTTACCCATGTATGAAGTTCGGCCTCCTCCGTCGTCCCAGTGTTGGGGTTTAGCTCCTCATATTATAGACGCTCTCAAAATATTTTTTATTTGCTCAAAAATTGTTTACAATGGTGAAAACGGAGAAAATAGTGAAAAACAGTAATTTGCGACGCACAAAAATCGTCACAAAATGAACGATACAAGAGAAGTGTTGTAGACTCTGTTCCGCGGTCGCTGGAAAGGAGTTGGGAACTGTCGCAATTAAGCGACAGTTTTCAACGACTTTCCTTTACAGGCTTTTGTTCTTCGTGTTCTTGATGTTCATCATCATCAGCAGCAGCAGAACCCGAGTTTCTGCAACTCATGATTTCTTCTTCTCTGGCTCTCCTAAGCTCCCCAAACTCTCGACACCCCTTCTATGTGATCCTAGGAACCTATTTATACATCATTTCGACATTGAATCTCCTCCATTAACTACAAATAATCTTCTTTTACTCGGGTATATTTTTTTCCATTTTTATCATTGATTTTGATTTTCATGCATCTGAAGCTGTATTTCTTTCCTTATATACCTTCTTCACGCTCCAGGATATCGATTAAGTCTTCCAAGCACGTGCAGTACACGTTTAAATTTCTCACAACTCGTGCAAGCTCATGTTTTTCCTCCAACTCCCTGTTTGGATTAAACCAAGTTATCCAGCCAAATTTGATCGATAAAATCACCCATACTAGCTTTCTATAGTCATATCACGTCTACCCACTCAGTTTCATGGATTGAATCTTACTAAATCACGTCCAAACATCCGATCGAAATTCTGCTGTTAATGAAAATATTTTCCCGCCAATTTTCTGTTTTGAATTTTGAGAAGAAAGTGACCTCCCCCTATCCAGTCCCGGTCTTTGTTTAGTAGCTGCTTGGAAATGGGTTACCCCTTATCCAAAGTGAGGGTCCGAATAGCAAATGTCCTCTCAGGTGCCTTTAACAACTTTTCGAGCCAATTTTACCGCAAGAGCTTATTCCCTAGAAAAGACTTAAAACAACTTTATTAGAAATAAAATGAGTCATAGATAATGTAGTTATGGGTGAAAATGCGTCACACTTACGTGCTTATCAGTATACTTCTGGTCTCTCATATGTAAAACCGCATCTCGATCCCACAAGTAAGGACTACCAAGTACAACCTGACAAACATCTAATGGAACCACATCGCATGTAACCTCATCAATGTATGACTCATCAAAAGCAAACTTGAACGTACACTGCTCTGCAACCTGTAGCCCACCTTCCTTTTGAAGCCAACCTAAAGGATAGGGTTTCGGATGTTTGAAAGTCTTCAAACCCAACTTCTGTACCAAAGAATGTGAAAGTAAATTCTTCTGACTTCCCGGGTCAATAACAGCATCTATAAGTGTTGTCTTAACCTGTATCTTAACTGTGAAGAGTCGTTCCCTAAAGTCATCTTTTAAAGGTCCTTCTTTTGCTCCTGCCATAAGAGATAGCTTTGAGTTGGGTTCCGTTAGTCCTTGGACTTCTATTGGAGCTTGTGCGACTAGTGCTGCCTTCTTGGCTTCTTTATTCTGCAACCCTTTTGGTTTTAGATTAGGATACTTCATCCAACACTTGTCGACAACATGTCCTATTTGTTTGCTTGCAATGAGTGCAAGTCAAACCAACTTTGTCGCTAGACTTCCATTCCTCTTTGGTCCTTTCATCTCCTTTAGCGACGAAACCTCTAGACTTCCGCTTTGTGTTTCCCTCAACATCAGATTTCTTAAGCCTGCCTTCGATGGCATTAGCTTTTATGCTTGCTTCTGAGATAATATCCACCGAAAACATCTTCAACTCCTTCCGTATATACTCATGAATCCCGGAAACATACTTCATGTTAAAGCACTGCTCGGTCGAACTCGCAAACGTTGCTATCTCAAGCTTATTTGTCAAGTTTAGTTTCCAAAACTATAAGTCTTGATTTCTAGTCTACTTATAGCTAAGTCTCGGACTAGGATAGTAAGTGTGGTTGAGCTCTAGACACCACGGAGTTCATCATGCAAAGACGAAGAACTACTCAAGGAACTGGTGGAACTTCATCGACAAAAAGGTATGTGGAGACTTGAACTTATCCATCACTCAAAAGTTTATCTACTCTATCTCCTATATTGAGAAAAAAGTCGTATTGCTATATAGACTTCGATTATACACATTTGCTATTTCGAGCCGAGTTTATCTCTCTTATCTATTTCTCGAAATATATGTTGGTAAGCTTTCGCTTTGGCCAAGTTCATCTTTACTCGTGACGAAAATCATGTTGGTTATTTCAATATCTTGAAAATCGCTTTGATGAAAAATAGTTTATGAATATAACAACTATATAACATCTGTTAGAGCATAGCTCGGTTGAACCCACCAAGTGTTGGTATGTCAAGTTTGGTTATCATATTTTAGTGAATCAAAACTCATTTAAAGAGTCGCTTGATTATATACTAGAGTAAACTTCGTATAGGTTAGCTTGAAAGTGTTAGGATATGAGACTTACAAGTATTACATGAAGACTTGAAGAATGTGAAGAAGTATGGAGCTTCAACGACAACATCATCCTTCCTCTTGAGGTTAGTAATTTTTGACTTGAACTGTTTCTTTCCCTAACGTATCTTTCAAGTCGTGCATATTGAAAACATAATTGCGAAGCTGTGTATGATACTCTAGTTAGACATAGTATTAAGGAATACAATACGAGGTTTATTGCTTAACCATTAAACTTTGTATATAAGACATCAACATGATCATATGAATGCTATTGTGATTATGTATGGGTATGAGTGAAGATTTCATCCTAAGAAACAATGTTTTACATCCGTTTAAAGGAAGTAAGTTCATAAACTTGTTTTGTGAATCGAAAGGGAAATCGCTAGGCTTATTGGTATTGTTATTCATTGCAAATCTATTTTGAATTACCAATATGCGTGTTTAGTATAACCGCTCATGAACTTGTTTATGTATCTTGGTAAAACTAT
The DNA here is from genome assembly GCA_023531105.1 of Papaver atlanticum. Classification (NCBI taxonomy): domain Eukaryota; kingdom Viridiplantae; phylum Streptophyta; class Magnoliopsida; order Ranunculales; family Papaveraceae; genus Papaver; species Papaver atlanticum. Next base: position 8,983,676 of record JAJJMB010012161.1, read on the forward strand.
TCACAAGGCCTGACTTATGTATTGGTATGACTTTTATTAGTGAAACCGATCTTAAGTAGTCACTCAAGATGGTATGATCGATACCTTGTAAATAACAACTTTTATCTAGTCATTGGGGAACCGATCCTAGTAAGAGGTGCAACAAATTTACAAGAGGGAATCGATCCCTGTAAGAGGTGCAACACGTTTTTAGTAGATGGGGGAACCAATCCTATGAACATGTGCAACAAGTTTGTAGTTTTGGGGGAACCGATCCTATGGACATGTGCAACCGAATACAGGTAGTTACCATAAGTTGTGGGGAACCAATCCTAGTATCTAGTCAACCGAATTTTGGTAACTAGCATGACTATGCACAGTACTCACATAGAGGTAGAACCGAACTTGTTTTTGGTAGAACCGTGAAACCCATGATTAGTGATTTGATAGGATAATCAATCACATAGTTCTTGGAATTCAGACGAACCAATTCTAAATTCGTTTGGAAGTGTGGCAAATCGTTTCCAAGTTTGTAAGTATGAAAAGGGACTTGCAAAGTAAAGATGTTGACATACTTTGAACATGTGCAGTAACTCTTATCATTAATTGTTCAAAGATATTCCTTAATAGCTAAAGGAGAATCCCAGGATCGAAATAAATTGAGAATCTTTTATTTAAGGTTTCTTAGTTTTTATATGCTATTTATTCTCCAGCAAATAAATGCATATCTTTAAAAAAAATTTTTTAGTAATGTGCATTTACTGATTATAGATTTTTCTATTGGGTATTCGGTCAATATTTGGACAATGCATTTCCAGGAATCATGAAAACCGATTTTGTGTTTATTGCATATCTTTGAGAATATTCGGTTTTGGAAATTCCTTGGTGTCCAAACTTCCTTGTCTATAAATATTGAAGTTTGCATTTCGAGCAAACTAATCCTCAGAGCCAGCAAAACTACCTAGTTGTGTTGTTACTGGTAGAGCCGCCTATTCGGAGAGGAAAGTAACCTAATTAGGCGAAATCTCTTACGGCCGCTCAGTTTAAAGACTTCTTTGGGATTGAGAAGCTCTATTAGTACCGTTGGTGGTAAACTAGATAATTGCGGTTTATTATTAGTTTTCAATTGATTTGATTGACTAACGGTTGTTGAACTTTGATTGCACCTAGTTTGTTTATGCTTGAGAATCTTCTCTTCTGATATAAGATTCACTCAAACTAGATCGAAGTTTCGACGGGGATCTTTAGATTATTTGTAGATCTAAAGACGTCTTGTGATAATCCAACATTAACAGACTCCGTTCTATGTGTGATTGATCACAAGAGATTCAAGTTGATTGTGTGCAGGTGCTGATTGAAGATTAAAGAAGATTTGAAGACAAGAAGACTTTTTGGGCTCATAATCTTTGGTGTGCACAATACTTGTTTCAGCTGGAAAGGGATCCAACTATAATCAGTTTATCTTTGTGATAGATTGGATATATTAGTTGAGTAGATCAGCATCAATACACTTCTTTGTGATTAATAGTATTGATTGCATAGTCTAACAATTACTTCGGTAGTTGTTGAGAGATTGATCTAAGGACCCGACAAAGGAGTTTATTGGTTAAACGGAAGATCCTTTGTCAAACTCATATCACGTTGTTTGAAAAGAGTTGTTACCGAACAGATTTGTTGTTCCTTTACTGTTTGGAATACGAACCAAAGGAATTGTTCCAAGCACGTGACTTTTTACAAGTTGGAGGCGTGGGAATACTGAGGGAACTAGGTGAACTATAGGTTTAGTTGCTTGGTCTCAACTATACGAAGTTGGTTTGATTTTGTATAACGGCTTAATTCTGAGAGTATTCAATTCTGGACTAGGTCCCAGGGTTTTTATGCATTTGCGGTTTCCTCGTTAACAAAATCTTGCTGTGTCTTTTACTTTTCTATTTCCGCAATTATAATTGTTTTATTATAATTAGAAGTAAAATACACAAACCTTAATTCCTATTTTACTTGATAGATAATCCCTAGTGTTTGGTTAAGTCCGAACCTATTATCAAGTAAACATACTTCGTTGTTGTATTGTATCGATCTTGAATCCATAGACGATCACACGAAGTGTGAACCGATTAGTTGTACTGTCTCGACTCAGTCCGTAGACAATCACTTTCAGAAAAGGACTTATAGGTGGAAAAGTTTTAGATTGAGGTATATTTGGGTACCCTCGTCTTTTCAATTGGTATCAGAGCAGGCAAACACGAAAAGATCTAACAATCTGTGTTTGGTGCGATCCAACCTATAAGATTGAATCTAATGAATGATTCAGTTAACGTAACGGCAGGATTTGACTACTTCAAGAACCCGTGGTGGAAAACACGTATGAAGTATGTAATACTCTTATTCCTAAACCTGTTAGGAATTATGCAGATGTATGTCTTGAGTGACTTACATAATCCTTTAGCTATCATAGGATTGTATATCATTATGTTAAGTAACAATGATATAATGGCCTATGAGACGGGTCGTATCTTGAAAATGCATAAGATTCTGCTTAAAATTTTTGTGAACCTCGGCTATTGTAATTCTGGCAAAATCAGGAATCTTAAATATATTTTGGATGGCCTACCAAAGTATATACATGTACATTTTTAGATCAAAGACTGTCAATGTTCCGCTTTCTAGGATGCGTTTTTGGAAATCGTGTAATCCTTCATGGGATGATTTTTCGGTTAATAATTCTATTAACAATGGTCTGCTTCATACACCTCACAACTGTTTTAATGAAGCAAGTGATCTTTTGAAATTTTACAGGGATTATGATTCTAATGATATTTTTAGTAAATATCATATTTTGTTCAAATTTATCTCTGCATACTCTAGTAGAAAATTCTTGAGTGAATTTCAAATGATGTTATCGAATTCTGATAATAAAATATTAAACAGACTTTTGGACAAAAACATGGAATCAATCCAAGATAAAGATCCTGACCATGAAAAACCGGTCTTCCAAAAGAAATACCTAGACATAAAATCGGAATTGTTTCCCCACAAGCCTCGGTTTCCGATTTTTGTAGTATTTCCTAAAACTAGTAATTTCCGGTTTTTGATACATACTCTTCCTATAAAAGATAACCTCTTGCTAGGTTTACAAACAAATTGGGGAAGATTGTTCGAAACCATAACTAGGGTTTTTCATGTTTTCGCAAGTATGATAAAGAGGAAATCAGGAGAAGAAAACTCTGAAACAAACAAGTTTGTCTTGGATCCATTTATTCCTCCCGGAGATGTTGAGAAAATCAAGTATCCTCACTTGATCAAAGGAAAACATGATCTTACGAATTTTGTAGATAATACATGTTTTGAAAGATATCAAACTTTGAAGGGAGTAAGATTCACTGAGGAGAAGAGATTCGATCAAGATGTTTCAGAAATCAGCTATGTGAAGTTTGTTCAAGACTGAATCTGGGGAAATATGTTCGGATTTGAAAAATATTCACCTGATGTAGTAAGAATTTTTTTTATGGTAATATTCACAATATTAATCATGAAAAACTTACTTTTAGCACTTTGGTTGGAAGTACTTTTCTTCATGTCAACAGAAAGATGATATCAGAAATCATCAACTACAATGCAAAAGGGCATATGATTACAGGTTCTGAAATTGAGCACGATAACATTTCAAAACTCATCACTGGTAAAACTATTGAATGGAAAAAGGGAAAGATGCTAACCAAAGACGTACCCTTACATTTAAGGATTTTCGGTAAACTTGTTGTGCCAACTCTTTTTGCTTGTACGAGAGATTCTTCTCTATGGAATAGAGAATTTGTTGAACTTATATACTACCTTCTTGAAGGCAAAAAATGAATTGATTGTGGAATAATTATCAATCAAATGATTAAAATCATTGAATCTCTCAATACCACAGGATTTCATAGAAATCTTGGATATCCCTGTCTCATCACCAAGCTGTGTGAAAGTGCAATAGGGAACAACTTTAGAGATGAGAAAGATACTAAGTCTGTCTCACAAGGAATTATCAATCGAATGAGTGGAACTCAAAAGGGATCTAGTATCTCATATGATCAAATCTATAGCAATGGAGATCTCATGTTCCATATTTTACGTCTTGGGAGACAATTGGACTGTATTCAGAAACAGTTAGCATATGCCTATAGAAATGATCCAGAAACCCTTGAAGGAATCCTAACGATCAATAATGAGTTCCTAAAAGGAGAACAAGAAGAAGACTCTGAAGAAGATTCTGATGAGCAAACAAATGAAGATTGATCTGTCTTCTAGCAATAAAAATAGACTTCAGTTTTTGATTTCTTTCATTAATTGTACAGTCTATTATGAATAAAACTATCTTATTATTAAGAATAAAGTTATTATTTTATAATATTTCTTGTGATAGTTTTTGATTACATAGCTTGTGCTTGAATGCTTTATTTTATTGCTATGTATGTTTATGGGATGTTTGATTTCGGTTTTATTACCTTGATATTCGATCTCATAATGTGTGAACCCTTATGGTTTGGGTGACTTTTTGATTTAGCGGGATTAAGTTGTAGCCCATGTTGGTAGGCTTTATCAAAGGATCATAAGGGGTTCTGGTAGAAACAATATGTGAAAAAGTCACAATATGTTGAATCTTTTGGTTTAGCATAAAAGCATATGTGTTTCGAGGTTTCAACTTTTGCATTGCATTAGTTAAAACCGGTTTTCAACCTTTCTCTGGTAAAGTTTGGTTGTTGTTATTCTTTTGTTTTGCATAAGGATGACAACATAATGATATTTCGGTATCAATTCTCCCTGGAAGAAGATGCAAACATATTGGAGAAGAGGATGCGGAATTTGAGGTAACAATCTTGTTAGTTAATTGTTTTCCTGTTTAAGAAAAGCATGATTTTATTTTATATCCTTATTGCTTTTGCTTAACAAAATTTCGGTACAATTGATGTTGATTCCATTATTTGTGTATGGATGTTTGTTTGTGATTCAGTTGTTTCCGGTTAAGAAAAACTATTGTTATCTTTCGTTATTGTTTGGTATCAATTGTTTAGGCTTACAAAATTTCGGTGCAATTGCGGTGCTATAATGTCTATGTTTGTTTCAATTGCTTTCGGTTAAGATAAATGATTATGCAAGTTGATTTATTTGGTTTGTATGGATTGTTTATGGCTTAACAAAAGTGTTCCGGGAACATTTGTTTAGTCCAAGTGATTTCCAGATAAGAGAAACTAAGTTTTTCGGATCTTAGTTAGACTTATCAAATGTGAAGGTTTCGGTTATTCAAGTCTAACCGAATGCCATTACAAGAATTACTAGTTAACTAACCTAGTATTTGTCTTGTTTAAAAGTGAAAGGTCTAAGTTATTTTTGAGAATAATTAGAACCTGATGAGAGAAATAAAGTTAATTCTGGTCTTTATTTTGGTCTTATCGAACAAGCGATTGTATTTGTACAATCGGTTTAGCAAAAGAACTAAGGTGCTTAGTCGATTTTTAATGTGCTAAACTATTAGGGAAAATTGCTTTGGGCAATTGTTTCCTAGGTAATGGTAGGCTTATAAAGAGTACCTACAATGTTAACTGCAAGTGCACAGTATCGATATGCAACACAGGGAAAGCACAGGTTGGTCCACAGGGACAAGGTGGGTGTAGATTTGAAGCTATGGCTTTGCTATACTGATTCAAACAAGAGAGTAACCAAAAAGGGGTTTGTTTTACGATACGGCTAGATGTTGAAAGAGTTTTAGAACAATAAACAAATAAAAAAGCAAAGAGTAATCTAACAAGCAGATAAATAGGGTGCTAGGGCAGTCGAATCCACCTCTTAACCTACACTAAGTCAATTCAGTCTCAATAATGTTCTTGTCCCTTGTATAGACAACGGTAAACTTCTAGGCTCTGCCGACTATCTATATAGCAGTGAAGATTCTAGTATGTTGCACATCAAAGGGTGGTTTCAGGAGGATGGTTTAGTATCACTAAGATAATTATCTAATCCTAGTATTAGCTGCCCTCTCACAAAACAACTAACCGCAGATCAATCACTTAGATGAGTAAACAATCCTGATATGGATATTCTAATCGCAACTAAGGTGCCCTCCGAAGTACTAACTGTCTACTTAAAGCACAACTAGTCAAAGGATCGAACAACAATCAGTTAAGCACGAGTTGCAGCACAATCAACATAGTGTTATTCTAACTACAATGGATACATGGCATACACTGTGAGAGAAAAATGCTGAAGTGCTCAGATTATATTTATCCAAAGCATTACAGTATAACAAGAACAACATCAAAACTTGGATTAAACTTAGCAATAAATTAATGGTTTCATCTAAACCCTAACTATGAAATTAGAACATCATGGAGATGATAAAATCAAACATGAACTACTGCTTGGTGCACCGGCTAATCCGGGCATGAGTTTTTCATCACACTGCCTTCTCTATTTATACAAAATAATCACTCAAATCAACTCCAATTCGATAATTCATAGGGACCCACTCACCCAGAACGCGTTTCTCTGACAGTTTACATTCAATTCATCTCTGCAAGCCTACTATTCCAGCTATTTGAAGATAACCCTAACTTTATCTCTCTCAATTCTAGCTCTAGGGTTACTGTTTTTGATAAGAAATAAGATAAGGTTGAGAGAGATAGAAATTAGAGGTATAGTTGATGTTAATTATGGTGGTTGTGGTCAGAAAGGTGGGGGCGGAGGTGATTAATCGGGAAAGGAAGGTGTTGATTCTGTAGAGAGAAAGAAGAAATGAAGAAGATGTTGTTTCTGATCGATTAGGTGAAGGGGTAAAGGGTGCTAAGGTGTAAAGCGGTTGCATCTGATATTGATGTACCGGGTGGATGAGTTGTTGGATGATAGGCAGATGTAGCATATTTGATGTCTCGGATTTGGACATGGGTTTGGGTTTTGGATTCTCTACCAAGCCCACTGCTCGGTTTAGGCTTTGCAAGCGGCTTGCGAAACACGTGCAAGCAGATTGCAACTGCTTTTGCGTGATGTTTCTTCCGCACTGCTCACATCCTTTTAGCGCAGCTCTTTCCTTACGTCTATGGCCACCAAATCTCAGCTCTTTTTGCTTCTCAAAACATCCAAGCTTTATTTGCTACCTAAAAACACAAAATTAATTAGTAAACATATTTATTCTTGAAAACAATGAAAACACTGAATTTGGGATAATATGGGGATTTAAAGCACAAAAGATGAGGTAAATGCCAATAATAAGATGTAGAAATATGCAATATTTGGCACTCATCAGGTAACATGTTAAAACCAAATTACTTGTAGTTTCGGTTTTGATATTGGTTATCTAAAATGGTGTGTAAAACCCTCGTGCTCAACTTTTATAGGTTTGCAATTTCTTTTTTATAGGTTTTGATATTGGTTATCTAAGAGAAAGGACGTTTGTGCTAAAACGTTTATTCTAAAAAAAAGAGTGAAAGCATAGACTAAGGGGGAGTCACATACCATATGATATGTAGTTATGAGGAACTACATGGAAATAACAAAGACGTGCGGATTGAAAATCTACCTATCTTACCTTTAGGGGGAGTATTAGCTTTGTTATTATAATGTCAGCAGCGGCATTTAAGGATTGAATTTAATGCAGGTTTTGTGCTGTTGAACTTGGAATCAAGCATATGTGTATAATGATTTTTTGTAGATTTTTTATCCATATGATGTAAGAGTTTTGTCACTAAAATTGACAAAGGGGGAGATTCTTAGAGCATAGCTCGGTTGAACCCACCAAGCGTTGGTATGTCAAGTTTGGTTGTCATATTTTAGTGAATCAAAACTCATTTAAAGAGTCGCTTGATTATATACTAGAGTAAACTTCGTATAGGTTAGCTTGAAAGTGTTAGGATATGAGACTTACAAGTATTACATGAAGACTTGAAGAATGTGAAGAAGTATGGAGCTACAACGACAACATCATCCTTCCTCTTAAGGTTAGTAATTTTTGACTTGAACTGTTTCTTTCCCTAACGTATCTTTCAAGTCGTGCATATTGAAAACATAATTGCGAAGCTGTGTATGATACTCTAGTTAGACATAGTATTAAGGAATACAATACGAGGTTTATTGCTTAACCATTAAACTTTGTATATAAGACATCGACATGATCATATGAATGCTATTGTGATTATGTATGGGTATGAGTGAAGATTTCATCCTAAGAAACAATATTTTACATTCGTTTAAAGGAAGTAAGTTCATAAACTTGTTTTGTGAATCGAAAGGGAAATCGCTAGGCTTATTGGTATTGTTATTCATTGCAAATCTATTTTGAATTACCAATAGGTGTGTTTAGTATAACCGCTCATAAACTTGTTTATGTATCTTGGTAAAACTATTCACAAGGCCTGACTTATGTATTGGTATGACTTTTATTAGTGAAACCGATCTTAAGTAGTCACTCAAGATGGTATGATCGATACCTTGTAAATAACAACTTTTATCTAGTCATTGGGGAACCGATCCTAGTAAGAGGTGCAACAAATTTACAAGACGGAATCGATCCCTGTAAGAGGTGCAACACGTTTTTAGTAGATGGGGGAACCGATCCTATGAACATGTGCAACAAGTTTGTAGTTTTGGGGGAACCGATCCTATGGACATGTGCAACCGAATACAGGTAGTTACCATAAGTTGTGGGGAACCGATCCTAGTACCTAGTCAACTGAATTTTGGTAACTAGCATGACTATGCACAGTACTCACATGGAGGTAGAACCGAAACTTGTTTTTGGTAGAACCGTGAAACCCATGATTGGTGATTTGATAGGATAATCAATCACATAGTTCTTGGAATTCAGACGAACCAATTCTAAATTCGTTTGGAAGTGTGGCAAATCGTTTCCAAGTTTGTAAGTATGAAAAGGGACTTGCAAAGTAAAGATGTCGACATACTTTGAACGTGTGCAGTAACTCTTATCATTAATTGTTCAAAGATATTCATTAATAGCTAAAGGAGAATCCCAGGATCGAAATAAATTGAGAATCTTTTATTTAAGGTTTCTTAGTTTTTATATGCTATTTATTCTCCAGCAAATAAATGCATATCTTTAAAAAATAATAATTAGTAATGTGCATTTACTGATTATAGATTTTTTTATTGGGTATTCGGTCAATATTTGGATAGTGCATTTCCAGGAATCATGAAAACCGATTTTGTGTTTATTGCATATCTTTGAGAATATTCGGTTTTGGAAATTCCTTGGTGTCCAAACTTCCTTGTCTATAAATATTGAAGTTTGCATTTCGAGCAAACTAATCCTCAGAGCCAGCAAAACTACCTAGTTGTGTTGTTACTGGTAGAGCCGCCTATTCGGAGAGGAAAGTAACCTAATTAGGCGAAATCTCTTACGACCGCTCAGTTTAAAGACTTCTTTGGGATTGAGAAGTTCTATTAGTACCGTTGGTGGTAAACTAGATAATTGCGGTTTATTATTAGTTTTCGATTGATTTGATTGACTAACAGTTGTTGAACTTTGATTGCACCTAGTTTGTTTATGCTCTTCTGATATAAGATTCACTCAAACTAGATCGAAGTTTCGACTGGGATCTTTAGACTGTTTGTAGATCTAAAGACGTCTTATGATAATCCAACGTTAACAGAATCCGTTCTATGTGTGATTGATCACAAAAGATTCAAGTTGATTGTGTGCAGGTGCTGATTGAAGATTAAAGAAGATTTGAAGACAAGAAGACTTTTTGGGTTCATAATCTTTGGTGTGCACAATACTTGTTTCAGCTGGAAAGGGATCCAACTATAATCTGTTTATCTTTGTGATAGATTGGATTGATTAGTTGAGTAGATCGGCATCAATACACTTCTTTGTGATTAATAGTATTGATTGCATAGTCTAACAATTACTTCGGTAGTTGTTGAGAGATTGATCTAAGGACCCGACAAAGGAGTTTATTGGTTAAACGGAAGAGCCTTTGTCAAACTCATATCACGTTGTTTGAAAAGAGTTGTTACCGAACATATTTGTTGTTCCTTTACTGTTTGGAATACGAACCAAAGGAATTGTTCCAAGCACGTGACTTTTTACAAGTTGGAGGCGTGGGAATACTGAGGGAACTAGGTGAACTATAGGTTTAGTTGCTTGGTCTCAACTATACGAAGTTGGTTTGATTTTGTATAACGGCTTAATTCTGAGAGTATTCAATTCTGGACTAGGTCCCGGGGTTTTTATGCATTTGCAGTTTCCTCATTAACAAAATCTTGCTGTGTCTTTTACTTTTCTATTTCCGCAATTATAATTGTTTTATTATAATTAGAAGTAAAATACACAAACCTTAATTCCTATTTTACTTGATAGATAATCCCTAGTGTTTGGTTAAGTCCGAACCTATTATCAAGTAAACATACTTCGTTGTTGTATTGTATCGATCTTGAATCCATAGACGATCACACGAAGTGTGAACCAATTAGTTGTACTGTCTCGACTCAGTCCATAGACAATCACTTTCGGAAAAGGACTTATAGGTGGAAAAGTTTTAGATTGAGGTATATTTGGGTACCCTCGTCTTTTCAACATCCTCTAAGAATGTTTCAATGATTGAAATGAGATTTTAGAACATGTAACCATCTTTGGATATAAGCATAGTGTGTTTTCACATTTGTGTACAAGTCCAAAATCGGGTACCCAAAGTATGCATACCCGTACGCGTACTGGCGGTTGTTGGAAATCCGGGACAGTATGCGTACCCATACGCGTAATGGCGGAAAGTTCACGTCCGTGAATTTCTGCTGGAGTTTGGAAGTGAAAACAAACTCAATCCGGTTACTTAAGTGCGCGTACCCGTATGCATACTTAAGTAGGTTACTTTCTAAAATCGGTTTGTTCATGAACTAAAACATTTATATATTAAGGAATGCAATCTTTGCAAACTGTGGCTATAAAGTTCATGAATCGATTCGAGTGAATTATAACCGATTTTGCTTCGATTGTGTCTTGTATACTTCTATAAGATCTAAGCAATTGAACAACTCTTTAACTGGTTTCATTTGAGTCATTTGAACTAGTTATGGTGAAGATGAATAAGGTTGATATGAAAGTGCTCATATGGCTAACCATTGGTTAACTATTGTTGAACCAACTAAGTGTACACGTTTAGGTACGGTTACTCAAACCTAAATGAAGTTACATTTCATTTGTATAAAACAAGCTAAGTTCGATCTAACGGTTGAAAGATATTAGCTTGAATCTAATCAGGTTTTCATCTAACGGTGAATATTGAATGCTTTGTTACCAAGGTAACTTAGATTGCAAACCCTGATTTGGAGACTATATAAAGGAGAACTCTAGCAACTGGGAAACCTAATCCCCACACCTCATGTGTGATACTAGTTGTATAAGCTAGAGTCGATTCTCCTTTAACCTTAGGTTTCTCTCGAGACCCTGTAGGTTAACGACTTAAAGACTTCATTGGGATTGTGAATCCAGACCCAACTATTTTCTCAGTAGTTGCGTGATCTGATCTTGGTGTTTCTATCGTGATTGAGTGTAATCGTAAGATTGACTTGAGATTTATTTCTCCGATAGGCAAGATAGAAAAGTAGTCACAAACACCTTCGTCCTATCGTTTGTGATTCCACAATATCTTGTTTCGCTAGTCGATTAAGATTATTGTGAGGTGATTGATAATTCTAGGCTGTTCTTCGGGAATATAAGTCGGGGTTATCGATTGGTTCCTGTTCACCTTAATTTATCAAAAGACAGAACAAAACTCGTAGGTATTTCTGTGGGAGAAAAATTTATCTATTCCTATAAACTTTTCTGTGTGAGACAGATTTGTTTATTCAAGTCTTCGACTTTGGGTCGTAGCAACTCTTAGTTGTGGGTGAGATCAGATAAGGGAATCAAGTGCGTAGTATCCTGCTGGGATCAGAGACGTAAGGAGCGCAACTGTACCTTGGATCAATGTGAGATTGATTGGGGTTCAACTACAGTCCAGACCGAAGTTAGTTTGTAGTAGGATAGTGTCTGTAGCGGCTTAATACAGTGTGTGTTCAATCTGGATTAGGTCCCGAGGTTTTTCTGCATTTGCGGTTTCCTCGTTAACAAAACTTCTGGTGTATGTGTTATTTCTTTTCCGCATTATATTTTGTTATATAATTGAAATATCACAAGTTGTGCGTTTAATCAATCAATTGGTAAATTCAACCTTTGGTTGTTGATTGAAATTGATTGATCCTTGAACATTGGTCTTTGGTACCGTTCAAGTTATTTCTCTTGTATTTAATCAGGCTCGCAGATTTCTATTTGTTTGAGTAAGGATTGAATCGAGAAATTGAGATATAACTCTTTGATATACTTTTTATTAAGATTGAGTCTGATTGTCTAGTTGATTCTCTTAAAAGTATATTGGAGTTAGTCCATACGGATTGCTAAGTGAAATATTGGATGAGGTTGTTAGTGAAAATACGGGGGTACAACAACCACACCCAACAATTCGTTTGGCAATCTGAGAGGACTTACTCCAATACACTTTCTAGAGAATCAACTAGACAGTTAGACTCAATCTAGAGTAAAGTATATCAAAGAGTTTAATATCTCTAATAATTAAATCCGCAATCAGCAAATAGAAATCTGCAAGCCTGATTGAATATAAGAGGAGTTACTTGAACGGTACCAAAGACCAATGTTCAAGTATCAATCAATGTAAATCAACAACCAAAGGTTGGATATTCTAATTGATTGATCTTAACGCACAACCTGTGATATTTCAATTATATAACAAAATATAATGTGGAAAAGAAATAACACAGACACCAGATTTTTTTTAATGAGGAAACAACAAATGCAGAAAACCCCGGGACCTAGTCCAGATTGAACACCATACTGTATTAAGCCGCTACAGACACTAGCCTACTACCAATTAACTTCGGACTGGACTGTAGTTGAACCTTAATCAATCTCACACTGATTCAAGGTATAGTTGCGCTCCTTACGTCTCTGATCCCAGCAGGATACTACGCACTTGATTCCCTTAGCTGATCTCACCCACAACCAAGAGTTGCTACGACTCAAAGTCGAAGACTTGATAAAAAAATCTGTCTCACACAGAAAATTCTATAGGATTGAATAAATCTGTCTCCCACAGAAATACCCAAGAGTTTTTGTTCTGTCTTTTGATAAATCAAGGTGAACAGGAACCAATTGATAAACCGGACTTATATTCCTGAATAACAGCCTAGTATTATCAATCACCTCATAATAAACTTAATCGACTAGCGAAACAAGTTATTGTGGAATCACAAACGATGAGACGAAGATGTTTGTGACTACTTTTATCTTTCCTATCGGAGATATAAAATATCGAGTCAATTATTTTAATTGTACTCAACACGATAGAAACAGCAAGATCAGATCACGCAACTACAAAGAGAATAGTTTGGTCTGGCTTCACAATCCCAATGAAGTCTTCAAGTCGTTAACCTACGGGGTCTCGAGAAGAAACCTAAGGTTAAAGGAGAATCGACTCTAGTTATGCAACTAGTAACACACAGGAGGTGTGGGGATTAGGTTTCCCAGTTGCTAGAGTTCTCCCTTATATAGGTTTCAAATTAGGGTTTGTAATCCAAGTTACCTTGGTAACAAAGCATTCAATAATTACCGTTAGATGAAAAACCTGATTCAACCAAGCTAATATCTTTCAACCGTTAGATCGAACTTAGCTTGTTACACACAAATGAAATGTACCCTCATTTAGGTTTATATAGCCGTACCTAAACGTGTACACCATGTTGGTTCATAAATAGTTAACCGAGGTTAGCCATATGATTACTCTCATATCAACCTTATTTATCTTAACCATAACTAGTTCAAATGACTCAAATGAAACTAGTTAATGAGTTGTTCAATTGCTATATTCTCATGAATTATACAAGAACACAATTGAAGCAAAATCGGTTTGATTCACTTGAATCAATAATGAACATTATAGCCACGGTTTGCAAAGATTGCATTCCTTAAGATTTAAATGTTTAAGTTCATGAACATACCGATTTGATAAAAATAACCAGCTTAAGTATGCGTACGGGTATGCGTACTTAAGCAACTGGATTTAGAGTTTGTTAAGTTTCCAAACTCAGCAGAAATTCTCGGTTCGAAAACTTCCGCCAGTATGCGTACGGGTACGCATACTTATCTTGTCTCCTTCACCAATTTCGTATACACACATATGCATACACTTGGCTCCCGCTTCATAGATTTATACACTAATGTGCGAACACACTATATATGCTTATATCCAAAGATGGTTACATTATCAACTCTACATTCCAATCATTGAAACATTCTTCCATAATGACAATAACTGTTTTCACACACTATTAGCATCAAAGCAATTTTCAAGTTATTGAAATGTCAACATGAATTTCGTCACGAGTAAAGATGAACATGGCTAAAGCGAAAGCTTGGCAACACATATTTCGAGAAATATGTAAGCGAGATATACTCAGCTCGAAATCTCAAATGTGTATAGTAGAAAACTATATCGTAAAACAACTTATGTCTCAATTATAGGAGATAGAGTAGAAATAGACTTTCCAAGTGATAGATGAGTTTAAGTCTCCACATACCTTTTGTCGATGAAGTTCCACAAGCTCCCCTTAGTAGTTCTTCGTCTTCAAATGATGAACACCGAGAAATCTAAGCTCAACTACACTATCTATGTCCTAGTCCGAGACATCTATAATTAGGCTAGAAATCAAGACTTATAGTTTTGATCACTAACATTGACAAACATGCTTGAGATAGCAACGCATGCGAGTTCGACCGAGCAATGCTCTAACAGTTAGACCCCCGCTTTTTCACTTCATATATATAGCATAATCTTCCAAATCTAAATCCAAAACCATAGCTTGATTCTGAAATTCCGAAGTATATTATTGCACGGTTTTGTTGTATGACTGCTTCAAGTTGTACCACTTGAACCATTTCTCCACAAGGTAGCCAACCAGATAAAACTGTTTCCTTACAACTGCCTTGAATCTTTTCCACGACAATACTCCCTTACCTAGGTTTTGTTTTTGATAAGCTTTCCACCATGTTAGAGCATGCTTTTGTAGCTTCAATGCAGCGAAAGCAATCTTTTCCTTTGAACCATATTCAAAGAAATAAAAATACGTCTCTAGACGTTTAATCAAATCATCAAATTTTTCTACATCGACACTCCCATCGTAAAGTTGAATATCAACACGAAAATCAATTTTCAGATTCTTACCATGAAGTTTAGTTAATGTAGGACTTTTAAGAAACTCGCTTTTCTTCTTTTCTTCATCCCCATCTTCTTATTCTTCTTCTTCCTCGTCCTCTTCTTCTAAAACTTCAGGCAAAGGCGTAATCTTTTTGTTCGTCTTCGGCTTGGGTGTATGAGAACGAATACATTCAGTCAATTCTTCAAGGGTGGTTTGAATCGACTTCATGTCTGTTTGTAGCGTAGCCACCTTTTCTTCCATAGTTTGTGGTTCGCTTTGCTTAGGATCATCATCATCTGAATTCGTCATCCTTGATCCCCTTGTTCTCCTAACGTCTTCTAGCTTCTCGAGTACCTCACCAAGCTTTATGTAGAGAGATCTAGTGAAAACCATAAACCACAGGGATTTACCCTAGAAACTAACCTCGCTCGTGATGCCAACTTGATATTGATCTCTGTACCTTGGTGACTATTATTATAGAGGCGGAATTCAGAATAATAATAGACGAAAACTAGAAAACAGAACACACTAGAATCCAGATTTGAAGAAATTATCTTCTCTAGATTATGAATAAGAAAACTATTACAATTATCTCTTTGTTACGTTCACAATCTCTCTAAGTAAATAACCTTAAACTATTTGCTAAGCTTGCTTTTACAATAATTAATTGTCTCACAAACTTCTCTCTAGGTATGTGTGTTAAACCTCCTTTTCTAGGTGTCAAACCACACTCTCTATATGTTCTTAGCTATGAGATAAACATCTCTATTTATAGCTTTAACGGTTTCCCAAACCTTCTAGGAATCTATTTCCTTATCTAGGTATATTTCCCTTTCTAGGAATATTACCTTGTTCTAGGAAGTATTTCCTTATCTAGGTATACTTCCTTACTTTGGTTTGGTTTCCCAAACCTCGTAGGAATTTAATTTCCTTCTATAGGAATACTGCCTTAAATCAGTAATCCCTCATAGATTACAATTTTATCCTCAATCCATCTTGAGGATCACTAGTTCCCGGAGAGATAAAGATACACATGTATCATTAAATCTCAATATGTATTATGTTAAGGAAATGCAACCAACTGCCATGAGTGGATCAACAGTTAGTTTGCCTCAACTGAAAAAGATGACACTGAAACGAGTTGGGTTGATTTATGCAGTACCATAATCTGGAGGTTTTAGGGAAGAAAATTTGAAACAGTTGGAACACAACAACTTCCATTGTCAAGTATATCAATTCAACTTTAAATGTCAACTGTCAAAATTACAATCTCATGCAAAGTTTATACTATGATTCATTCAGATACCAGAACTTATTCATAACCAAACTAAACACCTGACATTATCCAGGATTTTTAGATACATGATTAATATAGCTACATCAATGCCATCAGATATTTGCGATACAACAATAACACTTACTCCCATTGATGATACAGGAACATACAAAGAAGCAAGAGGTGAATCTTCGGAATGGAACTCTAGAGAGCTTCTAAAACTTCATTGGGCAAAGACGGCTTTCCAGTGGGCAACAAAGCTAAGAGGACACAACATTGAATTCCAGTGTGATCCAAAACCAATCATACTACTGCTAGTTGGAATGTACGCCAAAACTCGGGAAGATAAATTCGAAAATAGTTTTTTGTTTGGAAACCAAAACAGCATAGTTCTTAACTTTAAAGCAATGTCTTTTAATTTAGTCAATAGACAAAACAATGCTCTGGCGGCGACAAAAGCTATTGTACCAAACGAAACTTGCTTTCCCACCAGGAACCGGGTTTTTTCTAGAGCTTTTTTTTCCTTCCATGGTTTTCTTCTCTCCCATGAGTGGCTAATCGGCCGTTCATGGGATTTGATGGTCACAAAGCACATGGTTCCGTAATAAGTCCACTATGGGTGAATCCAGTTTTGATAATTTTAGAGGTTGGTCGAGTATGAAGATGAAATATGTGAGGGTTTCGAGGTTTTTCTACATATTTTTAAGATCTCTTTGAATCAATTTCAGATTTGTTTATATGGTTGAAAGAAATGCAAGCTCCTTTTATCAGAAGATAAAGATAGCGGGGGACGAAGATTTGCATAATCTAACCTTTACCAATTCTTTTACAGAAAATCAAAAATTGATTATTAATTTTGATAATCACGAAGTTTCCCTTTTCAGAATATAGAGGCAGTGGGGGATTTTTTATATTAATTAGAGATTTCTAATTCGATTTCGTCTGATTTTGGATTAGGATTGTCAGAAAAGGGGTACGTGGGGGTATTAATCTTTCTAAATCAAAGCTTTTCACTCGATTTCGTCCGAATCTTCCCATTATTGTCTAATGATTTTATATAGCTATGTTTTCTACTATTTTTATCTTTTAGCCTTCATGCAGAAAGCAACTTCATTATTTCTCTCATCCTATTCTCTGTTGATATTTGCCATTTGTTAGAATTTCTTCCAATTTTTTACACCTGGATTAAATTTCTTAGATTTTTCTTTTCAATGAGTCTTCATCAAAATCCAGCTAAATTTCCTGTCTCTTTTTCAATTTCTCAAGTTGGAATTTTTTATTTGATTCTTTTAATGCAAACCCTAATTTCTTCACCTAGTTATACTTTGAAATCTGAAAGCTTTGTTATCCCAATTGTGCTTAAGTTTTCTCGTCCTCAATCTGTTTTAAGAAAATCCCCTTCATCTCAAACTAGGGCTTTTAATGGGTCCAGGTCCTCCCAGGTATCACTGAACCCGGACCCGGACCCTACTTATAAAATTCGGGTCTGATTCCTAACGGTTGTGGGTCCGGTTCCTAAATTTGTGGACCCAGAACCGGACCCATTAAGAATCTCGGGTACCCGTCGGTTCCGGGTACCTATTGGGTATCAAGAAAACTATAAGAAAAACTTCAAAAACTTAATATCTTTCTCTTTTTGCCTTGAAACTTTTACAAAAATTTATTGTTGTGTTCTTCATTAATGTATTCAATAAAGATTAAATGTAAGAAAAAATTTAAGCCAAAACTAACAAAATACTTATAATTTGGCTAAAAAGATGAATAAAAGTTAGAATAACCGGGTACCCATTATCTGCGGATACCCGACGGGTATTACCCGTTTGGACCTATTAAGATTCGGGTCCAATCGGGTAATTATCCGTCGGTTCCAAAGTTGTTAATGGGTCCAATGGGTCCGGTTCCGGGTCCGGGTAATGGGTACCCATTGACAGCCCTATCTCAAACCTTATAACTCTTTCCTGTGTGTGTAACATCCTAGTTGAGTCTGTTGTATCACCATGTATGCTATTTGGCATGGTGATGTTTATAACCTCACAAACCAACTCCAACAATCTTTGAATCTGAGTAATGGTGGACAGTTCTGTCTTAATGAGATTTTACTTGCTAGATATCAAAACAATGAAAAACTTTGTACTAGATGTTTTTAGGTGGATTTGCTGAGACAGTTGATAAAAATAGCTGGGATGTCAGAAATGCCTTGCTGTTTAAGTGGGAGATTCAAGGGGGTCTTTCAGTTCATAAAGTAAGTGACTGAGTTTACTTAGTCAGATTTGAAAGAGAATATGAAATGCACAAAGTTCTAGCTGTTGGTAATAAGAAAGTATATGGTGATCTACTATGTATCAGAAAATGAGAAAGAACATAAAATATTACTACTATGAAGAATTATTCTTTATCACAGTGCACAATAACCTGACCCCTGCTCAAATAACTAGTGATAATCTATGGAGGTATTTAGCTTGCATGGGTAATATCATATGCTATTCATATGATATATCCGTAGAAAAGTGAACAGCTCAAAATCACGATGAATTGACTCAGTATAAGAGAGGCAAGAGAAGTTATTGTACTTTTTTTTTGTAAGTTAAAATGTATTCAAACCAACTAACTTGGGGAGTTAGTAACCCTTACATCAATAATAGTAAATCCATCTAATGTTGGGCTGATGGTCCCAACCCGGACATTAGATTTATCTACTTCTAAGGCTTGCGGAATACAAGATGGAGGTACCTTCCTCCAGTTAACAATAGTTTGAAAGTTTTTAGCCTCTTTAGCCAGTGTATCGGCTACATTGTTAGCTAATCTAGGAACATAAAAAAAAACCTAAAAAGTTTTGACAAAGAATAAACTCTCTTTTTACTTCATCCATGATTTTCTGGTTTTGCCAAGTAATTTGAGATGGTTTCCCGTTCAGATAATCAAAAAGATTCTTGCAATCTCCTTCCACACTGAAATTCGACAGTCTATCCTCTGCTGCCCAAGTTGCTGCTTGCAATAGCCCTAGAGCTTCTGCTTCTTCTGGGGATGAGGCTGTGATGGGTCCTGCTCTGCCCTATTCGAAGATTCCTGCATCATTTCTGAGAATTAAAGAAAAACCTGCTGGTTCAGTCATAGAAATCCATGCTGCATCCAAATTATTATTATTTTGTGAGATTCCAGGTGCTATCCATCTAGGTTTTTCTTTTATACTATTTGAGACATGTTTAGTTGGGTAGATGTCCTTGTACTATAAACTCATGTGTCTTTGTATTTCTAAAGCTAATTGAGTATGTGATTGCTGTGTTTTTTCAAAGGATCTGTTACATCTTTCTTTCCATATGAACCAAATTTTTGTCAATATAATTTCTATAGGAATAATTGGATTATCCTTACTTATCCATTCTTTACAGATGTCTAAAAACCTTATGGATCTATCATAGTTTAAATCAACTGGGAAAGGTGCAGTTGCCCAAACAGACTTAGCATAAGGACAATGAAGAAAGAGATGCTCTATAAATTCATGTTCTAGACAGCCAAAAGTGCAGTTGGGTGTTATATCTTTCACAAATCTAGATAGTTTCAGATTAGTAGAGACCGCGATTTGCAAACACTTCCAGATAAAGATCTTAATTCTTTAAGAAGCATTAAATTCCATAAACCTTTCCAGAAAGAGTCCGTCTGCCCAAGGTTATAGTTATTCATAGTTCTCTCGTTAAGCTTGTTATACATGGACTTTACTGTGAATTTTCCTGAGTTAGTCAGGAGCCATCTAAGGATATCTGGTTTAGTATTTAAACTGCTATCTAAGGCAGTTCTTATGTTACAAATCTGTCTAGTAATATGACCTGGAAACAAATCATAAATTAAAGGAGAATTCCACTTTTTTGTGATTGGATCAATTAGATCTTTCACAAGTGTTAAAAAAGAGTTAGAAATAGTTTTGAAGTTACTAAGATTTTCTTCCAAATGAGGAATCCAATTATCATCCAAAATATTGATATTATTACCATCTTCTACTTCCCAAATACTGTTTTGTTATACTAGTTTGATCCCCTTACTGATACATCTCCAAATCCAAGAACTATTAGATGGTATTTTAGCTTTAAAAGCAAAGGATTTCTTGAAGTACCTAGGTTTGAGTTGAGATACCCAAAAAGCTTTAGGCTCATTTAAGAGTCTCCAGGCTAGTTTAGCTATTAAAGCCAGATTGAATTTATGGGCATTTCTGAAGCCTAGTCCACCTTTACTAATAGGTTTGCAAAGACATGAATAGGATTTAAGGAAATATCCTCTGTAGTTAGTTTCCTTTCCCCACCAAAAGTCCCTTTGTAGGGCATCTATTTTTTTGTAATTTTTTTAGGAAGTATAAAGCAACTCATTTGATAACTAGCCATACTTGCCAGAGTAGCTTTATTTAGGACCATTTTACTAACTTGGGCTAAGACTTTACCTATCCAACCTTGAACTTTATGTTCCATCTTTTCTATTATGCCTTCGAATAGTTTTATTTTAGCTTTATCTATGAAGAGGGGAGTACCAAAGTAAGAATCTTTTAGATCAATCTTCTTGATTTTGAGCAGTTTACTAATCATTCTCTGATGTTTGGGTTGAAATTTTTTACTAAAAAGATTCCTGATTTCTCAAAGTTTATTGCCCTGATGCTTTGCTAAAGATGTCTATAAGTTGCAATATATTATGACATTCCTTCAGATCTACCCTAATGAAAAGGAGACAATCATCAGCAAAGAACAGATGGGAAATTGGACTATTTTTTTGGGTTAACTTAATGTCATTTATTAGCTTATCTTATTCACTAGTTAAGAGTAATCTAGAAAAAATCTCCATGCAGATGATGAAGAGATAAGGGGACAGAGGATCCCCTTGTATAAGTCCTCTAGTTGGTTTGAAAAAACTCCCTAGACTACCATTGAGTAAGACTGCTATGGAAGAGGTAGAGATGCATTGGTGAATTAAATTACAAAATTTCTTGTCAAAACCAAAAGCCTTCATGGCTGAGAGTAAAAAGTCCCAATTTATTCTATCGAAAGCCTTAGACATATCTATTTTTATTCCTAAACCAGCATGTTTCACTTTCTTCTTCTTGAAGGAATGAATAAGCTCCTGAGCTATTACTATATTGTCAGAAATTTTCCTTTTGGAAAGAAAGGAAGCCTGAAAGGGAGAGATTATTGAATCTAGGATGGTTTTCATTCTGTTGGCTAATAATTTAGCTATAATCTTATAAATGGTGTTACATAATCCAATTGGTCTAAAATTACTAGGATCTTTAGGATGTCTACTTTTGGGAATAAGAAAAAGGAAAGTTTTATTAAACTCTGGATGAAGTTCTCCAGTTTTGAAAAATAGTTGAATAACAGTTGTAACTTGTTCCCCTACAGTTTCCCAGTTAAGTTTGAAGAAACTAGCTGGGAAGCCATCTGGTCCTGGAGACTTATTAGGTTTTAATTTTTTAATAACTGTCAAAATTTCCTCAGCTGAAGGAATAGAACTTAGAACTCTGAGGAAATGCTTGGTTGGATGTTTTGAAATAGAGCAGTATTATGAGAATAGGGTTCAGGAGGGGCTGAGAAGAGATTTAAAAAGAAGTCTGAGAGAGTTTTCTGCATTTCAGTTCTCTTGAAAGTGACTTCATTCTTGCTCATTTTTAGGCACTCTATGTTGTTCCATTTCCTTCTTTTTAAGGTTTTGTATGGAAAAACTTAGTATTTTTCCCCCCTAGGTGGACCAAGTTATCTCTAGACTGTTGTTTTGCTATTGCTTCTTGGGTATCATAATTTTTTTCCAGTTGCACTAGTTTTTCCTGTATTTTATCTTCTTTCTTATGGATATAACTAGAGTTATTCAAGTTATCTATTTGGGAGAGTAATTTCTTAA
Source organism: Papaver atlanticum (assembly GCA_023531105.1). Lineage (NCBI taxonomy): Eukaryota > Viridiplantae > Streptophyta > Magnoliopsida > Ranunculales > Papaveraceae > Papaver > Papaver atlanticum. The sequence goes on from JAJJMB010012161.1 coordinate 9,006,036, forward strand.
TTTCTTAATTTCCTGTATTCAAGTTATCTTTTTCCAGAAATCTAAATTGGTTTTAAGAGTTTGGAGATTAAGAATCAGGGTATTAGTTGGATTTTCCCTAATAACATGGGACCATGAGTCTCTTATGGTTTGGACACAAGAGCTTTCTTTTTGCCATGTATCATAAAATTTAAAGGTGTACTCTAGTTTGATGAAGCTATTATCTAAGTTTAGAGCTATTGGACTATGGTCAGAACCTACTGCAACTAAATGGGAAAGCTCTGCATTAGGAAATTGGATATTCCACTCAGCATTTGCAACTGTTATATCTAATCTTTCTTGTATATTAGTTGTTCCATCCCTATGATTATTCCAAGTGTACTCGTAACCTCTAAATCCTAAATCTAATAGTCATGAATTACTTAAGATATTGTGGTAATAGTCACTATCAGATTTCTTAAAGGGCAAGCCCCCTATTTTATCCTCTTGACTGAAAATCATATTCAGATATCCTAAAAGAACCCAAAGCATAGATTGCTTGTCCACTTGTTTTGAGATTTTAGAGAGAAAATCCCAGGCAATATTTCTATTAGAAGGGTAAGGAGAACCGTAAAAGCATGTAAGAAGCCATTTCTTAGATTCAGAATTAGGTTGGACTAAAATGTTAATCATGTTCACATTCCAGTGCATAATTTCAAAAGAAAAACCATCTACCCAAGCTAAGGCAAGTCCTCCTGCTAAGCCTATTGGGTCAACTCTATGTATGTTAGGATAATCTTTAAGAAGAGGTTTAACTACATGTTTTTGGGATTTTGTTTCTGAGAGAAATAAAATCTCAGGTTTATCTACTGAAATCAGCTGATTTTGTGTGAAGGCATTACCACACCCTTGCACATTCCATGTTATTATTTTCATTGTATGTTACTAGTTAAAGGGGATGACCCAGGATTAAACTTTAGCTAAAAACAGATAACAATCAAAGCAGAATCAAGCTAATTTAGGATTTAAAACAAGAGGTTAAGAGAATAGTTATGACTAATGAATAAGAAATAAAGAGAATAGAAAATAACTCTAGAAGAACTCCTAAAAGGCAACGTTCTAAATATTGTAATGCTAATGATTTATCTAAATTTCATGTGACTCCTAAAAGACTATCAATTGAATATGAATTGAAATAGAAATTAAGTTTAGGTATACCTGAATTTCGTCCTTTTGCTCAGATGGAGATTCCAATAAGAAAGGGACTGGTAGAACACCATCTTTTGCATGTGTCTGTTCCTTTAGGTTTGATCCATACTGGTCAATTTGAAGTAAATTGCCATTCTCAGAGGACAGAATACAAAGACCTTCTGATTTTGGTTATGTTTTAGGTGATGTTAATGATGCAGAAATGAGATGCAGACTAGAATGATTAGAATTATCATGAAATGAAGGAAATGCAGATGAAACTGAATCTGAAGATAACGGAGAACCCAAATAATCTTTAGCGTCTTCAAAAGGAGATGAAGAAGAAAAAGATAGTCTCCTATTAACCAATGGAACCATTGGTTCGGTTCTAGGACGGAACGGATTAACAATATCCTGGAGCAATTCATTAGCCGATTCGGAGTTATCTTCAATCGGTTCCATGGAATCAATAACTCGGCGAGTTTCCGAGTTAACTGATCTAAAAGAATCAGGGCTCGAGCCATTCAAAGGAATGTAGTTTTCTGGTAGGTTATAAGGAAATTTATTTTGCCCAGAATAGAGCTAGAAGCTAGAGGCATATCTTCGTCATAAGTAACAAGACCTAAGACCACATAAGATTGTTCATTAACAAAGTGCTTAAGATTGGACTGCTCCTATGTATGATGTTCTTCTCTAAACAAGTCATACAAGGTTTCTCTATTCCCTGGAACTGCTAAAAATTTCTCAACAGATTCTGAGTTACCATGAGCATCCATATTGTCTTTAGGGTTCCAAATCTGGATAAGAGTATCATTTAACCAATAAATATCATCACCAGGAGCAAGAGAAGCCATTGTAATATCATAAATGTCTTATAAGGGACGTTTTTGCAAAATGGCACATTGGTTAATCTTATGACCAAACCTAAAGCAATGGGAACAGAATCTTGAGGGGAGATTAAGATAATTGAAAACTATTTCTCTTGCTGGATATCTATCAACTTTGACTAGCATCTTCATAACTAAAGGTTTCTCTATATTTACCCAAACCAACACTCTTGGAAGACAGTCAGGGGAATCACTTCCTTTGCAAACTCTACTAACTGTTCCTACCTTACTTGCTATTAAACCTAGTCTTTCCTCAGTTCTATGTTCATGCTTAGCATTAGAAATGCTAGCCCAGAGAGGAATCTATTTTATTGCATCAGTAGATATACGCATTCCCGGAAAGGCCTTTGTAGCAGAGAGAACATTGCCATATGGATACCAAGGTCCATTCAAAGCTATCCATTTCAAGTCTTCAGCTGAATGAAAAGATATGATAAATAAGTTTGGATCAATCTCACGAATTTGGAAGCCGATTTTTATATCCCAGAAGTGTCTTAAAACTCCTCTTATGTTTTCTAAAGAATAAAGCTCAGAAGAGAAGATACGAGCCAGGATGCTATTTTCTTTAATACCTTAGTCTCTTATCAAAGCTGGTGGAGTTGGTAAAAGACCTATATTGGCATAGTTTGCATAACGCTGAGCCACAAAAAGGCCACTAAGATGTTTATATAAATTATAACTATCCCCCATTGAGAAGAAAAATGAGACTAAAGAGGAAAACAGAAGAAAGAAAACCAGCAATGAGAAAAAAAGAATTAACAGAGGAGGAGATGAAGAAAGCAAACTAAGAATAAAGCGAAGTTCAAAGAAAATATAAAAGATATATAGAGTATCTAAAAGAGTCTGTGAGTTTGAATTCTTGAAAAACTAAACCTTAAACTTTGTGTTAAAATATGTTTAAGGTTAAGCCTCAACCAATCCACGATCGACAACAAAATTTTCGGGATGAGAAAAAGGAGAACGTTTCCAAAGATAATAGCAATCTTTGTACGAGCTAGCTAAGTTTCATTGCTAAGTTCTATCACACTATTCGCAAGACAGCTCTAATCACAGACAATGAAATGACACAAGAGAGGAGCGCCTCAGAAACTTAATGACTATTCCTTATTTGACTAAATTTGAATTATGCTGAGGAGAAAGGGGACAACACGAAGGATCTATACCGCTACGGCTAGCAGAATAGTTTAGTCTATGCTACAATGAATCTAATAAACCCTAGTGCCACTAATCGAAAGGTTCCTACAAGAGCGAAGAAAACGAAGGGTTGAGGCGTCTGAATACACTTAAACTTAACGTAAGGGATTCAATAAGATTAAATGCTATGGTATGTCAAAGGTTAAAGCAGCCTATAAAGAGGAATATATAAGATAAAATTATAGAACACTAACAGAGAAAAGCAGATCATTAGAAACAAAACAAAGAAAAGAAAAGATATGGCTTGCAATCATTTTAGAATTCCTCTTGGTGCTCCTATCTCTTCCACTAGGGAAATACGATGTCGAGAAGGACAGTTACACCGTGTTCAATATTATCAGTGTTCTGTTTGTCATCGAGAGACCTTTTTGTATCCCGCTCAGGCTCAACGATTAGCATTATGCAATTTAAGCGACGAAGAAAAAGCTAGACTAGGGAAGGAAAGGATCGAGAAAATTCATGCAAGATTGGTTACTGGTGTGCGCGTGACAGCTTCCTATTTTCACTCAGAATATCCCCCTGGGATGGATTATGCCTACGTTCATGAGAAGTCTGTCATTTATCAACAAATGCAAATGGAGGAATGATAGAAGTGGAAGAATCCGATGAAGAGGAGTGAAAGAAGATGGAAAGAGTCAGGAGTAAGAGAAAAAATTAGATAAGAGTTTCTCTTAATTATGTTAATGCTATGTTTTTAAGAAGTTTTAAGATTTTTTTTATTTCGAGTTTGTAGTTTCCTTATTTCTAGTGTGTAATTTTGTATTATCGAAAATCTATCATTTTAATAGAAAATCTTCTGTATTTCCTAATCTAATATTCCAAAATAAGCCAAGAATCATCAAAGAAAACAAAAAGACTAGCAGGGAGTTAGATACAAGGATCGGGGAGAAGGGAATCTACTATTTTGATTGAGAATTATAACATGTCTCTTCAACAGAGGACGACTAAGGAGATAATAAAAGAGAGAAGCTAAAGAGAGAACCCAATAGCAGAAAAAGGCCTAGGAAAAGGGGTCAAAGACAGGTCGAACAAGCAGAATCAAAAATAGAGAAGATTGTTAAAAGATTAACCAAAACTCCAAAGAACCCAAAGGTACCTTCAAAACATAATTATTCTAATAATAAACAATGTATCTGACAATCCATAAACAAGGAATAGAAAATGCAATTGGGATGCCTGATTATGAAGATGCTGTAGAATATATAGCATGAATGAACTAATATGATATGATGTATGGATGAATGTTATAATGCAATGTAATTTGATGAGGATGTGAGATGTATTAAAAGATGAATATGCATCATTTCAAGTCCCGGATTCTCCTCTTAGATAGATCAAAAAGAACATAACAGGTTTCAGATATAGTTCTCCCTTCTTATGGATCCTCATCTGCCTAGGGATCGAAATCCATATGGGAGATCTACTATACAAGCATTGAATTAAGAGATTAGAGAAAAAGAATGAAGAACAGGATGAAGGAAAACAGCCGTTGCGGAGGAAGGAAGCAAAGCTCAGGAGAGAGAGTCACTTGCTATATCGGCTGATAAGTTATTATACTTGAATTTTTTATTGTACTTCCTCCGTCCCTATTATATAGGCGAAAAATGAGAATTCTCTTAGAATAAGAAAAAATCTAGTTTTCATAAATTTCCTCCTACTTTCCTAACTTACCCTTAACTTATCCCAATACAAATATTAAATAATTCTAGATCTATGTTATCCATCTTATATTTAACTAAATTGTATGATTCTCATGTACTATAAATAAGGATATATATGGAAAAAATATCCTTGGAATTAGAACTCCGCATATCTAATAAGACTAGGAAAATCCTAAACTCCGTCTATATAATAGGGACGAAGAGAGTATATAAGAGAAAGTAAGAATATAAAGACGGAAGCTTTGGTAAAGAAAGAGAGCCGACAATAAACAGCACAGAATGGAGTATTCCATCGTTCTACCGACCCTAAATTCACCAATTTCTGAATTAGAAAAAAAAAAAAGAATTCACCAATTTGGTCGGAAAACCAACACCCTCATTTCTTAATTCTTACCTTTTACTTTCATCATAACGCACGTGCAACTTTCCTTTTAGACGCCGGAAATCTCTCACATCTCTAAACATTAGCAGTGTCACTCGGATTTCCGTATCTCTCTCTCACTCTCCTTTCTATGTTCAAAACTTCAATCACTCTCTCTACCCCAAAAGACCAACAGAGATCCTAATTCCAAAACCCTAGATTGTTTCTATATTTTCCACACCCAGAAAACACTGGTCTATTGAGTATTCGCTCTGTATATTATCACTCTCTAACATTCAAACCAAAGTTTGATCCTTTTCAATGAGGATACAACTCTATTCTCAAACCCGGATCTGATTTCAACCATTGACTCCTACCACTTCTTCTTCTTTTGATTTGCTTATTGTTATTGAATTAAAAATGGGTGGAGTAACCTCATCCATGGCAGCAAAATTCGCTTTCTTTCCACCAAACCCCCCTTCATATAAAGTCGTTGTTGATGAATCTAGTGGGAAATTAACAATTACTGGTGTTCCTAAGAAAGATAATGTTAATGCTGATGTTTTAAGTATACCAACTAAGAGAGGAAATGAAGTAATTGCACTTTACGTTAAGAACCCGTTAGCAAAACTTACATTATTATATTCTCATGGTAACGCAGCTGATTTAGGTCAAATGTATGAGCTCTTTGTAGATCTTAGTCTTCATCTATGTGTTAACTTGATGGGGTTAGTATTCTTTTTTTTAAAGATTACTTAGATTCATAAATAACTTAAGTTTATCTACTTTGGGCTTCATAAATATTCAATCTTTTGTTGCTACAGGTATGATTATTCTGGTTATGGGCAGTCTTCTGGAAAGGTATGAAATTCTTAGTCCGGGTTTATCGAGTTGATTTCACTTTTGCAATTTAAGTAAGAAGAAGATCATTAATAGTTGCTTCAAAAAATTCTCTTGCAATCCAACTAACAAAGAATCATTAATTAGTGTGTATAATTTCACTTTTGCATTAAAGAAAAACGAAAAAGATCATGACCATGTATGTTATAATGTAGCCAAGTGAACAAAACACGTATGCCGACATTGAAGCTACCTATAGATTCCTTGAAGAAAACTACGGGACAAAGGAGGAAGATGTTATACTCTATGGGCAATCAGTTGGTAGCGGTCCAACTTTGGATTTGGCAACTAGGTTACGTCGGCTGAGAGCTGTTGTTCTTCACAGTCCAATCCTTTCTGGACTTCGAGTCATTTACCCAGTCAAAAAAACATATTGGTTTGACATATATAAGGTTTCATCTATATTATTTATCCCTTGTCGTAAATTTTATTCAAAATACTGATATGTGAAGCTTCTTTTCTTAATGAACTACTAAAAGCTTCTTGCTTTTGCAGAATATTGAAAAAATTCCACTAGTAGTTTGCCCTGTCTTGGTGATTCATGTGAGCAACTCTACCCTACTTATTTCATTGAAGCTAAATACGGCAGGTCAACATTTTGATGTAGTGCTATGTACTAGTATAGATTTCTTCAACACCTTGGTTCCCCATTAAGTCACTTGTAAATGTGGTGGTGTTCTACTGGAATCAGCAAAACTTATCATGGAATCTCTAATTGTGTAGTTCTAGCCTCTAGCTCAGTGTAAAAGTTAAACTTTCCTTTTTTCAGTGGGTTTAGCTCTATGATTTTAAGTTCCAAATGTAGTGCTAATATACAGTAGTTGCAATATTTTTAGGTATGTGAGGAAAGGAGCGGGGTTTTGGTCATTATAGACTGATGATGGCTGCTCTGAGTTGAATCATGATCCGTGTTTTTTATACTGAAGTTTTTAAAAGGACTTATTTGTTGGTTTCTGAGTAGGAAGCTCCAATTATACGAGTATGATGACTTTCCAGAACATATAGTGTCGATCATTTCTTTATATTGGGTAATTAGCTGACTTATATACATGCTGGGTGTAGAGAGGTTTTTGGTTTAGTACCGACTCTTGAGTGTAGGTGCTGGTTTCTATTTTCTTGTTTGCATCCCTAGGTATCCTTCCTGGGCCTTAGTGTGGCTTTCTGTCAATGAAGAACGCTCCTGTTATAATGTGAAACTGCTATAGGATTTGTGAAGCTTCGATTCTTCTAGCTTGACTGTTCTTGATGCTTGCAGGGAACTGCAGATGACGTTGTCGACTTTTCACATGGTAAGAAGTTGTGGGAGAAATGTAAAGAGAAGTATGAGCCTCTATGGCTTAAAGGAGGCAGCCATTGTAACTTAGAAATCTACCCTGAGTACATAAAGCATCTCAAGAAGTTTATGTCAGCAATCGAGAAAGTTTCTCATCTCAAAATAGAGTCTGGGCATCATAGTCAACATAGTCAAGAACAGTCAGAGCCTCCACGAAACAGCGTAGACCATAGAGAAAAGCCTAGATTGAGCATGGACCTGAGACAGAAATCGTGGTCTAGTGTGGACCAAAGAGAGAAGTCTAGGTTGAGTGTGGACCAGAGGGAGAAGTCTAGGTTGAATGTGGACCAAAGAGAGAAATCTAGGGCAAGCATTGATTGTAAAGAGAAGTCAAGATCCAGCACTGACAGGAGAGAGAAATCAAGAGAGGGTGTTGATCTACCTGATAAGGCAAGGACCAGCACTGACCAACCAGACAAAGCAAGGAACAGCATTGACCGGTCTGACAGATTTGAACTTTATAAGCATGTCATTTTTTCCCATGTATTTCTTTTACATGCATTCTATAACTTGGCTTATAAATTATATTTAATGGTTTTCTTGATTGTTGAAATTAAATAATGGCAGCTTTGGAAATATGATGAGATCAGTCGCATTCTGCAATATCGATTGTTTGAAGCACACAGTTTCGGAGGCCTGAGATGACAAAGAGGTCAGAGTTAGTACTCTATTTTGCTTTATCTTGACCATTGCTTGCTTATCAGTTGGGTTTTGCTCATGATACGAAAATCTTATCCCAATGTTCTCTTGTTATCGGTTCTTGACTATTGCTTGCTTATCAGTTGGGTTTTGCTCCTAGTGTTCTCTGCTGAAAAATTGTGAAATCAAGTACTTAGGGATTTTTTAAAGATATTGAGTTACTTTTGTGAAGATCCATAGATTTAATGGTTTAAGCTCGCACGATTTCAACAAAATAATTAGTAGAATGTGTACCATTTAATTTTTACTATTACTACTGAAATATAGTTTATGTTCCAAGAATAAATGTTTATTCATTGTTTTGAAATTCAGTCCAGTTATGTATGGTGATCTTAAAGGTCTAAAAAAACTCAGTCTTCACTTGTATGTGTTCATTTCTATTTGTTGATTCTGCGAATGTGTTTTTTATTAGAGATTGTACATGGATGTTTGTTGATAAGCAGGTAATATCCACGTTGACAATGTATACTAAGGAAGTTATTGTCTTTGGATCCTTTCAATGGTAGAAGAGCATGGTGTCATTATGTTGGTCACTTGTACATTGTTGAGCTGAGGCAAGGGAAGATTTTTTACCCTCGTCTTCGCTTGAGAGATACGTCAGTTTTGAAAATCAATGCTCTAAAAAACGGGACATGTGTGAAGAAAAGGTCCATATAAATGCTCATTGGTATAGACAGAAATGGTTTTTTCCTCAATTGGTAACAATTCGTTTTCAGGGAACATGGCTTAGATAAAGTTGTTGGCAGATCATTATCATGTTATGATGCTGGTGCTTTTATTGTGGCATTCTTGCTTTCATGTACATAAAGATCTTTGTGATTAAGCGTTAATTTGAATGTGATTAAGCGTTAAAATACCAGAAAAAAAATTGAGGGTAGTTTCTATCTTAGCATGTAAAAAGATCTAACCCACAATTCAAAATATACGGTTCAATTTTATCTGGGTTCTTACGATCTAATGGCCACGATTCATCTAAAATTCGAAATTAAAGTTTAAGCTGGGTCTCTGCCTAAAGGAAAATAAATCAATAGCGACTCTACTATTGAGGAGAAGAAAGTATAGGGCCAAAAGCTAGGTTCGAAAATTAGTTCTTTACTACTCGGGTTTACTCGTCTTATTTTTGTATAACAAGGGTTTCGCTAAACTCATGAGGGCCGAGTGTCTTTCTAATTGAGGCTGAATTCAAAGCTCTGAACATGAATCCTGATTAGTAATACAAAGTTACTTCCCAGTTATACGCATCTTGTTGCTGGTCTCTATTATTTTAAATATTCAAATAAATGCCAGGTTGGTTTGGTGGCCAGTTAAACCAATTTATCGATGATTCTATACCAGGTTTAGGGTGTGTGATTGGTGCAATTGTCACATGAATCTTTAACAAAAATGATTAACCCACCGTGGAATGAACCGTGTGATAGGGGATGGTGGGACCCATTTCAGCCCACTCCCATCCCAATGCAGAGAAGGCTTACCTGGACCGTTCATCCCCTCTCGGTGCATTCCACGATTCATTTTCACGGTGTGTGTAGCAAAGCTGAATCTTTAAACAATTAGTAACTTGCTGGATCTGACAGAAGCAGCAGGGTGGAGTGAGGAACTTTTCCAAGAAGATGCTGAAGATAACAAAAAGGGTATTTTAATTAAATACCCTTAGTTTTGACAACCAACGAATATACCCTTATACAATAATAAATATACCCCTATCATTTAAAAACCTTATCCATTAAAAAATAGATTACCTTAATACCCTCACTTATAATATTATTTTTCATTTGACAAATTTATTTCTCCATTACTTCACAGCCACCACCACCACTCCGCCACCACCACCACCGCCACCACCATTCCACCACCACCTCCGCCGCCACTAATATTCCACCATCATTGCCGCCGCCGCCACCACCACCACCATTGTCGATGTTGTCACCTCCGCTGCCGCCGTCGCCGCCATCAAAATTCAGTGTCAACAACCGAAGTTGATCCAAAAATTAGAAGTTCAAAAATAACTTTACTAATACATATTCCAGTTTTTTGTGTGTGTCAACAATCAAAGTTGATCCCAGTGAATGGAGTCAACAACCAAAGTTGATACAAATAACTAGAAAATATTCCAGTTCAGTTGCGTCAACAATGGAAGTTGATCCCAGTGAATGTGGTCAACAATATAAGTGGGATCAACAATGGAAGTTGACCCAAAAAGGTGGAACTCAGGAACAATTTTCCAGATTATAGTGTCAACAACCAAAGTTGATCCCTTCAAGTGGGATCAACAACCAAAGTTGATCCACAAAAAATAGGATCAACAGTTGGAGTTGACACCATTTATATAAGTTTGCTTCCTGTAAAAACCAATAAACCTGGAACCTGCAAACTGACATATTCTTAAGAAACACAAGAATAACATTCATAAAAATAAATCATAATGTATGTTATTACAAACATAACAAGTCCAAACAAAAAAGCATAAAAAAAAAGAAACATCCAACTACTATGAAACCTAAAAAAGATGCAAAATAAATAAATGTAGTGAATCAACTTCAACATATCAAGCCCTTTCGTGCTAGAGCAGTGAATCAAAAAACTCTGCAACAACCATCTTTGGCCTGCAACAACCAAAGTTTGACACACATAAAAAATGACATATACGGAAGAGTGAACTTGGCGTGAGTCGAACACGCATCATCTGACGTGGAGTTAGTCATGCTACCATTGCACCACAAATTCAACATTTAAAGATTTTTACAAGGAAATTAAGCTATTTTTTTTAGCAAACATGATTTAAACTACAAGCATGGCTATACTAATCCAAGGAAATGCTGTCAGCAACAGGAGTTGATCCCATACATGGGATCAACAACTGTAGTTGATCCATAAAAACTGAAGACCTCTACTACCTTCACTGCAACTACACCTGCCACAATCACCACCACCACTACTACAACAACATCCAATACCACCAGTACTGAAACCAGTCTTGATCTTCAACAAATCAAACACGCAAAACTTAAATATCTATATGAATCATGTAAAAAACGTCAAATATCACTTCTGGTGTAGACGAGGGAGCAAATCACCATGCCCAAAAGTTAACAGAGTGGCTAAAAGTAAAAGATAATAAACTGTAGTGACATACCCAACTCATAAAATCACCACCAACACCATCATCTGTGTACGTTTTTTCTTTGGAAGCAGGAAGTAATCACCACCACCACCATCTCCCGGTAACCTCCGCCAACGCATAGAGATTGTTAAGCACAAGATGCAAAAATCTATGTGTAAATCAACAATTTAAAGATTAATAATCGACACTAATTACAATGAAAATCAAAGATAAAACTTACCTTTTAATTTGTTTTGATGATTGAATCTACAGATCCAATTACTGATGACGATTTTCATCATCTCTTCCCAATTAATACATACAGTTCTTTAAGAACTAACATTGTTATCATCGATTTTAGGTAATTCGAGATGGATCGAGTTGAAATCATACTGAATCTAATGATATAACTCACAAATTAGTTTTTGAAGATTATTTTCTCATTCACCCATCACCGGTTTTCATACCTAATGATAGATCTGCAGTTAATAGTGGAGGACATGGTGGTGGCGAATGGCGACGGCGGAGCTGGTGGTAGTTGCATAAGCTTCGGTGGTGATGGTGTTCTAGGGAGAGAAGGAGAAATAAGTTCAGATCTGAAGAAAAAAAATGAAAATAAAGAAACAATTTTCTTTAAAACCGTATTAAAAGAGGAAGGGTGAATATGGAAACAAAATAATTGTTAATGGATCCCTGATAGGCTTATAGATGGAGAAGGGTATATTTATTGTGTGACAAGGGTATTTGTGAAGCCCATCAAAACAAGGGACATTTATATAATTACCACCAACAAAAATGGGTCTGGAAGCCCAAAATATTTGAAATTTTAGGCTTGAGAAGCGGTTGCTCACCCTTGCTTTAAACTAGCTCCGCCCCTGGACAAAAGAATCGTACCTGTGTGTGATGATCAACCAAATTCACAAAGTATAAATAGTTCGATTAGGCTGCATATAAATAATTCTTGGTAGTTTAGTTGAATACAATCCAGTACAAAACCAATTATATTTGGTGAAATGAAGAATTCTAGGATAGTAAAGCCTATCGTTACTATACGGTTGATGACGGATAATACGAGTCTTACAAAAGATAAACACGCATACATGCTAGTTAGGTTAATGTTTAGTAACGACGAATGACCATTTAATCATATTTTACTCATTATTTGAATCACTTAATTTCTTTTACTACTTTAAGCAAGTGGGTTAGCTTTGATAACAACGTTTCACATGAGTACCAGGTTGGTCAACAAAATTAATGTCAAAGTATTGATGGTCATTCATCATCTTGCATTGATGCCATGGAGTGTTATGACAACCCTAGGTACCCAGCTTAATCAAGTGTCAACATTTGACATCAATTACTATCAGCGACATCATTGTGCCACTAGTTCCCGCAACTAGCATCACTTAGCTTACTAGCGTTATTAACCTTGTCTGCTTGACTTGCTAAAGATCGTTGAGTCTCTCTAGGACTCATTTACTCGATAATATAATGGATACTCTCAGTCTGAATAGTCAATCGTCACATTGAGTCTTGGTTCAACCACTTGACCAAGTAGTCTCATACGACCCTGTCAACTCAACAGTAGAAACATATTCACTCTATTTGTTTACGTTTACGAAACATCCATCATTTCACATGGGGATATTTTTTAAGGTTTTGGTCTGGCGGTATACGACGGATGCGGTATATCAGCACACACTCATAACAGAGATAAACTAAGTCGTGATAAAAATTAAGAGAAAAAAGGGATGAGTGAATAGTTAGTACTCTTCCCCGCAATGAGGAAATGATTTTATCACGTTTTTTCGCATCTTCTCGATTCTTCTATTCTCAACACGTTTTCCACTTCTTACGTTAGACCATTGTGTTGTTGTTGCTGCTACTAGTACTACTATAAATAAGTTACTCGGTCTATTACTAAAACATCTTAGAAATACATTAGATATCAGGTCTTCTCTCTGTTCTATGTAGGGAATTCTCATAGTAGTAGTTTAGCAATAAAGTCTAAGAAATTGATTTTGGCAATTCGAGGACTTCACCTACAATCACATCACCACCGTGATCTCTCGTTCTTTTTTTTGCTTCCTTCCCTAAGATCAACACTATCTCCTCCTTTCGTGACTGGAGCAACGTTCAAACGGCATTCCTTGGTTTATGTGAGCTTTGCACGATTTTGATCTCTCGAACATTCATAAATACCCTCACCCTCAATTTATTTATTTTATACCTAACATAATTGTCTATCATGTTTATTTCGTGCTCACCATCTTTCAGGTGAAGATTGTGCACAATGGTTTGACAAGAGAATGTCAGAGATCGAGGTGTCTACTCCTTCATAAATAAGCGATTTATTATAGTTGTTGGGATTCAAAAGTATTTCATGTTGGGCTTCCAAAATAAGCCACCCATTGCAGTTACGGAGAAGTCGACAAGTAAATCAAGGGATGAAATTAAAATTTCGCGTGCATATGTGTGCACAGAATCAGACTCAGATTTAGCAGTCCATATAACATTGCGTAAAGGAAAGGATACAAAAAATAAAATCTTACCGGAGGAAATATTTTTTAACGTGAAAATATCTAAGGAACCCAAGTGTGAGTTCTCTCTCTTCTAAAAAACTATCATTAAGAATGTATACATGTTTAGCCCAAAAGATTAGATCTACAGTTAAGATTTGTAGTTTAAAATTAAATTCATATTTTCATATTTTAAAAGGACTAAATTAACCTTTATCCAAAATGTACAATTAACAAAGAAGATTTACAAAAATTTCCATAAATATTCGGTTGATTGGGCTTGACGTTTTTTTTTTTGGGTTTGTTACGCATTAGTTCAATTTGTTACCATCTTTTTATGTCCACTCTGGTTAATTTCTTCTCTCTTCTTTTTCTCACTGGAAACACAGGTTACCATTACCATTAACATTAATAAGGTTAATTTGCAGTCGTTGTCTATATGTAAAAGAAGATTGGCAATACACAAATGGGAATCATACCGATGTCCTACCATGATTCCATGGGCCTCCTCCCTTTGTTAAAATCATTTTTCTAGGATTTTCCTAATTGTATACCGATGATAATCACTATTATCCTACTTGTGAAAATTGTGGTCTTCACTAGCAACTATAAGTTGAGACCAAAATTGTGATTATCACCATCGCAATTTCGTGAAAAAACTCAAAGTTTCAACGTCCTGTTTTTTTTTAACAATTTGTTAAAATTAGATTATCACCCATATCTCATGTGTTGAATTTTTTCTATTATTGGTGATAATCAGAGTTATTTTTTTACCATTTTGCGAAAACCATAATTATCCCCATTTTCGTTCGGTGATAATTGGAGTTATTTTAGGGGTGATAACTGGAGTTTTTTACGTGTTTTTTGGTCGGTGATAATAAAAGTTTTTTTCATATACATGTGATATTTGAGTTTTTCTCATATAATGTGATATTTGAATATATTTTTTTAAAGAACAATTTAGGAGAGGTTTTTAAGGGAGTAAAGTGAGGTTAGGTATATTACGGGAGTATAAATAGGGAGTTAATTAAGGGAGCTTTTAAGGGTTGACAGAAAAATGCAATCACAGCTAAAATTATGGATGTAGATTATTTAGGGATTATAGTTTACCTCATTAATTGTAGCTGTTTTTTTAGGAAAAAGTTAATATTTTCTTAATTCATATAATTCAAATTAGGTAAGGTTATTCGTGTAATTAATCCTTTTTATAACTAATTATGGGTTTCGGATATATGCAATTTTATTGATGGGTTTGTGATAGAGAAACAAATAAAATTGGGGTAGAAATATTTTTCCCCATTTTTTAACAAGTATGAAAAGTGGTATTTTATGAATTTTGATTCGTCATATGAAAATGTGATTAAAAGTCGAGATTAGGTAAGTTTGGTGTAAAATAGGCATAAACCTAAGTTAATCAAAAATTAAACTAAACATTTAAGAAAAAATATTCTCCTACAAGAACTTCCTTTCCTCCTTATAGTAACATAGTGACACTCGTTTGTGTGGATACTGAAATCAATGACAAACTAATTAAAAAAAAAAAAAAATCGGTTTGACCCTGGCTGAGATATTTTGACTTCTAGCCGAATATCTTGACTACACCCTGTTAGAGCACTGCTCGGTCGAACTCGTAAGTTTTGTTATATATATAGATTGTTGTCAATGTTAGATGCACAAAACTATATTTTGATTTTTAGTCTATTAAAGTCAAGTCTTGGATTATAATTAAAGTATGGTAGTTGAGTATCAAACATCACTAAATAACCCTTGAAGATTGAAGACTGAAGATCAAACGAAGACATTTGGAAAACTTCATTAACAAAGAGGTATGTGAAGATTGGAACATCCTATTTACCCACGATATTCACCATTCTATATTATGGAACTATATCGTTTGATTTTAGTAGATTTAATGTTGCAAAGAAGAAATTTCGAGTCAAGTTTGTCTTTATAAAAGTCTCGAAGTATGATTCAAGCAATGGATGTTCATAGTTCCTTAACAACCTTGGTTGAGAACAATTTATTGTCATGAACTATCTTTGTTTCAAGTTGATCATTTAGAAATTGCCCAAACAATGATATTTACTATTTCTGACGATTGAGAATGTTTCGAATTTTCAAAAGAGAGCTTTTACAACTTACTGAAATTATGGACACATGGTATGTAATACCCCGATTTCGGCAGTGGTTCGCCGAATGGAATATAGGTAATGATTTGTACTTTTCTAACACCGAGGCCTGATGAGTTCACTTGACTGAGTTGTGGGAAAAA
>JAJJMB010012161.1:9037107-9071247 GCA_023531105.1 Papaver atlanticum
GAGACAAGGAACGTCTACATTATACCGAGGCCTTTTCAGCACAATTGACTCCAGAGTTGGCAGAAAACTCTGCAGTTAAATGTGCTCGGGCAGGAGTAATCCAGGGATGGGTGACCATCCGTGAAGTTTCTGCTGGATTATCGCAGCGATGCCCGTTAAAAAACCCACACTGCCGGATATCCGCAGTGGCTAAGTGGGGACAGTATTGGTGGAGGGATGGGTCATTACATGGTAGGTACGTATACACAATACATGTACCCTCTTGATCTGAGTTCCAAAATGGGATTTTTACGTATACCCTAAGGTTATGAGTTCATGAATGGAAGGGAGGTACGCGTACCCCAAGGGCCTGAATACGTGAATGGCTTAGGGTATGCATACCCAGTACGCATACCCCAATATCCTAAATTCACAAACTGGGTCATAGGTACGCGTACCCCTTTTACATACCTACCCAGTACGAATTTCGCAAATGTTCATAAGCTATTTTCAGAAATATGTTTGGTATTACTACAACTCTCATAAACACTTCTTAGACATCTTTGATCACTAAATCACTTTGTTTTCGAGAATCATGATTTAAGTCTTGAGTGCTAGATGAAAATGTTATGCTTATAAGTTCTTTAGGCATACTTGCCATGAACTATCATTCTACACGGTTCAAGAACCATGGACCATAGTATTCTTTTATATAATTTCAAGAAGAACTTCTCACATACTTACATGAACTCCTTACGAGAGTTTCATCAAAACTGAGAAAGGTTTTACTTGAATCTCAAGTTATCTTAGCTTGAATTTAAAGCTGCCTATAGTCTTGAAAGTCTATAAATAGAGAGACTCAAACAACTGGAAATTCCAATATCTGAAACTTTTGTGTCCTAGTTGTATGTTATAGTCGTCCTCTATTAAACCTAGTTTTTGTATGAGAAACATAATTAGGTTTTACGAGTATTTTTACCTTGATAGTTCGTGTATCCTGATCTTGTTCTTATTGATCTTCGAGGTTCTTATTATCTCAGATCAAGAACGAGATAGATAGAAATCGCAAAATTCTTTTTGTCTCAGACATTGTGATTTGCCGAGATAAATATCTAAAACTCTTATTTTTGATCGGTTTAAGTCTGTTCTTGAGATGTGGTTAGTAATCCAGGCTTCTCATCTTACTGAGTGTAAGTGTTATGGATTCGTGAGGTTTGTTGGACTTTTGTCAATTGCAAACAGATTTCCAAACCTAAACCGAAAGATCAAAATGAAAATCAAATGGGATAATATGTTAGAGGTAGATTGGTATCAAAACTCTTCACTTATGTTGAGGAAACTCTGAGGCTGTAAAGGATGTCAACTAAGGGAATCAATTGTATAGATCCTTGTGAGGTTCAAAAAGACGTAATGAGCACAAATGCAGTTGGAGGTTTGATTCGGTTTCAACTACATTCCATACCGAAGTATGATAGTAGGTTAGTGTATGTAGCGTCTTAATACAGTTTATTCAAAGACGGATGAGGTCCCCATATTTTTCTACAGGTGCAGTTTTCCTCGTTAATTTTTTTTTTGGTATCCTGTGGTTTTCCTTTTTTGCATTATATTGTATTATCTTTATAATATGAATGAATAACACAAGTAGTACATACATATTCAATGTAGGTAGTTTAAGTCCTTATTAATTGTGATCAATAACGAGACTTGTTCTTGTTGAATTCGTATCTTGAAAGACAGATAGCAAGTTTCATACTTGTTAGAATTCAGATATTCTTGATTTGGATACGACTAGGTTGATCTTGGGTATTGATTTGTGAGATCATTTAAGAACTCGTCTACAGAGAAAGAGAAAAACTCTATATACATATTGTTTAAGGATCTTTAATTTAGATTTACTTGCAATTGTATTAGGTTGTATCCATATAGGTTGTCAAACGAAAACGTTGGCGATGTACTTGATACTGTCTCATTTTCATACCCTTTGGTGATTCTCATCTTTCATCTGTTGATAATTACCAACTCCTCCATGTATGGATTCTCTAATCATACTTTCTCTTACTCCTTCTTATTTTTATCCCCTGGCTTCATACTTTGCATCTACTCAAGATTTTGAGGATATCGCCAATAAAATGAATAACCTACTTGACAACACAGAAACTTCATAGTTTGAAGACGACGTATCACATCCGAATACTCATACACATTAGAAGAGATGCTTTGTATTTAAGATGATTTCAAGAAGAGAGTATACTTTTGCAATACTAAAAGAGATCCCTTCATATTATATCTAGGAGGGAACATATACATGACGATATTTGAGCATCTATGTGATCTTTAATTTGATTTAATGCACACACTGATGGTATTTTTACAGTGGTAAGAAATAGTGGTTCGTTAAGACTTGTAGAGATTCGGTTCTAGATTTAATTTTAAATACTAAATAAAGATAATTTAACAAAGATAATGTCAAAATGATTGAGAGTACTGAGGATAAGGATTCCACCATTCACCAATATTTATTTAATTCAATATTAATTTTTATCATGCAATTCTAGACAATATAGCTCCAACAAAAGGAATTTTGATTCTAAATTATCGCCTATATTAGATTTTCAAAAAATTAATTATTAACTGCAAGCATAATGCATCAAAAGCCCTAGACTAAGCATGCACCATCAAGAGAAAACACAACTAATTAATAAAAAAACATTTTTAACTTAGTGCAAATAATCATAGAAGAACTGCAGAAAGTTAATTAAATTGAAATTACCACATAATTGTCGGAAAAATGGCTTCCTCCGTCACCCCAGTGATGGGATTTAGATTCTCATGTTGGAAACACGCCCAAAAATCATATTTATTGCTCGAAGTGTTTACAAATGATGAAAAAGAGAGAAAATGGTATAAAAAAAAACGGAAATTTACAATGCTTATATTCGTTGCAAACTTCACTGTTACAAAGAACGATGAAATAGATGTGTTGTAGTTAATGTTAGTCTGTCGCTAAAATACTATTGCAAAGCATATGAAAAGATCAAAGCTTTTTAACGACTGTCTTTGGCAACACTTTGTTTTTCGTGTTCTTCAGTTAACACCAACAACAAACTTTTCCGAAACTCGATGATTTTTCCTCTGCGCTCTCCCCAAACACTCTATCTACCCTCTACTACTCCCCAACACCTATTTATTACCCAACAACATTGAAATCTCTCGCAATAACTGCAAATAATCCTCACATTATTCGACAGTAAAGAAATTATTCTCGGGAATATTTTCTTACCTTTTTAATCTTCTCCACGCATTAATTTGTTCCAAACACACTCTAAACATTCTGATACACGTCCAAGATTGAGTCAAGACGCTGTCACAATCTTTCCAAAACAACACCAACAGAATCCCGAGTATCCCTCCAGCTCTGTTTCGCTTCAAATCTCACTATCAAGCCATTTCTAATCGATTCCGGGGGACTTATCATCCCTGTTTAGCCCAATCAAAATCAGCGATTTTGTCTCACTAAAACTCTTTTAAAACCGATCCAGAAAAATTCATTTGACTGAAAACGCTTTCCCGCCAAAAAACTGTTTTTTGAAATGAAGAGGAAGGGTGCCCCTTATCCTCTGCCAGGGTCCCTTTAGCATTTGTTATAGGGGTGCCTTTATCAATTTTCACGGGTGCTTTAGTAATTTTCTTGGGGAGCTTTCAACACTTCATGAAGGTGCCTTGCAAAAGTGATTTATTGCCTAAGGAATATGAGTTCAAGTTTTTATCCTTTTGTATATAGTTTTATGGTATACTTTTAAGTATGATGAATATCAAGAAGCTTACTGCTGTAGGAAAGAAGTTCGGTGCACCTATTTGAACCTCTTACCGAATAAGATGCAACTATAAATGAGGAAAATATGCCAGAATTCGAGTTCAAATTGATGTTACAAAACCACTACCAAAAGAGATGATGGTCACTTTATCTTCTAAGAAAAACGCCCTATCAAGTTCAAGCGTGAAAAACTTTCATGCCTCTATTATTTTTGTGGGTACTTTGGACACCAGATGAATAAATATCGCATTCTCTTAAAAGAACTTGAAAACAAGTATCAACTATCACCAGGGGAGTTTATATTAAAGATGGGTGATTTGAATTCGTTTAATTACTTTGACAGAAGTCAAACGGCTTATTTTCCACTGGGAATCCTTATTCGGTTGGTTTAGAGGTATCTATTTTTGAGATTTGGTTACCAATTGGGAAGATTTAATGGATTACAATCAGAGTGCATGCTTTTTTTCTACTCCTACATCTTTTTTCTCTAATAAATTTAACCATATTTATATTAAAAAAAAGAAAAGCACGAAAGGAAATAAAACAATATTGAGGCTTTCAAATTACCTAATAACCAATGGGTCTCTGAACACAAAAGCACTACTGCTTATCTCATTAATCATTTCTCCCCTAGCTTCAAAGATGATCACAAATACCATTTAGTTGAGGTGTTTTTTTTCGCTCTCCATGTCAACTAACTGCAGAGTAAAAAAATAATACTGGGGGGATGCTGACGGCTAAGGAGATATGGAACACTATTAGCCATATGGGATCTTTAAGATCACAAGGATCGGATGGAATGCCAACTATCTTTTACAAGAAATGTTAGCCTAAAATAGGAGCTAAAGTTTCTCCTCTATTCAACAATGTTTTGCGTCTTCCTCACTCCGACAGGTATAAATCACACTCACATCACTCTTATTTTTAAAGTTAAACAACCATTCACTCCCCTGAATGTTAGATCCGTAGCTATATGTAACATTATGTACAAGGTTGTGATTAAATTATTAGCTCGGATACCAAAACCATATATTGATAGGCTTGTGGACAGTGCTCAATCTGCTTTTCTTCCTGGCAGAAACATCATAGATAACATAGTCATTATCAAGTAGTTAATTCACTATATGAATTTATCTAACTATATCTTAGGGTATTTTGCTTTAAAGATTGATATTAGTGAGCTTATGATGGAGTTTCTTGGATATTCTTTAGCCAATATCTAAGATATAATGGTATTGTTGGAAAGACCCGTGCTTTAATCATCATTGTATTTATGCACCTTTTTTCCTTCATGAATGGTCAATGGCACCCCTGAGGGCTAATTCAAAAGTGAGAGAGGTATGAGACAAGGTTGTCCTCTCTCGCCTTACTTTTTCATCAAGTGTTCACAAGGTCTGTCTTGGATGATGAGAAGAACTAAGGAAGAAGACTTATATAGAGGATACAAAGTAAATAGGTTGGCACATGTTGTGTCACACTTAATGTTCGCCGATGTTTTTATTCTTTTTGAAGTTTTGGATAATCAAACTTTTGATACGCTACAAAAAGTATGTGTAATGGTATGGCCAGCAAGCTAACCTGAACAAGCCTGTCATTTTATTCAGCAAGGGTTTAAAGAATGTAGAAGAGTTGAAGTGCTTCCAGATTGACTGAAACAAATAGAGACATGCGATAAGTACTCTGGGTTCCATCTGTTAAAGCCAACTCATGTGATCGGTTCTTATGACTTTCACTCTGTAAATTTAAATCACAACTAGCTGGATGGAGGAGAAATTCTCTTACCCACGTGGGCAAAACTTTCATGATCAACACAGTGCTGGAATTGACTTTTCCAAAAGGTATGAATCATAAACTATCCAGAGTTATGCTGAATTTCTGGTGGGGCCATACTTACAATACAAAGAAATTTCACTTCATTAAATGGGTGAAGTTTCATAAGGACAAATACAATGGAAGATTAGGAATACGAGAGCTTGAATACATCAATATAAACCAAATTGTTAAAATCATTTGTAAATTTCAGGAGCAACTTGATTGTCCATGGGTATAAATCATAAGAGCTAAATACTGCAAAAACTCTAGTTTCTGGGAGGCTAAGTACAAAGGGAGAAGTACATCTACCTGGAAAGTAATGTTGGGATGCATAAAAGATATGGAAGGGTGGCATATTTGGGCAGTGAGAGATGGGGAGACTATAAATACTTTTAAAGACCCATGGATATCGGATTCCAACTACCCAATTCCATAACAACATGAGTCAGAGTGAAAGACCTGTGGTTGCAAAGTCCTAATAGGTGGAATTCTGAGTTGGTCAATCACGTATTTCCTCCGCAGACAACTACTAAAATTCTCTCTATATACATTCCTGGTGAAGACGACGAAATCAAAGATAAGTTTTTATGGATCCCACATCCCTGTAGGAAGTTCTCTATTAAATCCTTCATGAAGAATTTACAAGGTAGCAGACCCTCCACATCTGGCAGCAACAACTGAAGTTTCCCTTGGGATTTATTTTTGGAAAGTCAAAAATCTGGTACCAAAAATTCATATATTCATTTGGAAATCCTTAATGATGGCATTGCAGTACTCAACAGACTGGGCAAGTTTTGTCATAGGAATTGATCAAGAATGTGGATTTTTCAATAGTGATGTTTGTTAGAGCACTGCTCGGTCGAACTCGCAAGCGTTGCTATCTCAAGCTTGTTTGTAAAGTTTAGTTGATCAAAACTATATACTTGATTTCTAGTCTACTTATAGCTATGTCTCGGATTAGGATATAATGTGTAGTTGAGCTTTAGACTTCACGACGTTCACCAATTGAAGACGAAGATCTACTGAGGAGCTTGGAGGAACTTCATCAACAAAAGGTATGTGGAGACTAAAACTTATCTATCACTCAGAAGTCTATTATATTTTATCTTCTAATGAGACTAAGTCGTATAGTTATATAGACTTTTACATTATACACATTTGATATTTCGAGCCGAGTTTATTTCGCTTATCTATTTCTCGAAATATGTGCTGAAAGTTTTTTACTTTAGTTATGTTCATCATATTCTTGACGAGTTTAGTTGGAGACAATTTATTTGTTGGAAACTAAATATTAAGTCAAAAGATGATCATGTGAAAATTACCTTGAACATCTCACATGATTTGTGTGAGACAATCATTTGATGTTAACTTGGGAAGTTTCGTATTGATCATTCGATCACTTGAAAATTACTTGAAGCTAATGGTATGTGTGAGATTACCATTTTCGTCTTCCAAGGATGTTCCAATGATTGAAATGATAGTTTAGAACAATTACCCATGTCTGGATGCAACACGGTATACATACCTAGTATGCGAATTGTATTGTGATGATTTAGGTCCAGAACTCTTGTTTGCGTACCTAGTATGCGAACGGGTTTACCTGAGAAGGTCTGAAACTCTTGTTTGCGTACCTAGTATGCGAACTGGTTTACCTGAGTTGGGTCCGAACAGTTGTTCGCGAATCGGGTTTGCGAATGGCTTGACTAGGCCAAGGTCTGGAGTTGTTGTTCGCGTACCTAGTTTGCAAACTCAGTGGTTAAGTTCTAAAATCGGTTATGTATGATTCTCATACTCATGAACTAAAACAATTATTATTTAAGGAATGCAAATTAACTTTGGAAACCGTGGCTTAATGTTCATGAATTGATTCTTGTATAAGTACTTTGTACGATTACGAATCAGTCCGATTTTGTTTCAATTTGTTCATATATATTTCTATGAGATAGTGAACAATTGAACAAATCTATTTGAAACACAATTAGATTCATTTGATTATCTTTCATGATTGATTGATCATCATATTTGATCTAGAAGTGTTAGATGAATATGGTTAAGACAAAAGTGTTCATATGGCTAACTTCAGTTAACTGTTATTGAGCCAACCCAATATACACATTTAGGTACGGTTACCCATATATAAATATAATTATATTTCATTTGTGTGTAACAAGATAAGACCATCTAACGGTGGAGATTGATTGCTTAATTTCTAAGCAGACTTAGCTTGAATCTTAAATCAGGAGTTCATTTAACGGTGAATATTTAATGCTTTGTTACAAAGATATCTTAGCTTTGATTGTAAGCAACCCTGATTTGAAAGGCTATATAAGGGAGAACTCTAGCAACTGGAAACCCTAATCCCAACACTTTCCTTTGTCCTAGTTGCAAACCAGAGTCGATTCTCCTTTAACCTAGGTTTTTTCAAAACCATTATTAGGTTAACGACTTGAAGACTTCATTTGGGATTCGTGAAGCCAGATCCAACTATTTTCTATGTAGTTGCGTATTATGATCTTACTTGTTCTATCGTATTGAGTTTTATCTTCTCCAAGATTTACTCGAGATTTATCTCCGATAGGTAAGATATAAAAAGTAATCACAACAGTTCTTCATCTAAGACTCTTGTGATTCCGCAATAACTTCTTCTGTTAATCAGTTAGGTTATTGTGAGGTGACCAATATTTCTAGGCTGCTCTTCGGGAGTATAACACCGGATTATTAGTTGGTTCCTGTTCACCTTGATCCTTATCAAAAGACAGAACAAACACCGAATAAAGAATAAACATATCTATGGGAGACAAATTTGTTTATAAGTCTTCGACTTTGGGTCGTAGGAACTCTTAGTTGTGGGCGAGATCAACTAAGGGAATCAAGTGCGCAGAATCCGGCATGGTTCTAGAGGCGTAAGGAACGCGACTGTACCTTAATTGGTGTGAGACTTGGTTAGGGCTCAACTACATTCCAGTACGAAGTTAACTTGTAGTAGGCTAGTGTCTGTAGCGGCTTAATACAATATGGTGTTCAAAGCTGGACTAGGTCCCAAGGTTTTTTTGCATTTGCGATTTCCTCGTTAACAAAATTTTTGGTGTCTGTGGTATTTGTTTTCCGCATTATATTCGTTTATATAATCTCACAGGTTGTGCGTAGTTCAATCAGTTGATAAATCCGACCTTGATTGTTGGATATAACTTGATTGACATGTGGACATTGGTCTTTGGTACCGTCCAAGTTAATTCTCATATCAATCAGTCTCACGGATTTCTATCTGTTCGATTTGTTGATTATGTTGAGAAATAGAGATAAAGCTCTGTGATATATTTCTTGATTGAGTCTCACTTTTAAGTTGGTGCTATCGGAATTATATTGGGGTTTAGTCCATACAGATTGTTGAACGAATTATTGGGTATGGTTGTTGTGCCCTCGCTTTTTCAATGTTGAATCAAGTGATCACTTTCTCCTTCATTGTAATGTAGCCAGAGTTGTATTCTTTGGATCTAATATGGGCCGTGAGTTAATGAAAATGCCTCTGTCAAGCAAATGATGTCCAACTGGTTACAAGAAAAAGGAGACTACTGAAAAGGAAAGGGTACCAAGTACCCCACCAACCTTTTCGATTGCAAGTAGATCTAGATTAAAGATCCTTGAACAATATGAATATATAGTTTTCTCTTATCTCTTTCGCAATCAATATGTCTAGACAACAAAGTTCGTGAACCTGATTGTGTATAAGAGTTTTTGGCCAAGATCAATCTAGTCGTATCCAAATCAAGAGGATATGAATTCTGCCAAATATGAAACTTGTTATCTATCTTTCAAAATACGAATTCTACAAAACAAGTCTCGCAATTGATCCCAATTAATAAGGACTTAAAATCTATAGCTTGATTACGTACTACACGTACAATCTTATTATAAAGATAAACAATATAATGTAGAAATATAAAAAAACAAGAACCAGAAGTTTTGTTAACGATGAAAATTGCACCTGCAGAAAAACCCTGAGACCTCGTCCAGATTTGAACATCGAACTGTATTAAGTCGCTACAAACACTATCCTACTATTGAACTTTAGACTGAAATGTGGTTGAAACCGAATTGACCCTCCAAGTAATTCAGCTATAGTCGTGCTCCTTACATCTCTTGAACCTCGCAAGGCTATACACAATTGATTCCCTTAGCTAGCGTCCTTTACAGCCTAAGAGTTACTTCAACCTAAGTGAAGACTTTTGATACCAATATCCCTCTAACAGATAAGCCTATTTGATTTCCCTTTAGATCGTTTAGATCAAGGCTTGAATAAGCTAGCCGATAATCCTAGATTACTAACCACCTCTCAAGAACAATCTTAATTAATCAACAAAGAAGAGTTTTAGGAATCACAAAGCCTGAGATTAAGAGAACTTTGAGATTTCTTTATCTCGTTGTTAACTAAGATTGCTAAGGATCTATGAACACCCATTGCTTGATTCATATTTCGAAATATTTAACAAGATAAACTCGACTCAATACTTCTACTTTGCAATATTAAATCTACTTAATCATATGAATAGTCTCATAAAGATAAAATAGTAATGTCGTGAGTAAATAGGATGGTTCAGTCTTCACGTACCTCTTTGTCGATGAATTTTTCCAAATATCTTCGTTTGATCACCAGTCTTCAATCTCTAAGGGTTATTCAGTGATGTCTGATAATCGACTACCATACTATAATCCTAGTTCGAGTCTTGACTTTCATAGACCATAAATCAAGATATAGATTTGTGCAACAAAATTGAGATAACAAAACTCGCAAGTTCGACCGAGCAGTGCTCTAACAACCACAATGCTTTCACATTACAGAATTGTTCCATGTGGGCGATTGGAAGACAGTAATCATCCTTGAGACTCAAAATTGGTATAACTGCAACATGCCTCGCTATGAAGATAGACCGGATATTGAAAACTCGTTAACCAATGTGGCAAGAAGAAACACAGAGTAAGATAGATGGGTTCTTCCTGAAAAGCCTTGGATGAAATTGAATGCTAACGCGATTTTACTTCCAATATGAATGCTTGTGTTGTGCTGGAGATGAATTCTACGACAAAGCTTAAAGGTGATGACACCTGTATGCATAACTGAACTCCCCTCTGGAGGCTGAAACCAAAACTAATAAGCTGACAAAATGAAGTGGAACAATATCATCAT
Source organism: Papaver atlanticum (assembly GCA_023531105.1). Classification (NCBI taxonomy): domain Eukaryota; kingdom Viridiplantae; phylum Streptophyta; class Magnoliopsida; order Ranunculales; family Papaveraceae; genus Papaver; species Papaver atlanticum. Next base: position 9,047,898 of record JAJJMB010012161.1, read on the forward strand.
TGAAAGCGATGCGGAAAAGGTGATTAGATTTCTAAACAACGAGGTAGGTTCATATCCGTGAAGACTAAGACATATGATACTACATATAAAGGATAAAGTGAAGCTCTTCAACAAGGTCTACTTCAAATTTATCAGGAAAAGTATAAATGAAATAAAAAATGCTTTGGTTAGTTTTGCCGGTAAAAACCAAGTCTCTAATTGGTGGCGGAACTCTATTCCTCGTTCTTGTATGGCCCCTCTTTGTGGTATTCTCTTTTAGTTTTTTTGTTTTGCAAAAAAAAAAAAAAAAAAAAAAAAAAAAAAAAAGTAAAATCAGTGACAAATAATTTAGGAAAATTCTGTCCCACAAGAACTTTCTTTCCTCCCTATAGCAACATAGCACCACTCATTTGCGTGATACCGAAATCAGTGATAAATTTCGAAGTCTGAAAAAAACGGAATGATGAGTTTTTTCACCGAAAGTTTGATAATAAAACGCCAAAACCCTAAGAAACACCAAATAATATTATCTATTCGATTTTCTTCTGAGAAACTCTAAAGTTTCATGGCTTATGCGTATCTATTAACTTGTAGAAGTGTTCTTTAATGGCGCTTCAAATTCCTAAATTGTTTTCTGTATCTACTTACTCGTACTGTAACATTTCAAGCTCGTCTCAGCTTGCTATCATGGTACACACTCTCTCCCTCGCATATATTCTTTAATTCTAGAATTATTATAATGTTTCAATTATGCCCGGTTTCTGCTCTTAGTGTTTGGTCAATTTCTTGAATTTAGTTTGCCCCAAAAACCTGATTATTGAAAATCACCTTTAAATTACAACCTTTTAAATGTAAATGAAGAGATTCTACTTCGCTTGAATGAAGAGAAAAGTGATTTACTAAATGTTGTTCAAACAGATTTTTATTTATATTTTCTGGTTAAAAAGGGAAAAATTAAGTATTGTATGAGAGATTTTTATTATTGTTCTATGATGTGACAGTCGCAGTGCAGGACATTGCAGAGCTACTCTGGTGCTTGCTCACTATATTCAGAGTTTGGTGGTAGCTGTAAATATCGAAAATGTACTCAGCTTAAATTGAGGAAGCCCGTGGAAACATGTAAGGTCCCTGAGGGTCAATTTAAAGACCCAGTTCTCCAACGAGATTCTTGTGTTATTAGGCCACTTAGTGAAGGATATATGCAGGGGTTTGGTGTAACTAACCGGACTCAGTTAGGAATTGGCTTTCCTTGTACCATGAAACATATCACTAGTAGATATTCAGATAGAAATTTTGTTGCATTGAGTTTATCTTTGTATAATTGTGCAAGTAGGAGATTTACTACATGTAAAGCCTTACGAAAATCAGAGGCGGCAACAGAATTGATGACTATAAATGACAAGAAGAAAAAGACATCTGTGGTTTCTGATGGCAGTTTGGAAGGAGCATCGCAGGTTGATGCTACTAGTCAGCTTGCTAAAAAGAGTCCTAGCAAGACTGCAAAATCAGCGAAGGATGCAAAAAGTGAATCTACTGAAAAGAGCTCTGTGAATGCCAGAAAGGTAGTAAAGAAAGTCTCCGTGTCAAAGTCCAAGGACAAGGTTCCCAAAATTCAGATGGATAAAGTTTCAAAACTAGCTTCTCGAGCAAAGAAAGTGAATGGTTTAGATCCTGCAATATCTTCTGTGACTTCTGGAAAAGTAAGTCCATGTTAAGTTTTTGAGGATTCTGGTCTTTTGGGATCCATCTGAGCCAGGTTCTAACTAACTTTCTGTTTCTTCAGAGTCTTCTGGTGGGTGAGGAACCTTTGCTAGTAGTCAGTGATTCTTCTGTAACAGATCATCAGAAGAAGACGTCTGGGAAATCTACCAATAAGAGGAAGCCCAAGGAGACGAAAGTTCTGACGAAGTCAAATAAAGTTCCTACAAAACAAAGTTGTAATCCAGTTCTTGTTGAGGTAAACCAAAATTGTGCAGGAACAACAATCGGGCCTTTATATCCCCCAGCCGGGAAATCTGTTGTGGTAGTGGAGTCTTTCACCAAAGCCAAAAATATTCAACGCTACCTTGGAGATATGTACAAAGTCCTGCCTAGCTTTGGCCATGTGAGAGACTTGGCTGGCAGGTCGGGGTCGGTGCGGCCTGATGATGATTTCAGTGTGGTATGGGAGGTTCCTTCTGATGCCTTGCCTCACCTTAAGAACATTAAAGATGCACTAAAGGGGTATGCGTATCTCCTTTTCTACAAGCTTATCCAGAATGAAGTTATCTTGCTTGTCAACTAAAATGTTAAATATTCAGCTTTTGCATACCTATATTGGGTGGGATGATTAGACTCATAAATATACAATCTTATTAGATATACATCAAGTGGTCTAGAGGGATACTGTGTTTGGGCGGATGCTTTATGTGGATTGTCTTGCCTGAATGAAGATTCTCAAGTATTGGCTGTTTTGAAATCTATATTCGTACTAAATATTAGCTCAAAATGATTTATTTAAAGGATGACCACAATTAACTTGCAGACTTTGGCATGACCGGCATTTTCAAAATTGGATTATTATCATGAGATGGAGATATCCTCAGCTTAAATCATAATCATTTGGGCTTGCTGGTAATGTCTAAATTTGAAAGTCACTATCTAGCTGGGACATTCTAATTTAAACATTCTGAAGCAACAGTATTGATTCAAATTGTAATGTTGTCACCCTTAGATGATTCATTTTGAATCCTAGGAAATGTATGCAGCGTTACTGCTTCAATTCTTAACTGATTAAGAACAATGTTAATACTCACTGAACCTCACTTATTAGTCACACGGTTTTAATGTTTTCTGTGAGACGAAAGTCAACATTTCTGATGCCAAAGCTTTTTTGAATAACATTATTTTTGTACATGATAACTGTATCCAAACACAGTGAAGTTGTGGAAAGTTATGCATGGTACGCTCCAGCAAACACTGGGAGCTTTCTAATTTTTATTTTGTCGTCAATGAATTTGTATTCTATGTTCTGCTAATGTGGCCTGCCCTTCTCCTCTTTCTCTCTTTACCTTACTAATACTCTTATTTTTATTGGGTTTCTACTTCTCAGAGCAGATAATCTTATCCTTGCATCTGATCCTGATCGGGAGGGAGAGGCAATTGCTTGGCACATCATCGAGATGTTGCAGCAGCAGAAAGCAATACATAACAAAATGACTGTAGCAAGGGTAGTGTTTCATGAAATAACCGAGGAATCTATCAAAAGTGCAATGAGGGCTCCAAGAGATATCGATACGCACTTGATTCATGCTTATCTTGCACGTCGTGTACTGGATTACTTGATTGGGTTTAGCATTTCACCTCTTTTATGGAGGAAGCTACCTGGCTGCCAGTCAGCTGGGCGAGTCCAGTCTGCCGCTTTGGCTATCATATGTGACAGAGAAAAGGAAATTGATGAATTTAAATCACAGGAGTATTGGACCGTTGAAATTCAATTTAAGAAAATGGAGCTAGGAAAGGCCTTTTGCTTTCCGTCCCACTTGACCCATCTAGAATCCAAAAAGCTAGAGCAGCTTTCAATCATCTCCCAAGCAGAAGCAGAGAAAATCAAACAGAAGACGAGTACAACCAAATTTAAAGTAGTAAACTTAAAAAGAAGCAAAACACGCAGAAATCCTCCACCGCCATATATAACATCAACTCTTCAGCAGGATGCTGCAAATAAATTACATTTTACTGCCCAGTATACTATGAAGGTTAGACATTTTCTGGCGTTCCAAATTATCGTTTAGTGCCACTGTATGCCCTGTGGTTCCCCTCCTGACATTTTGGGATTGCACTTATATGCAAATATGCAAGTATTCGGGTCTTAACTATGATCAATATCAGTTTTGCTTTTGCTTTCCCTTTTCCGGTCCTTTTCCCAGCAACCTTCTTGATTTTGTGTTTCTATCTGAATGCAGTTGGCTCAGAAGCTGTACGAGGGAATTTCAATATCGAACGATGAGTCAACTGGGTTGATAACATATATGAGAACAGATGGTATGCATGTAGGTATCAGTTCCATTACATAAGTCTTCCAAAGTGACTCGGTTTATCCCCTTCCTTTATGCTATTTTTTTTGTATATTGTTAGAAATCACACAATATTCTGATGCATATGTTGCCAAATAGGCCACTGGGCGGAGCCAGGGGTTGACTAACCTTGGCTCTAGCCCCCAAAAATCATATTAACCATGTAAACATCCTCCATTTTATCCTATATTTAGTATTTAGTCCACCAGTATTTAGTAATTAGCCCCCGTATTTATATAGATTTTTTTTACCCCCTTCATAAAATTTTCTGGCTCCGCCACTTGCAATTAAATTGACATTTGTATAGTTGCTAGTATAGAACACAGATAACATATTTTTAAAATCTGCTGAATAGGAATATTTCACTCAAAACACTGTAAGACAAAGAACGGAAACTTTTCGAAATGTGTTGTCAGCTCTCTCTTGCTCATCACTCGTAAGTCGTAACATAAGTATATGCATATTAAAGTTGGATAAAGTAGCACGCGAACTGCAGCCCGATCACTAGTCTAGCCTCTATATAATACCATATAGTTAGCAAGATTGAGTGAAACGTTCCTTAAATTGCGGTGCAGTACGTATACCAGTATTTTCTGTGCCTGATGATACGGGTTACACCTAAAGTTACTTATTCTTAATGTTGTTTTATATAAGGTTTCAGTGCTCGAACATCGTAAATTTTTTCAGTCTTTATCTTTGATCTTATGCTTGATTTGATGATCTTTTTTTTTCTTCTTCCGTGACCATAACTTAAATTTTGTTTTTTACTACTTGGAGATCAGCTCCAAGAAAGTTCTAAATTGTAAAATTCTTTAAGCAGGTTCAGTGGGGACATCAAAGATATAGGTAGACATCAAGTTTGATTTAAATCAGATGTAATATTTATCCTATCCCAACATAGCAACACCATCATGTATGAATAAAAAGTTAACCCTTACAATAGGGTTTTGATGGTTAACTGACAATCGCTGATAACCTGTTCATCGTAGTTAAGCATTATACGTCAAGTTTTTCTGTTTGATATTTAGTTTTTAAACATATTGTCGTTTCTGTTACACCACTGGACTTTCTCTAAGAAAGGAAAATGTCTGTTAACTTCAGTTTCTCCTTGCATGTTTCTATTTCTTAAGGTTTCTGACAAAGCTGCAGAGGATATATGCTCTTTGGTCGAAGAAAGGTGCGTGCCGTATTTTGAAGATTATACTTTCTTATGCATACAACTTTACCAATGAACACTTGACTGCCGACAGATCAAAATATTAGACTCAATTGCTCGCACACCAGTAATTTAAACTCAATTCATAACATACTCCAACCTCTAGCATGGCAATCTCAATTGTCCAAATAACCATACATGCTCAGCAAAAGTGGAGGTTTTTACACCCTTTGGTTCAGCAAAATCACCAACAGAAGCACCTAATAGTTTTTGAAAACAGCTCCACTGCCAGAAACACTTAAATTACTGAAAGAACGTCCATCTGAATTGGTTTAAAAACAGCACATTATGTTCCTCAAGTTGATTTTCTTACTAGAGTAATGCATAGACTACGAAATGTATATACATTTCTACATCAAGAAAGAGATTTTCTTCGAGATAATTATGCAGTACGGGTCTATTGGATGCCTTTAATAGCAGTTTATTAGAGGTAGATGCTGGAATTTCATCTTCATAATCATAATTCTTTAGACTTAAAAATGATCATACGAGTACCTCTATGCTGAAACAGATATCATATGCTAATCACACTTATTCATGGTATAAACACTCTCTGTGATAGCTTACAGTGTTAGGTTTTCTGGCTTGGACTTCTACATCCATTTCCTCTTGCTTAAGTGATGGGAAAAACAAAACTTCTAGATATACAGGAGGCTTAGAAAGGGTATTAGTCAACAGCCATCTGTCTCCCTCATGAGTTGGATGACACCTCATTAGCCAAGTCATAGGACACCTAAGATGTTTATCCTTAATCTAACGTTAACCTAAGCTAATCTTAATCACTTGATTAACCCTTAGTGTTACCTTAATCCCGCTTATTAACAACCCTATTTAGATTAAACTAACCAAAGATTAATTAAGCTAAACATGAGTTGTTGCGTAAACCATAAAAAGCCAACAGTAGACACTTACTTATCTTTGGGTCTCAATGGAACTAAATATTTGAAATGTAGGTACGGGAGGGATTTTGCATCAGAGAGCGGTCGTAAATATTTTAAGAAGGTCAAAAACGCTCAAGAGGCACATGAAGCCATCAGGCCCACCAACATAAGAAGGTTCCCATGTAATATATGATTCCGTAAATGATGCTATCTGATACTTTCTGTAGCTAATGTTATGTTTTTGTTTGTCGCTTTGGTGATGATTAAAGTATCTACATCATTCTGGATTTCAGCAAGCCTGTCTGGAGTACTTGACGAAGATTCCTTGAAGCTGTACACTCTTGTATGGTCTCGAACAATGGCATGCCAAATGGAACCGATGATAATTGATCAGGTGCTTATTGAAACCTAATATATATAAAGATGTTTATCTAGTTCTTTCATATTTGGAATTATAGGGGCACATTCCTTGGTTTCTGGGACAGGATGCGTAACTTCTCATCTATTGGGTATCTAGGTCGTATTGATATATTAAATCTTCTGTTGGCTGAAACAAAATTCTAAACCTTTACTGTATTGCACCAAAATAAAAAATAAAAAAAAAGAAGAAGAAGAGGAGGAGCACATACCTGATAATCTGATATCTTCAGAGCGGCTGGAGTTTCTTTATATGTTAGTATGGAATCAAAACACAACATTTTCTTCAGAATTTGAATTCAGGCAACCAGTATCAGTTTAATGGTTGGTAAATGCATGTAACATCATTGTTCAGATATAGACATGATGGAAATCATAAGTTAAAAGTTGGTGGCGGGGCTCTCATAATGCATCTGGCGTAAGTTTGGGAGGTGTCACTCTTTTAATTGACAATTCCATGATACAGTGCCTGTAGTGCTCCTTGTGTCGAAATGAGTCATTTCTACTAGAACATGGTTGGTTAACTACACTATAGTTCTTGTCTTCCATGAACAAGGCTTACATTTCTGTTGCTCCTGCCAAAAGTGTCTTTGTTATAACACTTTTTTACTCTTTTGTTTAATTTTAAGTCCTTGTATTATTATCATTTTCAATAGGACCATTAGCCTCCATATGCTTCTATATTGTTTTAATTCTTGCGCCTTCCACCTCTGCTGTTAGTTTTTTCGTGAAGGTTATTTTGGGACCTTGACTCTGTTATTTTTCTTACAAGGTACAAGTGGATATTGGGAATGCTGGAAATTCCTTGGTTTTTAGATCAACAGCTTCAAAAGTTGAGTTTTCAGGGTACCAAGCAGTCTATAAGGTATCTTATTGTAATTTGCATTCAGAAAGTCACCTTCTAGCTTTTATTGAAGAATTAAAGAATGGTTCTAGTATTCTACTGGGTGGCATTGTATTTCTCTCTTGCTTGATAGTTTTTTGTTCTCGAGATGCTGTGGTTTTTGTGATTCCATGGTATCTACAAATATAACTGTACTTGTATTTCCTGATAATTATCGTGCCCATTGCTGGAAGTTATGCAAACTTTTTAATCCTTGAATTTCCTTGGATGTCAAAGCTGGAAAGCTGCAGACCAGGCTTTTTTACACATGCATGGATAGAATCACTGGTTAGGTAATTATTCTTGGATAGTTTTAAGTTTTTTAGTTTTGAAATTTTCAGGATCCAGAAGCTGCAGCCATTGGCAATAAAGATAAGGAAGGGAGTGCTCATGAGGAGATTTTCAATATTCTTTTTTCCTTAAAGGTAGTTACAATGTTCATAATATATTAAAACTATTTTTTTCCCAAGTGGATATTTCTACTTTGTTTTTATGATTTCTCACTCAGTTTTCATTTTGATTTGTTGGTGAGTCTTGATGTGGGATCATGTCTGTGTCAAAAACTAAATGCAATCCGTAATTCTACTTTAGTCACTTGAAAATTGATGGCTAAAAAAGGGAACATTTAGATGCAGCACCCCTCTCCATTACCGACCTGATATTGTATGCTTTTGCCATTGCTCACTGTAAGGGGTTTCTGGGATACATACAAAAGGCCTCAGACCACATTGAGTGTGGACTTTCTCTCCAATGATGCCCCTGGCTTTTTTGGGCGTTTTCTAGAAGACTGCATACCGTCAGCAGTCACCAAAGCAGGGATGGGTCGTTTAGGCATTGGGAACGGGGGTGTTACACCAGAACTCATTCAGATATCCCTTTAATTAACTTTGTTTGTTGTCATGAGAAACTGCTTTTTAGTCAGGAGACTCAGGACTCAGGAGAATAGTTGTGTTCATATATTTTGTTATTAATGTTCAAATAGATTCTTTATCTAATTTTGTTTGTTGTCATGAGAAAATGTTTCAAGTCAGGAGACTTTTTAGATCCCGGAGAAGTGGAACTCAAGCAGCATCATACTCAACCTCCTTCACGATATTCTGAAGGCTCCTTGGTATATTTTATTCTTCTGGTTTCTGGTGTAGTTGTCCTTTAAATGCAGTATTTTTTTACTGGAAGTGTAAAAGCATCAACTTTAAAATCTCATCAACGTTTGTTTACCTTCGATTTTCCTATGAGCACTTCTTTAATTATCACTCATAAACATCTGAAGGTTAAAAAGATGGAAGACCTTGGCATTGGAAGACCTTCTACATATGCTAGCACCATAAAAACTTTACAGGTATTTAACACTCTTTCTCTGAGGTATGAATTGGTTCCGTTTGCTTTCAACTGTATTAAAAGATGTGTTACTGTAGTTTTCTTTTTGGATGGTAATCTTCAATCAATCTCTGAAGTAAAAAATCTGCAAGGGCTCTTTCTACATAGAAGCATTCCTATTAATTTTGGTTGTGAGACTTCATTTGTCTCAATTGAATGTTTGGAATTTAATATTTGCTTATTGCTTTTTTGTGTGATCAGGATAGGAAGTATCTGACAGTGAAGAGTCGAATACTAAATCCAGAATTTCGGGGTCGAATGGTCTGTTCTGATTTTTGTTCCATTGATTATCCATTTCAATAGTTTATTTCTTGTAAGTGCTAATGCATTCTTGTTTCTTGATCCAATGTTGCTTGTGCATTGGTTTCGTGTAATTGTCAGGTGTCAGCTTTTCTCTCCCACCATTTCTCAGAGGTTACAGACTATGGTTTTACTGCCGATATGGAGACTGAGGTGATTAATTTGGTTACTTTTACTTCTCTTTGCTGTCAACATCCTCGTATCTTTGTATTTTGTGCATGTGCCGATGGTGTAAATCTAGCAGAAATGCGTGAGGGCATCTTATGAAATTTTCTTCATGTGATGATTTTATGTGCTTTTAAATTTACTTAGCTAGTATGTTTATCTGGGTGTTCTGGTTGGTGACATCTTTCTGTTCTTATTGATCTTTCACTAGCTTGACAATGTTTCTGCTGGGATTACTGAATGGAAACGACTCCTGAAGAATTACTGGGAAAGATTCAGCTCATATTGTGAGCAAGCTGGTAAAGTTGACATTCGGCAGGTAAAGAGGCCACCTTTGTTAAAACTAGACTGGGAAGATTCTAGTCTTGTTATCCTGTGGGATAAAGGTTTTTATCTGTAAAATTAATTTGACTAGTCTTTTGCAGGTAGAGAAAATGTTGGAGGGAACATTTGAAGATTTCTTGTTTGCTTCTCTTCCTGACGGAAGCAGGACTTGCCCTAGGTTTTCTGTTTGTGCACTTTGTAATTGTTGATTATCTTGAATGAGAGTCTGGTTCTGTCATGTGTTGGCATGCTTTTGTTACCATAACATACCACACAAGGCATTTGCTCTGTATTTTCATTGTTTAGTGGTTGTTCACTCGTGTTCTGCTATTCTGTCGTAGTCGCAGTAGTTTGAACATTTGGAATTGATGTTTTCACTATCTGCTTAAGCCCCTTCATGTAGTTCATTGCATTCACTTGGTGCGGCATACAACTTTTGTTGATTGCATTTGTTCATGTCGCTCAAGTTTTAATAAGACCTGAATATGGATTTTAATACATGTATGTGTTTGCATAGGTCTCTGATCTAATGTTTTTGACTATCCTTTAGCCTGCTAGATTACTTCTCTCCATCTAAATTTCTTAATATTAATTTTGGTGCAGTTGTCAGACAGGCACTTTGAGCTTCAAAGTCAGTAGATACGGCGAGGGTTATTTTATAGGATGCGACCAGCATCCAAAATGCAAGTAAGTTCTGATAAGAAGTTTTGAATTGTCATCGATTTACGCAACTTGTCTTGCGAGGTGCTATGTCCCACTTCGTCATTCAAGTCTTTGTGTAAGGTATAGCTTGTCTAATCGGAGTGTTTAAAGCACAAGTAGATAGATAACATAAATAAAAATGCTTAAGTCTTTATGGTTATGATGCACTCCCATCTTCCAATACGAGTGCTAAAATCGGATTATAAAAGGGGATATGGGTATGCCTTACTTTTTTCAATACGAGCCAGATGAAAGTCGGAAATTCACCCTTGTTTGTCACATCAACTTAAAAATAATCGTTACGACAACCACTTAGTTTGATCGCTAATAAATTATTTCATTTGTGTTCCTAATGGTTATGTATTCTATGCATGGATGACCAAATGCTGATGGCATATGCAGGTACATAGCGAAGACAATGTACGGTGAAGATGAAGAAGGGGTTACTCAGGGCTCAAACATGTTGTCTGAACCAAAATTGCTTGGTCTCAAGCCTGGATCAAATGACAAGGTTTTCTTCCTTTATTGGTTTGAGAACTATAGACTTGTTGCATCCTGGCATATCATTATTGGGTGCCCCCCTTGAGAGCTTTCTATATGTTTTTCCTATTGCTCAGCTGAGCTGAACCCTTCTTTCAGATACTTTTGAAGAATGGACCTTATGGAGTATATGTTCAGCTTGGTGAAGATAGGAAAGGACACTCGCCAAAAAGAGCTTCTGTTTCTAAGGTATTTAATGATAAAATTAGCACCATAATGGAGTTCTTATATTACAGTTCGCCCATTTGCAAATTGACAAAGTAACAATGTGTCAGACATGTGGCTTCTGATTCAGTTGCGAAGAATGACTGTAAGATACGTTGTGCCTTTAATAATCCTGAGATGCAAGAACACCAGATGATGATTATACTTTCAAACTTTTCTTAGGTCGATATATAATAGCTTAGTAAGTTTAAAAAAAAAAAAACATTTTGTATGCTACATGGCCTTTTTATCAATTAGTACAATCATAGTATCGACGTGCAAGGTAGGAGAGTTACCAGGAAAGAGGAAACTACCGTTGTGCTTAAGTACATCATGTAGTGTATGTAGAACATTTAATAACATGTACAATCATATAGTATTGACGTGCAAGGTAGGAGAGTTACCAGGAAAGAGGAAACTACCGTTGTGCTTAAGTACATCATGTAGTGTATGTAGAACATTTAATAACATGTCTTATCTACTTTTATTGCCTTGCTGAATTTCTAGAAAGATATCAAATTATCTAACTCGTTTTTATAAGAAATGCTTACCGAAAAGCAGCAATCTTTATTGTTCGTAATTAAGGAAATCATGTGCATAGTCTACATCTTGCGAAAGATAGTTGTGTTATGATGCGCAATTTGGAGCATATAATCTTTGGCTGTAATTTTGGCCTGTAATCTCATGCTACTGTGCCTTTCTGCAGATTAAGGGTGTAGATTCTATCACCTTAGACGAAGCTCTGGAGTTGCTACGTTACCCTATAACATTGGTACATCTACTTCCTAATTGGTGCTTTGTGCGGCTTCTTATTCTGCTAACTAACCCTTTTGGTGATCACCCTTTTGCCTATCAGGGAAATCATCCGGAGGATGGCCAGCCCGTTGAACTAAAACTTGGGAAATTTGGATTTACAGTCAAACATAGACGCACCTACGCTTCAGTACCTAAGGTTTTGTTAGCAACACTGCATTATATAGCAACATTTTTAAATAAATAAAAATAGATAAAACAAGTACTACTAAACTTGTGACATTTTTCTTCTTGATTTTAATCTTGATTACCATGTTTGAGCAGTATTCTAGACTTCAGATCTTGGAAATTGAGCATACGATTTGTTTAGTAGTACTGTTTTACTTTTTCGTATGGTCCTTAAGCCTAAGAGATGCCAAAGAAGATGATCCTTAAGTTAGCTGTTGTATGATGGAAGGAATAATCTTTTCTGTGAAGAACTGAATTTAGGAATGAGTTCCACTCAGGATTTAAGAACTGCAACTGTCCATTATTTTTGTAGGACCTTGGTGAAACTTATCAGACTTCAAGAATAGGTTTTGTCCTTGGCAAAAATGGGTCTAAGGCAAAGGAATACTTGTGTTGATTCTATCACTTGCAGCCTATAAAAAAAAAATTCATTTGTTTCCTTTTTTGCATTTTGTATTCAGTTTTGCTCAATTTCTTCCTTGCTCATATATCTCTTTGGACTGTTTGTTGGCAGAGCATGGATCCTAAGGATGTTACGCTGGAAGAAGCATTAAATCTTTTGTCGAGTAAAGATACTAGACAAAGTGGTCGGCCAAAACGTAAGCAAGGACTAAAAGAAGCAGAGTAGGAGATTCTAAAGGTGGTTATTTTTTGGGGAGCTGCATCCCATAGTGATTCATTAAAAAAATGTATATAAGCAATTTTCAGTTCTTTCTTTGCATTAATTTTCACCAAACTCATTCTTATGAAAAAAAAATCATTCATGGTGTAGACTGTAGAGAAAAAGAGAGTTACAGTAGGGTTATAGAAACAAACAATATTCATTTTGCCTTCTTTATTTTGAATCATTTAAAAACCATAACTGGATTTGTATATGATGCCCATTTTGATCGCTACCTCACTCATTTCCATTAATACCTTTTGTCAGCTATGTGATTCCTTCAGCATGTAATAATTTCTTACTGGAAAAAGAGAGAGTTTCATATGTAATGTACCTCATATATCAACATATCCTCCAGTGAACATCTGGGTATGGCTTGTGAATGCTACTCTATGAAAACCAAAAATGCCTAAAAATAAAAATAACTATACTTCTGAGTTTGCAGCATCAGTCTCTTGATACAAAAAAAAAGAAGAGAGTATGGTTTGGAAATTCAGAAAAAATCAATAAAGCATGTTAGCAAAACCAGCATAGTAGCTGAAAGTCGAAATAGATTAGAGCAACTGTAGTAATATCAGAACGAAACCGAAGCCAATTTGGGTATACCAAAAACATCACTGGAGTGTCTTTTATGTATCCCAAATCTATTAATTCAACATCAGAATCCAAATCCCAAAAACAGAATGGCAGTGACACTTGAATAGACACAACAAGTAAGATTTGATAATCAAGCACTCCGCAGGAAACCAGACTTTGTTTCCTTGGTATTTTCCAATTTCCACCTCAAGTTAAGAAAAGAAACAGATAATCAACCTGTTTGAAGTTCCAATACCTCTAGCCTCTAGCAGGACAACTTCATTACCAGAAATCTCCACATGAGCAAGTGCCATCTTTAAACAAATGGTACCGGGTGGAATCTCTTACAAGTATCTCTCGCTGGACGATCTTTGATATGAACTTCGTTGCATTATGACAGTCTCCACATACCCGGAGGTTCTTAGTAACTTGAATGGGCAAACCAGCAGGTATAAAGATTAATCCAAATGCGATTGCAAGCCTCTCACTGTGGTGATTAAGCATCTTTATCTTCTCTGTTTCTTCAACATCATGGAGGATAGAGTTCATATCAGGTTTATAACCAATATCTATCATTTTAGTATACAATATATCCAGCTCAGCATATATCTTATCTGAAAATGGATTTGATCGATCATCAGCTGAGAATTCGTGAACCTTGTTCTTATACTTGATCCAACTATAACCAGGTGTCTTTATCAAACCCTTATCTCTCATTATTCTTCTTAAACCAGACACTTGGTCCCTCATACCATTGGCCGCATAAATGCTAGAGAGCAAGATATAACCGGCGGGGTCTTCTGGGACTAACTCAAGAAGAGAATCAGCAGCCCATTTCCCAATCTCCAGGTTATTGTGAAATCTGCATGAGCTAAGTAGGGTTGACCAGCCAATCGAATCAGGACTACAAGGCATCTTGTGTATAAAATCTTTTGCTTCTTCTAATTTTCCTGCACGACTGAGAAGATCAATCATGCAACTGTATTGACCAAGAGTTGGTTTAAGTCCATGCACTTTAACCATGGAATCAAAATACTGATATCCTTTATCAACTAGTCCTGCTCTACTGCAGGCCGAAAGAACCCCAATGAAGGTAACACCGTCGGGTTTCATGCCTTTATCTAGCATTTGCTCAAATAAATCAATTGATTCATTGGCTTTTCCAAACTGAGCATATGCTGAAACCAAAGCAGCCCATGAAACTTCGTCCTTGACATGCATTTCATTGAATAACTTGTGCGAATCTTCAATACTTCCACACTTGCCATACAAGGTAATTAGGGCATTTGAAACAGTAATAAAAGAAATCAAACCTGAAACCAGAGCTTGACCATGAAATTCTGCCCCTTCTTCTACACTTGCTAAATTTGCACAAGAACTAATCATACTTCCTAAAGTATAATCATCAGGGTAAATGCCGTTCCTTTGCATCTCGCAGAATATCCTTAGGGCTTCTTCAGAAAATCCATTCTGACCATAACCCACAATCAAAGCTGTCCAGGACACAATGTTTTTATGAGCCATTTGCTTGAAAACATTCTCTGCATAATGTATGCTTCTGCATTTAGAATACATGTCAACTAGAGCACTGCCCACAAATATATTATCCTTATAACCTGTCCTAATTATATAAGCATGGATCTGCTTTCCTTGCTTTAAGGCCGAAAGACCCCCACAAGCAGTCAAAACACTTCCAAATGCGAACTGATCAATGAGGAAACCTTCCAATATCATCTCTCTAAAAATATCAACTGCTTCGCTGCCTAATCCATTCTCGGTAAGCCCAGTAACCATGGCTGTCCATGAAACTGAATCTGTTTCAGGCATTTTACGAAATAAATGTTTGGAATCTTCAGGCATTCCACACCTAAAGAACCCACTTATCATTGTATTATAAACCACCGAATTTCTATCTGAAAGCTCATCAAACACATGCTTTGCATCATTGATTCGCCTAGTTTTGGAGTAAAAGTCCACTAAAGGACTACCTACAAATACATATGATGCAAAGCCAAATTTCCAAATATGTCCATGAACCTGCGTACCCAAAGTTACGGAAGCATGTTTTATAGCCAAGATCAGCATTGTTGAGAATGTAATTCGACTCAAGTTGACAAAGCTACATTTTAACATCAACCTATAAACATTCACTGAATCCTCTAGCGTCCCATGGTTTGCATGACCTGAAATAACAGAATTCCATGAAACTGCATCAGGACTTCGCATTCTGTCAAATATTTCTTGCATTTCATAAAGCTGGCCAGATTTGGAGTAAGTGAAGAGAATGGTGTTCCACGAGTAGATATTTGGGTTAGGAATTTGATCAAACACGTGACGCGCATAATTTGAATTATTGAATTTTGAGTAGACACTTATGAGATTGTTGTATAGAAAAATGTCCGGGACTGTTAAGGATTTGATTATGAGACAATGGAGCTTCTTTGATTGGCTGTAGGATTCACAGCAGAGTTTCAGCAAGGAACAGTAGTAGTTTCCTAGAGAACACATTACGTTATCTACTTACAGGAATTCCCAAGACGTTAACCAGTTTTTGCTCATTTCCTCAGACATAGTCTTCATACTAGTTTCAGCTGAATGACTCTGAATATGCTTTTCTTTTTCTGGAGCATATCTCTGAATATGTCGGATACCAGCCAATATCATTGATAAGGTCCGTTCAGACCAGTACCGCTCATTCTTCTGTTGAGGACCGGTACAAGGTAAGTTATTCCCCTGGCCAATGGTTTTTGGGGGAATGGTGGTCTCATGAGGTAATTTTATGGAGGGTACAAAATATCAAAAACCGAAAAGACAAACATCACCGGAAGCTACTTCAGCTGCACCAGTAGCACTGTCAGAAACAGCCAGCACTCCCTGACCCCCAGTAGCACTACCTACAACACCCGCACTTCTTCATTTCCAACTTCACTAGGTTCTCCCACCCCATCGGCAACAGAACCGACAGCAAATGGTTCAACTGGAACTTCATCAATACCAGTTTCACCTCTACCATCAGCTCTGTTTACTTGAGCTGGCACTCATCACCACCAGCAAAAAAAACTACTTCACCAGGCTCTGCCTCACCACCAGCAACAGCCATTCGAACAACTGAGCTTGCTACTACACCAGTTGAACCACAAGCTACCATATGTTGATAAAAAGATAAACATCAATAAACTACTCCATCGGTTTCAAAAAAATAGGCAAGTTTCAAAAAAAAACAGGCAAGTTTGCCTTTTTTTTTTTGAAGCGGAGGTAGTATGAAATAGAACAATATAGACAAGCATTAGAAAAAGCACGTTAGAATAAATGCTGCTTTCCCCAAGGAGATTACAGATACATCAACAAAATTACATTACAGAACAAAAAAAATTGTGAAACTATTTATGGACTTTCATTTCTATCCTTAGAAACTATCAGTGACCGTACTACATTCCTATTAACCCACATTTGGGTCCAAAAAGATCTGTGTACCCTGCTCAAGATGCAAGGCTCCAGAACCCTGCCTGGTTGATAAAATTAGAGAGAAACAACACAAATGAGGGCTAAATTAGTAACCATAGCGTTCATTCAATGAAGTCCTCCCATCACCCGATTGTCCTGCATGAATTCACTAATGTGAGTCTCGAGTTGAAAATTGAAATCTCGGATAAAACAATAAAAGCTAAATGAACATGTTGGAATTACCTTCTGGAGGCACCCAAGTCTCATAGTCTGGATTATCATTCTCAAGAAAATTAGGTTTCTCCGGGCCAACAACTCTTCTGGTCTTTATTTCTTTACTGGGATGAGCAACAGTTTTGATACTCTCATTTTCTTCCATATCTTCAGATGCGAAATACCCTTTTTTATGCTTCAATAACAGTGCCACAGCATCGGCAGCCGTTGATGCAGCTTCCACTGACAAGGATGCTGTTGTTTCAGGATCTTTATCATCATGTTCTTTAGGTTCCTCCGCATGCTTTCGTTTCCTTATTATTAAACCAGGGGCAGCATCTTCAATCTCCAGCACCGGGTTCACAGAAGAATTAGTTACCTTCTCAAGAGTCTTCTTCCTATCTTTATAATCAACAAATTGATCTGGCTCATTGATATCCAATGGAACTTCCACTGGTAGGGAATCTTTGCTTTTTATGTTATCCGTTGCTCCGAGCCATACAGGTTTGGTGGCCACGTAAACAGCAGACTTACTTTCTTTTACTCCAGTAACCTCAGTTTCATCCTTTTTTAGAGGCCTAGGTTCTTGCGTGGTAGTAATGATGCTAGGACTTCCCAGTTTCAGGATGGGACCATCTTTGGGCTTCTGTAATGTGGCAGAGCTCTTCTTCTTTTCTACTGGTAGTTTCTCTGTGACAGGAGAAGTAGCACCAGCTTCTTTAGATTTTGACACCTCCGTTTTTGATATTCTTCTCTTAGAAGCTTCTCCTGTTGGATCTGCGATTTTCAGCAAGTAGATGATTCTATCGAGCTGGGTCTGGAGAGAAGATATTTCTGCCTGAAGCTGTGTGGTAGTATCGAGCACTGGTAAAATGCAGAAAATAGTGTCACTGACATAGTCGCATTCTTGAAATTACTCGCTAGATGCAACTACAAGATTCAGCTAGAGTATACATGGATCAGGCATGTAACGAATCAAAATTCTGACACACATAATGGACAAAAGCTATAACCTTAAAAAACATATTCATTCACGTAGTCGTGTGAAGCAAAAGCCTACCCATAAACGCAAAAAAAAATAAAAAAAAATAAAGGATGATGACCCTAAAAGACTTGATCACAAGAAAGATCTTCCCAAAGAGCCTTTTTACCAACATACCATATTCAGTCAGCTATATATGAAAGATTACCTAGTTGGGACGAAAGCCCAGTCATGTAAGCATCGAGGGCATCATCTCCATTTTCCATTGTTCGCTCAACTTCTGGTATCACTTTGTTTCTCTCACTCAATAGTAACCTTGCTTTGCTCTCTATTTCACTTACGATGGCATCTTTCTTATCGAGAAGAGTATCGGCTGTTTCAACTGACGTGCTTTCACCAGCTTTCTGTATGGATTTTTTCTTCGTACGGTCATAGAAGTCATCCTCATCACTGTTAAAGATAATATATGAGCAACATAAATAAACCTCAATGGAGACTAGGATTACCCGGACCAGATATTATTCGACTTGTGAAATATGGACTACTAACAGTTGACAAGCTATTTCAGCCATTTTAACAAGTTTTAGAAAAAGGTTAATGCGAGACAAGGTGAGGCGTTGCCTCACAACAGCTAAAGAAAATGCTAAAAATCAAGGAAATAGGCATTACTAAAACATGAATTAACAAATTATCAATTCATCTCACTTAAAGAAACTAATCTACCACCCTAAATATTAACCAACTATTTTGGCTTCTCTGCATGTTATAGTAGCCTCCACTTTGTTTAATCTTCTGTTCAAACTAGCATTTAGATAGCACTTGTATCATGGTTTGATCTAAAAGGCAGTTCATAAAGTGTTTAGAAAGAAAATTCCCAAATACACCTCAAGGCGTGAAGTTTGGAGATTTTTTGAGCCCAAAAGGAGTAGGCATCGTGCCGCGCCCAACAGGCTACTAAGGCACTCCTCAATACACCTTTTTCAAAACATGATTACTGTTTTCATATGCATGATTCTAACATCATACGAGCTGGTGCTCTGCATTAAAAGGTTCAAACAGATGATAGTTTGGTCTGCTAGCAAATATAATCTTCAGCACTACATGATGCAGATAAGCTTGGTAGTACCTTGAAGCTTCATCTTCATCCTCTATAGCTCCTTTGTTCTTACCAAGTCTTTTTCCACCACGTGCCCCTAGACTTTCTTGAATACTCTCATTCAGGGTCTCCTCCAAGCTTTCAAGTTCTTCCAGGATCTAATCAAGACAGACAAATAGGATACTAACTTGCCCTTTCCAAAAGATGAGAAACACAAAAAAGAACAATTAGCATGGAGGGCTGACCTGAGACATGAGTTGTTCATTCCGAGCAATCTGAGTTTGTTGGCCTTGTGTTAATCCACCTTGAGATATGTCCTTTGACCGAATAGCATCAATCTCTTTCTTCATATTCGCTATCTTTTACAGAAAATGGCAGTATTAGGAGCATGTTTCTCCTTTTCTCACCAAAAAGAAATTAATATTATTCGAAAAAACGATCAACAACAACATTTACCTATGTGCTACCAAACCTGCAAGTTATTGGAATAATGCCAAACTAAATAGTGTAGCATGTTTATGATAAATATTCCTAACTGTGTCATTGGTCCACTTAACTGTAAAAAACTAAGCTTTTGTGTGTAAATCGTTTTAACGGTTGCCATTTGCCAGCAACCAGCGTGTTAAATCAGTAATAATATGTGTACCATATTTTATACCTGTAAAGCAGTACTAGATACCCAGAATATCAAAATAGATATAAAGCTCCAGATAATACAGTAAGGTCGAAGCTCGTACTACTAGACTATAAATTTGGTGATGCCATAAACCCTAAAGATAACTAGCATATGTATCATAGATGACATGAGAGTGCAAAGAAGAAAAAATAAAATAGTTTCATTACCTTCTCGGTTCTTTTAATAATTTTTTCGCGTGTCTTCTCCTGCCTCTCAGTAAGCTGCCCTTTGTAGGTTTGCCAGGTAATCTCTTCTGTAACCTCCTATCATCAGATAAATAAGTTGGCACCTTTCAGAAGCAAATAAGACAAAAAGTAGGAAGGAAAATGATAAATTAAGAAACACAAGTGCATGCAATCACCAACTGCCTTAACTAGAGTATAATAAAGAGCACTGTTAACCACACACAAAAACAATAAACATTGAATGAGTGACTCAGCTACTAATTATACATATTTCTTTCATTTTTATTATTCTACAAACTTTTCAGAAAAATAGCAGAAACAAATAAGCTAAAATGAAAAATCCTTGAAGTAGTTTATGAGATCAATTAATAGAGTAAACCTATTTTTGACTGATACAGAAACGTTCCCATGTATTATGCAACCTGAAAAGCCTACAAACCTCAGCTTCTTCGATTACATCTTCTGAGAGACCCCATGAGATACCATCGGCTAGAGATGCTTCCAATTTAGCTCGCCGAAGTGAAGCTTCACGATCTTCGGCTTCCTCGCGAATCCTAGCACTTCTAATCTTATTGAAGTCACTTTCCTACAACAAAGCCATCGATAATAAGCATTGCCAAACAGAAAATGATAAAATACAAAAGCAAACAAAAAAACAAAGGAAATGTGCATTATCAAGGAGAAACAGTACATCAGATCAGATATCTATGCAGGATATATTTACAATGAAAACATAAGTTGAATCAAAGTTGCACCAAGCAACTCTCATGGATGAGAACAGAAACCTTAATGTCCTTAGATTCACTAGAGTTTTAAATTAAAATAAGAAATAAAGTAAATAAACACATAAGTGTTTCTCGCAAGTCATATCTAATTTGAGACCAGACAATCTACGAAGGTTACTTAGTTTTACTACTTCCAAGTTCCACCTAAAGATGGAGAGTAAAAGAGTAAAAAACACTACGAGATTAAAGCATAATCGTATCTAAAAGATGAACTTCATGTAACTTTGTTTACCATAACACTAAATTTTTCAAATGGAGGTACCATCTAACATTATGGGATGCTTTGTTTTCGTAATGACAGACAGAAATATTCGACTATTCTTACGCTACTAACTTTCTTTTGCTTCAGACTGTTTAGTGTCTCGATTTATTAATTAATATAAGCATATGTTTAAAACAGAATGTTTAAACCTTGAATTTAAGTCCCAAAATAATCAGATGTCTATGTCCTCTGAGTAAATAGAAATCTCCAGCATACAGATGCTTCAACGAGAATCTATGATGCCTATCTCATGGTCGTCTTTAACCAGGACAAACATGTTAAATCAGTTAAACCCATAAAATCAGAACACTAACGTCTTCAGCTGTGCAACAATTGAGTGATAGTGCTCTCTTACCGGTGGCATCAGCTCAGAGGGTCCTTGAAATATATACAATCGAGAAGACCTGTTAAGCAACAAGTGAGGAAGGAAAAATGAAATCAGTGGTCAGTAGAACACCTTAATTAAACAACTAGAAGATCTAGAACGGAGATTGTTGACTTCCTTTGCGAGATAAATATACATGTTAACATCACAAGAGTTGGACATTGACATTCACATCCAAAAACTATATGCAAAGTGACAGCTACCATCCAAGTATGATACCGTCATCGTTGAACAGAAAAAGGATAGAACTTAGAAGCATTAGAACTAGAAAGAGACAGTCAAATCAACAATAAGCACACGAAGGATACACTTCAGAAGATTCAAATAGCAGAAGTATGAACTTACAAGCCAAATCGCACCACATCACCAACATGCAAGTCCGTGTAAGTCTTTATCTTCACCTATTAAATCGGCATTAAGTAAACATTAGAAAGATGATATTTCATGGTGCACTAGCTACTTAAACAAACTGAAAGTGAACCTCATTCTGATGGGCACAACAACGTACATGCTCGGTTTATGACGCTAATAGGTGATCATAATGAGAAGGACATCTGAAACTGTAACAAATATATTTCGCCATACAACTGAAGCCATAACATAAAATAGACCCATCAATAAGATAACCAATGATCCAAGAGACTACGCATGCAACATAAACATCAAATATCAACATATAGGAGAACGCACAATCTTTCTCGAAAATGTCATGTTCAAAACCAAAATCAGATCATCTGTGTGCTAATAATCACCAAAGGTAAAACCAATAGTGCCCCCATTCATATGCCTAACCATTTCTTACTTCATACGCCATATATATATATATATATATATCAGTTTATGGTGATTGGTGATGGCAAGAGCATACATAAGGCTTTATTCGAATTCTCACCATCATAATTTTCCCACCCATCCTCATTTTTGAAAGAGCTGAAAGCTGGACTGTGGAGAAGGTGCCCTCCCATTTCAGTCTTAATAAAACTCTCATAACCAATGCAAATTCTGGATAAGTTCTAAGGTCTAGGTATTTCTTTTATTTATAAGCCTTAACCAGGTTGGTCCCCATTTTGAACAGTAACTCATTCATAGTTGATTGGGAAAAGCACCTTTGGCAAAACCTCGTGTTGATGTTTTTGGGATTGAACGGTCTGGTAATAGGTTTTGATCTCCATGAAACCAACTTTACCTACCAGCAAAAAGAAAATAAAGGAAACTAAGTCAGTCTGTGGTACATTAATTATGTACATTTACTTTTGTTCCGTTTGGATAACTGGTTTATGACCTTACGCACTTGCGCCCGTAGCTCACTAGCCACTCCAACTCTCAAACTTTTCAAAGGCTAACTGATACTATAATTTTCGTTTCAAATATTAGGTGATATACTGTTATTATCTTAAGACTCAAGCTCACAAATCTTATTCCATACAATTAACTCAAGATCTTCCCAGTTAGGCAAAAGGCATAGATTAATCCAGAAATAATAAAAATATACAATAGGTTAACTAAATGATTTGTGTCCTGGGGCCAGCAGATAATACGAAAGGCTGGGCCTCCACAAAAACCCATACTTTGTGAGGAAACATAAGTAGTTAAGCACCAACTTCTTGAAATTCATAACATGGAAATATAGACAATAAAATACCAGCGGTTTAAACTAGCATTATTCAAACAAGATTACACGGCTTCAAGCAATTAGTTCAAAATTTTCTATATCAGATAAAATGAGTAACATTCATATATATAATATAACACAATTAATGAACCTAAGTGCACAGAAATTATTTTAAAGACAAAGTGGTGATGATTCTTATACCAACGAAATCATGATTTGCAAAGAAATAACAAGCTGATACCTGATTCTTATTGATAGAAGTGCCATGTGTACTTGCAAGATCATACAGGTATGCATCTCCACTTTGTTTAAATTGGAGAACTGGCAATAAAGACACAGAAGATAAGTCAGAGAAAAGATTATATGATCATTATAATTGAAAAGAAGACAAGCAAATATCATAAGAGGAAGGGGGTACTGTGCATGTGTATTCAATCAACAAAAAAAAA
>JAJJMB010012161.1:9071257-9085464 GCA_023531105.1 Papaver atlanticum
AAAAAAAATAGCATATTGCAAACCATTATGATTTGATCCAATCCCAACTATCGCATTCTTTCTAAAATTCACTCTTAAAGCCAGAAACTATCTCAAAAGAAAACAAAATATGTCTTAAATTAGATACCTGAACTTTGTTGTCATCCATAAAAATTAAGATGGCATCCGAAAATTGCAGATGATGAATTACAGTACCTCCCGGAGAAACTTGAAAGCCTGATATCAATACAAGAGCACCAGCTTTTTTTATCATCAAAGACAAAACTTATGCAACCAAAATAAACAAAAAGGGGGAGATTGGATCGCCTTTCCGAATCCCTTTTTGAGATTTAAACATAGAGGTAGCTTCGCCATTTATGAGGATTGAGAACCTTGCAAAGGAAATACACCTCTTGATCCAGCTTCTCCACACATGGCCAAAGCCACATTTCGTGAAAACCAAGTCAATGCAACCCCAATTTATGTTGTCGAAGGCTTTCTCAAAATCTACCTTACATAAAATCCCAGATTTATCTTCTATTTTTCTAGAATTTATCAACTTAGCCGCTATCAATATACCATTATTGATCTGTCTGTCTTGCACAAAAGCACCTTGGTAGTATGAAATTATAAAGGGAGAACCGTCTTTAATCCATCAACAAGTAATTTAGAAATGATTTTGTATACTTCTCCGATTAAGCTTATGGGCCTGAAGTTATGTAGAGAGACAACACCATTACATTTAGGAATCAACTTCAAGTTTGTGCAATTTAATCTTCAATCCATAGAGAATGAAGTTTCAAACTCCTTAACCACCTTCATAAGATCATATTTGTTAATATCCCAAGCATGCTTAAAAAATTCCGTTGTAAACCCATCAGGGCCCGACGCCTTATTCTTGCCAAAATGCAGAATAACTTGTTTCACTTCATCTTCAGAATAAAGCCTTTCAGTAGAGATTATGTCTTCAATAGGTATTATAGGCATAATAAAATCATCCGAACCAGGTCTAGAAGCATATTTCTCAGTAAAAATATTAGTGTGGAAATCAGTAGCTTCCTTAGCAATTATGTTTTTGTCGTGCAAAATATCATATCAAGACAACTAATGTTGCTGGCCTTATATTTGTAGGATGCCATCTGATGAAGGTACCTGGTGTTTCTTTCAGCATCTCAGATCCACTGCACCTTGGCTCGTTAACCCCATTTCCTAGGTAAATCCAAAGTGAGAGAGGGATGTTCAATTTTAGTATTTTCTTTTGCCACAATATCAGTTGTGGAGAGTTGTGAATTCTCTTCAGAGGAGGCAAGCACATCAATAAACTCTTCAATATAATTAATTTGAGATTGTAGGTTACCCAAAGATTTTTTCCATGACTTAATGAAATGCTTCAAAGCTTGCAGTTTCTTAGTAAACACATAGCTAGGTTTACTAAAGAAAGTCAAACTAGCCCACCACAACTTTAGATTATCAAGAAAAGATGAATGATATAAAAGATAGTTGTCTAGCCTAAAAGAAAAAACAAATTTAGAACCAGAGTTACAATTTATCATTATTGGCGCATGATCTGAGATGGGTCTTTTGAGTCTTAACTGAAGTAATGCAGGGCAATACGACATACAATTAGAAACCTTACACATATTTCTCAAGTTAATAAAAATTTCATACAAGCTGTAATAACTCTGCCAATTCTTGCCTATCAAATTTATCCCTTCATAACTAAAAATAGTTTCAGATGACCTTTCTCTCTCTCTCTTAAAGGAGATGACCAAACATCTAGGGCCAAACTGATTTTGAAAACAAAACCAATATGTATCAAATCACAAGGCGATTACTGAATCAAATTCAACCCAATGTTCCTCATAATATGTAAATAACATGAACTGGAGTTTTTTAAGTTCAGATTTCCTAAAGTAATTAGGGTAGCAGTGATCCAAGTAGCAATAATAGTATCCAAAGTGTTTAAAGTAGCAGTATCCCAAGTAGCAGTGGTAATATGAATAAATTTTTAAGTGTTTGAATCTAAACGGATCGGGTTGTCTCGGCTTTGGAGATGGTAATAATTGTAGAAGATGATATTTATCTAGTTGTGTCTGTCTTTGATTCATTTTTTGGATTAATGTTATTCTTGTTTTTGACTTTGTTTCCACAACTTGGATTGTTGATGCTCTTATTGCTTTTTTGGGTGATTTTCCTCCAAAGAAAAACATGCTTAATTAAAGAAATGTTAGAGGCCAAAAGTGATCAGAATCATCGGCTGGTAAACAAATAACTCACTGGAATTGATGTCGGATCCCTTGAACTTGTCGGAGATGATTATCATTGATCTCGAAGCAAAAGTTGATCAAATCTAAATCCAAATTCAACAACACCATTGCATAAACAATCACAAGACGCAAATATGAAAAAACCAAAACAATCAGTAACCTCATGAAATTGTAATTGAAAAGATAAAAATAAAATAAAAGTAACCCTAACTGGTGTAAAACTAAAGGAAGTAAAGTATTAGAAGTGGTTAAGTAACACATTTTTACAAGCGTTTGGATACACCTTAAGAAGTAACTTCTAACTAATTAAATTGAAAATCAAAAGTTAAGTTGTGGATCGAATTTCAAAATAAATTATATATACAAGCAAAAAAAAAAAAAAATTGCACGTAATGTTCTTTAGCTTTCTGACTTATGAAAATTTTATTTCTGGTTGCCAACTACGGGCTATGAATCAGAATCGTCATTCATGTATATCATTTATTCTCAACTCATTATTAGATTATACATCATTAACAAGCTCAGATTATTTAGTAGATTTATTAAAGATGTTTTCAAGAAAACTTTCAGACATTGATTTTGACGAGGAAACTTCTTTGGGACTCATTCCTAGGCATTTAACAAAATTGAATTTGGAAGGTGTTATATTAAAAAATAATATGTACACAGATTGTTAGATCTTTCGTGTGTTTGCATGCTATGATACTAATTGAAAAAGCTAGAGTACCAAGTACACTACCAACTTTTTGTATAACCTGTAGAGACTATCCTTGAGTGATCTTATGGAGAAAGGGGAGATTTTGGAATAGATAGGAACGTTGAATATTTAACTTCTGCTTAAAATTATAAAGAGAAATAATAATAATGCGGAATAAAAAATAAAAGTGCACACAAAGATTTTGTTAACAAGAAATCAACTAACAACCTGTAGAAAAATCTCGTGAGTTGTGACCTAGTTCAGAATAAACACTCACCGTATTAAAAGTTGTAACTCGACTATTATCAAATTTTGCCATTCTAAGTAAAACCAAGCCGGACCAACTAACCAGTTACCTCGGTACAATAGTATTCATGCGCCTCCAATCTTCTCGATCTACGCACGTGAATCCTCTTGTCACTAAGCCCGTAAGTGTATAGGGACTGTACCCAGTCCTTCGAGAAGACTAATGTTACAGGGCCTCCAACTGGACAACTAAAATAGATTTCCTAAATTTAACCAAGTATATAAAGAGTCTTTAAGATACTCAAATCTTGCATGGTTTGTGCGTTTGACTGAGAACAGAAATTGAAGGCTCTTATGCTTGATGCCTAAAAGTAGAGCTCCTTAACTTGAGATTTATTCAGGTATATTCTAGATTTATTGGATTCCTTGATAACTGCACTAAGGTTTATCTGATATGCTGAAGAAAACAATTTTGAGAGTTACTGGACACTGAAAATACGAGGGTACCCAAATACACCACAATCTTTTATTTATCAACCTATAAGTCCTTTACCAAGTGTGATCGTCTATGGACAGAGTCGAGACAATACAACAACTTCGTTACACACTTCGTGTGATCGTCTATGGATACGAGATCGAGACAATACAACAACGAGATCACTTTTGTGATTGACTATGGATTCAAGATCGAGACGATACGACAACGAAGTGATCACTTGATAATAGGTTCGGTAATAACCAAAACTATATAGGATCGATATCAAGTGTTACGGATTAACGTACAAGTGCAATTTATTTTAATTATAATAAAACAATTATAATGGGGAATAATAAAGTAAATGGCACAGCAAGATATTGTTAACGAGGAAACTGCAAATGCAGAATAACCCCGGGACCTAGTCCAGTTTTGAATACTCTCAGAATTAAGCCTCTACAAAATATAATACCAACTTCGTATAATTAAGACCAAGTAGACTACCCCTAGCTACTTAGTTTCCTCAGTATCCCTGCGCCCTTGACTTTTAGAGTCACGCACGTGAATCACCAATTCTTTAGATCGTATCCCAAACAGTAAAGGATAAATCTGTTTGGTAACCACTCTATTCAATCTTGGTAATAAGATATTATGAGTTATTGACAAAGGCTCTTCTGTTTAATCTAATAAACTCATTTGTCTGGTTAGATCAATCTATATTTTGATTACCGAAATAATCAAACTCTAGAATTGCAATAAATCAATATAAATCTCAAAGAGAAACTATAAGGTGATGCCGATCTCACGCAACTAATCAATCAATTATATCAAAGATAAACAAGTTTCTAGTTGGATCCCAACCGATCAAGGTTTGTGCACACAATTCACAAGATACGAAAATTAATAAGAAAAACTTCGTCGTCTTCAAATCTTCGTTTGTCTTCAATAACCTGTACAACACCACTTGAAACCTCTTGTGATCAATCACACACGGAACGGAGTCTGTTAACAATAGATTATCACAAGATAACATTAGATCCGAAAATGGTTCTAAAGATCCCGTCAATACTTTGATCTAGTTTGGGTGAGCCTTATATCAGAAGAGAAAGTTCTCAAGAATAAACAAACTAGGTGCAATCAAAGTTTCAACAACCGTTAGTCAATCAAATCAATAATCGAAAACACAAATAGCAATGCAATTATCTAGTTTCCCCCCAACGGTACTCGTAGAGCTTCTTGATCCCACAAAAGTCTTTAAACGAGCGGTCATAAGAGATTTCGCCTAATCAGGTACTATCCTCTCCAGATAGACGGCTCCACCAGAAACAACAAGAATAAAGTTTGCCTGGCTCTTAGGATAGTTTGCAAGAAATGCAAACTCAAGTATTTATACACCAATGTTGTTTGGACAACAAGGAAATTCCAAAACCGAAAATATTCTCAAGATATTCTCATTAAAGTACCTATTTCAATTTTCATATTTCCACTTAAATGCCAAACCATATTTCCGAAAACTCTCATAAAAAACTTCTATTATTAGTCTATTACATTAACTAATAATATTTTCCAGGGGATATGCTTTGATTGCTGGTAATTAAAACATATATGATGAAAATCATACTTAAATGCTTTTTACTTTTCCCGACATGGGATCACCTTGAGTATCAAGGAATATCTTTGACCAATTAATGATAAGAGTTATGTACACGTTCAAATAATGTCGACATCTAGAAGCTTCTCATCTTAGCAAACCCGAAACCCTTATTCACCCACATCATGAAGAAATATATGAATCATGGAAACTTGGTTTTTCTCATGGAACCGATTATACCATCACTCCAAGATATGTTGTGACCGGTTATAACATGATTCCCAAGATAGGCTGTAATCGGTTACACCTTGCTCCACAAAGTAGCTTGTGACCAGTTACACCTTGCTTCCCGAAGTAGCTTGTGATCGGTTACACCTTGCTTCCCAAAGGTAGCATGTGACCGGTTACAACTAACTTCCCAATTCATCTTGTGACCGGTTATACCTTGTATCCCAAAGTAACTTGTGACCGGTTACAACTTGCATTCCAATATAGCTTGTGATCGGTTACACCTTGATTTCCAATGTAACTTGTGACCTAATACAACAAGCTATATTATATAGGCTATGACCAGTTATACCATAAATCTCAACAAGTTAAGATAAGTTCTACCTTGTCATCTTATATATTGGTCATTCAAAAGATATTCAATAAAGAACCTGACCAATCATGATTTCCTTTCGATTATGAAACAAGTTCATATATGTACTTCCTTTACACAAATGTTATAAAACATTGTTTCCTAAGGTGAAATCATACCTATAAAATGCACACATAATCAAGAAACTATATACAATAGATTATGTTGATGTCGTATTTACGAAGTTCAAAAGATAAGCGTTATACTCCGTAGTTCAATAAATTCCTTAACACTTTGATCATAACGTCATGACCAAGTCCAACCACCAGAGTATTATTTATATACATATTTGCACGTTATGTTTTCAATATAATCCGACTTGAAAGATACGTTAGAAATGGAAACAAGATCAAGTCAATATTATTAACCTCAAGAGGAAGGATGATGTCATCGTTGTAGTCGTTACTTCTTCATATTCTACAGGTCTTCAGAGTAATACTTGTACATCTCAACATTCCTAGACTTTCTAGTCTAACCTAAACGAAGTTGACTCTAGTATTTAATCACGCGACTCTAGATGAGTTTTGATACTAAATTTGACAACCAAACTTGACATACCAACGCTTGGTGGGTTCAACCGAGCTATGCTCTAACGATCTCCCCCTTTGTTAATTTCAGTGACAAAACTATTATTACGTATGGAGATAAATGAATTACAAAATAACTCATTCTTCATACGCTTGATTCCAAGTTTCAACAGCACAATAACCTGCATATACTCAATACATAAATGCCGATGTTGACATTTGAATAACAAAACCTTTTACTCCCCCTAAAGGAAAGCTAGGTAAATATTCAATCCGAACATCTTTGTTATTCCCCTTTTGTAGTATGAAATACTACACAACATGATTATATGTTTATCCCCCCTTAGTCTATCATTTACTCTTTCGTTAGATTTAACGTTTAACCACAAATGTCCTTTCCTAGTGATTAAAAAGCACTTGTTTACTCTATATGTTTCTCCCCCTTTTTGTCACAAAAATGACAAAGGTACGAGCAAACAAAGGACAAACCGAAAGGATCTTACAAATCTATAAGACTTGTACAACCTATAATAGTTTAAGCACAAAGGTTTCACATACCATTTTAGATAACCAATACTAAAACCGAAACTACACAAGTAATTTAGTTTTAATACGTTATCAAGGAAACAATTGCCTGGATCAATTTTCCCTTTAGTCCGACAAATCGACTAAGATACTTAATTATTTTGTCGAACCGATTGCGTATGTACAATCGCCTGTTTCGACAAGACTCAAATAGAAATTAGAATTAACTCTATTTCTCTTATCAGGCTCTAATTATTTCAGAAAATAACTTAGACCTTTCCCTTTATACAAGACAAAAACTAGGTTATTTAACTAGTTTTTCTTGTCAAGGAATTCGATTAGACTTGAATAACCGAATCCTCCAATTGATAAGTCTAACTAAGATCAAAATTAACTTAGTTTCTCGTATCCGGAATCAAATGGACTAAACACAAGATCCCGTAATTTTTTTAAGCCAAGCACAACAAATACAAATCAAAAGAAATTGACTTGTCATTGTTTTTTTCAACCGGAAGCAATTGAAACAGATATAATCATTGTAAGCACCGTAATTGCACCAAATTTCGTTAAGCAAAAACTCTTTATACCAAAAAATAAAGAAGATACCAAATCATAAGACAAATAAATTGACACATTTTTTCTTAACCGAAAACAATTGAATCATATTAATCAATCCACATAGCATAATGAAACATATAAATTATACCGAAATTTTGTTAAGCAAAAGAAAAATATATGCAATAAAAACTCAAGCTTTTCTTAAACTGGAAAAATGATTAACTAACAATAAAAATCATTACCTCAATTTCCGCAGCCACTACTCCCCAGAAAGATATGTTGTTTAAGCACCAGTTCAATAAGAACTCTTCCCCAGTGTGTTGTCATCCTCTCGCAAGAACAAAAGAACAACAACAAAAGCAACCTTTACCAGAGAAAGGTTGAATCGGTTTTAACTAATGCGTGCCAATAGCAAAAGTTCAAACCCGAAACACATATGTTATGCTAAACACAACTTATGTTAACATAAATTGATTATCAACATATTGTGACTTTTCACATATGAGTTTCAATCGGAACACCTTATGATCCTTTGATAAAGCCTACCAATATGGGCTAGAAATTAGTCTCACTAAATCAAAAATCCACACAAACCATAAGGGTCATCACCATATGAGATCGAATATTTAGGTTAATAAAAACTGAAATCAAACATCTCATAAATTTGAAATCACATAACATAAAATATAAGCATTATACACAGGCTATGCAATAGGATCTATCAAATAATAAAACAAAAATTATAAAATAATAATTTTATTCATAAATAGATATTGATAGTTTTATTCAAATAGACCTTATACAAAATATCTAAATAAACCAACAAATTGATGTTTATTTTTCGGATCAAGTATCTCAGCATATGACTTAATCCCTAGAGGTGCTCTGATTGTTCACTGAGGTTTCTTTAGTGTTCAAGTTCTTGAGTTTCCTCTTTTCTTCCAGCTGATTGAGTCGCCTCTTCAAAAGATTCAAATCCACAATCATCTTCAGAAGTTTTAACTCGAGTCATTCCTCATTCTTTACAGAAGCTTCTAATTGTTCACGTCCAATTTCAAAGTCTCGCATTAGCATATGTATGAGCTCAATAGATAACTGATTCATTTTATGTTCTCTTGAAAAATAGCACTTAATCTCAAAAGGGAGATAAGTTTCAAGCTTCTGTAATTGAGAATCAATATCAATAGTATTTTCACCCATCTTGAACCACAATCTTATTATGAAGAAAGGAATCTTTTTTTCAAGATGTTTTATATATCAAATAAAACTTGATTTCCAAGTTTCGAACCACTTAAAAAGGTACTTTATTTGTTATTAAAAACAGGTGTGAACATACTCAAGTTCGGAAATAAAATCAAGGAAGATTTTCTGAAATATTGTCGTCAAGAGAGTCCGAAGATATCTTGTACAAATTTATCATGAACTTTCTTAGTATGTACTGAAAGTATTACTCCAAAAAGTGAAAGATTCCATTTCTAAAAAATACCTATGTTTTTCATGATGCAGATAGATCAAGTACGGATTTTACAAATCTCATATGTTCCCCATTTATTCAAGTCGAGCACAATTTTGAGGAAGTTCCAATCAACAAACTTAGTTGTTGAATTGAGCTCTCAATAGCTC
This sequence comes from Papaver atlanticum, assembly GCA_023531105.1. Lineage (NCBI taxonomy): Eukaryota > Viridiplantae > Streptophyta > Magnoliopsida > Ranunculales > Papaveraceae > Papaver > Papaver atlanticum. The sequence goes on from JAJJMB010012161.1 coordinate 9,080,386, forward strand.
AAGATCGCACATGGAATACGATCTATCAGAGTAATCGATAGCTCTTACACGATATACTTGACGTTTTCGGACATCTCATTTTTTGGAACAATCCCAAGAATAACATCTCTTTTGATTCTTGCAGGTGGTTAGACTGTTTGAATCAAGATGTTGTTTATTAGTTAAGAGATTCTGAAAAATAGAATCACATATCCCTGTCTTAACTAATAAATCTTTTATAACATTAAAACGATTGTCAAAACTTTCAGATTCAGTTTCAAGAGGAAACAAGATTGTATTCTCATCTTGAGATTGACCAGATGTGATTATCATCCTATCAGGAAGTTCATGAATTTCAAGAGTTTCTTGAAGCACAGTTTTTCATGAGACCTGGTTTTTATCAAAAAATATTTGAAAATTCCTTTGACAGATGGATAATATATATTATCTTTTAGATTAAATTTTTCAGCAAGTCTTATGAAAAATTTAATCTCATCACTATCATCTGAATCTGAGTCGTGCATTACAGGTGTTTGTTTTTTTATTAACTTATTATGGTTAATATTCCCTGAGTTGTGTTCAACAAATGGACTAATAGTGTTGAGCTGTTTATCAGGATTTGAAAACAAATAGACTTTCTGAAGAGTATGCCGTGAATATAGTATATCACCATCTTGTTCTACGTTAACTGAATCAGTCATTGATTCAAATCTTATAGGTTGGATCGCACCAAACACAAATTTTTAGAACTTTTCGTGTTTGCCTGCTCTAATACCAATTGAGAAGACGAGGGTACCCAAATACACCACAATCTTTTATTTATCAACATATAAGTCCTTTACCAAGTGTTATCGTCTATGGACAGAGTTGAGACAATACAACAACTTCGGTACACACTTCGTGTGATCGTCTATGGATACGAGATCGAGACAATACAACAACAAGATCACTTGTGTGATTGACTATGGATTCAAGATCGATACGATATGACAACGAAGTGATCACTTGATAATAGGTTCGGTTATAACCGAAACTCTATAGGATCAATATCAAGTGTTACGGATTAACGTACAAGTGCAATTTACTTTAATTATAATAATACAATTATAATGCGGAATAATAAAGTAAATAGCACAGCAAGATTTTGTTAACGAGAAAACTGCAAATGCAGAAAAACCCTGGGACTTAGTCGAGTTTTGAATACTCTCATAATTAAGCCGCTATACAAAATCTAATACCAACTTCGTATAGTTGAGACCAAGTAGACTACCACTAGCTACTTAGTTTCCTCAGTATCCATGCGCCTTCGTCTTCTAGAGTCACGCACGTGAGTCACCAATCTTTTTGATCGTATTCCAAAAAGTAAAGGATAAATCTGTTTGAGACCACTCTATTCAATCTTGGTAATAATATATAACGATTCATTCACAAAGGATCTTCTGTTTAATCTAATAAACTCATTTGTATGGTTAGATCAATCTATCTTTTGATGATTACCGAAATAATAAAACTTTATATTTTCAATCAATCAATATAGATCTCAAAGAGAAACTATAATGTGATGCCGATCTCACGCAACTAATCAATCAAGTCTATCAAAGATAAACATGATTCTAGTTGGATCCTAACCGATAAAGGTTTGTGCACACAATTCACAAGATACGAAAACTAATACTCCCTTCGTTTCAAAAAAATAGGCTTGTTTCCTTATTTGGAAAGTCAAATGTTATTAGTTTACTAATTTACCCATTTAGGGACCACTTTAATTTTTTATTTTTCTCTCTTAATATAAAGAGGGGACCACTTCTCTCTCCATCTTCTCTCTAATATCAAGTCTATGGGGCCATGGATAAAGTAGGAAAAACCATGAAAAAGTGGCTATAATGATTAGTTCTCTTAATCCTTGTACAAACTAAACAAGCATATTTTTTAGAAACGGAGGGAGTAAGAAAAACTTCGTAATCTTCAAATCTTCGTTTGTCTTCAATAACCTGCACAACACCACTTGAAACCTCTTGTGATCAATCACACGCAAAACGGAGTCTGTTAACAATGGATTATCACAAGATGTCTTTAGATCCGAAAATGGTTCTAAATATCCCGTTAATACTTTGATCTAGTTTGAGTGAGCCTTATATCAGAAGACAAGGTTCTCAAGAATAAACAAACTAGGTGCAATTAAAGTTTCAACAACCGTTAGTCAATCAAATTAATAAACGAAAACTACAATAACAATGTAATTATCTAGTTTCCCACCAACGGTACTCGTAGAGCTTCTTGATCCCACAGAAGTCTTTAAACGAGCGGTCGTAAGAGATTTCACCTAATCATGATACTTTCTTCTACAAATAGATAGCTCCACCAGAAACAACAAGAATGAAGTTTGCCTGGCTCTTAGGATAGTTTGCAAGAAATGCAAATTCAAGTATTTATACACCAAGGTTGTTTGGAAAACAATGAAATTCCAAAACCAAAAATATACTCAAGATATTCTCATTAAAGTACTTAATTCCAGTTTTCCTATTTCCACTTAAATTCCAAACCCTATTTCCGAAAACTCTCATAGAAAACTTATATTATTAGTCTAGCGTATTAACTAATAATATTTTCCAGAGGATATGCTTTAATTGCTGGTAATTAAAATATATATGATGAAAATCATAATTAAAGCTTTTCACTTTTTCGGACATGGGATCACCTTGATTATCAAGGAATATCTTTGAATATATAATGATAAGAGTTACGTACATGTTCAAATAATGTCGACATCTAGAAGCTTCTCATCTTAGCAAACCCGAAACCCTAATTCACCCACATCATGAAGAAATATGTGAATCATGGAAACTTTGTTTTGCTCATGGAACCGATTATACCATCACTCCAAAATATGTTGAGACCGTTTATAACATGATTCCCAAGATAGGTTGTAATCGGTTACACCTTGCTCCACAAAGTAGCTTGTGACCGGTTACACCTTGCTTCCCGATGTAGCTTGTGATCAGTTACACCTTGCTTCCCAAAGGTAGCTTGTCCAATTACAACTAACTTCCTAATTCATCTTGTGACCGGTTATACCTTGTATCCCAAAGTAACCTGTGACCAGTTACAACTTGCATTCCAATCTAGCTTGTGATCGGTTACACCTTGATTTCCAATGTGACTTGTGTGACCGATTACAACTAGCTATATTATATTGGCAATGACCGGTTATACCATAAATTTCGGCAAGTTATCTACCTTGTCATCTTATATATTGGTCATTCAAAAGATATTCAATAAAGAACCTTACCAATCACGATTTCTTTTTGATTATGAAACAAGATCATATATGTACTTCCTTTAAACAAATGTTATAAAACATTGTTTCCCAGGGTGAAATCATACCTATATAATACACACATAATCAAGCAACTATATACAATAGATTATGTCGATGTCGTATTTACGAAGTTCAAAAGATAAGCGTTATACTTCGTAATTCAATAAATTCCTTGACACTTTGATCATAATATCATGACCAAGTCTAACCACTAGAGTATTATTTATATACATCTCCGCATGTTATGTTTTCAATATAATCCGACTTGAAAGATACGTTAGGAACGGAAACACGATCAAGTCAATATTATTAACCTTAAGAGGAAGGATGATATTGTCGTTACTTCTTCATAGTCTTCAGGTCTCCGGAGTAATACTTGTACGTCTCAACATTCCTAGACTTTCTAGTCTAACCTAAACGAAGTTGACTCTAGTATTTAATCAAGCGACTCTAGATGAGTTTTGATACTAAAAATATGACATCCAAACTTGACATGCCAACGCTTGGTGGGTTCAACCGAGCTATGCTCTAACAGACAATATACTACTTACCTTGGGTAAGATATTGGTTAAGTAGATCAATCAAGTATCACAAGATGTCAAAGTAATTCGTCGCAGTCTTGATAACCAATCTTTCAACGGATCGCACCCAGTCTTAAGATTATGGTTGTTACTTAATCAGGTAGAAACAATTTGATTCTCATAAATATGGTATAAGTTTTTTCCTCCTTAAAATACTTAACTTACCTGACTAATGAGAAAGTTGAAATAATGATTTCGAAAAATCAAAATCGAACACCGCTCGCCTGAGTTAAAGCAAATGACTGTTCGAGCAATGTTTCAGTTGCAAAGGAGGAAAGCAGATAGAAAACGAGATCTGAATATTTTATGTAATTCATAGCAGAAGAATAATACTCTGAGTTGTAATTAATATGTGTTTATATCGTTTCAAATGGTTGATCGATGACCTATTTATAGTGATTGAACTCACACTGGTCATGCAAGAAGTGGACACTGAAAGATTGAAATTGTAGAGTATATGGTGAAAGTCATGCCTATGATTGTAAGAAGAACTGAGAATCATACGTCCACTACCTTCGTCCTTGCAACGTTCAAACAACTTAGATTATTTCCCATTATGGTACTTTTACAATATCGCACATTTTGTAGACTGCAAAACCTTATTGAGATCCCTCCATGTGACTTAATTGATTTCTCGTATAAAAGTTAGTTGTAGAGCAAAGTGCAGTCTTAGTCAAGTTGACTGAATCAATGAAGACTCCTTGGTCAAGCAGTTGAACCAAGATGCGTTTTATGTTAGGTACACAGCAGGGACGGACCCAGAAATTAGCGTTGGGTAGGGCTAAACTTATGCAAAAATAAAATAAAATATGCGAGGTACTAAAGTTTCACAAAAGAAAGTAGTACCTTTTTTTGATGCAAATATATTTTCTAAGCTTTATACCAATCGGTGAACCATACACCACCTCACCTGCAAGGCTGAAACATGAATCACTAAAACCTTACAAAATCTCAAGTGGTTAGCTCCATAAAATTAACAAAAACCATTAGCAAACCAAATTCCATTCAATTTGTAGCAAAAACTTACATTTCATTAAGCTTGCGTAAGTAGTTAAGTACAAAAGATAGCAAACTTTATAGCAAAAAAGTTGTTATACTTTAAGATTTTACAGGTATAACATTTGAACCATAAATATGAAGACTTTTGGTCCGACGATATATATATATATATATATATATATATATATATATATATATATA
>JAJJMB010012161.1:9085474-9261628 GCA_023531105.1 Papaver atlanticum
ATATATATATATATATATATATATATATATATATATATATATATAATAACTATCTATAGCAAAAAATGTGCAACCCATGTATACTGACTTGGGTACTAGAACTGAACCTTTCGGTCTTTCAATGAAGCGAAGTCATCTATGATAGACTCACATTTCACTTTTTCAGCAATTTCTCTTTCAGCATGGACTACCATACAATCTCCAAGAAACTCATCGCCCATCTTGTTACGAGCTACCGGTTTCAAAATATTCATACATGAAAATACCCTTTCTGTAGTAACTGTTGAAACAGGAAGAGCTAATACAAGGCGAATTAATCTATCTATCAAATCATAGACATTTGACTTACAAGTTTCAACCAATCTCCTACATAATTCAGCCACAGTAGTCATGTTTCCAAAATCTGGATTGTTGACAACGTCGCATTTGTAATGTTTAAGTTGGCTTTTTAAAACACATACCTCTTGTTCTGTGAAATCTTCATGATAAAACTTCTCCGCTAGATGGCAAAGGGAATCAATGTCAAAAGATTTATAACTTTCATCAGGACTGAAAGCTGAACACAGCACAAGTAACTCCATTATTTCCTCTGTGAATCTACGGCTTAGCTCCATTAGGTGAAAATCTATGACAACATTAAATATATCAAAGCGGTAATGATGTTCAATGGTAATATGGTCTTTCTGCTGACAAAAACGACTGGTTCCCATCATATATTGATCTGAAAATTCAGGAAGGACAATGTCATGTTCATCACAAAAGAGTTTAACACTTCCGAAAAAAGTATCCCAATTTTCGTCTCTCAACTCTTGAAGAAGCACTTTTGTAGTCTTGACCAGATGCATGGCATTAACAATGTCTTGAGTTTTCTGTTGTAGAGCTTGACATAGCACTTCGGTTATCTCCATAACACTTTTCACCAAGTGTAAGATAAATACAAACTCAAAAGATCTGATAGCAAGATACGCACCTTTAGCTGCCCCCCTTATCTTAATGGTTTTTCCGTCTTTCATAATGTTTTGAAGAACTATACAAGCTGATTTATACATACGAATCAAACTGAAGACAGAACCAAAATGTGAGCTCCAACGAGTATCTGCGGCACGTTTCAAAGTATGAGTTTGATTGGCTCCGGAACCAGACTCAAGTTCACCATTAGCTAATTTGGTGGCAATCTCTAATACTGCAGCAGATTTCAACTGACTGTGACGCTTAGGAGAAGCCCCAACAAGCTTGACAATAACTGCTAACTTCTCAAAAAACAAATAAACATCTTGCTCATCAGCAACTTCTCCTACTAATGCTAGTTGTAACCTGTGAGCAAAGAAATGAACATAATAAGCATATGGACATTCTTTAAGAAACAATGCCTGCAATCCATTCCATGCTCCTCTCATATTACTAGCACCATCATATCCCTGACCCCGAATATCTTCTATTAAAAGGCCATATGAAGCAAGAGCCTCGGAGATCTCCCTCTTCAAAGTTAAGGTTGTGGTGTCCTCAACACTTCTAACTGCAAAAAAAACGCTCTCTAATGAAACCATCATTATCAACAAATCTTGTAACAATAGCCATTTGTTCTTGAATTGAAGAATCTTGTTCTTCATCTACAAGAATACAGAACTTAGCATCTCCAATTTCTGGACGTATGGTATCTCTAACCTTGTTAGCGAGAATATGTAGAATTTCCTTTTGAATCTTCGGTGAAGTATACATTGCATTTCCAGGTGCATTTTGTAAGACAACTTCAGCAATTTTATCATTCAATATAGATGCAAATATTATCAAACCAACAAATTTGCCATGATTTGTTGACTCAAGTGATTCATCATTACCTCTGAAAGCACATGCATAAAGAGCAAGAAATCGAACCGCTTCAATTGTTGTCATTAGTCGTAGCCTGTTCCTTGCTATTTTCTCCTTACTTTGTTTTTTGACAGCTCTATCAATATGGCGAGATGGCCTCCTTAGATTCTCACAAGCTTTGATAGCATCCATGTGAAAAGATTTGTGATCCCCAACATGTTGAACAAATGAACATGCAGATACTTTCTTGTTGGAACCAATCCTCTTGAAATCTGTAAAACCATCTCTTGTAAATGCAGCACGTTGTGGTGGATATGTTTCAAAAATAAAGCAAGGGAAGCAATATGCTTTGTTCTTTTCGATAGAGTACTCTAGCCATGAGTGCTTTTTCAGCCAACTATATTGGAAATAACGATTCTGTTTTCCATCCCAAGAAGGAGGATATTTGGAAATTTTAGGTTTAAAAGGTCCCTGTTTTAAATATGCTCGACGTACCTCATCTCGTTGATTCACGGGATAGTCACAAACTTGAGGTCGCAGACCTGGATCACGCTCATACAAAACACCACTGGATTCTGTACGGACTGAACATACATTTATTTGAACTGCAACTTCTTTGGATTTACTAGATATAGTTGGTTGAGCATATGATGGGTTCTTTTGCTGCTGAAAAGTACTAGGTTCATGGTGTGATGATGTAGGGATGCCATCGGAAATGTTGTTGGTAGAAGGAAACAATTCTCTTGGTTTATCACCCCCCTTCTCCTTCGGCTTGAAAAATGACTCGATCGTTTTTAGTTTCTTAGCTGCTGGTTGATAGACGCATTTATGTGTCTATTTTCATCTCTATTGTATATATTATTAGTACCGATTTTTATACTTATTATGGTGTTTTATATCTTTGTAGGTATTTTTAGAGAAATAAGCTCTTGCGACGAAATTGGCTCGTAAAGTGGTGCTTTACACCCCAGGATAGAGTACTAAAGGCACCCACCAAAATTACTAAAGGCACCCTGAAAATGGATAAGGGCGCCCCCAAGGCAGCCGAGCTGTTAAAGGCACCCGCGTTTTGGATTCAGGGCACTTCACCTTCATCGTTTGAAAGAATTTTTTGGCGGGAAAATAAACTCATTTCACTGTCAGATTTTCGATGGATTTTTGGACGTGATTTAGTGAGATTAAATCCCTGAAACTTAATGGGTAGACGTGATATGACTATAGAAAGTATGGGTGTTTTTTCCGATCAAATTTGGCTTAATAACGTGTTTCAATCCAAAACAGTGGACACAAGTTTTCACGGGTTCAAGTGAATTTGACACGAGTTTGAGGCGTGTAATGCATGAGTTTCGAGTGTGTTGCACTACAGAGATTCGTGAAGAAAATAAATAACGAAGGTTGACAGCTGAGAACGCGTGGAAGATCAAAAAATGGAAATTTTGGCCGTGGAGAATAATATTGATAAATGAAGATTATTTGGGAGATATGGCCGGATTAAAGGAGGATTAGGAGTATAAATAGAGTTCTACAGGTACAAGGAAGGGGTGTGGAGAGTTTGGGGAGCTGAGAAGAGCCAGAGAAGAAGAAATCACAAGTTGCAGAACTCGGTTTCTGCTGCTGCTGCTGCTGATAAACGCGAAGAACATTAGACGCAAGGTAACCGTCGTTCTTCAACAGTGACAGCGACAAAAGGATGAGGGTCGTAATGCGACAGTGTTAACAACACTTCATTTTTATCGTTCTCTGTAACAACTCGGTTTGTAACAAACAAAAGTGTTACAAACCCGGTTTTTGTCAATTTTCTCCTATTTCATCATTTGTGAACCATTTTTGAGCATTAATAAAGATGAATTTTGAGCATATTTCCATGATAATGATGAGCTAATTCTCGCGTAACCAAGGCATGGAGGAAGCTATTGTTGCATGAATAATTGGTAATTATTTTACTTTTCTCTAATTTTGCAATTTATAATTCACTCAAATTACTGCTTTGCAGAATTTTAATTATTTGCATAATTTTTCCTAATTAGTTGTGATTCAATTAGATAGGTTATGCTTTGGTTAGATAATCTATGCTTAAGGGATACAATTAATGTTTGAGAATATGCTTGATAATTTGTGAATTAAGAAAAAGAGATTTTAAAAATAATTAGAGTTTTGGAATTTTTATCATCATTTATTCATGTGTAATAGTGGAATCTAGTGTCTTGGTTATTTTCACTCTAAAAATTAAATCCTTAGTCCCAGTACCTCTTGCACCAATTGTAATATTATTGTATATTTTTATTAATTTTAAAAAACTCGAATCTTCACAAATCTGAACGAACCTATTACTATAACAAAGTTGAAATCACATCACCGGTTGAAGATGGTCTAGCGACATTGTAACCTGAATAGAATTAGTAGATACATGAATCAAAACTAATAGTCTACCACTTGCTAAAAAATACCCAATATAAAACTGAAATCAACAACAGTAAAGTGTAAACACCCTACCCTGATCTTAAATGACATAATTGGTAATTAACATATAATATATACCCAAATTTCCCTATCAATCAATGTCAAACTAATAACATTGCGAAAGAAGGGTCAAATTAAAACCCCTAAAATTCAGCAAATCAAACAATAGCCTGATTTCTAAACACAATAGGAGAAGTAGAGAACCCTAACAGGCTAACAACAATTCAATCCACTAGCCAATTAATCAAGATAACAAAATTAAAATTACAAGAATGTATAACCAAATTAAAGCCCTAAATTTTAAAAGAAATATCTCCAGCACAAAAATCATACCCTAGATTGACTAATTGAGATGCTAAAACGAAAGTTAAAAACAATAACTATTATAAGTGCCTTGACTAATTGAATTTCTAACTGGGCCGCATTCAATCTTTCACAGAAGTATGAATCAAACTATCTAAGCCTTGGATACCAGTAGCACTAGCAGTGAGGAGAGGAACAACAAGTTCTACCACTTCGAAGTTCGAACAAGGAAAAGATAAGATAAATTGATTAAAGAAGTCTCATCTGACTAAAGTACCCCACAATCTCAATTCTAACTCGTTCCCACTCACAAGTCACACGTATCAATTCTTTGATACGGGCTTAAGTATGGGCTATTATAAATTCAGTGTTGGGCTAATACCAAAAATAAGCTGAATATACATACTATAAAAAATTTGTAGCAAATCTAGGGACGGGCTAGAGCCTCGTTTAGCCCCTTGCTAGGCCCGTCCCTATTACACAGAACCATGAATTTAGTTTTTTAGTCGTAGAAAGAGTATAAATTATTATAATTAATTAGGTTGAAGAGCACCGGACCTAATAAGACTAGCAGACATGGTAGAGACTCACTGGATGAATTTAGTGAGTCTTGCGAATGTTCACCATAAGAAATCCAGAACTGAGTGTCAAGTTCAAGTTTGTTGCATGTGAATCATCACATGCAAGATGGACATTGAGTCCTGGTAAAATTGGATGAGCCTTAAGCTCATGTATCAAATAAAAGTTGAATGCCTAAGGAATAAACAAGGTAGTCAGATCAAGTCCGAAGGTATCGATTGAGGACCTAAATCATCATATAGTTGGAACCTACTATCCCATATGTTCCATCATTTGCACAACTTTCAATTGATGCATTTACATATAAGCTTAAGTCGTTGTTATGCATTTGACTATGTTTAATGAAGTTTCTTAATACATACAGATTAATCTTGGAATATATATAGAGAATATGACAAAACAGAGTCCTTACTGGAAATAAAGACGACAAAAATATCTTTTTCATAATTAATTTATAATTTCTTACATAGTTTGTGTACATTCTCCTCACTTTATCCAAGAAAAAGAAAACATCTAGTGATCAAACAACATAAGACATGAAAGAGAGATTGTTATTTACTTATCAGTCACAAGGGATGTGATCAAATGACGACGAATCATGGGAAACTTTATTTTTCGCAGAGGAGGTTGTGACAGAGGGAAACTCCATCATTGAAGACATCATTGGGTGGATCTATTTTTAGCCGCTAAACGCATTTATGTGTCTATTTTGATCTCAATTTTCTATATTGTTAGTATTCCTTTTTGTATTTATATTGATATTTTATGTATTTGTAGGTATTTTTAGAAAAATTGGCTCGAAAAATGGTATTTGCACTCCCCGGAAAATTTACTAAAAGCACCCTAAGGACAAGTGCTAGAAGGACCCCAGTCTTGGCTAAGGGGTACTCCACTGATAAGGGGGACCTTAATTGCTATTTACACCCTGGTTTGGTTAGGGGGACACCCATCTTCATCACCGTTTGAATTGAGATTTGGCGGGAAATTGTTCAGTTCGTCTGCGATATTCTGGGAAGATTTTAGAAGAGTTTTTATCGGATTTTTTTTTACATGGGAACGAAGGGAAATTGACTTATTAAACCATAACAGGTATGGTAGTTGCTTTATAACCGAAAAGAAAGAAGATTCCAGCGTCATCTTCACGAAATAGGGATTGAGAGATACTCGGGATTGTTTAGAATATAATTCTCAGGATAATTTGTGTATTTTTGAAGTAACGCAGTAAACTTGGGAGGATATAGTTTTGTGAGATTTGAATATATCATCAGACAAGGAAGATTTGTATTGTACAAGGAAACTAAGGGAGGCGCGTAAAGAAATTGGCAGACATATTTTCGGAGACTTTAGAGAGAAGAAAAGGAGATTTAAATCGGTATTTTTGGCAGCTGAGTGTGTATAAATAAAGAGACTCGATCTCCATAAAAAGTTATCGAGAGTTTGGGGTAGATACCGGGAGTGAGGGGACGTAACAGAGGTGAAGAAGAGGAGAAGCAGACGTTGCAGGAAAGCTCTCTGCTATTGCTGGTGAAGAAGAACATCAAGAACAAAAACGTGTTCAAAACAGTCGCTAAAAGAACAGCATAAAACAATTATCGTTTTTCATTAGAGCTTGTCAAAGACCTTCAGCCACTGGCACCTACCTTTAACAACTATTATTAACAACTGTTTTACTCTTTTTCATTCTTTTCACCTTTGTAAACACTTTTTGAGCGATTCAAAGCTAAACTCCAACACTAGGAAAAATCTTTTGAGCGTGTTTTCACCATGCATAGCTAAACCCCAATACTAGGATGACGGAGGAAGCCAATTTTCATCACTGTGGTAATGTAATCTAATTCTTTTTATGACTTTTGCATTAATAAAAATTGAATTATGATTTTAAATTAATTAGTTGTTATTTATTTTGATGGGTTATGCTTTGCTTAAGTGTTTTGATAGTCCATGCTTACAACTTACAATTAATATTTTATAAAATCTACCCTGGCAAAGATTTAGAGTCAATAATTGTTATTTTTGAAGCTATAATTGTCTAAGAATTGATATACGAACCACATGAACATGAATCTTGGTGGAATCCCGAGTCCCAGTATCTCTCAACTTTGTTACAATCTTTCCTTTATTTGCTAGTTAGTTTTATAAATTAAGTTTAAAAATCGAATCTCTACAAGTCTGAGAATCGAACTTTTACTACCACTTGAAAAACTACATCAATTTTTGGCGCCGACGATGCGGACTTGTATTTAGGTTTTAGATTTATTTTTATTTTCTTAGATTTTGTATTTTCTTGTACGCCTTTGGTATTTTTCGGTTCTTTTTCAGATTTGGAGCGAAGTTAAAAGGAAAGAAAATGTGCTATAAAAGGAAAGCATCACCAAAGAAGGAAAGAAAAGTGGAGTCTAAAAGGAGGGAAGGAGATTTTATTTTTATTCATTAGATTTATTTTTATTTTTTGTATTAGGTTTTGTTGTATTTCTTGTACTTTTTTTTAAATTATTTTTTTTGGACACTTTTTGGACTTTATTTTTGGGATTCTTGGACTTTGTTATTTTTAAAACCCTAAGGAAGGGTTAAGATTAAATATGAACTGTTTGTAGGGACGACAGTTAGGATACTGTCTCGGCCCCTCGGGTTCGTATACTGACATAAGAGTCTGTGACCTGAGTCGACTTCAACGGTTCATCGACCCTTCTAGTACAGGAGGTAAGACTCTATTCACCCACGAATCCCGTGACAGTGGGTTTTCTTTTGTGTTGAGGCTTTAAAAACACACGTGCACACACCAATTGCATCGTCAGACGTTGATTTTTAGGAAAACACGTGGTTTAGTACGGTGAACCCTCTAGGCATTATCATCCAAAATACCACAAGCCTTAGCCTCGTATCTTTGACCAGTCTCTGACTGTAGGTATATTTTGCTTCAGGTAACCTGAGCTTGTCCAAGTTTAGTCGACCCTGTATTTGCACGTACACAAAAGAATGTCGAACTGGTGTTACAATAGCCAATACAATGAATATCCGACTGAGTTTCAAAATGGACATTACTATTTTGATCATAGTTTGAATAGTCGTTGGGAGCACCAATCTTTTGAAGGTTATGGTCCATACCATGGTGAGACCAATTACTATCCGCACGCACACCAGTTATACGAACAAGAAATAAGGAATGTTATAGTACTATAGTTCCCCATTGAATGATTTAATCAAAAAGTTGAACCCTAGTGTTATTTATGATCCTTCTGTATCTTTAGAAGAGTCTCTCAAACAGTTAACCGAGAATACAAATAAATTTGTGTTAGAAATGAATAAACAAACTGCACCAATGAGTAAATTTTCTATAGAGGAATCCCTCAAGCAAATGGCCTCGAAATAATCTTAATTTCCAATACAGTGTTTCCAATAGTACATTTGAAAATGAGGATAGTTATTTCCATAATCAGGATGACGAGGTTAGAATTGGTAACACTACTTATTTAGATAAGGTTCGACCATTTTTATGTTATTATAATGATGATTATGATGAGGATAGTGCTGATGAAGAATCCGATATATGTAAGCATAGTGATCATGAATTTGTTACTCCACTTGACCTTCATGATAAAAATGTTACTTCTGGTTCACATCCTAATAATTTAAATAATTATTCACCTATTCAAAAGGACGAGGATTTGACTAGAGATAACACTTCTTTGGACGATGTAGTCTTTCCTTGTTATGAAGCTGATAATAGTTTAGAGGAACGCGTTTATTTTGAGAATATTGTTTTAGAGTCTAGCGAAACAATAATCTTAGACGAAGAAGATGAACTCATAAAGCTTTTAAATATGAGTGAGGATGCATCACCCAGGTATAACCTAGAAGAAGCAATTGAGTATTTTTAGGATTCTGATGATCTAAAAATTAGGGAAATTGTAGCTAGTCTATCTAGAGACACCCAAAACTCTAAGTTTGGGGGTGATTAATATTCTCCCCGTGCCTTACCTTTAGCTCTTACAAAGATCCCTCGCTTGGGACTTGATATATGTGCCTCAACCATTGTACTAGATTATCGTCATATTAGATCTCCCGAACCTAATGATATCCAAGAAGAAGTCCAGTTGTTAGAAACCCATCCTATGGTTGATGTGGTTTATCCAGACTATGATACCCAGATTGACTTTGTTTTCCCACCAAAATTCTTTTCTTCCAAATGTGGGAATATGTGATTTTCAAATGTGTCAATTATTAAGTTGTGAGACTAAGCCAAAGTACTTTAGGAGATTAGAATCGACACATTTGCTTAAGAATGACCACCGCTTCCATTGTGGCCAACTGTGTGAGTCAAATCTAATTGACATAGAGGATCCTCAATTATTCAGGTTATTATTATGTGCTTCTAAATTTTTCCAGGCCTTAGAACCCGATCTTTCGGATCTTACTTATGAGGAAGTGCAACCCATAAAAATATTTTATTTAGACCCCTTTATAGAACCTGAACCACAATTAGATGTAATTGTCTTAAACAGGAAACTAGGCAAGGGTGTGCTATAGTTATTCATTTTCTTGGTTTGTTGCAGTTTCCTTTCATCTGTGGTAACACTTTTTGATGCAGATGACCCACAGTTGTTCCGACTTTTACTTTATGATTCTATAAGGTAACTAATCCTTTCTTAGTCTGGCTGAAGACGTTAAACTTAGCACTTCTTGGGAGGTAACCCATGCTCATGCAACACAGTAATATCTTTCCTTAACTCTTTTGTTTTAAGTGGTAACAGTTTCTCCTTGTTCATGCTTTTAATTTCATCTTTAGAAGTGTTAGATTTAAGTTTGGGGGTATAGGAAAAACTTTTTATTTAGTTGCATTATTAAACTCAAGATCCTAAAAATTTGTGCCAATTAAGAACATCACTAACCTATCTAAGTGGATGGAAACATCTTGGTTGTAGGAGTTGAGGAACCCAACAATAAAGTCTATTCATAAAAGCACAGAGCTCAGGTGTTAGAAATAACATGGTAGTTTCGCCTTATCTCGTTGAGTCCTTATCACTTTTATTTTATTTTATTTTTTTGAAAAAATTATATGTTTCTCTAAATGATTTGGTGGGGCACACGCATCGAATTGTTACCACCGCTGGGATGAAGTAGAGTGATTGAGCTATTAAAAAAATAAAAAAATGAGATGAGACCAATCAGACCAATCGGAGTATATATATAAGAAAAAAAAATTAACACTTGGATAACAATATGTGTGTGTTCTCCCTGTCTTCGTTGCCTAAACAAGCGTGGAATGCAGGATCCACGGGAATTACTATGCAATCTGCTGACAAGAAGCATGCGCTTGGATCCACAAGATCTAATCATGTTGTTAGTTCTTAAATAAATAAATAAATAAAAAGTTTGTTATTGTTCAATAAAGTCGACCTCTGGTTCCCTTGTATATGCCAGCTGGGTTGATCTAAAATTAGGATTATCGACCACTGGTCCTCTTCTATATGCTAGTTGTGTTGATATTAGTCCGGACCAGTATCTCAATCCATTAAGATTCATAGGTTCATCTTGGCAGTGGCCTTAAGACAGATATGGGAAACACTGTTTATCTTAGTCAACATCGTAAAACACTTTTTCTCTATCCATCTTCTTAATCTATCCATGTGATTTGTTTGATTCCGAATTTGGATGCAACTATCTTAGTAGAGCGCTATCACTCACATAAGGTTATTTCCTCATGTAGTCAATAAGAGTATGCCAACCAAAGAGATTCTTTAGTGTCGTTCCAAGGTTCTGCATAGATAGCTAGGATTTGGAGTAAAGTTTTTGTTGGTACACCTCTGGTAAACCCTCCTGAGACTATAACTTGGCCACTAGGGCCACCTAGGGGTTCAAAAGCTTGTTGCACACGCTAAGTGCAATCGCGACGTCTGCGACAGTGAGTTAGGATTTTATTTTTTTAATTTTAGATTTGCTCGAGGACTAGCAAATGATAAGTTTGGGTTTTTTTTTTTTTTGATAGGCAAGTTTGGGGGTATTTTATAGGCGCATTTATGTGTCTATTTTGATCTCAATTTTATATATTGTTAGTACCCATTTTTGTACTTATTTTGGTTTTTTATGTTTTTTTTTTGTAGATATTTTATGTCTTTATAGATATATTTGGTATTTTATGTCTTTGTAAATATTTTTGGAGAAATTGGCTCGAAAAGTGGTATTTGCACTCCCCTGAAAATTTACTAAAAACACCCAAGGACAAGTGCTAAAAGGACCCCACTCTTGGCTAATGAGCACCCTATTTGCTATTTACACCCCTGTTTGGTTAGGGGGACACCCTTCTTCTTCACCGTTTGAATTGAGATTTGGCGAGAAATTGTTCAGTTCGTTTGCGATATTCTGGGAAGATTTTTGAAGAGTTTTTATCGTTTTTTTTTACATGGGAACAAAGTGGTATTGACTTATTAAACCATAACAGGGATGGTAGTTGCTTTATAACCGGAAAGAAAGAAGATTTCAATGTCATCTTCACAAAACAGGGCTTGAGAGATACTCGGGATTGTTTGGAATATTATTCTCGGGATAATTTGTGTATTTTTGGAAGTAACGCAGTAAACTTGGGAGGATATAGTTCTGTGAGATTTGAATCTATCATCAGACAGGGAAGATTCGTATTGTACTAGCAAACTCAGGGAGGCGCGTAAAGGAATTGGCAGACATATTTTCGGAGACATTGAAGAGATGAAAAGGAGAATTAAATCGGTATTTTTGGCAGCTGGGTGTGTATAAATAGAGAGGCTCGAGCTCCAGAGAAAGTTATCGAGAGTTTGGGGTAGCTACCGGGAGCGGGGGGACGTAACAGAGGTGAAGAAGAGGAGAAGAAGACGTTGCAGGAATGCTCTCTGCTGCTGCTGGTGAAGAAGAACATCAAGAACAAAAACCTGTTCAAAACCGTCGTTAAAAGAACAGCAGAACATAGTTATCGTTTTTCATTAGAGCTTGCCAAGGACCTTCAGCGACTGGCACCAACCTTTAGCAAATGTTTTACTCTTTTTCATTCTTTTCACCTTTGTATACACTTTTTGAGAAATGGAAAAATCATTTGAGCGTGTTTTCAACATGCAGAGGTAAACCCCAACACTGGGATGATAGAGTAATCCAATTTGCATCACTGTGGTAATGTTATCTAATTCTTTTTATGACTTTTGCATTAATAAAAATTGAATTATGATTTTAAATTAATTAGTTGTTATTTAGTTTGATGTTATGCTTAGCTTAAGTGTTTTGATAGTCGATGCTTACAATTTACAATTAATGTTTTATAAAATCTACCGTGGCAAAGATTTAGAGTCAATAATTGTTATTTTTGAAGCTATAATTGTCTAAGAATTGATATACGAACCAGATGAACATGAATCTTGGTGGAATCCAGAGTCCCAGTATCTCTCAACTTTGTTACAATCTTTCCTTTATTTTCTAGTTAATTTTATAATTTAAGTCTAAAAATCGAATCTCTACAAGTCTGAGAATCGAACTTTTACTACCACTTGAAAAACTACATCAACGTGCAATAGATATAAAAGGGTTTGTCAGTTCTTACAAAAATCAGTTTTAGTAGATTGATTAGAATATCCAATTTGGATATTAACAAAGTATCAACAAGATATTAGAGAAGTATGTTATTTGACTTGTCTTCTACACCCATGAAAAAAGATTTTCGGGGTCACATAACTAATTAATTATTCCCATTTTGAAGTTTTAAGGAGCACTATTTTAGGTTTTATTCATATGTTTCAATTTGGTTTTGTTTTTTGGGACATCTTCCGATTTTTGTTGGTTGTTCTCACTCGTGGCTATGATGTTAAAGATAAAAAGTATGGTACTTTATAAAATCAGTTCATCTTCTTGTTTAATATTAATACCGTAAGTTCAGCAACATACGTACCACCAACAACAACTCCTACGAAAACTACACAAACAACAACTACTCCAGAGATATCGACTCAGATACGGTTTCAAATCCCATTCAGACAACGTTCAAACCGATTCAGACCGCTTTTGACCGAGCCAGTTAATCTTTAATTGCTACTTTAGTTACATGATTACGGAAAACCTTGAGGAATAAATGGATCATCTGCTGATCATAACACTATTCCATTTTATAATTTTATTAATTTATTTTGGTATTGTCTTTAACAATCCAAACATGACCATTCAACTTATTATATCTACTTTTTTTTGGCATCAAAATTGGTTGTATTGCTTGCTTTGGTTATAACGTTAAAATCCTTTGGTGTATGGGTGAAGAAATATTTTTTATTTATTTATTTTAGGATAAAAGGTTAAATTTATTAAAGATAAAAATCACAAGTGATTACAAATGCACTCGTCAATGACGAATAAAAGATTTCTAACCGAACAAAATACTAATTGTTGAAACATTACAGAAAATATCTAAATTGGAATTCCAAAACATAGAAATATATTTAATCCCAAAAATTAATTCTTCCCTTATTTTTTTCATCCCCCAAACGCAATGCAATTTCGTTATTTCTGAGTGATCCAACGAATAATGGAAGGTAGCGGAGTCCAAATATCTTTGTTTGAACCTTTAAAAAATTTTTGACGCCAAGCTAAGAAATTTTGACGCAAAGAATTAGGAAAGACCCACTTTACTTTGAAATCCTCGAAACTTAATGCCAAACCTTCCAAGTGAAAGCACAAACGGCAAAAAAAAAAGTTTTATATTATCATCTTTCATGTTGTAAAACTTGTGGTTGGAGTTATTTACTGTAATTCCCCTAATGCTTAGCATCTTCATCGTTGGAAACGAGTTGTGACTACTAGCGCATATAGTAAAACAAACTTAGACCACCACGAAGTGTCGTTTGTATCAATGATGTTATTCATGTTATTAATGTTGCCAGCCACACAAAGAGGACTATATACTGATTGTACCTTAAATTGTGATGATTTTGTCGTATTAAAGAAATGAACTTTATTTGGTGATCCATCATATGATGGACAATCCCCAAGTAAGCCAACAAGATGTCACGGAAGCTAAAAGCCCAATTAATCTCACTGGGCACCACTTGCTTCACCGTATCCCATTTATTATTAGCTTTATTGTAAAGCAAAGGAAATTGGTGTTAGATATTTGATCGGTCAAACTCACAAGTTTTGCTATCTCAAGCTTGTTGTCAATGTTAGATGTATAAAACTATATATTGATTTCTAATCTAATAAATTCAAGTCTCGGATTAGGATTAGAGTATGATAGTTGAGTATCAGACATCACTTAATAACCATCGAAGATTGAAAACTGAAGAACGAACAAAAACATTTGCAAGAACTTCATCAACAAAGAGGTATTTGAAGACTGACCTATCCTATTCACTCATGGCATATACCATAAAAAACCTTACATGCCTAGACAATATAAGCTCCCATATTGAAAGGTAGCGAACTTATTGGCTGAAATAAGCCTTTTGTGGAACAAGAGATTTTGTGAGAACACTTGGCAACATTTGATTGGTTTTAATAAAGCAAATCCATGTTTGAAATTTTTAAGGAAATCCAAATTCAACTCTAAAGTCGATAGCCTAACATATTAAGCGTGGACAATATAATATACCTCTAAACTTTGGTCGTATTCTCTATTCACAAAACCCTAGCACTCAGTCACTTTCTCTTATGTCTATTTTTTTTCTCTCTCTCTCGTTGGCCTCAATAATGGCTTACTGCAATAGATGTTCTTGATTGGTATTTCAAGTGCTTGTTATAGGGTTTTGATATTGGCTTAGAAGAATTTTTTCTTCATTTATTTACTTATATTAGGTTATTGCAGTATAGGGAGTACTAATGTTATACCTCGAAAGTGGTTAAAGCCGATGAATATGGTGTTTTTATGGGAGCTTCGGGTTTGTTACCAACTTGGAAAACTTGATTGGGTTGCATTGTTGTTTTTGTTGTTATTAAGCATGACATTGCTAATCCTGATTGTGATTCGTTTTAGAGCTTCCATTTGACATAAACAATCATGTTCTATAGCTCAATCACATAATGTTTCAACGGTCGTAAATTCTAATTCTCTAAATAAGTGAACAAATATTCTTGAATATTTTTGTAAGATTGTTGTAGTTGAATGGTAAGACCGACAAGTTTTACTTTCGGGTGACTCAAATTGCAACAACTGTTTCATATTTTTAGGTATTATTTGTATTTCACTTTTTCTTATTTGCTCGTCAGGAAATCTTGGTTAATTATAGACCATGTTGCATGATTGTGTATTAGGCGTCAATCAATGTGCATAATTTTAGTAATTTTGCTAGTTAGTAGTCATATGCCCTATTGTATGGATTGGAAAGAACATTTATAAGATTAAAACTTTTGTAGTGTCTGTTAATTCTACATATTACCAATTATAGCGGCACACATCTACAACAATATTCTTTTCTTTTTATCTCCATGTTGTTTTCTTATGAATTTCTGACATGTTATTGGAAATGAAAGAAAAAAATCTTTAAAAAAAATACTTAATAACACGGCGATATATTTATACAAAACGATCTATTCCGAGCACACGCAATGAGGCTATAGATAGTCAAGTGAAATCCAATTCACGAAATAATTTGATCTCTGGACAGCTTCACTGTGGTAAGGTCGTAATGCCAGAGGCATCATTACCACAAGGTATATAGGGGGAGGTCATAAGCGTCAATACCGTAATATAGGTTTTCGACGGGATGAAAAGACATATATTGCAGAATCATAACTACATACATTTGTCTCATACACTATGGGGATGGTGAGAACATATGTATTTTACATCTCATAGGGGCTATAATTAAAGATACCATTGTTTCTAGTACATAAGTTCCTATCTCAATGGAAAATTCCCCCAGGAGCAGTGGCCAAGAGTTAGTGCCCGAGGGATTGGAATGAGCATCCACAACAGAAACCCCAGAAGGTCACTCGCGTTTTACCATTATTGAAAGCTGATGGTATTGAACGATATACACTCATTACTTTTGCATGTACTGAATATATGTTGTTCACTTTACTACTACTGAATCTATTGATATTCGCTTTACCATGTGCACACAGATCATATGGCATAATTAGGGCTTTGATCTCAAGTTGATTGGTGGTCAATACAGAAAAAGTGAATCTCTTTTGCTGAAACCGTTGCTCCTGAAACCTCCATTCTAGCATATATAGAGTACATCTTGCTGGTGTTCCACTTGGGCTCGCTCAAGCCAAAACATTGAAGCAGGAGGTACGTTTTGGGTCATGCCATTAACCGACATTATTGATGTTATAATTTTCTACTTCATTTGCCTTTTGTTTGGTAGTTATGTTATTTTTTTATACCTTGTTTCTTAATCTATTTGAGAATCTCATATTCATCGGTTGTTCCATTACTTACGCTGGACAATTTTCTTCAGAACTTATTATTGTTCTCGATATCAACACAACGCGCTCTTCTCATAAAAAATCATGCTACATTCTGGTTCTGTTGTTGCATCTGCTTACTCTAACTCCATTGTATCTACTTGAGATAATCTACTATTAAATTATATTAAAAGTTGGAAATTTTGACATGAGAAGAGAACATGAATCCTTACGCTAAAAGTTTGTGTTATTAGGTTAAATTAAACATATTGATTTTGATCATAAATATGTCCTCAAGAGTTTGAGTAATATGTTTTGTATAAAGAGTGGGGCTATCAATCTTAAGGGTTTGATCAAAAATCAACATGTTGTTAGCCATCCAATGATAATTATTGGGTCAATTATGTTCTGAATGAAAATGTTGGTGGGGTGTGATGGAGGATCAGAAGAAAGATATGACATTGCTGCCATCAGAGAACTGTGGTGGGACTGGTGGTAGTGGTGTATAGTTTCATGTGGGAGGTGCTAGAAGTGGTACATGTTATGAGGCGAGCGGGGATTTGATGTTCGAGCTGGTCAACTCTCACCTACTGGTGCACGAGATAACCGTCCAATTAATTTATGGGAAAAACGTATAGTCGTTAAGAGAGTTAACTTTAATTTCTTACTTGAATGATCCAAAAGATCATGTACCTGGTTATTAGTTATCTCATTTTAATATAAAAACCAAATTACCGCATGCCCTGTGCGTATCATGGGAAAAAATCCAGTTCTATCTTATGAGACTGTGTTATATGATTTTAGTAGATTTAATATTGCAAAGAAGAAATTTTGAGTTCAAGTTTGTCTTGGTCAAACTCTCGAAATATGATTCAAGCAATGGATGTTCGTAGATCCTTAGCAATCTTAGTTAGAACAATTTATCTTTCATAAACTATTTTTTTTCCAAGTTGATCATTTGGAAATTGCTCAAGCAACAAAGCAAATTGTCCATGGCAATTGATAATGTTTCAAATTTAATTATGAGAGATTTAGAACTATTTTGCGCAAGGTACGTATATTTGTATGTATTACTGTTGATGGAGAAAAACGATTTGCTAGTTTTCTAGGAAGTGGAAAGACAACCGTGCGGACGGAGACTCCTCAACCGAGCAAACTGCCTAACCTCAAGCAGATACACTGCACGGGAGTGCTTTGAGTTCTAGAGATCAATCTGTAGGACTCCGGCCTAAATGGTCGTTCAAGAGTCAATTCGATCACAAAGAGGGAAGAGGGTTGATCTGTAGGAGGGAAGCTGAGAAGTGTGTGAGATCAATGGTGATCGAAGATTGTGAATGTGTTGTAGGTTTCCACAAATGAACTGCTGGGTTCTAATAAGTTTTGAATTCTGCTCTGTTGAGAGTGATTGTTCAAATGAGAATTGTTGTGTATTTCCCGTATATCTGTTCCCTGTTAATCATGAATTTACAGAACTCATTTATATTGCTAGAATGTGGACACATTGATCTCCAGTAAGTGTGACAGTCGTTTGAGTGAAAGAGTGGGAAAGTGGGAGATCGTGGTTTAACCAGTTCAATGTCGTGCGGAGACTGGGTTGATCGTCCACCCACTACTTTGCTAACTTCCTCAACCGCTTGCACGACTTACTCACATTTCTCATCGTGGATGAACACACATGCCGTAGGCCGCCAGACCAAAACCCTAATTAATATCCCCCCATGTGACATGATTGATCTCTCACGAATCGGAATCTGTAAGGCAGACGTGTATTTGATCAGTCAGTCATTGACTTGATTAGACGATGAGTCTAAGTATTTTTCAGTCGAGCATGATTGCCGAATGCTCTAGGATTCATGGATTGAAAATGTATGTTGGGACGTATACTTCTCGAATGAATGATGTTGATAATTGAATCAACATGATAGTCTGAGCAAATATTGCTTGTACGATGAATTGTTGAATATTGATAGTTGAATCAATATTCGAGTATGTGAGCAAATATTGCTCATTCGATGAATTACTGAATATTGATAGTTGAATCAATATTCGAGCATCTGAGCAAATATTGCTCATTCGATGGATTACTGATTATTGATAGTTAAATCAATATTCGAGCATTTGAGCAAATATTGCTCATTCGATGAATTACTAAATATTGATAGTTGAATCAATATTCTAGCGTCTGAGCAAATATTGCTCATTTGATGAATTATCGGTAAAATGACCAAATAAAATATTAATTAAAATATTGGTAACTGGACCGAATATTATATAATTAATCAAGATGTTGATTGCTGGATCAACATAAAATTATTAGTGTTTGAAGTTGCTCAGAATCATGATTTGCAGAGCATTCAGTTTGAAACCCTAATTTTGATCGATTGCTGATCAGTTGATGATTTACTGAAAATAAGTCACCGAGTGAAGGAGGGACCGGATATATGGGATGATGGACGACCATGTAGCGCCCAGGTGCTCGAGTGAGCATGCACCAAAGTCCTTTGTTGACTAGTTAGTGAAAGGATTATCAAATGCTGGTTTAATCATTTATTAAAATAATGCTCGTATAAGAGTTAGGTAATAAAACCCAATTATGGAGAGATGAAGACCGACCAAGGGGTCATGGGACCGACCCTTGGTGGTCGTGGGACCAGCTGGTGGTCGATTGAGCAAATTCCAAGTTTGTTGGAGAGAGTTTGGACCCACTATGAACTGCTGAGAGCTAATTAGGTCAAAGTTATGAAAGAGTGTGGTATCGGCTCCTTGCAATCCTAAGGGATGACCTTGGTCGGTCAAGGTAGCATGTCCGTGTCACCATGCTGCCCGTGTATCAGTCCTGAGAGTTTTGGTATATTCTGGTGCGCGTTTGAGCAATATTTTGGATTTTCAGAAGAGTTTGATCTTGACTGAAACTCTCGATTTCGCTCAAATGAGCAAGTAGAACTTTGCTCGTGCGAACAATATTTTTAGAATATTAAAATAATGATATTTTAATTTTTAACGTGAGAAGCCTAGTCGGTCATGTGACCATTTGACTTTTTGGCCTTTTCATGGTTTGAGCAATATTTGAGAAAATATTGAAAAACTAGGGTTTCGCTCAAACGATGGAGTTTCGTGAGATGAAGGAAATAATATTATGAGAAAATAAGGAATTCCAAGGTGTGGGACTGGCCACGGTTAGGGCATGGCCGGCTGGCTAGGTGGCCCGGTCCCGTGACACCTTTCCCTATTTTGTACTATTTTTTCATCGTTTGATGGAAAGTATGGAGAAACTAAGAGTTTTGCTCAAACGAGGGAGTTTGCTCAAATGAAGGAGTCTTCATGAGATGAGGGATATAATAAATTAATATAAAATAAAATAACGGAAGAGGGGGACCGGCCATGGCGGCATGACTGGCCGGCCGGTTGGTCCGGTCCCACGCCTCTTGTTTATTTATTTAATATTATTTTCCTTCCTAATTGCATAGTTTCCTCGTTCGTCCATATTCTTGAATGCTCGTTCGAGTGCTCGTTTGTGCATTATTTGCTAAGTAAACTCGCACCATTTTCGGGGCTCACTAATCCATGAAATTCAGCTGATGGCCCAGATGCCCGATTGTTGAATATTTATTACTAATCCATGAAATTCAGCTGAGAATCAGTCATGAAACAGAGCAATAAAATTAATTGAGTATCTATTACTAATCCATAGAATTCAGCTGAGAATTCCGGGAACGGAGTAATGAGATAAAATGGTTATCTATTACTAATCCATGGAATCCAGCTGAGGATCATCCATGGAACGGAGTAATGAGATAAATAGATTATTTCTAGGAATTCAGTTGATGAATGACACGCTAGAATTAATATATTTGCAGAGTCGAGATATGAGATAATTGAAGCATCATATTCATTCTGAGGGGTGTATAGTTAGGGAACAACGAGCAGCGTGACGTCCTGGAGGCGTTAAGCTTTCTAACAAACATTATGTCTAGGAAACACCCAATCATTAAGAGATTCTATACACGGTCTCTCTACGTAGTCATGGAACAACGAGCAGCGTGGCATCCTGAAGGCGTTAAGCTCTCTAACAAACAATATGTCTAGGAGCCGCCCAATCATTTTGATTCTATGTAGAGGTGATGATGAAATGTGTGAAGCATCAAATGCTCAGTTGAGAGGCCTTTCGAGAAACATATTCATCATAGCTCTGAGAGGAACGTTCGCTCAGTCATAGATCGTGAAATGGTTCACGGATCATAAAATATGAATTGTCACATATATTCCTGAAGCCGGGCCAGAAACATGTAGTATCATGATTTTACGATTTTATCCCTTGCCGAAAATCCACCATCAACATTAAGTCCCCTGCTTAGTGATGGACAATCATGTTCTGCAGTAAGCACTGGATGGTGATTTTCCAGTAGACGAGATAAGTAGTTGAACTTAGTCGTGCAAAAGCATTTTCAGAATCCCCGATTTGCTCCAATGATGTTGTGTACGAGCAAATGCCCAAATAAGGACCCTGTCAGTATGATAGAGTGTCATCTCGTGAGCACAGAGAGATGAAGCACTGCTGATTTGGACGATCATACATCCAGTTTTGGTCGGTTTAGCGTTTACGGGCCCGAGCCCAAAAAAGGAAATCCTTGTTTTATTAGGTTTTTGGAAACAAAATTGATTTTTTTTTTGAAGGTAACCAATTTATTTATAAGGTTTTGGTTACAAGTCTGGGGCACCGAACTCCTATTCTATCATTAAAAACAATTTGCTGGATGAATTCCGGGCAAGTATGTTCCCAGCATGTCGTTGTTGTTGCCGTTGTTTGTTGTAGTTGGTCCTTAACTGCTTTGTTTGCAAATTCATCCGTCTCTTGATTTGCCTCTCGAAGGATGTGTGTGATCTTGTGTTGCGGGATGTTTTGTAGGAGTTGTTCAATTTCTTGTATCATTTGTGTTAGGTACCACGGTTTCTGTTGTTGAGATTGTATGAGTGACACCAATGCTTGAGAGTCCACTTCGAAGCAAATTTTTCCCCATTGTTTTTGTAGTGCCATTCGTGCCGCTATCAGTAGTCCCCAAGTTTCTGCCATGATGGATGATGTTATTCCCAACGGTGCCGCCATTGCTTTAAGTACCCTCCCATTGCTGTCTCTACATATTGTCCCTGCTCCTGCCGGTCCCAGGTTTCCTTTTGAAGACCCATCTATGTTAATTTTTATCCATTATGGATCTGGAGCTGTCCAGCCAATGTAGATGGTTGTTGATGTCGTACCCGTATGTTGTTGTCGTGCCGTTGTTGGTCCGTCCGTCATAATTGGTGCAGAATGTTGTTGTGCCCATTGGTATTCTTCAAACATTACCTTGATGAGTTGGTAAGTTTGCAGAGGGGTGTGTTGTTGCATGTTGTACACCCTCGCATTTCTGGCTAGCCAGATATGCCAGATTGTGAATCCAAATAATGCCCTTATTGTTGGTGGGTAACTGTTGGATAAAACTTCTTGTAAGTTGTTGGGGGGCAGTAGGTGATTGTTGCTTTGTTGTTGCTGCTGCTGCCTCCTTGGAGTGTGTGTGCCGTTGTTGCTTCCGTGCTACATCCGTTGGTTGGTGCTTGTAGTTCGTGCCAGATGTGAGATGATCCGCTGCCATATTGCCTTCGAGTTATCGCATTCAAAAAGTAAATGTTCTTCCGATTCTTCTACAGTTGTGCATATAGGACAGGTATTCAAGGTGGTGATATTGAGTCTATGTAATTTTTTGAATGTTGCCAAACCATGATTTGCGACTTTCCACAAGAAAAGTCTGATTTTGGGTGGACATTTAAGTTTCCAAATTGCTTTGTAGTCCACAGGGTTTTGATTATGAATTTGGTTTTGTTGGTGTTTGTTGGAGGTTTGTTGAACTGAATGTATCCTGTTTTGGAGGTGTATTTCCCATGTTTGGAAAAAGGCCAGATATTTTTGTATCTTTGGTGATCCTTCGGTAGATAGATTGCTATGATGTGTTGATCCATTTGGGGTGTGAAGGTATTGAAAATGAGGTTGTGGTTCCATGAATGTGAATGAGGGTCGATGAGATATGAAACTTTGGTGTTTGGAGATAGTTGGTGGCTCTGTGATAATTGGATGGTAGGTGGGAGGTGTGGGATCCATTTTTGGTTGATAGTTGTATCCTTCCCATCTCCAATTTGGGAGAAAACATGTTCCTGCAAAACAATAGATAAGTTAGCTAAACATTTCCATAGGTGGTTGGCTGATGATTGAGGCTTTGGGATATTGATGGATGGGTTTGGAGCATCAAAATATTTTGGTGCACACATGGAGGGCCAAGTCGAATTTGGTTGTTGTTGTAGATGCCATACTCTCTTTGTGAGGAGTGCCTGGTTGTGTACCCTGCTTTTGTGTATTCCTAACTCTCCCACTGAAAGTGGTTTTGTGATTGTTTCCCACCCAATCGGATGTAGTTTCCTAGCTTGATTATCATGACCCAAAAAAAAATTCCTTGTTATTTGATCTATCTTGTCATGAACCTCCACTGGCAGTTGTTGCACCTGCATAATATGATTTGTCGTTGGTGTTAAAGTCGTTTCGATTAGAACGAGTCTTCCTGCTTGGTTAACACACTTAGCTATCCATCTAGTCGCTTTTCTTGCTATTCGATTAAAAATCTCTCTGTGCACATGGGCCGACAATCTGCCATTTCTAAATTGTACTCCCAGATAAGTCGGTGGTTCAGTCGTGGTGTTGAAATTAAAAGTCTGCTGTAATCTATGCAGTGTATCTGGATGGATCTTTGGATGGTGCACAAGAGTTGACTTGTCTGTATTTATGGCTTGACCCGCTAATGTGGAGTACCGTTATAGCAAGTTTTATAAGGCAATGCATGAGTTGTGATCCGCTGTGCATGTGATAAGTAAATCATCGGCATACATGAGGTGTAGGATTGAAGGTGCATGTTTTGAAATTTTGACTCCCTTGATTTGCCTTTACTATTCGAGTACTCCAAGGTTTGTAGAGAGTACTTCTGCACATAAGATGAAAATGTAGGGGGAGAGTGGGTCACCTTGGCGGAGGCCTCTAGTTGGTTTGATATGCCCCTGTGCTGATCCATTGATGTTGATAGAGTATGTGACTGGAGTTACGCAATCCATAATGCATTCAATAAACGATTACGGAAAGCCCATCTTTTCCAAGGTCAATTGAATGAAACTCCAGTCCAAACTATCGTACGCTTTCATGATGTCCAATTTTAAAGCAATTTTCGGGTTCTTTGCTTGTGGGGTTACCCTGATATGATGGAAGAGTTCCGTGGCTATGGCAATATTGACGTGGATGGCTCGATTAGGCACGAAGGCGCTTTGATAGGGGCTTATCATGAATTGAAACAATGGTCTTAGTCTATCAACTAGGATTTTGGCAATGACTTTGTAGCTCACCCCACATAGCCCAATGGGACTGAACTCATTTGGTTTTGATGGGTTTTGGTTTTTAGGAATAAGAGTGATGTTGGTGTGGTTCATTGGCTGTTGTAGGTAGTGTGAATCAAAAAAATGTCTGACCATGGCTACGAATTGTGGTTTGATTGAAGGCCAGAAAGTAATGTAGAACTTACTTGTAAATCCATCTGGGCCTGGCGCCTTTTCCGCCCCAATTGATTTAATCGCTTTCTCAATTTCTTGTTCTGATACGGGTTGGATTAAACTTTCACATTGTCTTGGAGATAACCTGTTAGAGATACAATCAAACAAGGTTCGATCAATAGTAGTTGGTGGTGCTACATACTGTTTAGTATAGAAGTTTATAATCATTCTTTTGATGGTTCTCAGATCCGTTATTCACACTCCCTGTTCATTCTGCAGCTGAGAGATATGATTTATGCATCTGTGGATTGTAGCTTTAGTATGGAAAAAGGTAGTATTTTGGTCTCCCTCATGGAGCCATAGGATCCTTGAACGTTGCTTCCAGTAAACTTCGTAGCACTTTGCGAGCATGGAATGTGTATGCCTTAGATCTTGTTCATGTGTTAACCAACAATGTAAAGCTGGGCCCTCCAGATTTGCGCAGTTGGATTGGGCCTGTTCGATTTCTCGTTCTGCTTGTTTGATGAGGGATGGTAGATGGCCAAAAATTGTCTTGCTCCATTCTAGTAGTGCTTTGGCTATATCTTCCAGTTTTTGTATGAGATTGATTGTTGGTGAGGCCGAGTAAGATCTGTTCCAAGCTTCTAGCACCACCTCTTTCATTTGAGAGTGTAAGAACCATAGGTGTTATATTTTGAAATTCTTTGAGCGTTGTTGTTTGATGAATTGTTCTCTTAGCAATATTGGAGCATGGTCGGACGCAATTTGTGGAAGATGTTGAATCGTCATTTGCGGGTGTAGGCCCAACCATGTTTGATTGCTAAGGCCATGATCAAGTCTCTCCATGATGTTATTTTCGCCTAACTAATTGTTGGTCTAAGTGTATGGGTTGCCTTGGAAGCCCAAATCGATGAGGCCGTTTGTATCAATCAATTCTTTGAACAAGCTAGCTTGGTTGGTGCTTACTAGTCGTCCCTTTTTTTCTATTTGATTAAGCACTTCATTGAAATCACCCAGGATAAGCCATGGAAGGTTATGGTTTGGGATGATCACGTTGAAACCTTTCCAGAGATCCAATCTAGCCTGTGGATGGGGAGGTCCGTAAATGCCAGTGAACATCCATGGTGGTGAAGAGACTAAAGAGACGATATACCCATGAATCAAACTTTGATTAGCCACTAGAATCGTCACATTGAGGTTGGATTTCCATAGTAAGAATAATCCACCTTTACTGCCATTACAAGAAACAGTGAAACTCTTATCATATCCTAACAAGTTTTGCAAAAAAGACATATGAGACTCAGTAGATAAGGTTTCTGACAGAAATATGAGACTCGGACTGAACTTGCAATTTTTGAATTGTCAAGGCGTTGTGAGAACCTCGACAATTCCATGCTAACAGATTCATAACAAAGGCGAGTGTTGGTCCGGGCCAACGACTCGCAAAGGTGTAACATCTGCACTGACATCATTCTCCTCATCGAAAGATAGTTGCCATGCTGGGGTAGTAGTTGAACTTGTTCTGGCTGCTGGTATGGGATTGTGGATAGTAGAGTCTTATGGAGTTGGTGGTGCTATTGAGTGTTGTTGAGTTACCTTGCCGACGTACATAGTTGATCTTGGCTTCCTTGTCCTCTGAGTAGGTATCTCAAATTGCGGTGCCGGAGGTCTGATGGTTTCATTTCTTAATTCAGTTAGAGATTTGAACTTCTGGGCTTTTGGTGGAGGTGGTTGTGCTGAAATGTCAGGGGTGGGTTGGTGGAGAAAGTGTTGTGGTGGACTTTTCCTTGCTGTTGGTACTTTTATTTTGTAAGTTCTCAAAGGCTGTTGTAGCCGAGGTCCCCTACATGGTTCTTGTTCAGCTGGTTGTTGTTGTGGAGCCTTATCCGCAGAAGGTGCGGTTTGTGGTTGAGCAGTTGGTGTATGCGGTTCATCAGTGCGAGTAGTAGTCACTTTCACACGTGGGAACCCTTCCACCTTGGTTATTTGAATATCAACACGTGATCCATCACTCTGCAAAATTTTTGTTAACTGTCGAGCATAGGTCACAGTAAAAAAGTTTGTCAGAGGAATTGTTGTTCATGGTGCAGGCCCAGTAGGTGGTCTAGTTTGTGGGCCCAAGTTGGTGAAGTGGTAATTCGAATTCGGGTGATAGTATGGTCTAGGACCCATATCCGAGCTTGGTTTCCCAATTCTTCCTGCACCCATGAATTATGTTTCACCTATCGGTACTCCGTATTTCACCAGGCCTCCAAAGTGGATCTGGGCTGGTGGATATTGGCATGTCTGTCCGATGTGGCTTCTAGTGATCAAGATGTCAGTAGGAACATTCTTTCGGCTTGTAGGTTCCGCCGAATGTACTGCATGGATAGAATGTTCTGGCACTTGAGTTTGCACAGCCTTTCCTTTGTCAGTCTGTTCCTCCTTTCCCGGTGTTGATGACGCAGTGCCTTTTGCATTCGGATTTGGTGGAATTGGGGTCCAGTTAAGTCCTTGTTGAGTCATCTCATCGGCCAGGTGAGTCGGGATCGGTGTTGCTGAAGTTTAAGATGGGTTTGTTGTTGTTGGTGGTGGTATTGGTGAGGTGGTTATGTGTGTAGGTTATGGTGGTGAAGGTGATGGTATGGTTGGTAGCGGTAGAGGTCGATGTTGGAGTGGACTTTGGTGTTCTCCCTGAATTGTTGAGCATGATTGTTGGGTTGAAGTTGAAGCTCTGGTTGGTTGTAGAGATGAAGGGGAAATGGAGGGGTGGGGGTTTCGGGTTTGGAGTAGATGTGCTATCATTCTGCTGTTAAGGCGGTGGTATGGGAATTCCGGGAATTCATCATCCAGAAGAGCATGATCAGTGCTTGAAAATTTGGTGCATTCTTTGGCGATATGCCCAATGAATCCGCATCTGTAACATATCATTGGTAGGAATTCATATGCATGCTGAATCCAAGTTGGTCCTTCTATGTTCAAAAGCACTCCTGGTGTGAAGGGTTTTTTCAGGTTCATCCTGATTTTGGATTTTGGAGGGTCATCAACCTCAAGAACAGTTATTACGTTGAGTAATAGTTGCTCTAAGGTTATTTTGTCAACCAAGTACATAGGAAAGTGGAGTACCTGCAACCAAAAAACTGCTGAAAGGAAACAGTTACTGGGGTTAGCCATGAAAGTACCATATTCTTCAAAGAGTACCACCTGATCTGCTATGAGCCATGGTTCATGAGTAAGAATAGTTTTCTTGTCACTATCATGGACTAGGGTAACTTTGAACGCCTCTGAGTTGGGGATGTTATCCACTTGCTTAACCCTGATAGGATGCCAGTGTTGTTTGATAGCATGAAAGAGCCCTGATTTGTTGAACTTCCCAAAGAGAACCAGCGCTGCAAGGCATTGACTTTGATGGTTTTGCATAAGGTCTTGCATCCTCTCGGTTAGCTGGAAAAGTATCGTATCTTTGTGGTATGGGTGATGGGTACGTTGAAAAGTTTATGATGATGGGTTTTTGCTCTAGTTTTGGTTTTCTGCGGTTAAGCTTTTACCTTTTTGAAGATTCTGTTCTAGAAGATCTGGATGATTAGTAGCTTTTGGTAAGGATGGTGTTGAAGGTAGAGAAATAGATGCTGGGTAATAAGAGGACGATGAGATCGAGGGTGAGGAAATATTCTTTAAGGGGGGGATAGAAGACAGAGGAGAACCTGAGGGAATATAAGAGTTATGATTGTTTTCTCTCGTTAGAAGAGAAGAAAAATTGGGAGTGGTGATGCTTTTCAAGCGTGTTCTGCATGGGGTGAGATTGTGACGTGGTTGGGAAGGAGGTGGTGGTTGAGGAACATTGGTTGGTTTTTGCGGTGAAGGATCAGCCATTGGAGGAAATAAAAAAACAGATAAAAAACGAGAAGGTTAGGGAATCGAAGTGACACAAGCTTGGGTAGACAAAATCTCAGAAATTCGAGCTCAATCTTTTGCTTGGAAGGTAATAGCACTGTCTGAATTAGCTGCTTTTGAGGGATTCCGTGCATCAATTCAAGAACAAATTGCTATTCCGCAAGAACAAAGGTGGTTGAGTGATATGCAGATTTTGGAACTTGACTTTAGTCAACGCAGGCGGCCAGAATACAACACTATTTTTTTCTTTTCTTTTTTTTGGTAACAAAATTGATATAAAAGGGAAGAAGCCCTTTTTTTTTTCACCGACCAGCTTGCCACCTTCCCTCACGTCAGAAAAATAAATAAAAAATTGTTCGCAAGCCGGAGCCAGAGTACCGCCGACTGAATTCCGGCCAACTTCGGCGCCGACAAAGGGTTTTTTTTTTTTTTTGTGTGTGTGTGTGTGTTATTCATGAGTTGTTCATAAAACAAAACTCTATATGTATACATGCATGCATAGGTTTTATGAAAATTTGCTTTTAGTAAACGGACGTCCGTCCGTCCGTCGGTTTAAGAAACGAACAATAATCCCTAATATGAAGAGATATATATATATTTTTGAATAGACATGATCCAATTTGCAGTGGAGAAAATTTTGTTTATGAGTTTTCATGAAAACTAAAATCTTATTTTGATGTATGAATTTTCATAAAATAGAAAAGACCCTCGTTTCATGGACGAATGCTCGCACGAGCAAGAAAGGCTTTTTTTTATATATATACGTGACCTATTCACGTAATTTTTTTTTATTTTTAATTTGAAATTTACGTGAGTTGATATTTTGTAAAAATCAAAATTTTGATTTTTGAGCAATTGCTGAAAGCAAACAATTAAATAAAATTCTTGTGAATTAATAGCGTATGCTCGAAAATCAATGAATGTTCACTCGGTGGAAATGCTCACATGGTGAAAATTCTATGAATTGTTCATAGATTTATGAAAATCAAGTTATGATTTTGAATAATGAATTTTTTGTTCGTCTTTGCAGGTTCAAAGAAGCGAACAGATTCTCGAAATTTTCGTGTTATAGTCACTACAACTAGTGAAATTGGAAACAGGTAAGAGTTGGAGAGTTACCATTTTTGTAGACGCTGATGTGAGCATCCTTATTATTTGTTGTGCTTTAATTCCGCAGCTTTGATGAAATTTGCATCTACGAATGTTATACTGAAGTAGAAATGTTGTATGGATGTTACAGCGACTTTGCAAAGATGATTGATTCCCATGATGGCACTTCCAAAGATGACACTTCCAGAAATGATACTTCCACAGATGCAACTTCAGGAAATGATACCTCTCTAGATGGAACTTCCGTTGACAAATAAGAAAAAGAACTTAGAACAAAGAATATTCCAAACACTGGTGATGAGTTCTTTGTGGTTCAGTATAATCCTGAAAAGCGTCTCCCAGGTTCTTCATTTCGTCTTCTTATAGATCCCATGGATATTGCTCAGAGAAAATTGGTGTCTCCTCGAGCGATCACTCGATTCTGTCTACAAGGAGGGCATTATGCCGCTTCACAAATAGACTTCAAGCTTTCCCGAAAACCTTTAACAGACTTCTCTGGATAGGCAAGACATATGTTGGGGTATAATCATATGAGGACCATGTTGGATCGTGCACAGGTGACACAAGCTATTCAAGTAGCTGGATATTTGTCGGTTTACCATGATGTGAGAGGTATAGTAGCTTTTCTCGCTCGCTGGTGTGTTCCTACTCATACTTTCATATGCAGGTGGGGAGAATTTACCATCACTTTAGAGGATGTGGATGCTTTATTGCATCTTCCATTCACGGGTAATTTTCCTGTGGATGGTATATTAAGCATTGCTGCTTTCTTGTGCCTGTGGTTATCCAGAGATGTATTTGAAGATAATGGAAACTTGCTGAAGCCATTCGTGATTCCCTTTGCCATCAAGATAGATCAAGGTGAGAAACTCCCCGTCGGTAGTCTGTTCTTGGGTTCACTATTTTCCAATTTAGATTCCCTGGTCGTGGATTCCAGTGTTTCCAATGGTTTTATGAAAGTTGAAACATATGTTAATACAATGTTTGTCCAAGCCTTATTTTGGGAGCGCTTCAAGAATTATGCACCAATCCCTCGTAGCATCTTGCAAGGACCAAATGTTGATACTCGTTATGTTCTCTCTGAGAAGGATAATGCCAGGATTATGCGCTGGTCTACAAAGAAGCCTCAACATAAGACCCGCCTTACCAGTGTCTTGGAAAATGAGTCTGAGTTTAATTTTCGTCCTTGGGTGTCGATTCCTTATTTTGTCTCACAGTTGATCACTTTTAATGATGCTGAAGAAAATGTCACTTTGAAATCCGGTACAAACCTGAGTGATGATAAGAGATCTTTCATACTGAGTTGTACTCCTGGTTACTTAGTATCAGTAATACATGAATAATTTATGGTGGAGGAATATAACATTGATAAAGAAGCTCGACAGATGGGTCTTGATCAGTATATGCCGGATGTTCGGAAAGAAAAGCCATCGGTCGACCAACTTAAAGCTTATTGTACGCATTTGAATGGGTGTGAATATCTGTACCCTTGCTCTGACCGGGTCGCCTATGCAACTCCAGGTTATATAACTTTCTGGAATCAGCAACTTGATCGTTTACATGATTTTATAATGGCTGCTCAAACTCCGGTACAAGAACCTCCTTCTGTTGAGATGGTTTCTGATCGAACGAGATTGAAGTATCCTTCTAGTGGTGATAAACGAAAAGCACTTCCAGGATGTTCACAAGTAAGTATTCTTCTCATGACTTTTATAGAGACATAATAATTGCCTCTTAATTATTTCGTTAATTTTACCACAGGGTGGTCGTGCAGTGAGACCTCGAATTAATGTAGACTTCACGAAGATTGAATAAAGTCCTCGAGGCGTAGAACCCAGAAGTAAGAATTATAGGATGTTACCAAATAGTACGCAGTCCCCAGCTGTTTCTTTGGTGAGTTGTCAATGCTCCCTCTATCACGGATTTTCCTTATCTGCGTAATTAGGATCACAAAACCAATATTTCTTAATTTATTTCAGAATTTTGCTCCATCGAGCATTGATGGTTTTCAACTTGCTCCTGGGCAAGCAATTCATGAACCTAGCAGCAGTGAAGAAGTCGATGTAAGCACTTCTTTGCATAATCAATCATGATATTTCTTGAATGAAATTATAATTTGTTGTTGATATATCCAGGAGGAGATTATTGCGGATAAAGAATGCGCTGGTGATTCTCATTCGTCTTCAAAAGGTGATGATGAAGAGAATTCTCCAGAGTCGGAACCGAATGAAGGTAATAATGCCCATAATGGTGATTCCGGCAACATTGATTCTTCGAACAGCTTAGAGACCCCTCAAGTAAGTGTCCCTCCTATATTTTCTTCATAGAAATATGAAATTTCTGATTTGTGGATGAATGAATGAGAACGAATGGATGAAAAATGTTAGCGAAATAAGTCGTCATAAAATTCAGAATTCATTCTTTTAGCAAAAACGCTGTAGAATCTTCGTCCGATGTCGGATTTTTGTGATTTACCCATGTTTTTTCATCCTCATAAAATTTCCAAGCATTTCCAAAGAATATTTTTGAGTATTGAGCATGTTTAGGTGCCGAAACTGACAAAACAGTAAACTTCCAGGAAGTTTTCAGAAAATTTTCAGCTGTCATGTATTCCAAAGTTTTGACCACATCTTTTTGTTCGTTTATCCAATTGCTGTGAATTTTAGATATGTTGTAGAGGACATACATACAAAGAGAATGACATATAACTCAACCTTAGATTCCTTACCAATTGCTCCCAGTTCATCGTCTTATACAAGGAAGTGTAACATCTCCTCAGATGAGCTTGTTGCAAAAACGTGTTTTTATGAATTTCATGCTATTTGCTCATGTATTTAATGTATAATGAAGAAATTTAATGATGTTAGATCACTTACATTCTGAATTTGATGATTGCTTTTGATTTCCATGCTTGGAGTGTCCTAATCCCGTGTAATCCTCATATTAGGTGCCAAATGTTGAAGTTGAGAATAATGGAGCCAATGATGATTCAAAACGTATGGAGAATCAAGATGATGACATAACCACATTTGCACCTCAGGGTCATGAAGATATTTCTACTGAAGTTGTCGAAGAGACGGAAACCCAAATTGCCGTTGTTCCACAGATAAAAAACTGCTCCAATGGACGAGACTCGTATGATCGTCCATAAATATTCGAATGCAGGATTTCTTTTGATCCTCCATTCGGTAAGTTGCTCCCGTACCATGAATTAGTTGGTGGATTTAGCGTTTCTACTGGATATGCCGGTTTGTACGAGAAGATATGGAAGATGTATGGTCATATTGTTGTTACCAAAGACCCAAAACGTGTTTACTTCTTAACCAGGCAAGTAGGAGCTATCTTGCGTGTTATAGATGATATACGAACCAGAGCTAGAAGTACTGTCACTCCAGATGTACTCTTTGATTGGGAGTACAATTTGGACCATTATGAGAAACTGGGTTTCAATATGGGATGGCTTCGTGAGAGAATTGAAGCCATTAAAGAAGCAATCGAGAAGAATGTACCTCTGACAAGTGATGCTGTGATGAAGAAGGAGGCTAAGATCGCCCGGTTGATTGAAGAATTGGAGTTGTAAAAGCATCCTTGCGAAACCTGAAGATTGCAGAGGAGCAAAAATCTTTATTTGCTGATTTCCTTTAGTTTCCTTTCCATAATCTCTTGAACTCTGAACTTCTGAGAGATGTGAGGTTTTATTTGGGTTTTGATTTTGATTGATTTTGGATAAGTAGATGTTTGAGGGTTTTCTTTTGGATTTGATAGAGATAAACTGAACTTTTATTAATTACTAAATTCAAATACTGAATGCAAGTATTGCAAACATTTTGGAGGAATTGAAAAACAGTGAAAGAAAATCCTAAATGCCAAATCCAGATGTCTTGGGTGTCCGTGCCTTGAACCCAAATATCTCAAACGTCTAATATCTCAGGCGTCAAATGCTTTGAGCCAAGTCTCGTGTATTACTGCCACGTTCGCTTTGCTATCCATGCTGATCAATTTGTAGTATCATCCAACCACGGACTTAGCAATCATGAAAGTTCCTTCCCAGTTAGAGTTCTTTGCAGAATGAATATTGCGCTTAGTTGCTTTGAGAACTAGACCTCCTTCATGAAACTTGTTAGGATTGATTGCTCTTGCTATGAAAATCTTCTGCTGGTTCGGCATTTATTTGATAGTGGGATTCCATGCTCGCACGGTGGAAGTTTTCCAATTTTGTGGCACATGTGGACACTCGTGCAAAGTAGGAGGATATCCCGAGTACTCTTTATTGCACTTGTTCATTATTTCAGCAACAAGTTTTTCGGTGAGATGCTCAATTTGGAGAGGTTCCAAATTCAACCATTTGGTAAAATATTGCTGAAGTGAGGTTATCCATTCATAGCATCTTGCAACAGCTAGGTTGTTGGTGGAGTGAAGTCCCCGGACCAGGGCAGCATGTTAAAAAGTTGATAATATGGACGGAGGGGGGAATAAGACTTGCCTGAGTGCAGAACCTTTTGACGAATGCATGCGCGTTTTCTTCAGGCTTTTGTGTTAGCTCCATCAAGGATTTGATTTTCTCCAGATGCTCGAACGACGAAGTATCCTCTATTTCTTCCGAATCAAAACTTTCTTCAATAGAGAAATATGCAATTGAAGGTGTTGTAGTTACCTTTTCAGCATGAATCCACGTCCGTCCGAGGATCATATCATATCCTGGATCCTCCCTGATTATGTGAAACTTGGTTTCTGCCCAGGTTGAACCAATTTTCATTTTGAGAATGATATAGCCATACGCATCCCTGAGTATTCATTTGTGATCTCTGGCTGAGATAGGAGCATGAGTGGCTTCTTGATAGCCGTGCCAACATCGACCAACGCTCTCTTGAATTCATTTCCTTTGAGATTGACCGTGGTAAGAAGTCCCCAGTCATACATCTCTTTGTCAGTGACCGGAGGCTCTGGGAACGTTTCTGAAATGGATAAGCGTTTCCCGGACACTATATGATTCAAAGTCGCGAACATGTCCTTCCTTTGAGCCTTGGACAAATAAAGCAATTCGCAGATGTGCTCGATCAACGATTGAACTGCTTCTTTGACTGGTTGTTCAGAGAGTGTAAAGGTCCTGATTGGGAGAGGATTCTTGTGGACTCCTTCAGGCCCCAGTTCTCCTGAATCGGCCTTCTCTTTGATTATGCATTTCAAAATTATACAATCATTTGTTGGATGACAAACCTATGAAAGCGGCAGTAGAGCGAATTTTCAATTTCCTCCTCCGTTGGATCTCTTCTAACATGAGGTAGTTTGATCGCACCATCTTGGATCCAAACTTCCATTAGCTCGATGTCCTCTTCAATGGGGAAAGGAAAGTCTGGTTCTTCCTGGTCATTCTGCTGACGCTGAGTAGGTGCTCGCGCATTTTGAGTTTGGATGTCCTTCCTTGATGCTTTTGTAGGATGGGATGCTAGAGGAACATTCTTATGCTGATACGCATCGGCTTTCCTCTTGCTTCCTTCAGCAACATTCACGGAAGGTTGGATATTATACTGCTTGTTGATAGGCGCCTGGTACTTCCTCGAGTTTCTCGCGGTTCCTCGACTTTTATAGCTTTTGTTCTTTCCAGTAAGGACGGAGCAGTAGTTGCTGACAGCTTGGCTGCTTCATGAAGTTCTGAGAAAGTATGGAACCGGAGATTTTCCAACAGGGCTCTATAGACCGGGGTCATTCCATTGATGCACAAGTCCACCAGTTGTTGTTCAATGACATTCGGGTCATGACAATCCAAAGCTTGGATTCTGAACCTTTTCACATAGTCGTTCGGATGCACATTGTTCTTCTGAGACATTCTTCCTAAGTCAGAAAAAGTAATCTGCTCTGAGACGAAGAAGTATTTCCGGTAGAAAGCATTAACCATTTCTCCCCAACTAGTGATGCTCCCAGGTGCAATGTTATTGTACCATGTGTATGCTCGGCCTGTCAGAGATTTCGATAATTCCTTCAGACGGATGACATTGTTGTGTTCGTGTTCGCCTAGTGCTTCCAGGAATCGATACACATGTTCTCGAGCGTTCCCCGTTCCATTGTATAGTATGAACGTCGGAGAAGTGTAGCCCTTCGGGAAAGGAATTCTTTGCTTTGCAGCAGGATATGGAGGTTGATGATGGTGAACGGATGATGCCTTGTCTTTTCCTCGAGCCTCCAGAATACGTTTCAGGTCTTCACGAGTGATGAAACCTGTAGATTCTTTTGCTGGTAGGTCATCTGCAGCTTTGCAGACTTCA
The DNA here is from genome assembly GCA_023531105.1 of Papaver atlanticum. Lineage (NCBI taxonomy): Eukaryota > Viridiplantae > Streptophyta > Magnoliopsida > Ranunculales > Papaveraceae > Papaver > Papaver atlanticum. The sequence continues at coordinate 9,120,784 of JAJJMB010012161.1, forward strand.
TCATCATCTACCACGTGGATTGGAAATATTTTGGGATCAGCAGCCGGAGATGTGTCTTTGGCTTTTCCTTTCTCCTGAGTTTTCTCTGACATCTTGTCTGTAAGAGTTTTGAGATAATTGCATAACTCCTTCTGAGTGGTAGCCATGTCAATCTGATTTTTGGCAAGAGTTTCTTGCACCTTTATGAGATCAGCTATGGTAGGCGGATTTTCTCTGATTTCTTCGGGAGACCGGCCGAAGAGAGGATTGCTTATGATGTTGGTTTGAGGAGGTGATACCAACACCGTTGTTGGAAGCGGGAGTAGTTTCTGGAGTAACACCACTATTGCTAGTGCTAGCATTGTTTGGGTTAGGATTTGTAACTGAACCTGACCTAAGATCAACCATTTTGTGAAAGTTTAATATTGCAACCGAGAGATTAATCTCTCACTGTGGTCGCTAATCTGTTGATGGGGAAAAACGATTTGATGGTTTTCTAGGAAGTGGAGAGACAACCGTGCGGATGGAGACTCCTCAACTGAGCAAACTGCCTAACCTAAAACAAATGCACTGCACGGGAGTGATTTGAGTTCGAGAGATCAATCTGTAGGACTTCGGCCTAAACCAAGAAATGGCCATTCCATAGTAAATTCGGTCATAAAGAGGGAAGAGGGTTGATCTGTAGGAGGGAAGCTGAGAAGTGTGTGAGATCAATGGTGATCGAAGATTGTGAATGTGTTGTAGGTTTCTGCAAATGAACTACTGGGTTCGAATAAGTTTTGAATTCTGCTCTGTTGAGAGTGACTGTTCATATGAGAATTGTTGTGTAATTCCCGTATATCTGTCCCCTGTTAATCATGAATTCAGAGAACTGATTTATATTGCTAGAACGTGGACACATTGATCTCCAGTAAGTGTGACGGTTGTTTGAGTGAAAGAGTGGGAAAATGGGAGATCTTGGTTTAACCAGTTCCATGTCGTGTGGAGACTGGGTTGATCGTCCACCCACTACTTTGCTAACTTCCTCAACCGCTTGCACGACTTACTCATATTTCTCATCGTGGATGAACACACGTGCCTTAGGCCGCAAGACCAAAACCCTAATTAATATCCCCTCATGTGACGTGAATGATGTCTCACGAATGTGGAGTCTACAAGGCAGACGTGTATTTGATCAGTCAGTCTTTGACTTGATTATACGATGAGTCTAAGTATTGTTCAGTCGAGCATGATTGCCGAATGCTCTAGGATTCATGGATTGAACATGTCTGCTGGGACATATAGTTCTCAAATGAATGATGTTGATAATTGAATCAACATGATAGTCTGAGCAAATCTTGCTTATATGATGAATTGTTGAATATTGATAGTTGAATCAGTATTCGAGTATTTGAGCAAATATTGCTCATTCGATGAATTACTGAATATTGATGATTTACAGAAAATAAGTCACTGAGTGAAGGAGGGACCGGCTACACGGGATGATGGCCGACCATGTAGCGCCCAGGTGCTCGAGTGAGCATGCACCAAAGTCCTTTGTTGACCAGTTAGTGAAAGGATGATCAAATACTGGTTTAATCATTTATTAAAATAGTGCTCGTATGAGCGTTAGGTAATAAAACCTAATTATGGAGAGATGAGGACCGGCTAAGGGGTAATGGGACCGACCCTTGGTGGTCATGGGACCAGCTGGTGGTTGATTGAGCAAATTCCAAGTTGGTTGGAGAGAGTTTGGACCCACTATGAACTGCTGAGAGCTAATTAGGTCAAAGTTATGAAAGAGTGTGGAACCGGCTCCTTACAAGCCTAAGGGATGACCTTGGTCGGTCAAGGTAGCATTCCCGTGTCACCATGCTGCCCATGTTTCAGTCCTGAGAGTTTTGGTATTTTCTGGTGCGCGCTTGAGCAATATTTTGGATTTTCAGAAGAGTTTTGATCTTGACTGAAACTCTCGATTTCGCTCAAATGAGCAAGTAGAACTTTGCTCGTGTGTCCAATATTTTTAGAATATTAAAATAATGATATTTTAATTTTTGACGTGAGAAGCCTAGTCGGTCATGTGACTATTTGACTTTTTGGCTTTTTCATTGTTTTAGCAGTATTTGAGAAAATATTGAATTACAAGGTGTGGGACCGGCCACGGCTAGGGCATGGCCGTCCGGGTAAGTGGCCCGGTCCCGTGACACCTTTCCCTATTTTTTACTATTTTTTCATTGTTTGATGGAAAGTATGGAGAAACTAAGAGTTTTGCTTAAACGAGGGAGTTTGCTCAAATGAAGGAGTCTTCATGAGATGAGGGAAATAATAAATTAACATAAAATAAAATAACGGAAGAGGGGGACCGGCCGGCCGGTGGGTCCGGTCCCACGCCTCTTGTTTATTTTATTTAATATTATTTTCCTTCCTAATTGCATAGGTTCCTCATTCGTCCATATTCTTGAATGCTCGTTCGTGCGTTCTAGTGCTTGTTTGTGCATTATTTGCTGAGTAAACTTGTACCATTTTCGGGGCTTACTCGGTGATGGCCCAGATGCCCGATGGTTAAATACTTATTACTAATCTATGAAATTCAGCTGAGAATCAGTCATGAAACAGAGCAATAAAATTAATTGAGTATCTATTACTAATCCATGGAATTCAACTGAGAATTCAGGGAACGGAGTAATGAGATAAAATGGTTATCTATTACTAATCTATGGAATCCAGCTGAGGATCAGCCATGGAACGGAGTAATGAGCTAAAATAGATTATTTTCTAGGAATTCAGTTGATGAATGACACGCTAGAATTAATATATTTGCAGAATCGAGATATGAGATAATTTGAAGCATCATATTCGTTCTGAGGGGTGTATAGTCAGGGAACAACGAGCAGCGTGACGTCCTGAAGGCGTTAAGCTCTTTAACAAACATTTTTTCTAGGAACCGCCCAATCATTAAGAGATTTTATACACGGTCTCTCTACGTAGTCAGTGCACAACGAGCAGCGTGACGTCCTGAAGGCGTTAAGCTCTCTAACAAACATTATGTCTAGGAGACACCTAATCATTTTGATTCTATGTAGAGGTGATGATGAAATGTGTGAAGCATCGAACGCTCAGCTGAGAGGCCTTTCGAGAACCATATTCATCATAGCTCTGAGAGGAACGTTCGCTCAGTCAGAGATCGTGAAATGGTTCACGGATCATAAAATATGAATTGTCACATACATTTCTGAAGCTGGGCCAGAAACATGCAGTATCATGATTTTACGATTTTAACCCTTGCCGAAAATCCACCATCAACAATTACCTAAGTCATTCTAAATTATGTGGACTGTAGAGGTTCACAAACCGGGTTTGCGAACCCTTTCTATCTGAGTTCGGGAATGAAGTAAATTTGCGAACCCCTACCATCTGACTTCGCGAATTGGCACAAATTTGCAAACCCATATGGATTGAATTAGCAAACTACCAGAGATTCGATAACCTATACAGTTCCAGTTTAGCAGAAGGTCACGAACCATTCTATATGACTATGTTCGCTTTTGCTACAACTCTCTTAGACACTTCTAAGACCACTTTATTCACAAAATCACTTTTGTCTTGTGGATTGTATTGTAGTCTTGAGTGTTATTGAACACTGCTAAGTGGTTGTAAGTTTAAAGATATATTATTCGATATGGACAATCATTGTGCACGGTTCTAGACCTGACCATACTTCATATTTTTATGTGAAATTTCAAAGCGGATTTTCACATGCTTTTATGAATTCTTAATAAGAATTTCATCTAAATTGAGAAAGTGTATACTTGGATCTCAATCTAACCTTAACTTGAATTCAAAGATATCCGTAGCCTTGATAATCTATAAAAGAGAGATTCTTACAACATGATTTCTCAATTCCTGACACTCTTGTGTCCTAGTTGCAAAGCTAGAGTCGTCCTCTATAACTTAGGTTCTTCACACAACTATTTCTTGGTTACGAATTTGAAGACTTCACTTAAGGATCTGTGAAGCCCGACCAGATTATCTTTTTACCCGATAGTTCTTATATCTAGATCTTGTTCTACTAGTTATTGAAGTTTGCAGACTTTGGATCAGGAACAAAATAGATATAAATCACAATGTTATCTTTATATCAGACTTTGTGATTCATCGAGATGGATATTTATTTATTTATTTTGTATTATTCTTGAGAGGTGGTTAGTGATCCAGGATTTTCTGCTAACAGAGTGTAACTGTTACAGATCTGTGAGGTGTTTTGGACTTTGTTTACTGAAAAAAGATTTTTAAACCCAAATCGTATCAAAAGGGAATCAAATATGCTTGTCTGTTTGAGGAAGATAGGTATCAAAAGTCTTCACTGAGGTTGAAACAACTCTTAAGCTATAAAGGACGTTAACTAAGGGAATCAAGTGCGTAGAATCTTGCGCGGTTTAAGAGACGTAAGGAACACGACTGCAACCTAATTGGTTGGAGTGTTAATTCAGTCTCAACTACATTCCAGTCTGAAGTTTGATAGTATGCTAATGTCTGTAGTTGTTTTACACAATATGGTGTTTAAAGTTGGACGAGGTCCCGTGGTTTTTCTGCCAGTGCAGTTTTCTTTGTTAATAAAACTCTTTTGTGTATTAACAAAAAAATTCCGCATTAAAAGTTATTCATTTGATTGTTAAAAAGTACTACGCAGGTTCATAATCCTATCAACGAATAAGTTTGTGGTGTACTTGCAACCCTTTCCTTTTCTATTGCGCTTTTAGAATTCCACGTTCAACAATTTATCATGCCAAAATAGAGATGAGTTCTAATCTTGATTGTACAAATACAATTATTTTGTATCAATGGTTTTGCCTTTAAAATACCGCAGCCTTAAGTTATACTAATATTCCATGGACATAATTCTAGCACCCCTATTCCCTATTTTTCTTGATGATTATACACCATAAAGCATGCTTCTCCCTACTGTAATGCCAAATCGACTTATGCAATAAAAATTTATTTACAGCTCCAAAATTCTTAATACCTAAACCTCATTTCTCTTTAGGTAAACAAACTTTTTTCAACGAGACCCAACACATCTTCCGAGTAGTAGAGGAAGGACCCATAAAAAAAATTCTTATTATCTTAATCATATTTTTGTTTATCGCTGTTGGTAGAGTAATAATAGACATATAATATAATGAAATAGCAGAAAAAGTGGTTTTTATAAGAATTAACCTACCCGCCATCTTTAGAAATTTGGTCTTTCAAGGAGAAAATTTTCTTTCCATTATCTCTAACACATCCTTCTGGATAGAGTTTGCGACATAATTCATCCGCTAAATCATTAATAAAAGTATCTGCTCTCATACTGATCATAAAAAATTTCTCCAGATTCAATTTTGAGCCTGTAAGGTTTTCAAAAAGAGTCAACATGATGAGCACAGATCTAACTTGTCTCACATTAGCATTCAAAATATGATAGTATCATCAACAAACTGGACAAAAGACAGAAATCCCTCATTCTTTAACGTATAAGCCAGAGATACTACCCATTTCCGTCGATATATGAATCGACTTAATAAATATCCCCGCTACCAAAAGAAATAAGAAAGAAGTTAAAAGAGTCCCTTAGCCTTTTGTTGGCCTAACTTTTTTTTTTTCTGAAGAACTCTCATTTTCCATAACAAAAAGATGGGTTATAGTGACATACCATTAGACATATAATATAATAATGGAATAGAAAAAAGAGTGTTTTTTATAAGAATTAACCTACCCGCCATCTTTAGAAATTTGGTCTTTCAAGGAGCAATTTTTTTTCGTTATCTCTAACACATCCTTTTGGATAGAATTTGCGACACAATTCATCCGCTAAATCATTAATAAGAGTATCTGTCGCCATACTGATCATATAAGTTTTCTCCAGATTCAATTTTGATCTTGTAAGGTTTTCACAAAGAGTCAACATGATGAGCACAGATCTAACTTGTCTCACATTAGCATTCAAAATATGACAGTATGTCAGCAAACTGGAAACAAAAGATAGAAATCCCTCATTCTTTAATGCATATAAGCTAGAGATACTACCCCTTTCCGTCGCTATATGAATCAACTTAATCAATATCTTCGCTACCAAAAGAAATAATAAATAAGATAAAAGAGTCCCTTACCCCCTTTGTTGGCCTAAATCTTTTCCGAACAACTCTCATTTTCCATAACAGAAAGATGAGTTATAGTGAAACACCACCACATTCAGTTTGTCCACTTATGACGAAAGTCATGAGCTTCCAATATTGTCGACAGAGGTGACCATCTAATATTATCGAAAAAGCCTTTTCCACATCAATCTTACAAATAATACCATGCACTTTATATTTAAGTCTAGAATTAATACATTCTCCAATAACAAGAATCTCATCCAAAATCTGTCTATCCTTAACGAAAGCACCTTGACAGTCTGAAATTAATCTTGGTATAACCTTATTCAATCGAACAACTAACAGTTCGAAAGAATTTTTTATATATTTCCCACAAGACCGATTGGCATGAAGTCTTTTAGGTAGTGGAATCCTCGTTCTCGGGGATCAATGAAATAAAGGAACAATTGATTCTATTTCTCCATCTACAGATTCAGTAAAAACTTTACAATGATGGCCTGAGCTTTGTACCTCTTTCTTGGGTGGAAAAATGTTAGTGATGATGGACATGAAAACGTTGATGTAAAACTTTATAGACTTGTAACAAATCCGATTTCACTGGTTGTCTAATACTCCCTCTGTTTCATAAAAGTTGAGTTATTTTAAATTTGCACAGTTTTAAAGGAAATAAGAAGAGAAAGATATTTTTGGGTATTTTTTCCAATTATATCCTTGTGGATTACAAAATATTAAAATTTGGAAATGACGTACCTCTCAAAATATACACGTATATCCTTGGAAAACATTTCAAAACACCTACATAATTAATATACATATAAACATGCCTATCAAATTATACAAAAATTGCCAACAACTGTGTAGTACAGTGGTTAAAGCACTCCTTTTCGTCCATAGTGCCGGCGGGAGGTAGGGGGATCGATTCCCACTGGGGAAGGTTGGATCCCCTATTTTCACCAATATCCTCTATGGATAGAGCTGAGATTGGATCTTGTTGATGGGATGGCGGTTGGGCTAGCACTGAGGTTAGTCCAGCTTTCTAGGCATGCTCAGGGGGGTGGACCTAGTTGTGCCGTATCAAAAATAAATAAATTAAATGATAGTAATCCGTCAAAAAGGCATTTTTCAAGATATTACCTTATTTAATGATGGCTAGCAATATAATTGCGTAAGCGCTTCAAAAAGTCTATAGTGTCATCCCAACTAGGGGTGAGCATTTTATCCGTAATCCGCGGATTTAACCGGGACCAACCGTATTGTTGCGGATGGATGTCCGGACCATTTGCTAATGGGTTGGATGCGGATGGGATTTTTGAAATCCAACGGATTACGGATTAGACCCGGATGCAACCTTGAAAATCCGTTGGACATCCATACCCATTAGATTAAGGGCATTTATATAGTTCCAGAAGATACGTAGAAAGTTTTTAAATTTTTAAAGTGTTTGTTTGGAGTGTTTTCCATGGCACTTCTATGTTTATATACATATATAAAATGTGTAGGTTTCTATACGAAGTCATTTATATTGACTTTATTTTTAATTTTATTATAAATTTTAACTAACACAAATCCATTGGATTATCCACACCCAATCCGTTCATCCGTGCATCCACTGGATGCAAATCCGTTGGATGTTGGATTGGATGCAGATGCCAAATTTGAAATCCATAGTGAATTGGATTGGATGCACATGAGGTAAAAACCGGTCCATACCGGCCCATGCCACCCCTAATCCCAACTCCCTTAAGTAAAGGCAAGCGTCCTAAAACCATAACCTTGACATGTCTGCTTTTCTTTTTTGAATGGTCCCAAAAATACCCAAAATAGGGAGAGAAAAAAATCCGTTTTCTTGGAGTTTATTTCAATGGTGTTAATCTTGGGAGTTTATGCGGTAACTTTGGAAACAGCGATCCAAGTCCTGGTTAGGTTTTGATATCCAATCTAGTTAAATCCAGAAACACGGCCACAGTAAATCCTAAACAGATTCTTTCCTTTCTTAGGTTTTCGTCTTTAGTACTATCTTCTGGATCAACAATGGAGGATGGTTCAGAATACATCGTAGAATCCTTAATGGAAGAAAAACAACATCAACAACAACAAGCATGTGATATTGATATTGAGTTCGCTTCGTCACCCAACAAGCGTCGAAAATTGGTAGCTGAATCACCAAATTCAAACTCGAAAGGGAAAGAGAAAATCGAAGAAAAAGAAAGAATGGATAGTAAATCTGATAATGTCTGTGGAATTTGTTTCTCAGAAGAAGAAGAAGATGGAAAATCGATTAAGGGTTCAATTGATAGTTGTAATCACTATTTTTGTTTTGTATGTATAATGGAATGGTCAAAATGTGAATCTCGTTGCCCTTTATGCAAACAGAGATTCAATACCATTATTCGTCCACCAAAAGATGGAGTTTTTATGAACGAACGAATAGTTAATGTTCCTACTCGTGATCAGGTCAGTCTTCTTTCTTTCATCGTTTCTGATTCCAATTTGTGTTTGTTTATGTTTAACTTATTACTTTTATAATTTTTTAGCTGGTGAATATTATGCACAACACAATCCCGTTGAGTATTTAGTACCCTGAAATCTTTAGGAAGAACAAAACTAGTCGGGGAAGAAAGAAAAGGAACTAACTGAATATGTACTTCTGTAGTATCTCATATGTGGTTCTTTGAGCGGAACAAGAGTGGTATGCCTTCCCAAAGCGTGTTCCACTTCACCAAAATTTAGTTAATCATCCCCTCTTAGCCATGCAGCTAACTCCAAGATTCACTTCTTGTACAACATGATCAAAGCAAATATCCTGCATCTTTTGTTTAATTGTTTCCTATCTAGCTTTAAAAACCCATGGCTGTGAATAAAAGACAACCCAAACCTTGAACCAGGAATAGTAGCTAGACCATTTAATCGCAAACAAGACTGCACAGATTTGAGCTACAAAGTAGTGTAGCTGCTAAAAGTATGTTATTCAGATGACTTTCAAAACTAACTTAAGCTTTGTAGAGGCGCTATGTGGTTTACTCTAGATACCCTGACTCAATCTTAATGCAACAAAATGGAGCCGTGTAAAACCTCCGGTTCCGCCATATTAAACAAGTAATAAATTCTGAGATGTTAGTTATTTACTTAGGTTGGTCCGGATGATAAATTCCAGGATGAAAAGTTTAATTGCATTTTCATTTCTTCATTTCTCCCGTTTATTTAAAAAGACGATCAGTAACGATCTTTCATGTTATTTATTCAAAAGATGATCAAGTAATGAGCTTCTGCATTGTAATCGTGGGTTCGTTTGTAGGTTTGGCATCCTCTTGGTAATGTGTCAACAGGGCCTTCCGATCCCTATGGTCGAACGAATTGTGCTGAATGCCAAAGCTCTCTGGATGAAAATCTCTTATTACTTTGTGATCTTTGCGACTCTGCTGCTCATACATATTGTGTTGGGTTGGGTTCCACAGTACCTGAAGGTAATTGGTATTGTCACGATTGTACTCTTTGTATGGATAAGCACTGCAATAGTCAACTTGATATCGGTTCTGATGATCGAAACTCGGAGGCTGGTGAAAGTGTTACGATATCTGAAATTGTACGAGGACCCTATCGTACTGTCCCTAATAGGGATGTTGGTGCGGACATTAAAGTGACTGATCTTGGTGTGAGACGTTTAACTCACTGCAGGGATGTGCAAAGATGTCAAATCTCACCCACTAATGCGAGTGCTGGAACTATGGTTACTGACTCTAGTATGAAGATAGCATGTCATCGCCGTGATGTTCAGAGTCATATTAAAATCTTTCGTGAAAACTGGGATGCTTTGAGAAATGGATCATTGCAATTTTCTTCTACATCTGGAAGCAGGAATAGTAAGATACCTGACAGTAAAGTATTTAATGCCAAGACAAGCCAATCACAGTCCTCGAGTTGTTCACAGAATACCTACAATAAGAACGTCGCTGAAAACTTGTCAAACAAAAAAAACCCTTACGATACTGATAAAGCATGGAAGATGTTGGATATTGCCAAATCGGTTCAACGGGCACGTGAAGGTAAAACTACTCATTGTGTTTCTAAGCATCAATTAGGTAAGAGAAACACGCAGGCAGATGCAACTGTTACTAACTTAAACAGTTCTAGATCAGAAATCCAATCTCCCCAACAAAAGGATCTTAGAGGATTTGCATCCGATAAAAACATTAGGTGTGAGGAAATAATAGCTTGTACAAACTCTAAATCTCCAATTTTTGAGAAAGAAAAGCCGTTCAAGCATGCAATCGAAGAAACTTTGAAAAGGCAGAATGGAGGTCCAAGTACTATTCATGCATCAAAATATTGTGGATTGGCATTTCCTAAACAAGTTCAGATGTTTGACCAATTAGACATTCTTCATAAGAAGGGAAAAAAAAATCTTGCAGAGGTCAACCAAGAATCCTCCTTGAACGGTATTAATAAACGGGTTAGGGTTGATGCTGTAGTTTCTCCCGACAAGTCATCCCATGGCAGATCAGATGGTGGTGCATATTCTAGCAGCAAGACAGAGCCGCTAAAGGAAAACTGCGTGTTAGGTAAAACTTCTTCCAGTGCTACGCCAAGCACGGATTGTGCCAAGAGTGAAATCCAGTCTTTGGTTAAGCTGAATTTGAAGCAATTGAGTAAAGGCAAAAAATTAGGTATGATCTTGTTTACTGAAATCTGAGTTTCTCTAATTCTTTTCTGATTTCCTTATATGATCAACAATAACAAGATATGCTAGTTCTGTTTTTTAACATGATATGTTCTCACATGAATGAGCGCTATTGTCATGAGCAAACATTTTTGACTCCCCTGCCTAAAACTAATTTTTAGACAGCATTGTCACTTAAGAGAGTTGAGCTTAACTCTTAGTTGGAATGATGCAAAAGAAAACCCCTTATGTTTTTTTGTCTGTTTACAGTTTGACAAGACTAAAGTGGGTTTCACTTAAGAGAGTTTGAGCTTAGCCCGTTATGTGTTTCAGTGTTTGATTGTTTCTCTTCTATTTGAGGGTAAATTTCTCCATTAAAAGAATTCAGATAGGAGAGTGTCACTTTAGTCATCATGAGCACTCATTTTTTTTCACTTGCTTATTTCCTTTATCACCCTAAGTACACATTTTTGCAAGGTTAAGCTCTTGACCTTGGTCCTCTGAAGGAAATATATAATTCCTTCTTTGTATACGTTTAGTGCTTTTTTGTGCTTGATCCGATGTAGTTATATTGAACTCAGAAACTTAATTACAAAGGAATCAAAAAGGAACGAGGGTACAGAGCCTAAAAACCTATGCAAACAGAGTAAAAAGAAGATAAAACTCCCGAGACCTGAAACTAAACAAGGAAATACACCTACAGACTTATAAGGCACCAAATATATGTTTACTGCTGAATATACCTCATCACATTAAGAAGTACTTTTGGAAATTAAACTTGAATCTGTTAATTCATGATCCAGATTGCAGCAGTCTTTGCCTTATGTTCATTAGAAAAATTAGCTGATTAAAACTTAAAAACCATCAATTGGATGAAGCCAGTTCCTGATGTGTATGATGTTGTATTTGCAGGTTTTAATGAATTCAAGAAAATCGCTAAGGTGTCAACTCATACCGTCTTGGCAGCATGTGGATTAGAACACTCGAAGTCAATTGTCCGTCGGCCCTATCCTCATCTGGCATGCAGCCATACTGGTACTCAAAGCCGTCAACAACAGCTTCATATGTTGGATCTAATGCACAGTTCTTGCACAGACTGCTTTCATGGTTTTGTAAAAGATGTTGTTAACTCCATCTTGACTGAGAAAGTTGCTCCGATTGCTTAAACTCAGGATTCTTGTTTGTCCTGCCTTACGTGTTCAGTGTCCTGGGTTACAAGCATGTAAATGGCATTTTTGCTCTCAATCAAAGTTTTTGCAATGTTCATTCGCCCTTTTCATGTTCAGCGATTGTCCTAGGGCTCGCAGGTATGTTGAACTACGCTAGAATACTTGGTGCAGTTTGAAACAGAGCGCCCCATGTTTGATACCACGTGAGGTTAAATATAGGAATAGCTAAAACAGAACGGTATATTTACCATTTCAGTTTAACGGACATGCTATATTTAGCATCATACCAACAGAATGGTATATTAGTATTATACCATTCTGATAGTTTTCCAACTGTACTATTTTTTGTTCTTTTGTTATGTAAAGCTCATCCATTTGGAATCAAACACAGTGGCAAGATAGATTTGAGTATTTTTATTAGTTACCAAAGGAAGACCGACGGATAGGGATGAATCCAGTCATTGATAAAGACCCATCCAAACCATATCTAGTAGAAGTTGGTGTCTTGAGACTTGACGGTCTCACCTACTCTGAGCAAAATACCAACCGTCCTTGATTAGGGAGTTTGTTATTTTTTCATAAAAGAGGCCTCATACATTGATCATATAAACCCCGATTTAAAATGACTCTGTTTCCAACTATTACAACAAATTCAAAAAATTCAGACCGACAATAATAACATTCATCCCATTTACACCATAGTCCCAAATCCTAGTCTGAAAAAAGATTCCTACCATGTTTAACCGATTCCAAGGTATTGTAACAAGTTTAAATGGTCTAGTTTGGATCAAAAGTAGAAAATCCAAACCATATAACAACTCTACAAACAATAGAGATGTTAGGATCCAAAGATCCAACCATTTTTCAGGGGTTTTTTCAAAATCACAATAGAACAAATGACAAAGGTACACTAGAATCCATAGATTCATCCTTTTGCCGGTGATCTTTTCATAGTAGCAGTAACACAAGTAGCAAGTATAATTGGTTACCATTTGGAATCGCTCTGGATGGATTTGGGTCTTCTTCAAAATCGGTCTTGGTGTCTTTGTAGCTGTTTGTGTCTGGGTCTTTGGAACTGTTGTTGCTGTTGCCGTTTCTGTTGTTACTATTTGAGTCATATTCTTTCTGATGATGCTACTAAGAGGATCTCTGTTGCTGAACATTTGTTGAAGATGACAAAAATTTCTCTGGAAGAGGAGATTTTGTGCTACTGAGTATTTAAACAAAAAAAAAATCAGCAAGAAATTGAAAAAGTTGATGTAAACCCAAGCCTTCGACTCAAAATCACTTTAAACAGACAAACAATAGCAAATCTACAATTTATGAACAGGAGATAAGGGTCCTGAGAAGCAGATCGAGAATTAAGAGCTGTAAATACAAGAACAAATAAAAGCTTAAACTAAAACCGTAGACCAAATCTAAAAGAGAGGAAGAAGATTAGTTTGTTGTTCACTGAAGAACACAAACCAAACCGGAATATTGAAAGATACAGGAAAAATAAAAGCAAACAAAATCTAGAAAATGGAAAAAACAGAAGATCTAACAGAAATAGTGAAGGGTTGAGATTTCTCTGTTTCAAAGGTTTTAGGTGAGAAAATGGTTTTCAAAGAAGAGAGAGAGAAATAAAATAAAATAATGTTGGTGTCGTACATTTTTGTGCACACTCCTCGATAGAATGTTAATTTGATTAGTTGAAGTAATTAACAATGTCTCACTACCAAGGGTGAAGGCCGAAACCAGCTGGGCTACGTGGGCAACCGCTCACACATGGCTCAAGCTGGCTCCTCCCCTTTCGTTTCAAGCAATAATTTCTCTATCTTCTAAGGTGGGAAAATAACATGCTTACAAACATTACATTCATGAATGTATAACATTATTAGCACAAGTGATACAAAGGATGGTATCAGTTCTAACAGGATTGTCAATCCGTATAAAACAAAACAATCCCAACTAAGATATAAGAGAATCAACGATGGTATCAGTGCTAACATTATTTGTAACCCCTGCAAAATCGACCAAATCAAATCAAGACAACGATGATACAAGAGAATCAACGTAAAACATTGGGCATTCGTATATATTTGGCTCCTCCATTACAATGTACAACGATGTTTTATTATATTAGTATTTCTAAACAAGTCGCTAAAACAAAGTGGAAGAGAAATACAAAGAAAGGAGATCATCATCAGCTTCTTCAGTAAGCTTTAATGATTTCTACCTCTCCATCATCATCCAGAGTCCTAAAATATTTACATCCCTTCTACAATACTATTCCAACTATATCAACTAGAATACCAGTCTGCCCAGGGACACATTCCGAAAACAAAACAAAACCGTAAAAGTAGCATATCACTTGCTAACTCACATAACCAACTCCACTTTCTTCTTTTCGTTTCTTTTTCTTTTCTATTTCTTTTTTACATCAAGCAAACGGTTAACTGGTCTCATTAACTCACTCTACTCAAAACTGACAAGATGTCCCGAGCCTCTGCCTCTGCCTTTGCCCAACACTGCCTGACTCACGGCTTGCAAATGCAGGGTAAAGCAGCTCTTGGAATTTCTCAAGGAATGCTCCCCACTCCTCGTCATTCATGTCAGCGAAAGTGACAAAGCTTGCACTTCCAGGAAGCTGCTCGTTCGCACTTCTGTTCCCTGATGACTGGCCAGACATTGTCCCCTCCAATCTACATCCTTGGAACCATGAATTATTTTCACCCAAAGTTGTATTCTTCAGAGACTTGGAGAGCTTGGAAACAGTTCGGACTAGCGAGGACTGTGTTGTAAGACCAGTAATAGAGACTTGTTTTGCTGGTTCTTCAGCTTCTTCACTTCCATCCTCCTCGACACTTTCTTCTAGTTTGGAGAGAGGGTTCCAACCAGGCCAACCTCTTAAACCAACATGAAAAGTTTCTTTCATAATAGAATCATCTACAATCTTGGATGCTGATTCAGTTTCCTCTTCATCTATGTCAAACTGATACTCATCTTCATCTACAACATCAAAATCAGGAGTTAATAAAATTTCTTTTTCTTTTATAAACCTCCTTGCGTTCATGCATATCATTTCTAGCTCACTTGGTTCCTCATCACGACTCCTGAACTCCCTACTCATCATCTCACCAATCTCACCAAGACAAAGACCAAAAGCTGCTGCTTCTTTAAGGAAAATGGTACACAGAAACAATACGCGAAGACATGCTTCTCGAATCATTGGCAGCTCCATTCTTAGCATTTCAGAATCTTTAACTGGATCAAGGTTTGCTATGTACTCGAGCTCATACTCCGTGAACGGAATCGATGCTTGTGGCCAATGGATCCACTCAAAGTACGGATCTTCCAAGTTCTCTGGAAGGCAGAGTCCATGATCAATTGGAACGAGTTCGACCTGACCAAAAGCACCCACCCCGTCGAGCTTTCGCACCAGAAGATTCCCAGCATGCCTGTCAGTATTGAAGATCCTAACATCCAATATCCCAATCCTATGTACATCAGAAACAGGGAAATTTGATGTCCCATGATCACTAGCATCAAAATCATGACGGATGAACTGCTGACATGATGCTATTTTACTAACAGTTTTCCTCTCATTTGCCTTCTTGCAGTTCACACCATCATTTATATTAAAAATTGAGTGCGTGATCTTGACGAGTGCTGTGGGGGGCACATTAGCGAAGTGACCATAGTCCAGAAGGTAGGCTGCAACTTCTCGAAAACCCGTCTCACCAACCCTTACAGACCTTTTTAGTCCTGGCTGACCAAGAGCTTTTCCAATAAACCCTTTTGGATTATTTGGTGCAAAGGGCTCTTCATCGGTAGGCTTCACAATTGCAACATTCTCGCCTACCTTGTTTCTAAAATAGTATGCACCTCCAAGCCCACTATGAACAGGAATTGGATCAACTCCATTCTTAATGGCCTTCACCATGTCCTTAACCAGCGGCTTCATTCGAACAAAGCTACCAGAACCAGAGCGACCCAATATTTCAATTACACCACTCTGATCCCTCTGCAGCAGATCCCTTCCAGTAGGTGACAGGCATGGTGTTGATGAACTTCGATGCATAAAATTCCTCATGAGGAGTAGCGGGGAATCAGTACGAACAGCGCTGAGATCACTATTCAAAACCAAATCACCAAAAGTCAGTGAGCTCTCATCAGTTGGTACATTAAGCGCTAGCTGCAACCTCCTCTTCACAGTATGTGCATTATCACGCCGATCTAAGTCCAAGCCTAAGACACAACCAGTATCAGTTTGCACAAAGATCCGCCTTTTCCCCTTCGGCTTTCCTTCTCCCCTATTGTTCCCATGGTATTCACTATTTATGGAGCCATTCAACAGCGCCACTGCCATCTGCGTCTGAACTGCACTGTCCAAATTAGGAGACATGGAAGGTAGGAACAACTAGTGGTTTTCAAGGCTGACGGCAAAGATGGCTGTTACAGGAGAGATTCCCCTTCTCTCCAAAGCACACACCAAGCTCAAAGGCCGGTAATAAGAGTAAAAGAAAGACACCGAGTCCAACACAATCATTAATCAACAAGATAATTTGAATTGCTTCCACAATCTTCACATCATAAAATACAACACGAGACGAGAGAGATTAAAAACCAGGAAGATCTCTACATTGAAGCGGCCATCTGATCACTGATAAACCAAAACATCTGATTAGAATTTTTTTAACAAATTCTAACAATACAACAATGAACAGGAACCAGATTCTAACTAGTCTACATCCAGAAACAACAGAAGAAACAGAATCCGAGATTCACAGACAAGTCTATTTCTCTTTACTACACTGAGCGAATTTTTGCAACTGGTTGAGCATAAAGCAAAACTAATATATTATTGCTTCTACTGGAAGCGAAATAAAGTTGAACAAGCGAAATCTGTTAGGTACAGATATTTATTTGTTTATCCTATCAATACAAAATCAGAACGAAAAAGTAACGGATAACTTCAAAACAAAAATGATAATATAGAAATTCAAATTACATCAACTTCTATTGACAGATCGATCAGAGGCTGACTTTCAGTAAAATTTTCTTTTTTCCATAGCGAAGATTGATAGGATAAACAAATAAATATCTGTAAAAAAAAAAAAACAAGTAACTGAAGCAATATTCTGAAACAGAGTGTACACAAATGCATCCGAACCGTACAAATTACCATTCTCAGTGATAGTAACCTTGATCTATCTACAGATCCAATAAATATATTTCTAATAGAGTTGAATCCATTACCGAATCTTAACGAATTCAAAACAATAATTACTACTTTTTTGAATAATAAAGACGTATCAATCAAATTCAACAGAAGAATCAAAATGAACAACAAAGAAAATGTGTTCAGAAAAAAGAAGAAGATCAAACTTACCGAATCTGAAATAACACCAAGCGGAAGAAGAAAACAAATATCTGATGTCTATGACATTTGTAGACAAGAAGACGATCGGAGATCTACGGCTTTAAGTCTTAGAAAAAGAAAGTTACGACGGTTAAGATTCTGTGAATACGTACTGTCTGAAACCTTCTTCTCGTTTGAAAAGCCAACATCCAAATTTTCACTCTTCACTCTCTGAAATCTTCTTCTTTTCTCTTAATAGGAAGAAGAAATGAGGGTTTTAAATACAAACTGTAGTTCGGAAAACTTTCTCTCTCTAAGTGGAAGACTCTAGAAATTTCAATCGTAGCCGCTGAAATATTACAGTGATATGATATAGACCGTAGGATGTAATTTAATGATTAATTGATGGTGACGTGGATCTAATCGACTGGGTGATGACGTGGTAAATGTTTTGTTATTACTGAGAAACTGTTAATACTGAATCTCATACGCAGTTTCACTTTCACCTACGAAAACTGTACTTATGCGATCTTTTCGAGCACCCAAACTCGCCCTTAATTTCGGGTTCCTCGAAAGTATTAAAGTATTGCGCGAGACGAGAATACCCCTTAACAAATCTAAGAAGTAAAAGAACCCTTTATTGGGTTGCAAGCAGCTTACAAGTTTGGAAACACAACCAGTCTTGTGCCTATTCGTGGCAAACATGGATGGGATATCTGTACAACTTAATCAGTGTTATACACTTTCAGAATCATCTACAAGTGGAGTATGCACGTGGCTGACCAAATCTGGATCATTGTCATTGGCTTGGCTGAACCCATCCTTCTATCCCCTGCTTTTATAATTCTAGAAAAATATTCTTAATAATTAAGCTACTACTTAAAGACTAACAAATAATTAACTATCTGTAGTACAAGTGGATAAGTATGAGAAAATACGAGAGATATTTCTTGTTGAATTAGGAAGTGCCAAGCATTATGTTACCCTGACTGTCTAATTGTAAACACCCTAAAATTGATGAAGGGTTACAAAAAGACTAATCCCAATACACAGTATAATTTTCTGATTTTTTTTATCTTTTTCTGGAGGATAGCTCTCTTTTTATAGGGAAAGCCTGACATAAGGATACCGTATACATATGCCCTAATACCTTTTCTGTTAAGACTCTTGTCATTAGTCATACACGTGTACTTTTACATTAAGGTTTATTTACACACTCACTAATCACTTCTTCGGGGCACCCCCAATCTGCCACGTCATCTTTAACGGTGGCTTCGGCTTTGGTCCATCTGAAGCCCCCATTCTTGCATCATCGGCTGTGCCAAAATCAGGTGTTTACATTCGCCCCTTGACTGTTTTCCAAGTTTACAATTATGGCAGCAGTCAGTACACACCCAAACCGTGCTCTCGTGCTCTCCTTTGCATTCTCGATTTTGGTTTTCTCAAAGCCCCTTCTTACTTGGTTAATCAAAAGGTGTTTCATTGCTTTCCTCATCCTTCAAAATGGACCTTCCGTTTTCGATTTGGATCTTCTCAAAGGCCTTTTTATCATCCTCTTATATATCTTTTCTTCTCTTCTTCAAATTTAATCCTTCCGATACCCTTTGTCATATTGTAAGCCCCTTAAGGTCGATTGAACTTCTTCTCAGTGTAACACCGGTGTATATAATCATGACCTCTACTTTAGTTATCATAAGATTAAACGGTAGATGATGGGGTTGATTCCGAAAGGGTGGGATCCAACGTCTCTCATTCCTTTCGCCGCTTCCTCCTATAATCAACACGTGTGATCTTTCTATTCGCTTTCCCCAAACGTCTCGACCCTTCGTCTTCCACTATCCTCAGTATAAAACCTCACTCTCCCGTTGTTATCTCTGATTTTCTCTTCTCTTCTTTTTCTTTCAGAGGATCCCTTTTTCTTTCATCTTTCTTCCCCTTTTCACTTCATCGGTTTTCATACGTCTTTACCAAATAATGGAGCCGTGTTCATCCGGGGCTGGTAGACAATTATCTAAAGAAGACTCCGCAGACATGAGAAAAGCACGTTTGTTTGGTGTCGAAGCCGCTAATACACCCTTTTCCGGGTCTATCTTTGAAGATCAATTCATCAGTTATCTAACCAGCACAAACCTTCAGAGCTATCATATCATCGACAACAGTCTGATCTTATTGAGTCCCGAAGTTAATCGTTCCATAGTGCTTCCCCTTGAAAATCTCCCACGAGTGTGCATCGAATGTGGTGATTACCGAGAACCTCCTATAAACTTCGTCTCAACTACCCTTGTGAGTCATGGGTGGTCTTCATGGAAGCATTATATTTTCTCAAAGCCTCGTCATTTGCAGCGTATTAGGGACCTCAATATCGAAGACGCTCTGAATTTGTCCGCTCATCGGAGTATCTTCCGAGCTAAACAAGCTCTTTTCTTGGTTTGTCTTAGGTGGGTTGCAGGTGTTCACACCCTTGTTTTCGATTGGGGGAAGCATCTCCCATATTAGAAGATGTTGTCTCCCTTACAGGACTGCCCGTCCATAGTTCTCACACTTTCGAAGAGGCTGATCCCGAATTATCTATGGCGACTGCGGATACAACTATTTTTAACACCTTGGTAGAAGTTCAGAAGCTATCGCTCGGAAGGTGGAGAATAGAACTCCTGGATCCCCGGTTAAAGAGGATAAACGTGCCTCTCTCTCAGGTTGGATGAATTACTAGGATCCCGACTAACCGAATCGATCAATAAGAAGAAATTGCCCTCTTTGGTGAAGTCTTACCTTCCTCCGGATCATGGTCAAAATGATGACGCTGAACTTGCTGCTTTCCTAGCCTATTGGTTAATTCATGATTTGTTTGAATGTCCTTCAAAGGACACCATTCGGGATAACATTTTGCGTATGGATGTCATGATGTCGAAAGGTGTGACATATCCACTAGCCCCCGTGTTCTTGGGCAGGTAGTATCGTCATTTAGACACCTTGGTCTCGGATATAGAAGTAGTGAACAGTCATGAACATACAGTTGAGAGCTATGTTCGTACTAGTTTTCTTCAGATGTGGTTTTGGGAAAGGTTTCCCGAGAGCAGGTCAGGGACACAAGACTTGGTTTCGAAAAGAAAAAGAGTTGCTAACACCAATTCCTCTAGTCGTCTTCCTTTGGTTTCATTCCGCTATCCTCGTACTGCTTTATATGAAAATGTTCACGATAAGAAAGAAAGTCAGAAACTTCCTTTGATCATGGATAAGTTAAAAGTCTTTTACTATGCATCCATATGAAGACGCCTCCGGCGAGCCATTATTTCTTAATCCAACCACTGTGTTTCTTGATGATGTACTAGACTCGACTAATCCGCAGCTTGACGACGAGGAATGGGATTTTGTGGCCATGGTGACTCCGGGTTTTATTCCTGGTTACTTCAGCTACAATGTTGATAGGGTTGCTAGATAGTTGGGTTATGACCAGGGAGTGCCCTCCATTCAGACCCCTTTCTTTCCTGAGGATGGAGCTATTTTGACTGATTCCTATCGCCGGTTTGTTTTCAAACCAGAAGAGCCAAGGTATTGTCGGGACCTTCCGTTTCTCCTAGCAGTTCCGTCTCCGAAAAGGCCTCCCATTTTCACACAAGGTTGGTGTACTTATTGGTACGAGAAATTGACTCATTTAATCGATTTCCTGTGCTCTCTCACTCTTCCGATGCCAGTGCTTAGCCCCCGTACTCTAAACAATCGTAGTCGCATCAAGATCGCTGCTCATGTTGCTAAATCTGGGGTCAAGGGCAAGTCTGCGAAGGGGAAAGATGAAAGTCGGGCAGCCGCCGAAAATCTTACTGAGGTTAGTTTGCATCATCTCTTGGTTTGTCGTTCGTCCTTTCTTACTCCCTTATCTCAATATTTGTTTTCTTTGTAAAGCGTTGTAGGCCTTTTCGGGTAGTTGTCCGAAGTAGGAGCAAGCTGGCATCATCGTCGGGCGTCATTGAAGGGGAAGGTAATTAATCATGATTCTTCTTAATAACTGTCATCCATGTTGCACATGTTTTTCATAAATTAGGTAGAGATTTTGTCGGTATGCTGTACACATCACTTATCACTCACACCTTATAAATACTTCCTCTACTTGTTCAAAATTTTTCTATCTTCCTGAATTTCTCTTTCTTCATTTTTGTTTCTATAGGCGAAAAACACAGTTCTCAAGTCGCATCCTCCGGCGTGGATATTCAGGTATTTCATCATCCCTTATTCCTTCTTCTCATTTTATTGGTGTTAGTGACTAATTACTTCAATGTAAGAGCTTTCTATCAGGATTCTCATATGACGCGTACTGAAAATCTCGGGAGCAAAATAGCTCGAGGAAGCGAAGAAAAACGGGTGCGCATGGCAGTCCCGGGTTCTTAGTTGGCAATGCGTCTTGGTTTAATTTCAAGGAAATGTTGTTCCTGTTGCTGCCACTTATGCCCATTTCGGTCCAGTTTACAACTTCCCGGTATCTCCGGCATTAAAGGATTATTACAAGACAGTTGTGGATAAGCATGGTCACGTAGCTTCGATAGTAGTTCTCGCAGACCGCAATAGTTTGATTTCCAGTGTTTCAGATTTGGTTACTGTGGCAAAAGCGATGGATGAAGTGGGGGATGATTGTCCGTCAGAAGATATCCCTGGGATATGGGAGAGTAGCTTTGCGTTTCCTCGCATCTTGGAATTCAACATGGGCTGAATCGAAGAGTTGTTCAAAGATTTTAAGGAAAGGAGATCATCTCGTCGTACAGTCCTCCCAGGAGAGATCACTGCTTTAGAAGAAGAGATCCTTTTGGAGTCATAGACATTAAAGGATCAGCAACAGGTGCAAATTCGTCTGGCGGCCGAAGCGGCAAAGATTGCTGCCGACGTTGCAGAAACAACAAGGAGCTTGGGCTTGAATAGAAAAGAGCTGGCGAAGAAGAAGAAAGAGCTTGTTGATCTTTCTTGAATCTTTATTGCTTGTTTTCGTATTTCGTTGTTGGGACATGATTGATTGCTATTTTGGGGTCCTGAAAACACTTTTGCCTCGTAGTTCGTGTTCGTTTTGCTTATAAAATGAGATTCATTCTTTTCTTATGTTTGATTGATCATCTGCTTTTGTGTTTATTACTTTGCATTTTTTAAATGTAAACTCGTACTCGTTTGATCCTTGAAATTGTGATGCTTTCGAAATTGATTGTCGTATTACAGCTTTCCTTAGATCAATTCGAGCTTCTTGCTGCTGAATATCACGATCTGGTAATGTATTCGGAAGTATCTATGACGAAGTCATGGCGGATGAAGTCGAATGTAGATTTGAGGATAGATGAACTTTGGCTTTTCTACAAGTCTCATCGGGCTCGAGTTTTCTTTCTTATTCACGATATTATGACTGCTTTACAGGTCTCGAATCATGCGCTTTCGGAGCTGTCTGTGTTAGCATGATGAGTCTATCGTCTGTACTTAAATGAATACTGTTTTCGTCATTTTATATTTTGTATTCTCTATTTGTGATTGCCATCTCAGGATAGTGGACAAAGATTTAGAAGTTAGTTTCTTATCCGGTGTTTTCTGAGCCTCTAAGTTCACACCTTTTGTAGAGACAACCAATTCTGGCCTCAGGGCTAACACCTTTCTCAGCTCTTACCCACATCCGGAACTTTATAAACTTTCCAGTTTGCTCATTTTGTGTGGGTTAGTGCGTTGTGTTCATATGCGGATCCAGACTTTTCTTGTTATAGCCATCAGACTATTATGAAATGGACTGTCCTAGTTGTGATTGTTTTTCACCCCTTGTCTGTTCCAGTCTCCAATTGGTGGTTCCAAGCCACCTTATCGGGAATATTGTCCTGGTGATTTTTTATTTTAGTATATTTTGAAAATAATTTTGATTCAATTTCAAAGCCTTTTATTCGATTCGCATTGTTGTTTACATGAGAGATCTTTAGCCACTTTTGGATTACTCATTCAAACCCCATGCTATCCCCTCATATGATTTCGGAGGTCTTATTGAAGGTCATCTCCTTTTCACTTTGTCTTAAGTTGATTTTCATCGTTGGTAAACATGCCCGCCATTGGGGCGTTTAACCTTCCAAAATTGGCGTCTTTCGTTTTGGTGGACTTACACTCGCTCTGTCGGGGTGTTTTAGGCTTTTTTGCCGTATGTGGTCTCCCAGTCAAATACTGGAGTTGAATGGATGTGTGTAATTGAAAAGACGAGGGTACCCAAATATACCTCAATCTAAAACTTTTCCACCTATAAGTCCTTTCTCCGAAAGTGATTGTCTATAGACCGAGTCAAGACAATACAACTAATCGGTTCACACTTCGTGTGATCGTCTATGGATACGAGATCGAGACAATACGACAACAAGATAACTTGCGTGATTGACTATGGATACAAGATCGAGACAATACAACAACGAAGTATGTTTACTTGATAAATGGTTCGGACTTAACCAAACACAATAGGATTACTATCAAGTAAATAGGAATTAACGTTTGTGTATTTCACTTCTAATTATAATAAAACAATTATAATTGCGGAAATAGAAAAGTAAAAGACACATCAAGATTTTGTTAACGAGGAAACCGCAAATGCAGAAAAACCCCAGGACCTTGTCCAGAATTGAATACTCTCAGGATTAAGCCGCTATACAAAATCAAACCAACTTCTTATAGTTGAGACCAAGCAACTAAACCTATAGTTCACCTAGTTCCGTCTGTATCCCTGCGCCTCCAACTTGTTAAAAAGTCACGCACTTGGAACAATTCCTTTGGTTCGTATTCCAAACAGTAAAGGAACAACAAATCTGTTTGGTAACAACTCTTTTCAACCAAGTGATATGAGTTCGACAAAAGGCTCTTCCGTTTATCTCAATAAACTCCTTTGTCAGGTCCTTAGATCTATCCAATAACAACTACCAAAGTAACTGTCCAGATTTTGCAATCAATACTTTAAATCACAAAGAATTGTATTGATGCCGATCTACTCAACTAATCAATCCAATCTATCACAAAGATAAACCGATTATAGTTGGATCCTCTTTAACCGAAACAAGTATTGTGCACACCAAAGATTATGAACCTAAATCATAAATCTCTTCTTCGTCTTCAAATCTTCTTATCTTCAATAAACACCTGCACACGATCAACTTGAATCTCTTGTGATCAATCACACACAAAACGGAGTCTGTTAACAATGGATTATCACAAGACGTCTTTAGATCTACAAACAGTCTAAAGATCCCTGTCGAAACTTCGATATAGTTTGAGTGAATCTTATATCAGAAGAGAAGATTCTCAAGCATAAACAAACTAGGTGCAATCAAATTTCAACATCCGTTAGTCAATCAAATCAATCGAAAACTAATAATAAACCGCAATTATCTAGTTTCCCACCAACGGTACTAATAAAGCTTCTCAATCCCAAAGAAGTCTTTAAACTGAGCGGCCGTAAGAGATTTCTCCTAATTATGTTACTTTCCTCTCCGAATAAGCGGCTCCACCAGTAACAACACAACTAGATAGTTTTGCTGGCTCTGAGGATTAGTTTGCTCGAAATGCAAACTTTGATATTTATAGACCAATGAAGTTAGGACACCAAGGAATTTCCAAAACCGAAAATATTCTCAAGATATGCAATATATTCCAAATTCGGTTTCCATAATTCCTGGAAATTCTTTGTCCAAATAATGACCGAAATCTCACTAGAAAATCTCCAATTAGTAAATGCACATTACTAATTTTTATTTTCCAAATATAAAATTAAAAACCTTAATTAAAAGATTCTCAATTTATTTTCGATCTGGGATTTTTCCTTTAGCTATTAAGGAATATCTTTGAACAATAAAAGATAAGCGTTACTGCACATGTTCAAAGTATGTCGACATCTTTACTTTGTAAGTCCTCTTTCATACTTACAATCTTGGAATCGATTTGCCACACTTCCAAAAAAGTTTAGATATGGTTCATCTGACTTCCAAGAACTATGTGATTGATTATCCTATCAAATCACCAATCATGGTTTTAACGGTTCTACCAAAACAAGTTTCGGTTCTACCTTCCATGTGGGTACTAGAATTAGTCACGCTAGTTACCAAAACATGGTTGACTAGGTACTAGGATCGGTTCCCACATATATATGGTATCTAACTTGTATTTGTTGCACATGTCCATAGGAACGGTTCCCAATATCTAAATACGTGTTGCACATGTTCATAGGATCGGTTCCCAATATCTAGAAACTTGCTGCACCTCTTACAAGGATCGATTCCCCTTTGTGATCGGTTGCACCTCTTACTAGGATCGGTTCCCCTTTGCCTAGATTTGGTCATACCAATAACACTAAATCGATCATTCCATCTCAGGTGATTACTTAAGATCGGTTTCACTAATAAAAGTCATACCAATACAGGCCTTGTGAATAGTTTTACCAAGAACATAAGCAAGTCATGAGCGGTTATACTAATCACACATATTGGTAGTTCAAAAGATTTGCAATGAATAACAACACCAATAAGCCTAGCGATTTCCCTTTCGATTCACAAAACAAGTTCATGAATTTACTTCCTTTAAACGAATGTAAAACATTATTTCCTAGGATGAAATCTTCACCTCATACCCATACATAATCACAATAGCATTCAAACGATTATGTCGATGTCTTATATACGAAGTTCAAAAGATAAGCGTCATACTTCGTATTGTATTCCTTAATACTATGTCTAACTAGAGTATAATCATTCATGGCTTCGCAGTTATGTTTTCAATATGCACGACTTGAAAGATACGTTAGGGAATGAAACAGTTCAAGTCAAATATTACTAACCTCAAGTGGAAGGATGATGTCGTCGTTGTAGCTCCTTACTTCTTCACATTCTTCAAGTCTTCACGTAATACTTGTAATGTCTCATATCCTAATACTTTCAAGCTAACCTATACGAAGTTGACTCTAGTATATAATCAAACGACTCTTTAAATGAGTTTTGATTCACTAAAATATGACAACCAAACTTGACATACCAACGCTTGATGGGTTTAACCGAGCTATGCTCTAACAGTAATCACTTCACTTGATTCACTAAGTCCATTGTAGAAAGCCGCTTCGGCCAAGTGAGCCTCTTCGGTAGTGAATGGGTCGATTGAAGCTGCTACTCGTTTATGTTTCCCTTTTAATATGAACTTAATGCACTGATGGTTAGTGGAAGGTGCAATCCCATGTTTATGTAACCATGGTCTCCCCAGAATCAAATGGAAAGCTGGGTGGACATCCATGACATAGAATGGCTCACTAGATCGGATGGGTCCAACTTGTACTTCCAATTTGATACTTCCCAAAGTTGGTTGTGTAAGTCCTCCAAAACCTTGAATCTTGGTTACGAACTTGTTGGTTCTCCTTTTCCTTGACGCTGATACTTTCTGCAATAGTGGGATCAGATTATGTGAATCCCCAGTATCGACAAAAGCTCTTTTAAACTTGTGTTTTCGTATTCCCGCTGTCACATACAGAGGTCTGGTGTGATCACATACTCTTCGATCACTTTCCGAAAAGGTAATGACATATGTGGGCAACGGGTATTTTTGGTCTAGGTATTGCTGTACCCCTTCATTCACCGTGATTTTGGTTAGTACAATCGCTGTAATTTGTCTCTGCTCAGGTATAAAGTTCAACGTATCAAAGAAGTTCGCAAAGAGGGGCTTCTGTGCCACCGTGGCTGCAATATATTCGTAATTTTATGCTTCAAATACGACACACAATTCCTCATCCATTTCTTCGGTGATTTTGTGCGTAAACATGAATGCCTGATGTGGCACTCGGTCTTTTTGAATATGAGTACTTTCCCCGAAATCTACTTCTCCTCGTTGTTGTCTATTGTATATTTTCCATTTGAAGGTCCGACAATCCTTTGTTGCATGATCAATTTTTTTATGAAAGTGGCAATACTTGGCATTTCTCTTATCTTGCTCTGAAGGTTCTGTTGCTGGGGATGGGAGGGTTTTGTTTCCGTCTTTTCTCCATTTTTCTAGTAATTCGATGGATGTTTCTAAAGCATACGGGAACTCTGGAGGTTCCACTATTTCATCCGATGTTTCACCACCCCTCCTTTTATATCCTTTCCCATCTTTGAAATTTGCAAGTATTTTGCCTTATCTAGAGTTTCCCTCTTCTTTAGCATAAGCCACAGAATGTCCCCACTGCTTGGTGTTCGAGGCTCTAAATTGCGTTGTGTCATCGACTCTTGAACAAGTGTCTTCGAAATCCGCAAACATTTCAATTCTAGCAGTCCCAAGGATGAAGCTAAGTTCCGTAGGTAGCCTATTGATACCGATTTTGACAAGTTCCTTTTCCGGGATTACTTAGTACACATTCGGCTCGAAAACCTATTGTGAAATCCAAATATTTATTTCCGGGCTTATAATTATGGTTGCAAATGTCCGAAATTGTTAGTTGCTTTTGTCTTGAATAAAATTTCTTCATAAACAAATTTTGCATATCATTCTTGGATGAAATACTATTCTCTTATAGCCTCACGAACCATATGAAGGCCGAACCAGTGAGTGATTTTCTATATTCCCTTAGGCAAATGGAATTGTTCGTTGCATGTTCATTCAGAGCCATGATAAATTGAAACACATGTTCTGTCGCATTCCTTGATCAATCGAACAGTTGAAATTTAGGTTGTTTATAATTTGTTGGCATGGACTTTTCCAATGATCCTTGGGTGAAAGGAGATTGTACAGTATAATTTGTCGCAAGAGGTGTTAGTCCATAGTGTTCCTCAAGGTATTTAGCAATGTGCTTTTCAGTTAATGCGATATTATCTTGTTCTTTATAAGGTTGTCCTTCTGAATTACGGGAGACTTCTCTTGGCGTTCTAAACGTGTTTGGTGTTTCACTTCATTGTGTGTTTTTCCTGGAAGGAGAGATTCACCTGCCAAACGTGTCTCGTTGAGTTCTGCTTTGTAGTAAGAGTGGATGTTACGGTAGTCCGAAAGGATCAAGGTCCTCATCACCTCCTTCGGGTTGGAGATCAGCTAGTCTATCCATTATAACTAAACGTCTTTTTATCAGCTTCGGCTAATTCTCGACGCATCTGTTGTATCTCAAGTTATTGTGCATGAGCCATCGGTAGTATGGGCATTTATGAGCTCGACCCGATTTGCACATGTGAGACTTCATTTGGCCTTGGGCGTTCCTCAACTTTCCTTTGCATTTCTCCTACCGCATCCGGTTGGCCTACCCTTATGAGTAAAGTCTGTCGTGATGCCCCAGAATCTTCTATTATCGGCATTCCGTATTTTTGCTGCTATATTTGCGATCCTTCAAATGTCGGAGTCGTAATCACCTCTCCAGTCAACCTGGCAGAAATACGACCCGAACCTGGAGTAGCACCTGGCACGGGAGAAATTTTCGGGGTCAATGGATCCATTCAAGAATTTGTGTAGTGGTATTGAAGATTAGTCCCCAGTGAAGTCGCCAAATGTAAACACCCTAAAATTGATGAAGGGTTACAAGGAGACTAATCCGAATACACAGTACAATTCTCTAAAAAGCTATGTTTCTCTCTGGAGGATAACTCTCCTTTTATAGGAAAAGCCTGACATAAGGATACCGTACATGTATGCCCTAATACCTTTTCTGGTAAGACTCTTTTCATTAGTCATACGCGTGTACTTTTACATTAAGGTTTATTTACACACTCACTAATCACTTCTTCGGGGAACCCCCAATCTACCACGTCATCGTTAATGGTGGCTTCGGATTTGGTCCATCCGAAGCCCCAATTCCTGCATCATCGGCTGTGCCAAAACCGAGTATTTACACTAACATGAAAAGCTACACATATTTGGTATCTTAGAGGATTCATACCAAGTTTGCTCTCTTGCATGCAGCTAGTGCAGAGATAAACTTGCATGAGAACTTATCAAAGTCTCATGATTCAAAATCCATGAAATCAACTATATAACAATATAATATCATAATACTGCCCTTCCCCTTAAATATCCAGTATTTATAACGATTGCTTCGTTAAATCCTTGTCAGGAAAATCCATATGGAAAAAGGATAAAAAGTACAATGTCAAAAAGTTACGTACAAATTTCCTCGTTAAAACCTTAACTAGGAAAACCCCCGAGGGTTAAAAAACCTTGACGAAGGGAAAATAGTACAACACATCAAGATCCAAGGTTAACTCACTCATCTAAGCATGTTGAGTTTACTGCTTGTACAAATGTCGAATACCAATCTATAAACTAGTAATTGATATTTAGTTATCACGTGTTCGTAACACGTGTTGTACTCGTGTGCATCACATGAGTGTCTTTGGTAAACCTTTAGATAGTCTTTCCATGACTGTTTCAGAGTGAGTGTGAATGTTTTCCTTTTCTTATTTTTTCTAGTTCTGTTATCTTCTCTTCCTTCTCTAAATTGATGTTCTCTGTAGAACATTTTGTAAGTGATTGATTATTTTCTCTAGTGAATGTATTGAAGAGATTACTAAACTTCACTGTAAACCATCTTTTTGAAGATTATTGTCGGTAATGACTTGGTGAATAGATTTTCATAGTTTTCACATGACTGTATCTTCTGGATACGTATCTCTTTATTCTCTTCTAGGTGGTGAGAGTAAAATAGCTCTTGTAAAATATGTCTTTTTCGATCACTCTTAATATGCTCCTTGATGGTTGGTACTTATGTGACAGAAGGTAAACCACATGAACTTCAAATATGAGTGATTAATTATCTCAACTATACACATTTTCCGCTAGGTTCATGGAGGACGATAATCTCGGAGTGGTTGGAGAAGCTAGCTGGAAAAATCTTTTTACAAGATCTACAAGAAATTGCAGTGCTGCTACTAGTAAATATATATGATGTTGAGAAACGGCTTTGTATGGATCGGAGAAAAAACCTACATATATATATTCCATTAATTGTGAGAATGAGATAAATCCTTTGAAGATATCGTAAGATATGAATTACATCTGCCCAATGCCTCTTTATTGGAACAAAGCTTAATTAATCTTGTTAAAAAAAATAATTGCAAAAGAATGTCAGGTCTAATATTTATACTACAAAACAACATACGTTTTTGAGCCATAAACGACCATATAACATTTTGAGAGGCAGACCGATGATCCAACTATCTCAGTCTCATCCTAACGATAGACATCTGACGGTCATGGTGTTTGTAATCTCTTTCATGATGAACCTAAATTTATTGACCTTTAATTAATGGATCACCTCATAACTCAAGATATTAATTAAAATATTAAATGCTAAAAAAAACAGAAAATGTATGTGTCGTGTCTATTACGATTAGAAACAAGATAATAAGATCATTTAGGATTGGATCAAATGGGGTTAAAATACCTGACCATATATTTACTCATGCTGTCAATAGTTCAAAGTGTAAATTTACAAAAATCATATATGCGTTAATTGAATTTAGTGGTGGCAAGGTGAATCTGATGGGAAGTGATATACATATATACATTAGTATTATTTAATTAATTTAGTTGTTGGATTTTTTATAGAAAACTCTCTAGGAATTGACAGTTAAAAGGATAAAATTTTATTTTTACATCAGACGCAGGTTAGATCAAAACAGTGTCGTTATGACGCGACATGAGTTATTTCTAGTATTGCACTAGATATAAAATTGCACCAATTGCACTCAAATATGGCACATTTGGACCAAAAAAAGTTAATTTCTCTTCCTTTTGACGAAAACGGTCATTTTTAGTATCAAAAAATCTTACTACCATATACCTTACTCAAATATATTGCGCTTTATCCATATTGAAACGTTTGGAGAGTTTCTTAGTGTCCATCTTTTGGTGAACAAGTATGCCACTGGGATAGTGCTCGATCTACATGCCAAGGAAAAACTCTGTTTTTTTCAAGATCCTTAATCTCAAATTTTGCTTTTAACTATTTAGTGGAGTTCCAACTAAGTTGATATCATCAATGTATACCATAGTGCAATATTGAACTTGTCTCAAGTCACAGAGCTTCCACGTCTGAATTCCTTAAACTTGTTTTGTATACATATCGATGTTCAATTTGTTAATTGAACAATACAAATTTGTTATTGTATTCACAGTGTCGACATAAACCTTCAATACTTGCAGTTTGTTTACTGACTACATGTTTGATTGACTTAACTATTGAACTATTTCATGGCTATAACCAGCAAAATTCTATGAATTCTCTTTAGTTCGGAAGCAAGTGTACCTTCACCTCTTTAATGACACATCAAAATGGTGATTCGATTCTTACGTAGATGGGATCAAGGTAGTTAATATCGCGTATCGGCCGGGTCCTATACACCTATACAAAAGATAATATCGGTTTTTATCGGTGATACATCATTAGAACTAGAATTTCAAATATTTATGAAACCATAGTAAAAAATAATAAAAATCATGCATATATCTAAAATTTCCAAAATACAAGGTGGTTTATTAGCCAGCATTGTGATTGTTGTCCCATTATACCAGTAAATCTTTCTTATTATCCTTCACTTTTATCCTTTACATTTCCCTGCCTTGCAAGCGAAATATGGTTTCCATCTTATATCCTACCATATAGTCGTTGATTTTATACAATAAATATATTAGGACTTTTTACCTTCTCCAATTGACGTTGTACTTGTTTGTAAAGGCTATATGCATGTTGATACAAAATTTAATCACTGAAACCGATATTATCAGTGTATAAGTAAAACTGATATATCGGTCTGTACCGGCCTGTACAACCGATAATATCGTTCCATCTTTGTATCGCCGATATTTTCAATATCGTATAGGTATTTTTCGATACCCGATAAAAACCTGTAATATCGGCTTGTACAACCGATATTGACTACCTTGGATGGGATAGCTCATGCCATCAAAAACAGCTGCCAATGGCACCAAATACAGATAATCGAAAAAGGAGTGCTTGAAACACTAGCGAGGATAGCAACATCCTTGCCTTTGTTTAGGTTGTGATACCAGGTATTTTTATTTACGGTTCAGTTCGAGTTTTATCCGAGTCTATTTACCTTGTTATTTGGGATGTTGTTAAGTCACTTCCTTTGCTTTAGTCTAAGTTGTGACACTTGAATTTAGATATTTAGAAATGCTTCTTCTTATAGTTCGTAAAAGCATTATATGGAAACAATCACCTAATTATAATTTTAGTTTAATTTTAATAAATAAAAAAAAAGAATAAAATTTAGAAAATGAAGAGACAATTAAAAAGTTAAACAAATAATGGATAAAATAATAAATACAAGATTTAATGTTAATGATAATATAATTATAAGGCTTATTATAAATAGGGAGAAATGTATTAGAGAAGTTAGAAAACCAAACGTTGTGGAGAGGAAGAAGGTGAATTGGAATTAGGGTTCTTGGAGAAATTTAATTAGGAAAATCAGTAGAGGTATAATGGAATTGAAGTAGAATGTTAAATCCCTCTCTCTTTGGGTGATTTGTTTGATTTCGGTTTCGTATGATTTTGTATTGTCAATAATTTTCACATATATATATTTATGTCCCCAATCGATGATCATCTTTCTCATGTTAGTATTTAAAATGCTCAGGTATTCCTTGTCAAAATTTGAGGATAATTCACCACATATTCACCGTTGAATGTATGTTTTGACTTGGATGTTGATTTCTGAAATTTATGGACAGTTTCGTTTTATTTGTTCTTGACTGTATTTCGACAATCTTGATGATATTAGAATGATTTGAAGTCTCAACAAAATTTGTATAATTATGTCTTATCTTTCATTATGGTTTGGATTTCTTCAATTTCAGTTTATCGTGAATTTACTATGAATATTTTGGCAACATGATGCAATCTGCTCAGTTTTTAGAATGATCATATAAAATTAATATATTTTTTGTTTAAGACGTTGGTTTTCTGTGACCTTTGGTTATGTTGTTGCTGAATGATTCATATATTTTCTTGTAAAAATTGAAGATGATTGGATCAAGTTATCATTATGATTTTATGCCAAGGTTGAAAATACAATATTATCATTATGATTCTATAATATAATATTATGTAGTGAGTGTGGTTGCTTAAATGCTTAAAAGAATTACATGTTGGTTGTCATATGATTCTATGCCATGCTTCATGAGAATTTTTTGTAAAAATGATTTACAGAAAAAGAAATGAGTTCATGTTTTTCCATTAGATGGAACTTGGTTCCATGCTACGGCGGGTAATGACACCCGAGAATGGAACATGTAATGATCCCCTAGAGTAAAATGGGTAATGATCCCCATATGGGATCTTATATTCCTAACCATCGACGGTGGATGTCTGTGCCGGATAAACGATAAGTGGGTGTACAACCAAGGTTTTCATGTCGCGGACTCATGTGTTGAATCTAGATTGAATGATTGTTGGAAACCTTATTGGTATTATGAATTATTTGTAGGAAACATTATTGGTACTTTGAGCTCATTTGTTGAATATATATCATTGATTCCTCGATGTTTGGTTGTATTCTCTTATTATATGCTTTGTTTGATTCATTAATATTTGTCTGCACCTTTTGAGAATGGGAATACAATATTGAGTTGTCATCTCACACCAATTGACATTTTCGTAGATTTCACGAAAGTTGGAAGTGGAAGTTATAAATATATAGCTTAGTGATTGCGTTGTTTTCTTGTAATTGCTTGAAGTGTAAATTGATTTAAAAATATTTGGTTGAAAATGTTGTGAACGATGTTTAATGTATTCATATGCTTCAACTCATGTATACAAATTTTCAATCATGCTTGCCATGAAAGTTAAATTTAGGTGAATATATATGCATAAGTCTAGTTCCGACTTATAACGCCTTGAGTTCGGATCTCCATACGGGTTTGACCATGGTTCGGAACTCGGGGTGTTATACAGCATACCCAGAACGTCTTCATTCCCAACGCTAGATCTTTCACGGGGCTGTAATTTTCACATAGCTGGAATTTTCACGGAGCTAGGATTTTCACGAAGCTGGAATTTTTCACAAAGCTGGAACACTCTTCACGGAGCTAGCGTCCTCGCGATGCCAGTATATTCCGGCACCATCTTCGTTGTTTTTTTATTCGTCGTTGGTTCGGCTACTATTTTCTACGTACCACAAATTCGGAAATTGACAACAATCGGTGGGGAACGGGGCGACACATCCTCATGAGAAACGTCCATCTATGTATCTGCAACGACATACTAAACGGACGGGTCAATTGGATATAAGAGCTAAGGAACATGTATAGTTCCTATATCGAAGTCTACGGAGTCATAAAATTTTCACGGGATTACCAATTACTAATGTGCATGCATAATTGACTGACCTATAAAACTCAAAATTCAGTAATTCTTTCTACATACGATAACTTGGTTTATTGGCTTCAAAAGTTGAGGTTAAACATTGAAATTCGACATCGTATGAAGTTTTTACAGCTTCTGGAATAAGGTGTGAAAACAAGGGTTTCCATAAGGTAGTTAATAGACTCATTTTCACAGAAAGCTCATCTACTCGTAGGATCTCATATGCTCATACACACTATTATCTTAGGTTCCACTCCATCTCCCAAGATACTTCATCACACCAGAAGACGTCATCATCTCTTTATCACCATTACACTACTGCTGTGACCATGTCATCTCAACTTCTAATGCTCCTGCTTCCAGTCCTATTACTCGATGCTTCCATTGATATGGGATCAGGACAATGAATCTTTTGTACTTAAAGAGTTGATACGTTCAAGTATATTACAAGAGTACAAGAGTTCGCCGACATCCCCATGCACAACGTTCACCTACCATCAACTTCTCCAGATGGCTTTTGATATTTCTAACTTTGTTGTTGCCAACCATGGTTCAAGTCATCATCTCCGAGTGTTCTAGATCTTATTTACGTACTGATCCCTTACTATCGTCATCATTACGACTTGGTGCTGCATACTCAAATCCTAAGCACGGACACCTACTGCTTGCTCAAAGAAAAGTCTAATATATCTGAAGACCAAGTATGCATCAAGGATATTTCCTGGAGGAGACAAAGCTAAGTGACTATCTCTCGGTTCTCAAGATTCAATTTTTGAAAATTTTGTAGTCAAATTGTCACCATCTAGTGCTTACTACGAAACATTACTATTCCACGTTAAGAAAAAGACTTAACATTGATTGTGAATGTTTTGACAAAGACGAAAATTATAAAAACGCCTCTACCCAATACAAAAAAAATATATAAATATTAAAATTATATATATTTCTGGCCTCGTATCCGAAATATGAAGTATGTGTTTCTATCTCATATTCCGTAAGAGAATTGAGAAAACAGATTATAATAATAGCTACATATACCTCTATACTAATAATGTAGTCCCTCGAAATATATACATCGGTATAATATTAGATCTTCAAATGAACTTTAGATATTATATGTATATAATATTTGTATTGTATGACCAGTACTGACTTTCTGTATTCAACTCCCTTTCAGTTAATTGAATTTTAGAAGAGTTATCAGTGCTTGCTAGCTGTAAACCTTCCTAGTCTCTTTAACCATACAAAATATATATAGTCAGAATGAGCCTTGTGCTATTCTTGAATAAATATGCTACTACATGGATATCCACTAGTATGGAACAATATTGAACTTTGTATCAGGTCGCAAAACTTCCACGGGTGAATTTCTTGAAATTATTCTGTATACATATCGATGTTTAAATTCTTATACGAAAAATATCAATTTGTCATTGTGTTTAGATTATCGACATAAAATTTCAATACTTGAAGTTTGTTTACTGATTACATATGTGATTGACTTAACTATTGAACTATTTCATGGCTATTCCCAGTAGAATTCTATGAATTCCCTTCAGTTCAAAAGCAGGTGTACATTCATCTCTTATATGACACCACAACATGATAATTCGATGCTTACTTAGAGGAGATAGTTCATGCCGTGAAAAATAAGTGCCAATAGAACCAAATACAAATAGTCGAAGAATGAATGCTAGAAACTAGACGGGGATATAATAACATCCCCGTTAAGCCAGTGCCAACCTACTTTCCACGACGTGGGGATTATCTGTGTGATACAGATTTGTTTATTAAAGTCTTCGACTTTGGGTCGTAGCAACTCTTAGTTGTGGGTGAGATCAGCTAAGGGAATCAAGTGCGTAGTATCCTGCTGGGATCAAAGACGTAAGGAGCGCAACTGTACCTTGGATCAGTATGAGATTGATTGGGGTTCAACTACAGTACAGACCGAAGTTAGTTTGTAGTAGGCTAGTATCTGTAGCGGATTAATACAGTGTGTGTTCAATCTGGACTAGGTCCCGGGGGTTTTCTGCATTTGCGGTTTCCTCGTTAACAAAACTTATGGTGTCTATGCTATTTCTTTTCTGCATTATATTTTGTTATATAATTGAAATATCACAGGTTGTGCGTTGAATCAATCAATTGGGAAATCCGACCTTTGGTTGTTGATTGAAATTGATTGATACTTGAACATTGGTCTTTGGTACCGTTCAAGTTAATTTCTCTTGTATTCAATTAGACTCGCAAATTTCTATTTGCTTGAGAAAGGATTGAATCGAGAAATTGAGATATAACTCTTTGATATACTTTTTATTAAGATTGAGTCTGACTGTCTAGTTGATTCTCTTATAAGTATATTGGAGTTAGTCCATACAGATTGCTAAGAGAATTATTGGGTGAGGTTGTTGTACCCCCACTTTTTCATTATCTATTTCTCGAAATATATGTTGGAAGCTTTTTTTTTTAGCTACGTTCATCATATTCTTGATGAGTTTAGTTGGAAACAATTTATTTGTTGGAAAAATATTAAGTCAAAAGATGATCATGTGAAAATTTCCTTCAAACATCTTACATGATTTGTGTGAGACAATCATTTGATGTCGACTCGTAAAGTTTTGTATTGATGATTCGATCACTTGAAAATTACTTGAAGCTAATAGTTTGTGTGAGACAGCTATTGTCGTCTTCTAAGGATGGTTCAATGATTGAAATGTGAGTTTAGAACAAAAACCTTTGTCTGGATACAGCACATTATGCGTACCTAGTATTCAAACTGTTTTGGTATGATTCAGGTCTGGGAACCTTGTTTGCATACCTAGTATGCGAACGGTTTTAACTGTAAAGTCCGGGAACCTTGTTTGCATACCAGTATGCGAACGGTTCTACCTGAGTTAGGTCCGGGATGGCTGTTTGCATACCCGTTTGCAAACGGCTGGACAAGACCAAAGTCCGGAAGCTATAGTTTGCGTACCTGTTTGCAAACTTAGTGGTTAAAGTTCTAAAATCGGTTAAGTATGATTTTCATACTCATGA
Organism: Papaver atlanticum; assembly: GCA_023531105.1. Taxonomy (NCBI): domain Eukaryota; kingdom Viridiplantae; phylum Streptophyta; class Magnoliopsida; order Ranunculales; family Papaveraceae; genus Papaver; species Papaver atlanticum. Next base: position 9,158,387 of record JAJJMB010012161.1, read on the forward strand.
ACAGATACATTTATGAATTAAGGAATACAATCTTTGAAAACCGTGGCTTAATGTTCATGAATTGATTATTATATAAGTACTTTGTACGATTACGAATCAATCTAATTTTGTTTCAATTGGTTCATATATATTTCTATGAGATAGTGAACAATTGAACAACTCTATGTGAAACACAATTACATTCATTTGATTATCTTTCATGATTGATTGATTATCATAGTTAATCTAGATATGTGGGATGAATGTGGTTAAGAAAAAAATGTTCATATGGCTAACTTATGTTAACTGTTATTGAGCAACCTCAATATACACGTTTAGGTACAGTTACCCATATCTAAATGAAGGTATATTTCATTTGTGTGTAACAAGCTAAGACCATCTAACGGTGGAGAGATATTGCTTTGGTTTTAAGCAGACTTAGCTTGAATCTTAAATAAGGATTTCATCTAACGGTGAATATTGAATGCTTTGTTACTAAGCTATCTTAGATTTGATTGAAAGCAAACCCTTATTTTAAAGACTATATAAGGGAGAACTCTAGCAACTGGAAAACCTAATCCCCGCACTTTCATGTGTCCTAGTTACGACTAGAGTCGATTCTCCTTTAACCTAGGTTTTTCCAAAACCATTATAGGCTTGAAGACTTCATTTGGGATTCGTGAAGCCAGATCCAAATATTTTCTTTATAGCTGCGTATTCTGATCTTACTTTCTCTATCGTATTGAGTACTATCTTCTCTAGGATATGCTCGAGATTTATCTCCGATAGGTAAGATATAAAAAGTAATCACAAAGCTCTTCGTATCAGTCTTTGTGATTCCGCAATAACTTCTTCTACTACCATATAGTTAACTTATTGTGAGGTGATTGATATTTCTAGGATGCTCTTCGAGAGTGTAAGTCCGGATTATCAATTGGTTCATGTTCACCTTGATTTATCAAAAGACGAAACAAAAACTTCATAGGTACTTCTGTGGGAGACAGATTTATCTATTATAATAGACTTATATGTGGGAGACAGATTTGTTTATAAGTCTTCGAATTTGGGTCGTAGCAATTCTTAGTTGTGGGTGAGATCAGCTAAGGGAATCAAGTGCGCAGAATCCGGCGTGGTTCTAGAGTCGTAAGGAACGCGAATGTACCTTAATCGGTGTGAGACTTGGTTATGGCTCAACTATGAAAAGACGAGGGTACCCAAATACACCACAATCTTTAAATTATCCACTTATAAGTCCTCTTACCGAAAGTGATTGTCTATGAAAAAGTCGAGACAATACGACAAATCGGTATTCACACTTTGTGTGATCGTCTATGGATACGAGATCGAGACAATAGAACAATCAAAGTGTAATTACTTGATAATAGGTTCAAACTTAACCAAACTCTATAGGATCACTATCAAGTAAAGCGGAGTTAACGTTTGTGTATTTTACTTCTAATTATAATAAACAATTATAATTGCGGAAATAGAAAAGTAAAAGACACAGCAAGATTTTGTTAACGAGGAAACCGCAAATGCAGAAAAATCCCGGGACTTAGTCCAAAATTGAATACTCTCATAATTAAGCCGCTATACAAAATCTAAACAACTTTGTATAGTTGAGACCAAGCAACTAACCCTAGTTCACTTAGTTTATTCAGTATCCCTGCGCTTCCAACATTCAATGAGTGCACGCACTGGAACAATTCCTTTGGATTGTATTCCAAACAGTAAAGGAACAACAAATCTGTTTGGTAACAACTCTATTGATTCTTTCCAAATAAAGATATCTCAAGTCATATACAAAGTCTCTTCCATTTAAACTAATAAACTCCTTTGCCTGGTTAGATCAATCCAATCTCTATTACCTAGGTAATAAGATTTGGATTCGTAACAATCAAAATAGATCTCAACAGAACTATTAGGTGTTACCGATCTCACATAACTAATCAATCGAATAAATTCGATTCTAGTTGGATCCCAGCCGATCAAGGTTTGTGTTACACAAAGATATGAGAAACCAATAAGAAATTTTCTTCGTCTTCAAATCTTCTTTAATCTTCAATTACACCTGCACAACACTACTTGAATCTCGTGTGATCAATCACGCACAAAACGGAGTCTATTAACAATGGAGTATCACAAGATGTCTTTAGATTTACAAAAATTTCTAAAGATCCCGTTGACACTTCGATCCAGTTTGAGTGAATCTTATATCAGAAGAGAAAATTCTCAAGAATAAACAAACTAGGTGCAATCAAAGTTCAACAACCGTTAATCAATCAAATCAATCGAAAACTAATAAACTGCAATTATCTAGTTTCCCACCAATGGTACTCGTAGAGCTTCTTGATCCCACATAAGTCTTTAAACGAGCGGTCGTAAGAGATTTCGCCTAATTAGGGTACTTTCCTCTCCGGATAGACGGCTCCACCAGAAACAACAAAAAGATGAAGTTTGCCTGGCTCTTAGGATAGTTTTCTTGAAATGCAAACTTAGGTATTTATAGACCAAGGATGTTTGTGTAACGACCCACAAGCATGTCAACACTATTTGACTAGTCAAGAGGCGTATTAACCGCTAATGATGTAATTAATTAAATATGAACAACAATTAATAGAAATTAATAAAATAATAACTTGGACACGAGACTACTACCATTAGATAGATCTCGAAAAGTTGTGCGTAATAGACTATTCGTCTATCGGATACCGGACGAGGAAGATATCGCAATCCGAAGTTTGGATGTTGAAGTTTGACTAAAGTCAATCGACGTTGGCTCCACCGTTGACCTACGAATCTTGACCGTTTTACCGTCGACTAGGCCTCTGCATAGTAAAACGGTTATCCCTTAGCATTGTATTAGAGTTGGTAATAGTAAAACTTGATTTAACTTAATTAGAAGTAATTAAGAAGTAATAAATAATTTAGCTAATTAATTGTAGTTAATGAAACAGATATTTGTTTTGCAAACTTATCTTGATCAGTAGCTTAAGTAGGAGCTTTAGTTGTTATAGGAAAAGTGAAGGAGAAGTTGACAGGGAGAAAGAGAGAGTAAGAGGGTTTTACAAGAGGTATGAATATTGTTTGAGAAGTAAAGAGATTGAGAGTTTGTGAATAAACCAAAAGGGAAGTAGTAAAATTAGTTGATGATGATATTAGGGATATCAAGGTTTGGAAAGAGTAGAAATCAGAGAAGGGGTGGATGAGAAGGTATTTGGTTGTGGTCTTTCATGAATAACAAAGAACTAGAAGATGATGATTAATTAATGGTGATCATGATTGATGATTTGTGTTGGTGATGCAAACTAGTTGAATCAATCAAGGTAACCTTTCTAGTTCATTCCTAGTATGTTTATAATGTTTGGGTAGCTTGTAGATATTGAAAATAGCTTAGAACCAATGTTACATGTATGCATGAAAACCATGATTTTATGTATGGGATTTTGTTCACTGGCAATTATCTAGAGACGTTTCTAGATACCTTAAAGACATAATCAGACTTATATCTCTATAATAGTAAATTGTAGTACGCCGTGTGTAGATTCTATACATATAAAGTTTGTGTGATTTGGTTGAATAATGAGTGAGATATCAGAGTTCGAAAACTAGTCGACGCAGCAAAACCCAGGTGTAAATAGTCATGAGTAGTGATATGTATGAGTTTCGTATGATAGGTTAGAGTTAGATATAGAAAATATTCAGAAGACAAAGGTTGTAGAGAGTAACCCCTTGATTCTAAACAACCTGAGTTTGATTCTTTTGGAGTTGTATTGATTAATATAGAGACCTTCGAAGTTGACCCCATGCACTGTTTTTAGTATTCCAACACTTGGAATATTTTCAGGTAACTGTGAAGAAGATGACTGAGTCAGACAGCTGACTCAGTTGACCATCTAACTCAGTGTGAGTCAGACTAAATGGGTCTTGAAACGGGTTAATGGGTCGGGTCGTGGGTCGACACGATGGGTCAGGTTATGGGTTAATGGACCGGGTTAGTGGGTCGTCACGGGTCAGGCCCAATGGACTTAGGGCCAGAAACCTTATTTTGAGTTTTTGGACCACTTATGTTCCGAATTAGCTTTAGGTTCCTTCTGCAAAGTTGTAGGGTTTTTCGAGGGATTTCTAATGACACCCAGTTTGACCTCATTTGGATAAGTAGATATTAATTTATGCCTAGAATACTTAATATTAAGTTATAGAACAGTTAATAAAACTAGAACCGTTAGTTATTTGACTTATAACTGGAGACTTGTGTGATATTATGTTATGAACCTTATGAGCCTATTGGCTAAACCCGTAGAGTGATTGTGTGATTAACAGTTAGTCTTTATTAACAACGATCGATTCAAAGGATTGACTAGTGGATTGAGGATCTCGAGGTAGGCGTGGCTTGTCATCAAATCAAGTGGGAACTCTGTAACCTTCTTGTAATCATTGAGTTTACCTTATCTGCGAGCATGATGGGTTCTTATTTCGGTGAACATAATGTTTGTAATGAATGAGTATGTTGTGTGATATGCATTATGTGGTCCCCTGCGAGGAGTGTCTGTGATTCCCCATGGCTTCTTGCTAAGTTTTAAAAGGGCGGTAACTCATCCGTTTGCAATATTACTTTAGAAGGGTGGTAACTCATCCGTTTGCAATATTACTTACTTTCTTGCTTATTAAGATAGAAGGATGGTAACTCATCCGTATGAAATATTACTTTAGAAGGGCGGTAACTCATCCGTTTCGATAGTATATGAAAAGCGGGGGTATAACAACCTCACCCAATATTTCGCTTAGCAATATGTATGGACTAACTCCAATATACTTTCAAGAGAATCAACTAGACAGTCAGACTCAATCTTAATAAAAAGTATATCAAAGAGTTATATCTCACTTTCTCGATTCAATCCGCAATCAAACAAATAGAAATTTGCGAGCCTGATTGAATACAAGAGAAATAACTTGAACGGTACCAAAGATCAATGTTCAAGGATCAACAATTTCAATCAACAACCAAAGGTTGGATTTACCAATTGATCGATTCAACGCACAACCTGTGATATTTAAATTATATACAAAATATAACGCGGAAAAGAAATAACACAGACACCAGAAGTTTTGTTAACGAGGAAACAGCAAATGCAGAAAAAACCCGGGACCTAGTCCAGATTTGAACACCATGCTGTATTAAGCCGCTACAGACACTAGCCTACTACAAAGCTAACTTCGATCTGGACTGTAGTTGAACCCTAATCAATCTCACACTGATTCAAGGTATAGTTGCGTTGCTTACGTCTCTGATCCCAGCAAGATACTACGCACTTGATTCCCTTAGCTGATCTCACCCATAACCAAGAGTTGCTACGACCCAAAGTCGAAGACTTGATAAACAAATCTGTATCACACAGAAAATTCTATTGAATAGATAAATTTGTCTCCCACAGATATACCTACGAGTTTTTGTTCCGTCTTTTGATAAATCAAGGTGAACATGAACCAATTGATAACCCGGACTTATATTCCCGAAGAACAGCCTAGAATTATCCATCACCTTACAATAATCTTAATCGATTAACGAAACAAGATATTGTGGAATCACAAACGATGAGACGAAGGTGTTTGTGACTACTTTTCTATCTTGCCTATCGGAGATATAAATCTCAATCCAATATTACGATTGTACTCAATCACGATAGAAACAGCAAGATCAGATCACGCAACTACAGAGAAAATAGTTGGGTCTGGCTTCACAATCCCAACGAAGTCTTTAAGTCGTTAACCTACAGGGTTTCGTGAAAAACCTTATGTTAAAGGAGAATAGACTCTAGCTTATACAACTAGTATCACACAGGAGGTGTGGGGATTAGGTTTCCCAGTTGCTAGAGTTCTCCTTTATATAGTCTCCAAATCAGGGTTTGCAATCTAAGTTACCTTGGTAACAAAGCATTCAATATTCACCGTTAGATGAAAACCTGATTAGATTGAAGCTAATATCTTTCAACCGTTAGATCGAAATTAGCTTGTTATACACAAATGAAATGCACCTTCATTTAGGTTTGGGTAACCGTACCTAAACGTGTATACCTAGTCGGTTCAACAATAGTCAACCAATGGTTAGCCATATGAGCACTTTCATATCAACCTTATTCATCTTCACCATAACTAGTTCAAGTGACTCAAATGAACTAGTTAGAGAGTTGTTCAATTGCTTAGATCTTATAGAAGTATACAAGACACAATTGAAGCAAAATCGATTTTGATTCACTCGAATCAATTCATGAACATTATAGCCACGATTTGCAAAGATGGCATTCCTTATTATATAAATGTTTAAGTTCATGAACAAACCGATTTTAGAAAGTAACCTACTTAAGTATGCAAATGGGTACGCATACCTAAGTGGTCGGACCGAGTTTGGTTACGCCAGTACGCGTACGGACGCGCATACCAATCCACACTTCCAAACTCTAGCAGAAATTCACAGACGTGAAACTTCCGCCAGTATGCGTACGGGTACGCATACTTGCCCGAGTTTCCAATAACCGTCTGTACGCGTACGGGTACGCATACTTTAGGTTCCCGGTTTTGGACTTTTACACAAATGTGAGAACACACTATGTTTATATCCAAACATGGTTACTTGATCTAACCTCTCATTTCAATCATTGAAACTTTCTTAGAGGATGTTATAATAGTTGTTATTCACAGACTATTTTCATCAAAGAGATTTTCAAGTTATTGAAATAATCAACATGACTTTCGTCATTAGTAAAGATGAACTTGGCTAGAGCGAAAGCTGACCAACACTCATTTCGAGAAATAGATAAGTGAGATAAACTCGGCTCGAAATAGCAAATGTGTATAATTGAAGTCTATATTGCAATACAACTTTTGTCTCAAAATATGAGATAGAATAAATAGACTTTTGAGTGATAGATAAGTTCAAGTCTCCACATACCTCTTTGTTGATGAAGTTCCACAAGTTCCCTTGAGTAGTTCTTCGTCTTCATTCGATGAACGTCGTGGAGTCTAGAGCTCAACTACACTTACTATCCTAGTCCGAGACTTAGCTATAAGTAGACTAGAAATCAAGACTTATAGTTTTGGCAAGTAAACTTGACAAACAAGCTTGAGATAGCAACGTGATGGGTCGGTAGACCGACTTTGTTTTACCACAAGTGCACGGTGTCAAAAATAGCACACAATAGCAAGCACGGTTCGTTCCCTCAAGGAGTGTGAAAGCTACTACTAATCAATATCAAGAACTAACCAACCAATTCAATATTCAGAGATTGTTGTACCAAGAAAATAAGCTAACAAGTTGATTCAAGTATGTTTATAAGAAAATGTAATCAAGGTCGTGGAAGTATTAGGGATACAGAATCCGTTGTAAGCTAGTTCTATCACAAGGTTTCGAAATAACTCATGTATAATAGCAACTCTAGCTAGTACATGGAAGATATGACATTCAAAATTTATTGACAAGAATTATCAAAAGTTGTTGTTTGTTCTCAACCTAAGGTAGAAATCCCAAGAACTAATCATACAAGGCATAACTAGTCTAAGAATATTCATAAATCAATTGGTAACAAGGTTCAATGAGAATTTCTATCAACCTAACAATAGACTATACATGGCATAGAATATGAGAAATTGCATAGATAATAAACCATTGAAGAGAAACTCAAACAAATGACATTAAGCTCAATGTTGGTGAAAACCCTTGTTTTAGAACATAGTAAATTAAACCTACAAGTTCATCCTTCACCCTAATAATGGATTTAGCTACACATAGCTTTCTTAAAAGCCATAGAAAATGATACAGAGATTGTTAAACTAAGCATATGAATAACAGAAAAGCAAAATGGCGAAAAACCTAGTTTCTTCCCTGTAAAACGGCCTATCCTCTTCTCCTTACTGCCAAGGCTTAAATAGTCCTCCTCCTGCTCCCCTTGTGATGGACTCCAGCAAATACCCAAAGCCCAATCGTGCTTCAGACCACTACCAAATTGTCGATCTTCTGAACTCCTAGCCACCAACTGCATAGCCTGGCCAACTACTATTCCCAGCTCCGTTCCCTGTCCATTTAAACACCGGCCACAGCACTGCTCACATTCTTCACCTCGGCTAAGTTCACCAACTGCTAACAATTGGTACAACCCATTACTACAGCACCCAAGTTCTGCAGCGCACTCATCTTATTCCCTTGCTCCATTTCCGAACCGTGTTCAACTGGTTACAAAGCAAGTCAATCATTCCCACCACCGATCCAATCAGACCAACACCTTTCTTCTCTGTATTGTTGTACTGTAACGAGACTGCACCATAGCAGCAACATCGGAAATCCTATATAAAGCCAATCCAGAAAGCACCTTCTCAATCTCTTCATCTGCAATTACATTCAACCACAGCAACCCTCTTTTCATTTTATTTCAATTAAAGCTTGATTTCATCCATCTTCATTATTACCTAGCTTTGTACAGCCGCCATCACTGCATTTGAACTCTCTGAAGTTTCCTTTCTCACTCAATTACACCAATTCAGCACCACCTCCACTTCTCAATTAAACCATTCTCGATTTATATCGAAAACTCCCAAAATTCAGACCATAAGATGACCTAATTTCACAATTTGATGCTGCTAATAGTAAGACAAGATTCAACCTCAGTTGAGATTGAGAAGATTTGCTACTCATAAACTCCAACAGCACCAGCAGATTCAGTTTGCTCGCATCTCCTCATATCACATTCACAAACCCAAGTACAGCCAATCCCAATTTGAATACATAATCAGAACCTCACAAAATTTATACTCTTCACTGTCCTGCGACTCCAACAGATTCAATTCAATCAATACCATCGTGAGTACCAGCAGATTCAATCCACCAAGATGACTAATTTTGCTAATTTGAACCAACTACAACCCATTCTCACAACAACAGTTAACTTCAATGGAAGCTTAAATCTCTTCTTGAGTCTTCGTAACTCAGAAATCAACAACACCCATCTCATAACCGAGCAGCATCCACCTCCATTAGCTGTTGAAGTGAGCGTCATTTATCTTCCCCTCTCCATGTTGTCTCGATCTGATGCTCAGATCCCCTTTCTTTTGATAAGAAAGAAATGAAAATGTTGAGGTGAAGACCACCAAAGGAATGTGGTGGGAGAGCTGCCACGTAGCGCACTCTCTTTATTCCACCCTTCACTCTGTTCCTGAAATGATACAGCCAAGCAAGTGGCTCGAGCGGTGAGCAGCATGGGCATACAAGGCAGACCCTCACAGGCCCGTCTCTTTTGGTGCCGTGAGCTTTATTGTGGTAAACGCCATTCATCTCCTTGTTTAGCCATTTATTCTCCGGGTGAATATGATTGCTTGTACCTCCTGTAAAAGCTCTAAACTATAATTATTAGCGAAATATCGAGACCTAGCTAGTATAAATGCGGGTATAAAAGTGTCTCATTTGCGTACTTATCACAACGTTTGCGAGTTCGACCGCGCAATGCTCTAACAATCTCCCCCTTTGTCAATTTTAGTGACAAAACTATCAATACATATGGAATACAAAATAAATAAACTTTGTAGCTTCTCATCCAAATGCTTGATCTCCTTGGTTCTTCAACATTACTCGAAATCTTTGTCACTTCCAAGTACTCCAATGATTCCAAAGGTATTCAATTCAGCATCATCGTTGTTGAAGATCCGTATCCATAACAATGAGAAAACAATATCTCTCAATCATTGTTATACAGTGTCATAGTATTATTACACAACATCAAAGTTCAATTGTATCACAACTTCGACAACAATACTATGGTGATATGTATCACTCCCCCTTAGTCAATACTCCATTTCACATGAAAACCACTCCCCCTTACATAATGATCCGAAAACCATATGTATTTGTAGTGTGAACTACACATTAATTCTCTCCCTTTTTTTCAATAAAATTGGCAAAGGTACGAAAATTAGTGGGATCCTAATGAAATTTCCATAGAGACACTTCATGACTAAAAAAAAAGCACATATCAACTTGTTTAGATGCAATCATATAGCCGAAACTAAATGCATTCATCAAGGAGTTTATAAAGATACAAAACAACCCCAATAATATTCCATTGCCGCACTCCCCACAAAGATTTAGAAATTAAGCACAAGTTCAATTAAGAACTCTCCCCCATAAAATGTCATTCCAAAAGGAACAACAAGAGCGACCTTACTTTCACAAGAAAAGAAGGATTTGTTTGGACATTAACAAATCACATAAGAATATGAATTTGTATCCAAAAATCTCAATTAAATTAACCACAAGAAAACTCATGATTAATTTAATCGGAAATGCTCACATAAGAAAACTTACGGAGCCGCACAGTATTTACATAAAGATATGGATCATGGAAGATCAATACTGCGGAATAAACAAAGATTTATTCTATTTTTCATCACTATTTGCACAATGACATATAATAGACTTTAATCTTTGTAAACAAAAGTTCATCCTTTCTTCAATCAATATCTGCATAATGACATAAAAGGCTTAACTTTTGTTTTGTCAAAAGTTCATTCAATCGTTTATCAATACTTGCATACTGACATATGAAAGACTTAACTTTTGACCACGTATGGGACAATCACAGTTCACGGACGCGAACACACATATCCCATAACAAGTTGCAATATATAAAACCATAAAGATTAATACTGCAAAATCATCTTCCAAATAAACTTTAGAATTTAAATAAATAAATCTAAAAACATCGCAAGATGAAAATCGTTGGAAATAGCTATGTGTACTCACAATAATGGCTATTCCAAACCCTAGTTATCCTTCTTAAAACATAAGAATAAATTCTTATAAGAAGTTTCCTAGACAAAATAAGAAATCGACAAGCTAAGAAACAAAAGAAGACTCTTAAACCATCAAAACCGAACATGAACCAAAATCAAATAGCCCTTTCGGGATCCTCACAAGCCTTGAGATCTTTGAGCTTGTGATTGACAGCATCCACTGCTTCTTCAGATAAGATATCCTCATTGAGAAGTTCTTTAACATGTGTCTTCATGAGAACAAGGTCAGAATTAACCTTTTTCAACTCAATTCTTAACACGTCAAGACTCTTCATAGTATCAACGAGTTGCAGTTTAGCTTCCTCAAAGTATTTATGGAAATCATAAACCACTTCAGCAGAAACCATATCCTCATTCTCAATATCCTGATGTGAACAGGCATAGAAACATGAGGCATTAGGACAATCATCTTCTACTAGGGTTCTTTTCTTCCTCCCTTTGGACTCGAAACCAATACCTTTATCAAAAACCCTTTTGCAAAATCACCAGAACGAGAAGATGAAGACATTCTTGACAAAACAGAATAACCCAGAGTATGCGTACGTGACTCAATAGGTTTGGTATTTAAATGGTTTTTTAGGGAAGGTAACTTTTAGGATTTCCAAAATTGATTCGTGATAGTAACACGGGTACCCGTACGAACCCAACATAAATACACTCACACAAGGTCATACATTTACGACACGACATAATTTTTTGCTACGTGAACTTTCACAGAATTGTGTATCAAAAACTTTTATATCTCAACAGAGAAACAATTTAGAGCACAAGAGTAGCAATTTGTCAAAACAAAATTTCAAGAAGAAATTGAAAATCAAAACCGTCGTCAAAACAAAACACAAATACTTATGCAAACATGCCTGTAAAGATAATTTGGCTAGGAACGATAAGAAAATAGCCAAAGAATCAGGAAACATTTTTCCATCAAGTATACCTGACCATATCTCACCCAAACAGGATTTTTGTGAGTGAGATTTCAACCTTGTGATTAATTAGCACAAGTATGAGCCTTGAGCTCATCAAATGAACGTTGTTTTCGGTTAAACCTTTTTTTCCTGATCTTTGGAGGAAAACCGTTATGATGCGAAAAGTTATCATAAAATTTACTATCGTCAAAGTACGACGCATAGTATGTATTCTTACCTGAAGAGTTTTGACTAGAGGGAATTGACAGCCTGTTAATAATCTCTTTATATCCTTCGATTATCATTTTCAGATTGTCTTCCATCTCTCCATTTTTGCCTTCTTCTGGTACCTTTTTCACATCATGAACAACATTATCTCCCTTTTTGATAAAAGAATGCCCATGAGTTCTTATTGAACGAATTGGTTTAGGAAGACTGTTTCGTATTTGTACATTTGAGGAACACATCGAACTGACTTTCCTGGTAGGATACACAGGGTGAGTACTGAAACCAATTGGTCTAGACATAAGAATGTCAGTTACACCTTTGAGAATTAAATCTAAGGTGTGTTGAAAACGAATAATAGAATTGTCATTCAACCTCGTTTTCCTCTTTTGTTCAACATGTCCTTTTGAATCACAAAAGAGACACACTTTCTGATCACCAGAGTTATTAGACATAACAGTCTTAACACTATCGTTGGGAGATTTCTTCCTTCCATGTGATGTAGAACTTCCTTGATCTGAGGAGGTTATAAGCACATCTTTTCCAATAGGAAGGAATTCTGATTTTACTTCTGGAACTAGAACTCTTTCAGTTGTGACAGAAGTAGTTGGTATAGTAGATTTTTTGGAACATCCTTGAATAGAGAGTTTACTCAAGAGATGTTCAATTTCCAAAGCATCCTTTTTGAGATTCGCCTCGAGTAAGATACGAGATGACCAAACTTCAGCGTTTTCCTTGCAAGGAGCTTTATCTTTAGAGTCACAATCTCTCACTATATCGATAAGAACATTGGCATTATTTTTTAACCGATTGATTCTATCAGCCTGAATTCTAACAAGATTTAGAATCAGTTTACTCTCTTCAGCTGCTTCCTTTTCATCAATGGAGTGAGACTCATTTGAAGGGTAATCGGGGTAACATATGTCATTGTCAGTCTGTTTCATTAGAACACTAGGTTCGTATATATTTGAGATTGACAAATCATTCTCTTTAATAGACATTATAGAAACAAAACTTTTGTTTCTGGTGACGCGTTTATAAGAGATAGTACTTCCATCCATTTATTCAGATCGCTACAAACACAGATTTATGAGGTCTTAAACGTGTTTGCCTTCTCTGATACCAATTGAAAAAGCGGGGGTATAACAACCTCACCCAATATTTCGCTTAGCAATCTGTATGGACTAACTCCAATATACTTTCAAGAGAATCAACTAGACAGTCAGACTCAATCTTAATAAAAAGTATATCAAAGAGTTATATCTCACTTTCTCGATTCAATCCGCAATCAAACAAATAGAAATTTGCGAGCCTTATTGAATACAAGAGAAATAACTTGAACGGTACCAAAGACCAATGTTCAAGGATCAATCAATTTCAATAAACAACAAAAGGTTGGATTTAACAATTGATCGATTCAACACACAACCTGTGATATTTCAATAATATAATAAAATATAATGCGGAAAAGAAATAACACAGACACCATAAGTTTTGTTAACGAGGAAACCGCAAATGCAGAAAAACCACGGGACTTAGTCCAGATTTGAACACCACACTGTATTAAGTCGCTACAGACACTAGCCTACTACAAAGCTAACTTCGGTCTGGACCTTAGGTTAACCCTAATCAATCTCACACTGATTCAAGGTACATTTGTTTTCCTTACGTCACTGATCCCAGCAGGATACTACGTACTTGATTCCCTTAGCTGATCTCACCCACAACCAAGAGTTGCTACGACCCAAAGTCGAAGACTTGATAAACAAATCTGTCTCACACAGAAAAGTCTACCGAATAGATAAATTTGTCTCCCACAGATATACCTATGAGTTTTTGTTCCGTCTTTTGATAAATCAAGGTGAACAGGAACCAATCGATAACCCGGACTTATATTCCCGAAGAACAGCCTAGAATTATCAATCACCTCACAATAATCTTAATCGATTAACGAAACAAGATATTGTGGAATCACAAACGATGAGACAAAGGTGTTTTCGACTACTTTTCTATCTTGCCTATCGGAGATATAAATATCAATCCAATATTACGATTGTACTCAATCACGCTAGAAACAACAAGATCAGATCACGCAACTACAGAGAAAATAGTTGGGTCTGGCTTCACAATCCCAATAAAGTCTTTAAGTCATTAACAAACAGGGCTTTTGGAAAAACCTAAGGTTAAAGGAGAATAGACTCTAGCTTATACAACTAGTATCATACAGGAGGTGTGGGCATTAGGTTTCCCAGTTACTAGAGTTCTCCTTTATATAGTCTCAAAATCAGGGTTTGCAATCTAAGTTACCTTGGTAACAAAGCATTCAATATTCACCGTTAGATGAAAACTTTATTAGATTCAAGCTACTATCTTTCAACCGTTAGATCGAATTTAGCTTGTTATACACAAATAAAATGCACCTTCATTTAGGTTTGGGTAACCGTACCTAAACGTGTACACCTAGTCGGTTCAACAATAGTCAACCAATGGTTAGTCATATGAGCACTTTCATATCAACCTTATTCATCTTCACCATAACTAGTTCAAGTGACTCAAATGAACTAGTTAGAGAGTTGTTCAATTGCTTAGATCTTATAGAAGTATACAAGACACAATTGAAGCAAAATCAATTTTGATTCACTCGAATCAATTCATGAACATTATAGCCACGGTTTTCAAAGATTGCATTCCTTATTATATAAATGTTTAAGTTCATGAACAAACCGATTTTAGAAAGTAACCTACTTAACAAATGGGTACGCATACCTAAGTGGTCGGATCGAGTTTGGTTACGCCAGTACGCGTACGGGATCGCATACCAATCCACACTTCCAAACTCCAGCAGAAATTCACGGACGTGAAACTTCCGCCAGTATGCGTACGGGTACGCATACTTGCCCGAGTTTCCAGCAACCGCCGGTACATGTACGGGTACGCATACTTTAGGTTCCTGGTTTTGGACTTTTACACAAATGGGAGAACACACTATGTTTATATCCAAACATGGTTACTTGATCTAAACTCTCATTTCAATCATTGAAACTTTCTTAGAGGATGTTATAATAGTTGTTATTCACAAACTATTTTCATCAAAGCGATTTTCAAATTATTGAAATAATCAACATGACTTTCGTCACGAGTAAAGATGAACTTGGATAAAGCGAAAGCTTACCAACACATATTTCGAGAAATAGATAAGCGAGATAAACTCGGCTCGAAATAGCAAATGTGTATAATTGAAGTCTATATAGCAATACGACTTTTGTCTCAAAATAGGAGATAGAATAGATAGACATTTGAGTGATAGATAAGTTCAAGTCTCCACATACCTCTTTGTTGATGAAGTTCCACAAGTTACCTTGAGTAGTTCTACGTCTTCATTTGATTAACGCCGTGGAGTCTAAAGCTCAACTACATTTACTATCCTAGTCCGAGACTTAGCTATAAGTAGACTAGAAATCAAGATTTATAGTTTTGGAAACTAAACTTGACAAACAAGCTTTAGATAGCAACGCTTGCGAGTTCGACCGAGCAATGCTCTAACAGTATATATACTATGTTATTTGGGGAATTCACTCTTATGCATATCATACTTGATTGTTCAGTATTAGTAGTATGACTTGGTTACTATGACCTTGACTTAGAAAGAATCTAGGTTCATGACATGAAATGGTCATTATTTGGAGACTTCGGTCTATGAATAATGATTGGGCCTTTTGTGAACCTTTTGTGCGGGGTCAGATTATAGTAATCAAAACCTTATTATATTCTAGACTTTGAGGGTTGCATTGGGATCTATGAGGGGTACGCATTCCACAATAATATCTTACGGTACCTGGACCCATGCTATCATTTGAGACTGGAGTTATTCCTAGCATCTTCTTCTCCATTGAGTGAGACAAGGTTAGGATAACATATGTTTAGGTTATTTAATTCAATTCTCGTAGATCCATCCGGTGGTGGATCTTTCATGGATATTGCCACGATGGGCACAATATCCGGAGAAAAGAGTTGAAGCAATCTTCTGCTTCGTGTTGTGTGTAAAAGGTGTCATCTGTTTCCTTCTATTGTTTTGTTTCTTTTTAATTTTATTATCTTTTAGAACTGTGAAGCATGTTAGTGACTACTCGAAAGTTATGTTTCCATTGGGCACCCCTTTGGGATGATGTGCTCCCTCGTTCCCATTTCAGTTTCAGTGACCATAAGGAATGGTGCGCGTGAAGACATCCGTCTTCGTAACTTAAGGTTTTAGCGAACCGAAGATGTTTGTTCATCTTTTATGTATGTATTGTTTTGTTAATCTGTAAAATAATACATTATTATATTCATATCACTCGAGAGATTTTCACTTATACAATATCAGAGTATATGGGCTTGCTTAGGGAATCAGTTTATGTGATTATGATTCTTAGAATCAGTAAACTAGGTTTGATGCTTCAATTAGGTTGTAATTCTATTTACTAAGCAAGTTTAGTATTTGGGGCGTCACAGTTTGGACAATAAGGAATTTCCAAAACCGAGAGTATTCTCAAGATATGCAATAAATGCCCATTCGATTTCATAATTCCAGAAATGCTTTGTCCAATATTTTCTGAAATCTCTCAATTGGAAAATCTCCAATTAGTAAATGCACATTACTAATTTTTATTCTCTAGAGATATGCATTTAATTGTTGGTAATTAAAGCATTTAAAACTAACAACCTTAATTAAAAGATTCTTAATATTTATTTCAGACCGGGATCTCCTTGAGTAATTCAGGAATATCTTTGAACAATAAAAGACAAGAGTTATTGTTCGTGTTCAAAGTATGCTGACATCTTTTCTTTGTAAAACCTCTTTCATATTTAGAATCTTGGAATCGATTATGCCACACTTCCAAACAAGTTTAGAATTGGTTCATTTGTATTCCAAGACAACTATGTGATTGATCAAATATCAAATCACATTCATGGGTTCAATTGGTTCTACCAATCATTAGGATCGGTTATACCTTAATATGTAACACTTGTGATAAGTCACACAAGTTACCAGGACCGATTATATCAGATACCAGGATCGGTTACATCAATTACCAGGACCGGTTACCATATACTCATGGTATTGCTTGTGATCGGTCACACCAGTCACTAGGATCGGTTACACCAATTACCAGGATCGGTTACACCAATTACTAGGACCGGTTACACCAATTACAAGGATCGATTACATAACTATTTTGTGATTGGTCACACCAATTACTATTATCGTTCACACCAATTACAAATATCGATCATACCATCTCAGGTGATTACTTAGGATCGGTTACACTAATTAATCAAAACTAGTCATACAAAATCATAAGTCAGGCATTGTGATTAGTTATACCAAGATACATAACAAGTTATGATCGGTTCTGCCATCTCACACATATTGGTAATCAAAAGATTTGCAATGAATAACAATACCAATAAGCCTAGCGATTTCCCTTTCGATTCATAAACAAGTTCATGAATGTACTTCCTTTAAACAAATGTAAAACATTGTTTCCTATGATGAAATCTTCACCTTTACCCATACACATAATAACAATAGAATTCATAAGATTATGTCGATGTCATATCTACGAAGTTCAAAAGATAAGCGTTATACTTTATAGTCTAATTCCTTAATACTATGATCATATGATCATGTCTCACTACTAGAGTAAAATATTCATTCACAGCTTCGCAGTTATGTTTTCAATATAGCACGACTTGAAAGATACGTTAGGAATGAAACAGTCCAAGTCAATATTACTAACCTCAAGAGGAAGGATGATGTCATCGTTGTAGCTCGTTACTTCTTCACGTTTTCCAGGTCTTCGAGTAATGCTTGTATATCTCATATTCCTAGACTTTCTAGTCTAACATATACGAAGTTGTCTCTAATACATAATCAAGCGACTCTTAGATGAGTTTTGATTCACTAAAATATGACAACCAAACTTGACATACCAACGCTTGGTGGGTTCAACCAAGCTATGCTCTAACAAACTACATTCCAGTCCGAAGTTAACTTGTAGTAGGCTAGTGTCTGTAGCGGCTTAATATAGTGTGGTGTTCAAATATGGACTAGGTCCCGGGGTTTTTTTGCATTTGCGGTTTCCTTGTTAACAAAATTTCTGGTGTATGTGTTATTTCTTTTTCGCATTATATTTGTGTATATAATTGAAATATCACATGTTGTACGTACTTCAATCAATTGGTAAATCCGACCTTGATTGTTGGATAGGAATTGATTGGCACTTGGACATTGGTCTTTGGTACCGTCCAAGTTATTTCTCATATCAATCAGGCCCACATATTTCTATCTGTTCAATTGCAGATTGTATATTGAGAAAAAGAGATATAGCTCTTTGATATCTTTCTTGGCTGAGCTCGCTTTATAAGCTGGTGCTCTCAGAATTATATTGGAGTTAGTCCATACAGATTGCCGAACGAATTATTGGGTGTGGTTGTTATACCCCCACTTTTTCAAAAATGTTGGAGATGAAGTGCTCCCAACAAAACACGGCCCTTATCCAAAATAGGGTTCCCTTTAATAGTTATCCTACAAGTGCCTTTAGTAAATTTTCAGGGTGCCAATAACATTTTATTGGGAGGTCTCCAACATACTTCCAAGGTTCCTATAGTACATCTTATGGGTGCCTCTAACAACTTTTCGAGCCGATTTCACTATTGTTAGAGCACTGCTCGGTCGAAATCGCAAGTGTTGCTATCTCAAACTTGTTGTCAAGTTTAGTTGCCAAAACAATAAGTCTTGATTTCTAGTCTACTTATAGCTCAGTCTCGGATTAGGATAGTAAGTGTAGTTGAGCAATAGACTACACGGCGTTCATCGATTGAAGACGAAGAACTACTAAGGGGAGCTTGTGGAACTTCATCAACAAAAGGTATGTGGAGACTTGAACTCATCTATCACTCAAAAGTCTATCTACTCTATCTCCTATTTGAGATAAAATTCGTATAGCTATATAGACTTCGATTATACACATTTGATATTTCGAGCTGAGTTTAACTCACTTACATATTTCTCGAAATATGTGTTGGTCAGCTTTCGCTTTAACCAAGTTCATCTTATATTCTTGACGAAAGTCAAAAGATGATCATATGAAAATCGCCTTGTAACATCTTACATGATTTGTGTGAGACAGTCATTTGATGTAGACTCGGAATGTTTCGTATTGATCATTCGATCACTTGAAAATTGCTTTGAAGCTAATAGTTTGTGTGAGACAGCTATTGTCGTCTTCCGAGAATGTTTCAATGATTGAAATGTGAGTTTAGAACAAATAACCATGATTGGATATAACACATTATGCATACTTTCATATGTGTTGTCCAAGTCCGGGAACCATGGTATGCATACCCGTATGCGTACTAGTTGGTTATGGAAGTCTGGGAACTTAGTATGCATACCGGTATACGTACTGGCGTGAATTTCAAGTTCCGGAAATTCAACTGAGTTTTGGAAGTTATGCATACTCGTTCGCATACTGGCGAACCCAAACTTGGTCCGGCTACTTAGGTATGCGTACCCATTCGCATACTTGAGTAGGTTATGTTCTAAAATCGGTTTGTTCATGAACTAATACATTTATATAATAAGGAATGCAATATTTTGCAAATCGTGGCTATAATGTTCATGAATTGATTCGAGTGAATCACAATCGATTTTGCTTCAATTGTGTCTTGTATACTTCTATGAGAATATAAATAATTGAACAACTCTAGAACTAGTTTCATTTGAGTCATTTGAACTAGTTATGGTTAAGATGAATATGGTTGATATGAAAGTGTTCATATGGCTAACTTCGGTTAACTATTGTTAAGCCAACAAGGTGTACACGTTTAGGTACGGTTACTCATATCTAAATGAAGTCACTTTTCATTTGTGTGTAACAAACTAAGTTCGATCTAACGGTTGAAAGATATTAGCTTGAGTCTAATAAGGTTTTCATCTAACGGTGAATATTTAATGCTTTGTTACCAAGGTAACATTGATTGCAAACCCTGATTTGAAGACTATATAAAGGAGAACTCTAGCAACTGGGAAACCTACTCCCCACACCTCCTGTGTGATACTAGTTGCGACTAGAGTCGATTTTCCTTTAACCTTAGGTTTTTCACGAAACCCTGTAAGTTAACGACTTGAAGACTTCATTGGGATTGTGAAGCCAGACCCAACTATTTTCTCTGTAGTTGCGTGTTCTGATCTTGCTGTTTTCTATCGTATTGAGTACTATCTTCTCTAAGATTTTCTCGAGATTTATTCTCCGATAGGCAAGATAAAAATTAGTCACAAACATCTTCGTCTCTTCGTTTGTGATTCCACAATATCTTTTTTCGCTACCATACGATTAAGATTATTGTGAGGTGATTGATATTTCTAGGATGTTCTTCGGGAATATAAGTCCGGTATATCAATTGGTTCTTGTTCACCTTGATTTATCAAAAGACAAAATAAAAACTTCTAGATATTTCTGTGGGAGACAAATTTATCTATTCAATATCCTTTTCTGTGTGAGACAGATTGGTTTATCAAGTCTTCGACTTTGGGTCGTAGCAACTCTTAGTTGTGGGTGAGATCAGCTAAGGGAATCAAGTGCGTAGAGTCCTGCTGCGATTCAGAGGCGTAAGGAACGCGACTTAACCTTGATCAGTGTGAGATTGGTTAGCGCTCAACTACAATCCAGTCTGAAGTTAACTTGTAGTAGGCTAGTGTCTGTAGCTGCTTGATACAGTGTGGTGTTCAAATCTGGAATAGGTCCCAGGGTATTTCTACATTTGCGGTATCCTCGTTAACAAAATTTCTGGTGTTTGTGTTATTTCTTTTCCACATTATATTTTCTATATTATTGAAATATTACAGGTTGTGCGTAAGTTCAATCAATTATGAATCCGACCTTTGGGTTGTTGATTAAATTGATTGACACTTGGATATTGGTTTTTGATACCGTCCAAGTTATTTCTTATATTCAATCAGGCTCGCAAATTCCTATTTGTTTGATTGCAGATTGAATTGAGAAATAGAGATATAACTCTTGGATATACTTTTCTTAAGATTGAGTATGACTGTCTAGTTGATTCTCTTGAAAGTATATTTTTATTTAGTCCGTACAAATTGCTAAGCGAAATATTGGGTGTGGTTGTTAGACCCTTGCCTTTTCAAATTGTATCATAGCAGGCAAACACATTTAAGACCTCATAAGTCTGTGTTTGTAGCGATCTGTCTCTATGGAAAATAGTGCTATCTCTAACAACGCAACACTAGTTCAGAAACACTCTGATTTTTTTCAAAGCCTTGAATTTCCCGAGTATTCTCTCACGTCTTCTCCATGGAATGAAACTGTGGTCAACTGGTAAAAACACCTAGATGAACAGTTGGATGATCTTTCAGATGAAATTGATTCATAAGGGGGACAAGATGTTGATGAGGAAGTCTCACAATATATCAAGCTTTTCGACCATCTCATAAAGAAAAAGAAGTCAACAACTTGCTTGGCTAAATATATGAAACCTCTCTGTACAGAAAACAGGAAATTGAGAAAACTCTTTAAGGGATATGATTATGGTTTCAATTTCTTACAATATCTCGTTAAAGATCATGAAGAAGATGTGCGTTCAAAAAAGTATGAATGTGATAATCTTCATCGAAATCTCTTTATGTTGAAAGAAAAACTTGCAGAAATTGAAGCAAGACCTGACTCTCAACAAAAATGTTTAAACGACAGAGAAATCAGCTTTCTCGACAGAGAAAAACAATTGAAGGCTGATCTAGCTGCTACTCTTGATAAGGTCAAATCACTTGAAGAGAATCTGAAAAGATTCAATGCTAGTTCTACAAAATTATCCACTATGCTGGGAGCATGTAAAGAACATCGTGATACACGTGGTCTGGGCTATAAAGGAATAGACGCTCCAAGTGCTGGTAAGATCAATTTTGTCTGTGCTAATGGCAAACTTCCTAGTGAAAATTCCACTGATATCAAAAGTGAAAGACTACTTTCAGCAGCTGATGTTCCTATGAACAAATACTGTCAACCTTCAAAAACAACTCATATGAGAAAATAAAAGTCAAAAACCCTTTAACTGTTATTATTGCGGCAAAAAGGGTCATCTTGAAAGGAGATGTCGTTTTCGCTTGCAGAATGAAAAACTTCATAACATTCTTGTATGGATGTCTAAAGAAGTAATCAAACCTGCTTCTCATTATGCTGGTGTTAAAGGTCTAGTCTGTAATCAAGAAAAGTACTATGATGGAACAATTCTTGGTTGTAAATATGACACAAAATCTGTTTACAATTGTAAGGGGGAGAATGTTATATGGAAGACGGACTCTTTAAATTGTTCTGTGAAGAGAAAAAGTCAACGAAGGAAGAAGAAAAGTTCAAACTCCCTGCCTCTCACTGAAGTAAGTCTTGAATCTAATGTGTATGTTCCCGAATATATTCACATCAATAATCGTGTCTCGGATCTCAAGACCAGTATAAATAGACTTAAACGCAGTATTAAGAAGGCGAAAAAAACTGCTACATCAGGTAATACTTGTTCTTTTCCTATTAATTTCTTTGAAAAGTCTAATAATGTTTCTGATGACAGTCAAGAAAGAAAAAGGGAAAATGTCAATGCCCTTGATGAGCTATTTGCTTGTCAAACTACAACTTGATTACTTTCTAATGAGCATCCTCTTTGAGACCGTGTGAGGATGCTCATAATTCTCAAGAAGTCTTTCTTCTTGGAAAAGTAGTCTCTATTGTATCTGTTTTTTTTCCTTTGCTTAAAAAATATTGATCATCTTACTGTTGAGCCCTGCTCCGGTTAATTATTACATTTGTAATATATTTGATCAGTAACTCTTGAGAAAGTTTTCATTGTTGCTCACTTTGAAAACCCTCGTTTTACTTCCTTATGACAGTTAATTTGTTGTCTATCAACAATAATCTTGTTCCCTCCTCTTGGGCTAAGATTTTATGTTAATGTGTTTAGATTTTGGTTTTGGTTTTTATCAAAACTACTTCTAAATTAGGCTCCATGGTTCTCTTGGTCTTGAACCTGGTTCATAACCATGAGCATACGAGCACCTGACCCATTAACAAACGAAAATGAGTAACTAGGGTTTTCCTATAAACGTCTCACATATATATATATATATATATATTTCATGAACTTCTTCTGATATATACTCGTTCGGTAACGTCAATTCTCCTGTGAGATTATGGTATGCACAATGGATGGATGCAAAAAGGAAGACAATATTGAAGGCAGCAAAGTTATTGAGTTTTACGAAAAACCTCTCTCCATAACCTGCTTTCATGCAGTTGATCATGAAAAAGATCTGCAAGTTCAGATTTCATCTCAATTGGTGGGAAATCTTCTTCGAGATTTTGAAGTCGTTCGTGAACAACTTAAAATTACAACAAAGAATCTTGATTTTTTGAAAATCGAACTGAAGAAAGCAACTGATGAACTTGTTTGTGTTCGATCCCGGGTTGCTAATTTTGTCTGAAGACCTTCGGTTTTGTTCTTCTTAGGAGTTATTTTATTTTGTCTAGGAAACTTCTTAAGAGAATTTATTCTTATGTTTTAAGAAGGATAACTAGGGTTTGGAATAGCCATTATTGTGAGTACACATATCTATTGCCAACGATTTTCATCTTGCAATGTATTTAGATTTATTTATTTAAATTCTAAAGTTTATTTGGAAGATGATTTGCAGTATTAATCTTTATTGGTTTTATACATTGCAAAAAAATTATGGGATATGTGTGTTTGCGTCCGTGAACTATGATTGTCCCATATATGTCAAAAGTTAAGCCTATTATGTCTTTATGCAAATATTGATGAAGATAGGATGAACTTTTGATTGCAAAGATTAAGTCTATTATATGTCTTTATGCAAATATTGATGAAAAATAGAATGAATCTTTGAATATTCCGCAGTATTGGTCTTTCCCTGATCCACTTCTATGTGAAAGTTCTATGTGGCTCCGAAAGTTCTCTTATGTTGAGCATTTCCGATTAAATTAATCATGGGTTCTCTTGTGGTTAATTTAATTGACTTTTATGGATACAAATTCATGTTTCTTGCAAAAGTCGGGAAGGACATTTTATGGGGGAGAGTTCTTAATTGAACTTGTGTTTAATTGACAAATCTTTGTGGGGAGTGCGGCTGTGGAATATTGTAGGAGTTTTCTTGTATCTTTATAAACTAATTGATGAATACACTAAGTTTCGATTATGTGAAATCATCGAAACAAAGTCGATATGTTTTATTTTAGTCATGAAGAATCTTTATGAGAATTTCATTATGATCCCACTAGTTTTGGTACCTTTGCCAATTTATATTGACAAAAAGGGGGAGAATTAATGTGTAGTTCATACTACAAATACATATGGTATACGGATCATTGTGTAAGGGGGAGTCGTTTTCATGTAAGATGAGGTATTGACTAAGGGGGAGTGATACATATCACCATAATATTGTTGTCAAAGTTGTGATACAATTGAACTTTGATGATGTGTAATGATACAATGACACTGTATAACAATGATTGAGAACTATTGTTTTCTCATTATTATAGCTACGGATCTTAAACAACAATGATGCTGAGTTAAACACGTTAAGAATCACTGGAGTACTTGGAAGTGACGAAAATTTTGAGTAATGTTGAAGAACCAAGGAAATCAAGCATTTGGATGAGAAGCTACAAAGTTTATTTATTTTTTAATCCATATGTATTAATAGTTTTGTCACTGAAATTGACAAAGGGAGAGATTGTTAGAGCACTGCTCGGTCGAACTCGCAAGCGTTGCTATCTCAAGCTTGTTGTCAAGTTTAGTTTCCAAAACTATAAGTCTTGATTTCTAG
Organism: Papaver atlanticum; assembly: GCA_023531105.1. NCBI lineage: Eukaryota > Viridiplantae > Streptophyta > Magnoliopsida > Ranunculales > Papaveraceae > Papaver > Papaver atlanticum. Next base: position 9,183,221 of record JAJJMB010012161.1, read on the forward strand.
TCTACTTATAGCTAAGTCTCGGATTAGGATAGTAAGTGTAGTTGATCATTAGACTACACGGCGTTCATCGATTGAAGACGAAGAACTACTAAGGGGAGCTTGTGGAACTTCATCAACAAAAGGTATGTGGAGACTTGAACTCATCTATCACTCAAAAGTCTATCTACTCTATCTCCTATTTGAGACAAAAGTCGTATAGCTATATAGACTTCGATTATACACATTTGATATTTCGAGCTGAGTTTAACTCGCTTACATATTTCTCGAAATATGTGTTGGTAAGCTTTCGCTTTAACCAAGTTCATCTTATATTCTTGACGAAAGTATAAAGATGATCATTTGAAAATCACCTTGTAACATCTTACATGATTTGTGTGAGACAGTCATTTGATGTAGACGCGGAATGTTTCATATTGATCATTCGATCACTTGAAAATTGCTTTGAAGCTAATAGTTTGTGTTAGACATCTATTGTCGACTTCCGAGAATGTTTCAATGATTGAATTGAGAGTTTGGAACAAATAACCATTATTGGATATAGCACAGTATGCATACTTGCATATGTGTTTTCCAAGTTCGGGAACCATGGTATGCATACCCGTATGCGTACTGGTTGGTTATGGAAGTCCGGGAACTTAGTATGCAAACCGGTATACGTATTGGCGTGAATTTCAAGTTCTGGAAATTCAACTGATTTTTGGAAGGTATGCGTACCTGTTCGCATACTGGCGAACCCAAACTTGGTCCGGCCACTTAGATATGCGTACCCGTTCGCATACTTGAGTAGGTTATGTTCTAAAATCGGTTTGTTCATGAACTAATACATTTATATAATAAGGAATGTAATATTTTACAAATCGTGGCTATAATGTTCATGAATTGATTCGAGTGAATCAAAATCGATTTTGCTTCAATTGTGTCTTGTATACTTCTATGAGAATATAAACAATTGAACAACTCTAGAACTAGTTTCATTTGAGTCATTTGAACTAGTTATGGTTAAGATGAATATGGTTGATATGAAAGTGGTCATATGGCTAACATCGGTTAACTATTGTTGAGCCTACAAGGTGTACACGTTTAGGTACGGTTACTCATATCTAAATGAAGTCACTTTTCATTTGTGTATAACAAGCTAAGTTCGATCTAACGGTTGAAAGATATTAGCTTGAGTCTAATAAGGTTTTCATCTAACGGTGAATATTGAATGCTTTGTTACCAAGGTAACATTGATTGCAAACCTTGATTTGAAGACTATATAAAGGAGAACTCTAACAACTGGGAAACCTAATCCCCACACCTCCTGTGTGATACTAGTTGCGACTAGAGTTGATTCTCCTTTAACCTTAGGTTTTTCACGAAACCCTGTAAGTTAACGATTTGAAGACTTCATTGGGATTGTGAAGCCAGACCCAACTATTTTCTCTGTAGTTGCGTGTTCTGATCTTGCTGTTTTCTATCGTATTGAGTACTATCTTCTCTAAGATTTGCTCGAGATTTATTCTCTGATATGCAAAATAAAAAGTAGTCACAAACATCTTCGTCTAATCGTTTTTGATTCAACAATATCTTGTTTCGCTAACATACGATTAAGATTATTGTGAGGTGATTGATATTTCTAGGTTGTTCTTCGGGAATATAAGTCCGGTATATCAATTGTTTCATGTTCACCTTGATTTATCAAAAGACGGAACAAAAACTTCTAGGTATTTCCGTTGGAGACAGATTTATATATTCAATAGACTTTTCTGTGTGAGACAGATTTGTTTATCAAGTCTTCGACTTTGGGTCGTAGCAACTCTTAGTAGTGGGTGAGATAAGATAAGGGAATCTAGTGCGTAGAGTCCTGCTGCGATTCATAGGCGTAAGGAACGTGACTGTACCTTGATCAGTGTGAGATTGGTTAGTGGTCAACTATAATCCATTCCGAAGTTAACTTGTAGTAGGCTAGTGGCTGTAGCGGCTTAATACAGTGTGGTGTTCAAATATGGACTAGGTCCCGGGGGGTTTCTGCATTTGTGGTTTTCTCGTTAACAAAATTTCTGGTGTCTGTTTTATTTCTTTTCCGTATAATTGAAAATTCACAGGTTGTACGTAAGTTCAATCAATTGTGAATCCGACCTTTGGGTTGTTGATTAAATTGATTGACACTTGCATATTGGTTTTTGATACCGTCCAAGTTATTTCTTATATTCAATCGGGATCGCAAATTCCTATTTGGTTGATTGCAGATTGAATTGAGAAATAGAGATATAACTCTTGGATATACTTTTCTTAAGATTGAGTCTGACGTTCTAGTTGATTCTCTTAAAAGTATATTGGAGTTAGTCCATACAGATTGCTAAGCGAAATATTGGGTGTGGTTGTTAGACCCCCGCTTTTTCACACGATATATAAAAATTACATTTTATTCATGATGAAAAAGCGGGGGTCTAACAACCTCACCCAATATTTCTCTTAGCAATTTTTATGGACTAACTCCAATATACTTTCAAGAGAATCAACTAGACAGTTAGACTCAATCTTAAGAAAAGTATATCTAAGAGTTATATCTCAATCTCTCAATTCAATCCGCAATCAAATAAATAATAATTTTCGAGCCTGATTGAATATAAGAGAGATAACTTGAACGGTACCAAAGACCAATGTTCAAGGATCAATCAATTTCAATCAACAACCAAAGGTTGGATTCCCCATTTGATCGATTCAACGCACAACCTGTGATATTTCAATTATATAACAAAATATAATGCAGAAAAGAAATAACACAGACACCAGAAGTTTTGTTAACAAGGAAACCGCAAATGCATAAAAACCCCGGGACCTTGTCCAGATTTGAATACCACAGTGTATTAAGCCGCTACAGACACTAGCCTACTACAAAGCTAACTTCGGTCTGGACTGTAGTTTAACCCTAATCAATATCACACTGATTCAAGGTATATTTGCGCTCCTTACGTCTCTGATCCCAGCAGGATACTACGCACTTGATTCCCTTTGTTGATCTCACCCATAACCAAGAGTTGCTATGACCCAAAGTCGAAGACTTGATAAACAAATCTGTATCACACAGAAAAGTCTATTGAATAGATAAATCTGTCTCCCACAGATATACCTACGAGTATTTGTTCCGTCTTTTGGTAAATCAAGGTGAACAGGAACCAATTGATCACCTCACAATAATCTTAATCGATTAACGAAACAAGATATTGTGGAATCACAAATGGATAGATGAAGGTGTTTGTGACTACTTTTCTATCTTGCCTATCGGAGATATAAATCTCAAGACAATCTTACGATTGTACTCAAACACGATAGAAAACAGCAAGATCAGATCACGCAACTACAGAGAAAATAGTTGGGTTTGGCTTCACAATCCCAATGAAGTCTTTAAGTCGTTAACCTACAGGGTTTCGTGAAAAACCTTATGTTAAAGGAGAATCGACTCTAGCTTATACAACTAGTATCACATAGGAGGTGTGGGAATAGGTTTCCCATTTGCTAGAGTTCTCCTTTATATAGATTTCAAATCAGGGTTTGCAATCTAAGTTACCTTGGTAATAAAGCATTCAATATTCACCGTTAGATGAAAATCTTATTAAATTCAAGCTAACATCTTTCAACCGTTAGATCTAACTTAGCTTGTTATACACAAATGAAATGTAACTTCATTTAGGTTTGATTAATCGTACCTAAACGTGTACATTTATTCGGTTCAACAATAGTTAACCAATGGTTAGCTATATGAGCACTTTCATATCAACCTTATTCATCTTTACCATAACTAGTTAAAATGACTCAAATGAACTAGTTAGAGAGTTGTTCAATTGCTTAGATCTCATAGAAGTATACAAGACACAATTGAAACAAAATCGATTTTGATTCACTCGAATCAATTCATGAACACTATAGCCACGGTTTTCAAAGATTGCATTCCTTATTATATAAATGTTTTAGTTCATGAACAAACCGATTTTAGAAAGTAACCTACTTAAGTATGCAAACGGGTACGCGTACTTAAGTAACCGGATTGAGTTTGTTTTTCACTTCCAAACTCCAGCAGAAATTCACGGACGTGAAACTTCTGCCAGTATGCGTACGGGTACGCATACTTACCCGGATTTCCAACAACCGCTAGTACGTGTACGGGTACGCATACTTTGGGTTCCCGGTTTTGGACTTTTCCACAAATGTGAGAACACACTATATTTATATCCAACCATGGTTACTTGTTCTAAACTCTCATTTCAATCATTGAAACTTTCTTAGAGGATGTTAAAATAGTTGTTATTCACAAACTATTTTCATCAAAGCAATTTTCAAGTTATTGAAATAATCAACATGACTTTCGTCACGAGTAAAGATGAACTTGGCTAAAGCGAAAGCTTACCAACACATATTTCGAGAAATAGGTAAGCGAGATAAACTCAGCTTAAAATAAAAAATGTGTATAATTGAAGTCTATATAGCAATACGACTTTTGTCTCAAATAGGAGATAGAATAGACAGACTTTTGAGTAAAAGATAAGTTCAAGTCTCCACATACCTTTTGTTGATAAGTTCAAGTCTTATCATGGGGTTTGTGAACATGAACCATTATATCGGCCTCCAATTGAAAGAAGAATGCCCATTACCTGTATTAAGGAAGGGAGACGGTGGTGATGGCGAAATACCATTAGGTTGGTGTAATAGGTTCGAGAAAGATTTGAATTGTGGATGACATTACAATTGTCGAGGGATGACCCATGTGTACTAATGACTTCTGATGAGGATGACTATGAGACTTCCGATGAGGATTCTATGAGTAAATGTGGAGTGAAGATTGGGATAATATGATAAGAATATTTTTTGAAGGGCGGTGATTGTAAATGAACCTATGTATTTTGAATCACTCATTATAAATAAACAATCTAAGTTGCTCTTATTATATTTTTAGAAAACCAAAGATATTGGTTATTTAGAGGTACTTACAGAATTACTCAATGACCCGAAAAATGGTTATTTAGAGGTAACCAGATTTACAGCTTAAAAATCTTCTGAAATTCTGAGTTCTGGAAGATTTACGGCTAGTAATGCTAGTCGTAAGTAATGTTACGGCATTTATCTCAGCCGACTGAATTATACAGCTGGGTTATTCAAAGGGTTAACCTAGCCGTAACTCACCCTGGATTTTCACTCCGTTATACTTAAACAAGAATCTGATAAATTAAAACACTAGTATCCATTTATTCAAGGTAAATTAATATCCCATTACTTAAAACAAACGAAATCCAGCCAAATCCATAACCCTAAAACATACTAAAACAAAGTCTTGCATAATGAAAAGCTGAAATGACTTAAACAAGTACATAAACCAGTCATTCACTACGACCAAAATTCTTGGGAACATCCTCAGAAGATGATGAAGAACTATGCGGAGTCTGGGAATCACTCATCCAATCATCCTCGTCGTTAGTATTGAGATCATCCTTCGTTGGATTATGTAACTCCTGAAGCCTGTGAGCATTGTTTTTTTGTTGATCACAATCCAAATATAAAACCTCTTTAATGTTACGGGTCAGGACCTAGGCCATCCACTTAGATCGCTCGACCTATTTTCATATTAAGTTCACATCCTTCAATCAATAGTTGTACATAATTTGAAAAACTTATAGAAAATTAAGAATGAAGAAGTACGTACCATCATCTTAACAATATTACACATTGCTGGTTCCTGTGGTTCTTTCTTCTTTTCACTTTATTGGTTTCTAAAAATAGTGCAAAACATATAAGAAGATGGAAATAATTCACCCTACACTGATAGATTTACGGTTAGGAGAAACAACACAACCCATCCGTAAAACAATAATGAAAAGACGAGGGTACCCAAAATACACCACAAATCTTTTTGTTTCAACATATAAGTCTTCTACCGAATGTGATCGTCTATGGACAGATTCGAGACAATAAGAAAATTCGGTTCACACTTCGTGTGATCGTTTATGGATACGAGATCGAGACAATACGACAACAAGATAACTTGTGTGATTGACTATGGACACAAGATCGAGACAATACAACAACAAAATGTGTTACTTGATAATAGGTTCGGTATTAACCAAACTCTATAGGATCACTATCAAGTAATGCAGAGTTAACGTATATGTGTATTTTACTTTATTATAATACACAATTATAATGCGGAAACAAAGTAAAAGACACAGCAAGATTTTCTTAACGAGGAAACCGAAAATGCAGAAAAACCCGGGACCTAGTCCATTTTTGAATCCTCTCAAAATTAAGTCGCTATACAAAATCTAAACCAACTTCGTATAGTTGTGACCAAGCAGACTTACCCTACCTACTTAGTTCCCTCATTATCCCTACGCCTTCGACTTCTAGAGTCACGCACGTGAATAGCAAATCCTTTGGATCGTATTCCAAATAGCAAAGGAAGAATCTTTTTGGTAATGACTCTAATCAATCTTTGCTGTAAGATTTAGTGAGTCGTCGACAAAGGCTCTCCCGTTTAATTTAATAAACTCCTTTGTCTGGTTAGATCAATTTAACTTTAACTACCGAAATAGTCAAGTATAAATCCGCACTCAATCAAAATAAATCTCAAAGAGATATATTGAGAATGTTGATCTCACGCAACTAATCAACCGAATAAATCCGATTCTAGTTGGATCCCATACGATCAAGGTTTGTGCACATAATTCACAAGATACGAAAACCAATAAGAAATCTTCTTTGTCTTCAAATGTTCTTTAATCTTCAATAACCTGCACAACACCACTTGAATCTCTTGTGATCAATCACGCACAGAACGGAGTCTGTTAACAATGGATTATCACAAGATTTCTTTAGATCTAACAACATTTCTAAAGATCCCGTCGATACTTCGATCTAGTTTGAGTGAATCTTATATCAGAAGAGAAGCTTCTCAAGCATAAACAAACTAGGTGCAATCAAAGATTCAAAAACCGTCAGTCAATCAAATCAATTGAAAACTAATAACACTGCAATTATCTAGTTTCCCACCAACTGTACTCGTAGAGCTTCTTGATCCCACATAAGTCTTTAAACGAGCGGTCGTAAGAGATTTCACCTAATTAGGATACTTTCCTCTCCGAATAGACGGCTCCACCAGAAACAACAAGAATGAAGTTTGCCTGGCTCTTACGATAGTTTGCTAGAAATGCAAACTTATGTATTTATAGACCAAGGATGTTTGGACACCAAGGAATTTCCAAAACCGAAGATATTCTCAAGATATGCAATGAATGGAAAAATTTGGTTTTCCTAATTCCAATATAAATGCTTGTCCAATATTTCCGAAATCTCTCAATAGAAAATCCCCAATTAGTAAATGCACATTACTAAATTTTATTCTCTAGAGATATGCATTAATTGCTGGTAATTAAAGCATATAAAAGAAAAAATATTAATTAAAAGATTCTTAATTTATTTCGGCACAGTATTACCTTGAGTACTACGGAATATCTTTAGACAATAAATGATAAGAGTTACTGTTCTTGTTCAAAGTATGTTGACATCTTTTTCACTGCAAATCCTTATTTCATATTTACATGGATTTGCATTCCTGGAATCGGTTATACCACACTTCCAAACAAGTTTAGAATTGGTTCACTTGTTTTCCAAGATTACTATGTGATTGATCAAATACCAAATCACATACATGGGTTCAATCGATTCTACCAATCACTAGGATCGGTTATACCTAAATATGGAAACACTTGTGATCGGTCACACCTGTCACTAGGATCGGTTCCATCTACATATGGTATTACTTGTGATCGGTCACACCAGTTACCAGGACCGGTTACACCAATTACCAGGACCGGTTACACCAATTATAAGGATCGGTTACTCATACTCATGATCGGTCACACCAATTATAAGGAGCGATCATACCATCACATGGTGATTACTTAGGATTGGTTACACCAATTAATAAAAACCAGTCATACCAAATCATAAGTCAGGCATTGTGATTAGTTATACCAAGATACATAACCTAAGTTAAGATCAGTTCTACCATCTCACACATATTGTTCATCTAAAGATTTGCAATGAATAGCCGGACCAATAAGCCTAATGATTTCCCTTTCGATTCACGAAGACAAGTTCATAAATGTACTTCCTTTAAACAAAAGTAAAAGATTGTTTCCAAGGATGAAATCTTCACCATAACCCATTCACATAATCATAACAATATATACAATATTATGTCGATGTCATATCCGCGAAGTTCAAAAGATAAGTGTTATACTTTGTAGTCTAATTCCCTAATACTATGATCATACTATTATGATCATGTCACATCACTAGAGTATTATACAATATGTATAGTATATACAGCTTCGCAGTTATGTTTTCAATATAGCACGACTTGAAAGTTACGTTAGGAATGAAATAGTTCAAATCAATATTACTAACCTCAAGTGGAAGGATGATGTCGTCGTTGTAGTTCGTTACTTCTTCACATTCTTCAGGTCTTCGGAGTAATACTTGTATGTCTCAACATTCCTAGACTTTCTAGTCTAACCTAAATGAAGTTGACTCTAGTATTTAATCAAGCGACTCTAGATGAGTTTTGATACTAAAATATGACAACTAAACTTGACATACCAACGCTTGGTGAGTTCAACTGAGCTATGCTCTAACAATCTCCCCCTTTGTCAATTTTAGTGCAAAAATTCTTATTACATATGGATAAACAAATTACAAAATAATTCATTTTACATACGCTTGATTCCAACTTTCAGCGCCACAATAACCTGTATATTTATTCAATCAATAAATGTCATTGTTGACATTTGAATAACAAAAGCTTTTACCCCCCCTAAAGGTAAGCTAGGTAAATATTCAATCCGAACATCTTTGTTGTTCCCCCTTTGTAGTAATTACTACTCAACAATATGATATGTTTCTCCCCCTTAGTTAATGCTTTACTTTTTCATTAGATATAACGTTTAAGTCAAAATGTCTTTTCCTTAATGATTAAAAATCACTTGTTTACTCCATATATTTCTCCCCCTTTTTGTCACAAAATGACAAAGGTTCAAGCAAATAAAGGACAAACCGAAAGGATCTTACAAATCTAAAAGACTTATAAACAAACTATAAGAATTAAGCACGAAGGTTTCACATACCACTTTAGATAACCAATATTAAAACCGAAACTACAAAGTAATTTAGTTTCAATATCTTATCAAGGAAACAATTGTCTGAAGCAATTTTCCCTAATAGTTTAAAAAATCGACTAAGAAACTTAATTCCCTTGTTAACCCGATTGTATATGTATAATCGCTTATTTCGATAAGACCAAAATAAAGATCAAAATTAACTTTATTTCTCTCATCAGGTTCTAATTATTCAGACAATACTTAGACCTTTCCCTTTAGACAAGACAAACACTAGGTTGGTTAATTAGTTTTTCTTGTTAAGGCATTCGATTAGTCTTGAATAACCGAATCCTCCAATTTGATAAGTCTAACTAAGATCTGAATTAACTTAGTTTCTCTTATCCGGAATCAATTGGACTAAACAAATGATCCCGTATTTTGTTAAGCCATAAACAGTACATACAAACTAAAATAAATTGACTTGCACAATTATTTTCTTAACCGGAAGCAATTGAAATAAACATAAAACATTATAGCACCGCAATTGCACCGAATTTCGTTAAGCAAAAACACTTGATACCCAACAATAAAGAAGATACCAAACAATAAGCCAAATAAATTGACACAGTTTTTCTTAACCGGAAGCAATTGAACCATACACACATCCATACACAATATAATGGAACATATCAATTGTACCAAAATTTTGTTAAGCAAAAGAAAAATATATGTAATATAAACAGGCTTTTCTTAAACAGGAAAACGATTAACTAACAATTTCGTTACCTCGAATTCCGCAGCCTCTTCTCCCTATAAAGATATATCATTAAGTGCAAGTTCAAATAAGAACTCTCCCCCAGTGTATTGTCATCCTCTCCTCTCGCAAGAACAAAAGAACAACAACAACAACAACCTTTACTAGAGAAAGGTTGAATCAGTTTTAACTAATGCATGCCAATAGCAAAAGTTGAAAACCCGAAACACATATGTTATGCTAAACATAACTCATGTAAACATAAATTGATTCAACATATTGTGACTTTTCACATATGAGTTTCAATCGGAACACCTTATGATCCTTTGATAAATCCTACCAACATTGGCTAGAACTTAATCCCGCTAAATCAAAAAGCCACACAAACCATAAGGGTTACATTCATATGAGATAGAATATTAAGGTTAATAAAAACCGAAATCAGACATCCCATAAACCGAATACATATAGCAAAAATATAAACATTCATTCACAGGCTATGTAATCGGTAACTATCACACAAAAGTTATAAAATAATAATTTTATTCATAAATAATTGATAGTTTTATTCAAAAATAGACCGTATACAATAATTGAAGTAAATCAAAACATTGATGTCTATTTTTATCTAATTAAGAATCTAAACTTTAATTCTCTTAGAGTTTTTTGGTTTTCTTTGGAGTCAGATCAGGAGATCTCACATGATTCCAATCATCTTCAATGATCACTAATCTTGATTCAAGACTTATCAGATTGTTATTGACTTCCTTTACTTCATTTCACAAATCCTTTTCCATGTTCCACACTTCACATAAAATCATCAGATCTAGTTTCAGTGAAAGATTCTTGAGAAGATTGATTATCCCTAAGGGATGAAATCTCTCCATTAGGAACATCTTGATTAAGTTCTGGAGTAGAGTCCGAATCACCATCTGAAGATTCGAGACGAAGTTTCTTGTTAGGAAACAATATAGTCCAGACTTTTTCAACTTTGTGAGAGTTGCAGCTTGAGGTAGACATTTTGTCAGATCTCTATGAAATGAAATGTAAATTTCATTCTCCTATAAATAAGAGAAGTTTTCTCATAATATTTGAGAATATTATTTCATTTAATTAGATAAACCGAAAATTTATTAAAAAATATTTTTATTAGAATATTTACACACATATCCTTACTGTTTATTTGGAGAATAAATAATAAGTATTTATGTTTATGATAACCAAGTTAGGTTATCAATTTTTGGTTGTTGGATTTTCTTCCCTTAGAAATTCCAACATTTTTACAAATTTGAGAGTCTTTTACTTTTGAACTATTAGGTTCTTTCCTCAAATTTGAGACAAGATCATGATATCTAAAAATCACATCATTCAATTCCCTTAGTTGACATTCTGAAATGATTTTTGATTTAGGTTTAGACTTGGTCTTTTAGATTGACAGAGTTTGTCTCTCTGTGAGTTACTAGGACATTGTTTCTGATAATGCCCCCATCGTCTGCATCGGATACAGGGTCCAGATGTCTTCCGATTACAACCCTTAGATTTGATAGGTTTATCCAACCTTTTCTTGTAGACAATTTTTGGTTTGTTTACACCAAGAGTTGTCTTACAAGAACAGACAAGTGTATTCCTCAATTTCAAATTCTCTACATTTAACTTTCTGATTTCATCTTGACAACAGTTGATATCATTGATGAGTTTAGATACTTGTTCTTTTTCAGAAAAGAGTGAGAGTTCGTTTTTCACAAGAAGCTTGTTAAGTTTTTCTTTATCATTTAGATAACTAAATCTGATTTGATCAAGCAATAATTTTATTCCTTTGATTTTAGATTCAAGAGACAGAATTCTTTTATCATGACAAAGAAACTCTTGTTGAAAAACTTTAGAAGTGAACTCTTCTTGAGTGTCTACCGTTGAAAGCATTTTAGAATTATAAATTTCTGCAATGGTTGCAATATGATCTTTCATATAGTCTTGATTGTCCTCGTCAGGGGAATAATCAAGAGTAGCAGTGTATGCATTTCTTTTCCATCGAATATCCTTAGTAGGACAGTCTGGAGAAATATGACCAAAGGCTTGACATTTGTAGCATTGAGGAATATGATGTAGTTTTAATGTGTGGTAAGAAAGGGATTCGATACTCGGACTTTTTAGAGGTTTGGTTCAAGAAAAATAAAGAAAAACTAGACAAACTAATAAACTTTGATTTTTTTTTTTGTTTACCAAGGAAAAAAGAATCTAGGGTTTTGGATTCCACTACTTCCAATGATTGTAAACTCAATAACAATTTCTTTGACAAATACTCCTACTTTACTCAAAACAGTTTCGAACCCAATCTCATGCTTTGGAAGATATAACGTTACAAGCTCTTTTTATGACTCTCGTCACTATTCTCAGGCCTAATTATCCTTCGCTTATAAAATATCGATAGATAAACTACCCAAAACAATTAATATGAAGCATATAAAGAAGAGAATTTTTTTAATAATTTTAAAGCACAAAAAAAATGGAGTAATTGTCAAAAAAAAAATAACTACTAAAGTTTCCACATCAAAAATAACTTCCTCCAAAACCGTAGAAAAGAAATCTAGCTACTCATGAATCGAAGATTGGAGAATACTTGATTAATCATTGTATTAAAAATAATGAAATTCTGCTTACAACGATTTTTAGTCGCTAAAGGTATTCAGCCACAACAGTGTTGCAATAGTTCAGTTGCGGAAGAGCTACTACAGCTAAAACAATGTACGATATTGTTCTTCTGCGGTTGAATATAAGACTGCTACTGCGACTGTTTTGAACGGCTGATGTTCTTCGTGTTCTTGGTTGAGCAGCAGCAGGAAGAATTTTTCTAACCTCTCTTTTGTCGATTTTAAGCCTCTACTTTCTTCCCCAGCGTATCCGTATCCTCTTCTATGACTCAGACCCTCTCTATTTATACACAATAGCGTCAAGAATCTCGCTAAAATACCTTCCATATATGATTATTCTTTTCTTCCAAGTCACGGTAATAATGTCATTTTCTTTCCTCTTGCCGCGTCCCTGAGTTGTCAAATATCTTCCCAAATCTTCTAGCAAATCAAACAGTGGATATCTTTCCATTATCTCTTCATGGCTTCCATTTATTCAACCAAAAACTTCCGTGTAAAGAAAACCGATAATATTTTCACCTCCCTATGAGATTTAATCCCTTTTTAAGCTCCTAGAACACGTCATTCAATATCTTGTATATGGTAAGAACATTATCATGTACCAAATCCCTTGAAAATCTCCCAAAATTTCCAAACTCGAACCAACAGAGACCCGTGGATATTTCTTCCCCTGTTTGCTTCAATCCGACGTTGTAGCCCAAGTTAACCGGTTCTGATGGACATACCAGTCATGTTATGCCCAAAGGAAGATATCCAACGAGTTTCAGCGATTAAGTCTCATTAAAACTCAACCAACTGACGAACCCTAATTCTGTTTGTAAGCTGCTCCTTTTTCCCGCCAAATTTTCAAATTCAAAAGGTTGAAGATGACTACCCCTTATCCAATTCCGGTGTCCCTTTAGCAATTTGGGGTACATTTAACAATTCTTGGGGTGCGAATAGCAATTTATGGGTTACAAGAAGTAACTTTTGGGCTGTAAATAGCAAAAACTCCTCTGGGTATCTTTAACACATTTCTCCGGAGGTTCAAACACCACTTTTCGAATTCTTCCACCAACAACAGACGTCTCTTATCTCTCAGATCCACTTCTTTTCTTCAATTCTTTTCATCACTAAAGCTGCCATGCTTTTCAGACATAACTTGCATCACTTAAGCCGATATGCTTTTCAGATAGAGATGAAGAAATAAAAGCAAATAATGAGAAATAAATCGCCTCCAACAGCATTTGCACATGAAATGACACTTTAGCCCTTTTAACCGACGTTTCCTCTTCTTTTGCTCCAAAGTACCTAAAACTCAAAATTAAACATAAAATACATAATTTACAAGAAAACTTAGCAAACAAAGCATAAACAATAGATAAATATCAAGGTGTTTTAGACACCTATCAAATTCCCCCACACTTAGACTTTGCTAGTCCTCGAGCAAATCAAACTAAACTAATTTTAAGACATACAACTCCATCTCGTTGAGGATACGGTCACACTTAGCACGTATAACAAGCCTTTAAATCCCTAGGTGGCCCTAGTGTCCGAGTTATAGTCTCGGGCGGGTTTACAAGAGGTGTACCCACAAAACCTTTTACTTCAAACCCTAGCTATCTGTGAAGAATTTAGGAACGACACTAAAGAATCTCCTTGGTTTGCCTACTCTCATTGATCACAAGAGTAAGTACCCTGATGCGAATCATATTCATATATATATAAGTGACAGAGTTCTACTCAGATAGTTGCACTATGGACATCAATAATTGGAATCACACAAATGAATAGATTAAGAAGATCGATTATAGAGATAGATAGTTCAAAACAATGTTGTCTAAGGTCAACGGTGTTTCCCATATTTGTCTGAAGGCCTCCGCCAAGATGAACCTATGAATCCTGATAGATTGAGATACTGGCCTGGACTAATATCAACACTGCTTGGCATATACAAGGGAACCAGCGGTCGATAATCTTAATTCTAGATCAACTCAGCTGGCATATACAAGGGAACCAACAGTTGATTTAATAAACTTTTCATTTTTCATTCATTCATTTTATTTTATTTTTAACTTAATGATTTGATCTTTTGGATCCAAGCGCATGCTTCTTGTCAGCAGATTACATGATAGTTCCCATGGATCATGCGTTCCACGCATGTTTAGGCGACAGAGACAGGGAAAACACACACATATTGCTATCCAAGTGTTAACATTTTTTTAAAAAATTCCGTTTGGTCTGATTGGTATGGTCTATTTATTATTTAGTGACTCAATCACTCTACTCCATCCGGCAGTGGTAACAATTCGATGTGTGGGCCCCACTAAATCACTTAAAGAAACATACAATTCAAATAAAATAAAATAAAAAACAGAACGTAGTGTGATAATTCCATTCTAACACCTTAACTCTGTCTTTTTATGAATAGACTCTGTTATTGGGTTCCTTAACTCCTACAACCAAGATGTTTCCATCCACTTAGATTGGTTAGTGTCATCTTGATTACAGCATGTATGATTGCATTCAAACCATCTGAATTCTGCTTTGCAAGTGTCTTTTCTTCACTTGTATAATCAGCTAAGCATTTAAACTCAGTTTCCGATCCTTCTTTTTTCGGACGATTATACCCATCAATGACTAATAACTATGTATTAAAATCACGTGATTGAAGAAAAGATTTCATAACAAACTTCCACCACAGATAGTTTGTTCCATCAAATCTTGGTGATACGTTAACTGATATCGATTCACAAGAATTCGAGTTCATTTCTTATAGGTTGGATCGCACCAAACACAGATTGTTAGATCTTTTCGTGTTTGCCTGCTCTGATACCAATTGAAAAGACGAGGGTACCCAAATACACCACAATCTTTTTGTTTCAGCCTATAAGTCCTTTACCGAATGTGATCGTCTATGGACAGTCTCGAGACAATATAACAATTCAGTTCACACTTCGTGTAATCGTGTATGGATACGAGATCGGGACAATACGACAACAAGATAACTTGTGTGATTGACTATGGATATAAGATCGAGACAATACAACAACAAAGTGTGTTACTTGATAATAGGTTTAGTATTAGCCAATTTCTATAGGATCACTATCAAGTAATGCGGAGTTAACGTATATGTGTATTTTACTTTATTATAATAAATAATTATAATACGGAAATCAAAGTAAAACATATAACAAGATTTAGTTAACGAGGAAACCGCAAATGCTGAAAAACCTCGGGACCTAATCCAGTTTTGAATACTCTCAGAATTAAGCCGCTATACACAATCTAAACCAACTTCGTATAGTTGAGACCAATCAGACTACCCCTAGCTACTTAGTTCCCTCAGTTATCCCCGCGCCTTCGACTTCTAGAGTCACACACGTGAATAGCAAGTCCTTTGGATCATATTCCAAACAGTAAAGGAAGAATCTGTTTGGTAACCACTCTAATCAATCTTTGCTATAAGATTTAGTGAGTCTTTGACAAAGGCTCTTCCGTTTAATATAATAAACTCCTTTGTCAAGTTAGATCAATCTAACTTTAACTACCGAAATAGTCAAGTATAGATTCGCCCTTAATCAAAATAAATCTCAAAGAGATATATTGAGAATGCCGATCTCACGCAACTAATCAATCGAATAAATCCGGTTCTAGTTGGATCCCAGCCGATTAAGGTTTATGCACACAATTCACAAGATACGAAAACCAATAAGAAATCTTCTTTGTCTTCAAATCTTCTTTAATCTTCAATAACCTGCACAACACCACTTGAATCTCTTGTGATCAATCATGCACAGAACGGAGTCTGTTAACAATGGATTATCACAATATGTCTTTAGATCTAACAACATTTCAAAAGATCACGTCGATACTTCGATCTAGTTTGAGTGATTCTTATATCAGAAGAGAAGATTCTCAAGCATAAAAAAAACGAGGTGCAATCAAAGTTTAAACAACCGTTAGTCAATCAAATCAATCAAAAACTAATAACACTGCAATTATCTAGTTTCCCACCAACTGTACTCGTTGATCGGTGCCTAATAATGCATATTTCTAGATCATTTTGTTGTCTTTTATCACATCCCAAGTGTTATAATATCTCATTTTATATCAAATCTTGTATTTTGCGCATTTGTTCATTAGCGGGTAATTTTGTCGGAATAATGTCATTTTGTTTCATGTTCTAGGTGGTTGGGAAAATGGTGAGCAAGAAAGCAGTGGGTTGATACAAAGGGAAAGATCAGAGAGGACTTGGTGTTCACATGTTAAATGGAGATCAAAAGAAGGCATGTGACCATAAGGGTTAAAGTGGAGGACCAACTTACTTTGCCAAAGATTACACGTCAAGATGGTCATGCCAGATGATACATTGTTCACATATGGGAAACAAAGATATAATACAAGTCATAACTATCATTCTCTCATACACCTGAACTTGGTATTAATGCCTAACACACTAGTAAGCCTTTTATCACCTTCACCAATTATCATTTCCAAGATTAGAACAAAAAGAAATCGTTTTCTTTCTTACTCCACTCGACAACTACACCCATTCCTCTATCTTCTGTGTACCACCAGACCATCACCGCCGACCTCTATGTCTCATTCTCTTTCAAGTTGTCAAGTACCTCCATCACCATCTTTCCCAAGATGTCTTCTTTGTACCCATTTTAAGCTAACCCTAGATAGTTATTATTTGAGGAAAAATAGGCTGGCTAATTTGTCTCCAAGAGCTGCTAAAATGACAACTGAAGGTCTGAATTTCAAGCTCTCTGCAGCATCAACATCATTAGACAATAGGGTGGCTATTTACAGCAAAGACAATGCATCAGTGGTGAGTTTTGTAAACATCAAATCCCTAATTTTTTTATTGTACTTTATTGAAAATGGGATTGAAAATTTGGAGAAGTATTGTATAAATTGGGAGAGGGGTTGTAGATAAAAACTCAAGCCCGGAGTAGCCGGTGCAAGTGATTGTAGTTTTATGTTTTGGGGTTTATTTCAATGTTTGTTATGTTCTAAAATTCTCTTCTTGGGGTTGAGATGAAAACCTTAATCTTATGCTATCTTCTTCATTTTTTAGATATTGTTCTTCTTATGCTTAATTGAACGGAGATGGTTCAATTTGTGCACTGCAAAACACAACTCTCACCTTGTATGTCTTGCATTCTAGGTTGTTAGAAGAATTGTGATTTGTTGCATCAACTCTTATGAAACTGAATTATTTAATCTGTGATTAGTTGTACCGTAGCAAGACAACTAATTCTAGGGATTAATACCTTAGTTGTTATCGAATTATCCGTCTTCAGATTGCCTTGGATATGCGGCACACTTGCATCTTCACCGCTGTCCATTATAAGGGAAAAGAATAATATTGAAACTGAAGTCATCTAGTATAGATTAAGTGGTGGATTTGATTACCCTAGTGTCCCCTACTTGATTGTTTTCAACTCTCATTACATCTTTATATCCATTTTACTTTTTCTAGTTTGATCTTTGCCAACTTCTAGTCATATCGACAACCACCCATTTCATTCGTGATTAGTATTAGCAAAACTTAGAATTTTAATTTCACCAATCCAACCCCCCGTAGGATCGACCCGTATTTTACGTTATCTATGTTCTAGTCACCGTGCGCTTGCGGTTTATAATCGTAGGTTCCTTTCCCGACTTACCAAGTTTTTGGCGCCGCTGCCGGGGACTCGGTAGCGGTGTAGCTGAAGTTTTCTATCTTTACCTTGCTGATTTTTAGTATAATCTTGTATATAAGTGTCTAGAATTGCCTGTTTTCGTTTTAATCATATAACTTAGTGTATTTTGTTTAATATCTTTGTTAGGGTTCTGTTGTTCTTTTTCTTAGTTTTAGTTTACTATCATCTGTAACACTTTGTTGTTGTATAGTAGTTTAGATAATTCACTTATTTATACATCTTGCATCATTGAAACTATCCTTGCATTTAGCGGTAACTTTTCATGTAACTGCACTCTTTCAGTTCTCTTTGTTAAGTTAAACATTTTGGCATCATATCATTCAAAAAAAAAAATAAAAAAAATATAATCTCCTGTTGATCTGTGCTGAGTAGCTTTAGCGTTTAGTCTCAATCATTCTCTGTCCTTGCGTCATGTTCTGTAATTGTTTTTTACATAGTTTCTTTGTAGTTTTAATCTGCATCCTATTGATAAGTGTTAGCTGTAGTTTTATCTTTCAGTCATCTGCATTCAAGCTCATATCTGCATCTTCCATTCTTTTTCTTTTAGCTTAGTTGCATTTTGTTTTAGTGCATTATCATCTGTAAAGTTGTTGTAGGATTGTGGTTCACTTAAAATTGTTTGTCATCAGTTCAACATAGTTACTTCAATTCTGTGACCTGCTGTTGCATTTATAGCTCAGCCCTGTACATTAGCTATAATTTTTAATTTCGGTCATCCCATTTCAGTCACATAGCTGCATTATTTTAGCTTTCTTATTAGTTTACATCTCATAACATGTTGCATCAGTAGCTTTCCAGTTCACTCAATCCATTTCAGTAGTTGAACAATTTCTTAGCATACGTTAGATTTCTACAGTTCTGTTTTATTTACCTTTGAATCTGTAAGATAAGTATTTACATGAGAAATTGTAGTGTGAAATTTTTGCATCATTGTCATGTAGCTTAGTTTGTGCATTTGTCTAGTTTAAAAGCATATATCCAACTGTATATATCCATATGATAAGATTGTGTTGTTTGTCTTTTCTTTGTCTCGATGTTAATACCCGTTGTTTCTGTCTGTCACCTGTACTAAAACTTGAAACTGCATAGCCTGAGTTACCCATCTCAGGTGCATTATGACATCCACCTTGAGATTGCCGAATATTTGGTTGTGTTAGCCGATCCTGCATAACTGATTTGTTCATATTTCAGTTGCATCATACCTGATGTTGCACTATTTTCAAAAATAATTGGCAGCTATAGGTCCATCATCTGTAGAATTATTTGTCAGTACCCTATAGCAGTTTGCAGTTTGTCCATCAGTACACTACGTGTTGGATTTATCTTGCACTCATTTTTTGTCTCCCTGCAAAATATAATTTCACAATCAGTGAAGTCAAAGTTTCATAATTGCTGATATTCACTCTTATGGGTACTGAAATCCTTTTTTGAGTAACCAGGTACCTGTGGTGCTACTGCACTGCGAAACAAAGAAAGGAAAGGCGAAGAAAGGAACAAATCTGTGTCATGCCTAAACCTGGTCCTGTACCGGAGAGTATCATTGTGCATGAGCCTGTGACATCTGAGTCACATATTTACCTGCTAAATTTGTTATACTAGGTGTTCACAAGTTGCGGAAAAGTCAGAGAAGAGAACTGTTGTTGCCCCTGCTCCGGCACTGTACCTCAGAAATAAAGAAACTACTATAGAAGCTATAAGGAAAATAACAATATTCAGTTTGGTGTAGCCGTTTCCCGGATACGCACCGGAGGTAAGTTTCTTAAACACGGCAACAACATGACTTCGTAATTTCTTTGCCTGGATGGTTTAATATTGGGTTTAATAACTGAGCTTCATATTTTTTTTTAACAAACACGAGTTGGCCTCTCGTTGGTTGATAATATTTTTATTTCCATAAGGCAATATAAACCCAGATCAGGATGGATAGATGTCACAGCTCTCTACCATTGTCACAGCAGCAACAATTTTAATTTTCTTGTTAGTTTTTGTAGTTATAATCTTGTACTGTGTTTAGCTGTCATTTATATATCCTTGTTTGCATCATTCTGTTTAGGATTTGGTAGAAGCATCTAAATTAAAAAATAAATTAAAAAAATATCAGGATTTTGGACTGGTGTTAGGGATGAAAAATCATCACATAAGTCAATCAGAGAACTTGCACAAGAGCATGCTTCACGTTATGAGTTTCCAGTAGACCATGATGTCAATAACTATAGGGATTATTACCAACCTTTTCAAGGTTCTGAGCTTCCATATACATACCCTAATGGCTATGCACATATGGATCAATCACCACAATGGGAAATTGACCAATCTTTTACTCCCCTTGAACAACTTAATATACTTTTAAAATTGAATCTGATTCATTTACAAAATGAGGCAAGGGGGAAATTTCAAGATAAAATGTTTGTTTGTCCTAATGAAATAAATTATGGAAACAATGTGTCTAGTCTTACTCATGCACCTGATATTGAATATGAACCTGTTTTAGAAACAAATGGATGGACTGGAAATACTATGCTTTTTGATGGGATAAACTATTCATGTTACGATGATGATGATGATAATTTAATGTTAGAAGAGCATGTTTTTTCTGAAAATATTCTTATAGAATCTTCTATTTCTGAGACATTAGACTCTGTGGCTGCTTCTTCTAATTTTCTTATTCGTAACAATGAAAGTTTGGATGATGATGATCCTGATTTGGAGCTTGTGCAATTATTCTGTAAAAGCGAGCATGATACACAACTTGTGTCTGACTTAGGGAAAGTTGAATTGTCTGTTGACACTAATGTTATTATGCATGAAAGTACATTTGATGCGTCTAAATCCCTGCCTAGGTCACAATATGTTGTGTCTTCTGATTTTCTTATGCATGAGATGGAGACTTTAGATAATCATGATTCTGAATTGGGGTTTGTTGAATTGTTCAATGAATGTAAGCATGCTGCAACACTTGTAGATGACATAGGAGATGTTAATGTGACTGATAATAATGGTACTCTTGATCTCATACATGTGAGCGATGTAGATGTGCTTACTTTCCTGCCTAAGTCACAGACTGAGACTCTTCCACCCAATCTAGATTTGGTTTGTAACAAAATTGTAAAACCATCTTTTATGAGAATACCTAATCTAGGACTAGAACTGTGTGCTTCTCAAGTTCTTTTGGACCATTTTGCATCTAAATATAACATCTTTAAGGAGCCATCGTTGGAATATGTGTCACTGCCCGTTCCTAACATAGTTCACTTTGAACTAGACCTTGTGCATGATGCACCCTTGAAGTTGCGAGATTTTGTGTCCAAAAGCATATATGTAGAAAATTTCTGGTTTGGGGGTAACTCGTGTACATCTGCAGTTGCACTCTCCTTTTGTGCATGTGTAAGACTGTCGATATCTCTGAATATCTTCTTTTGGGTTGATCCTCAACTCTTTAGATTGTTGATCTATGGTGAATCTTTCTTGTATTTTTCTTTGAGTCTTTGTACTTTGTATCCCTTTTTGGTTACTACTGTGGTACATATGTTTTGTGCTAATCCAATGCTACACTCAGTTGATCTCTGATTGGATTGCAGCAGCTAATAAAAGAGTTCTTACTTGGGACGGTCATCGAAATCTGGTAATCTCTTTCCTTTTCTCAACTTAGCATGGTTCTCATGGTATGTTGCAGTTATTACCTTGTTTATCTTTTGAAACATTGAGGATAATGTTTAGTTTAGGTTTGGGGGTAAAAGTAGATATCACATGAACTTTGTAGTTAGAACTTGTGAATAAATAAAATCATAATCCAAAAATAAATAAATGGAAAAGATGAAAAAAATGAAAAATGGAGCTCATTTACCTTGATTTGTGATACCTGGGCATGTATAATATCTTAGGGTTCTTAGTCTAGATGATGAGGCACCCCTGATTCTAGCACAATTCACATGTGATATAGAAAATTTGCACATGCACGATCTACCAAGCGTGTATAGCGTCGGTGTTTCATAGGTTAAGTAGGCTGCCAATCATCTAGAATACTGAATGAGACTTGACTAGCTTGTTCTTTGGTTGGCTGGGATAGAAGTTGGAGGATACATTAAGAAAAGCAATCATTGAATTTGACCGGGTGCATCGAAAAGGGTTGCCTCTTGCTAAAAGTGTCATGTAATCTATTTTTTCTGTTTTTGTGTAAAGTTTGTTGTGTCAGTTTGTATTTGTATCTTTCATTACTCCAAAATCAGTTAAAAAAAAAAGTCATCAGAAAAATTCAGAAAGAAAAGAGAATTCAGTTAAAAAAAAAGAAAAAAAAGAAGAAGTATCCATTGTCTGTTATTATGTTCTATTTCAGTAAAAAAGAGAGTTAAAGTTCCTCTCTTGGCTCAAATTAAGAGAGTAGTCAATGTTCCTTTTTGTTATATGTTGTAAATAGTCTTATAATAAGCAAGGAGGGTGTAGCCATCGATGTACAACGCGTGTAAACTGAAATATCACCAACTCTTAAGGTGAACATTCACAATTCTTGTAAAGCCGGACAGCTAGCTTGGCTTTGAATTCAGTTCTTAGCCTAAAAACTATCTCTTAGTAATTGGCAGTCATAACTTCCTAGAGTAAATCATTCTCTATGCATGTCTAATGCAGATACACTTTACACTCTTATCACATGTCCTTAGTTGTTTCAGTGCTAGAATTGTGCCTTTGAAAGCTAGATTGACATATCCATTTGCTATGAGCTAAAACTGAATGCAGGTATCACTTTCATGGAATCTGAGCTTATATTTTGTCCTAGAACTTTGTGGGTATGTTCTAAGCAAACCATCACGAGACTTCAACTCGTCCACTAGGGACACTTAGTGGTTTAAAAGGCTTATTGCATTCGCTAAATGCAATCGAGAGACCAGCGACAGTGGTATAGGTAGGACTTTTCTTTTAGTTTTATGTTTTACTTGCGGACGAGCAAAATTCAGGTTTGGGGGTGTGATCGGTGCCTAATAATGCATATTTCTAGATCATTTTGTTGTCTTTTATCACATCCCAAGTGTTATAATATCTCATTTTATATCAAATCTTGTATTTTGCGCATTTGTTCATTAGCGGGTAATTTTTTCGGAATAATCTCATTTTGTTTCGTGTTCTAGGTGGTTGGGAAAATGGTGAGCAAGAAAGCAGTGGGTTGATACAAAGGGAAAGATCAGGGAGGACTTGGTGTTCACATGATAAATGGAGATCAAAAGAAGGCATGTGACCATAAGGGTTAAAGTGGAGGACCAACCGACTTTGCCAAAGCTTACACGTCAAGATGGTCATGCCAGATGATACATTGTTCACATATGGGAAACAAAGATATAATACAAGTCATAACTATCATTCTCTCATACACCTGAACTTGGTATTAATGCCTAACACATTAGTAAGCCTTTTATCACCTTCACCAATTATCATTTCCAAGATTAGAACAAAAAGAAATCATCTTCTTTCTTACTCCACCCGACAACTGCACCTATTCCTCTATCTTCTATGTACCACCAGACCATCACCGCCGACCTCTATGTCTCCTTCTCTTTCAAGTTGTCAAGTACCTCCATCACCATCTTTCCCAAGATGTCTTCTTTGTACCCATTTTAAGCTAACCCTAGATAGTTATTATTTGAGGAAAAAATAGGATGGCTAATTTGTCTCCAAGAGCTGCTAGAATGACAACTGAAGGTCTGAATTTCAAGCTCTCTGCAGCATCAACATCATTAGACAATAGGGTGGCTATGTACAGCGAAGACAATGCATAAGTGGTGAGTTTTGTAAACATCAAATCCCTAATTTTGTTATTGTACTTTATTGAAAATGGGATTAAAAATTGGGAGAAGTATTGTATAAATTGGGAGAGGGGTTGTAGATAAAAACTCAAGCCCGGAGTAGCCGGTGCAAGTGATTGTAGTTTTAGGTTTTGGGGTTTATTTCAATGTTTGTTATGTTCTAAAATCTCTGCTAGGGCAGAGATGAAACCCTTTAATAATTAGAATTCTCTTATTTGATTTTACTTGTTCTTCTTCATGGAATTTTATTGATAAATATGTCTTAATTTCTGAATTTTGTCAATTTGCTTTCACCTTGTATGTCAAGCATCCTAGGTAGTTTGGTTAACTCTTTGTCAAAATTCAAGCCTATGTGAACTGATTTTAGTTCAATCTTTGATTACTTGTGCCTTAGAAAGACAAGTAATGCTAGGGATTTACATATTAGTTGTGGTTAAGTCATATATGTGTACAAGTGATTATATCACATCTTCAAGGTAGCTTGAGGCTAGCATCTCTATAGCTCCTTGATTAATGGAGAACTAGTATATCAAATTAGAGATTCTATGCGTTTTGAGGGTGGATTCAAAGCCCTGGTTTACCATTTATTGCTCTGTAATCTTATTTCTTTGTATAATCATCCATCACTTTGTCGTATCGACGCAAACAAAACCCCTTTTTGTTACTGTTTGGATTGAATCAGTTGTAGTAAGGCCATAGTTTCAACTCAACACCCACCTTGTCCCTGTGGATCGACCTGTGCTTGCCATGTGTTGCATATCGACACTGTGCACTTGCAGTTTAATATTGTAGGCATCTTTCTTATCCTACCACTCGTAGAGCTTCTTGATCCCACAGAATTATTTAAACGAGCGGTCGTAAGAGATTTCACCTAATTAGGATACTTTCCTCTCCGAATAAACGACTCCACCATAAACAACAAGAATGAAGTTTGCCTGGCTCTTAGGATAGTTTGCTAAAAATGAAAACTTAGGTATTTATATACCAAGGATGTTTGGACACCAAGGAATTTCCAAAACCGAAGATATTCTCAAGATATGCAATGAATGGCAAAATTTGGTTTTCCTAATTCCAATAAATGCTTGTCCAATATTTCTGAAATCTCTCAATGGAAAATCTCCAATTAGTAAATGCACATTACTAATTTTTATTCTATAGAGATATGCATTAATTGATGGCAATTAAAGCATATAAAACCAAAAACCTTAATTAAAAGATTCTTAATTTACTTCGGCACAAGATCACCTTGAGTACTAAGGAATATCTTTGAGCAATAAATGATAAGAGTTACTGTTCGTGTTCAAAGTATGTTGACATCTTTTTACTGCAAATCCTTATTTCATATTACATGGATTTGCATTCTTGGAATCGGTTATACCACACTTCCAAACAAGTTTAAAATTGGTTCACTTGTTTTCCAAGAATACCATGTGATTGATCAAATACCAAATCACATACATGGGTTCCATCGGTTCTACCAATCACTAGGATCGGTTATACCTAAATATGGAAACACTTGTGATTGGTCACACCAGTTACTAGGATCGGTTCCATCTACACATGGTATTACTTGTGATCGGTCACAACAGTTACCAAGACCGGTTACACCAATTACAAGGATCGGTTACACATACTCATGATCGGTCACACCAATTACTAGGATCGGTTACACCAATTATAAGGATCGATCATACCATCACGTGGTGATTACTTAGGATCGGTTACACCAATTAATAAAAACCAGTCATACCAAATCATAAGCCAGGCATTGTGATTAGTTATACCAAGATACATAACCTAAGTTAATA
Source organism: Papaver atlanticum (assembly GCA_023531105.1). NCBI lineage: Eukaryota > Viridiplantae > Streptophyta > Magnoliopsida > Ranunculales > Papaveraceae > Papaver > Papaver atlanticum. The sequence continues at coordinate 9,209,047 of JAJJMB010012161.1, forward strand.
TCGGTTTTACCATCTCACACATATTGGTCGTCCAAAGATTTGTAATGAATAGTCGGACCAATAAGCCTAATGATTTACCTTTCGATTCACGAAGACAAGTTCATGAATGTACTTCCTTTAAAAAAATGTAAAACATTGTTTCTTAGGATGGAATCTTCACCATAACCCATTCACATAATCATAACAATATATACAAGATTATGTCGATGTCATATCTAAGAAGTTCAAATGATAAGTGTTATACTTCATAGTCTACTTCCCTAATACTATGATCATACTATTATGATCATGTCACATCACTAGAGTATTATACAATATGTACAGTATATACAGCTTCGCAGTTATGTTTTCAATATCGCACAACTTGAAAGATACGTTAGGAATGAAACAGTTCAAGTCAATATTACTAACCTCAAGTGGAAAGATGATGCCGTCGTTGTAGTTCGTTACTTCTTCACATTCTTCAGGTCTTCGGAGTAAATACTTGTATGTCTCAACATTCCTAGACTTTCTAGTCTAACCTAAACGAAGTTGACTCTAGTATTTAATCAAGCGAGTGTAGATGAGTTTTGATACTAAAATATGACAAACAAACTTGACATACCAACGCTTGGTGATTTCAACCGAGCTATGCTCTAACAAATACATCGGCTGGGAAATAAACCGTAAGCTAAAGTTCGGTTAGGAAACGCAAAAATGATTGGGAAAATACAGTTACGGTGAGGAAAGTTCCAGCCGAAACATTCCAAATAATTTTTTGCAGACACGGGACTACTTACGGTTGGAAAGTCTCATCCATGAAGACAAACTCACGGCTGAGATCTCAAATTTTCCCAACCGTGTGAGTACTTTATGGCTGGGAGTTCTTAATGTCCCAACCATGAGCAAGATATTACAGCTAGGACGATAAGAACTCCTAGCCGTGAACGTCTCAGGATACCTTTTTTGTAAACCCTAAAATCTCAATCGAACCCATTTTCCCAATCTAACACTAAAATAACTGGTGGGTTTTCGATTTCTACCTAGTATGAGCCATTTGTGGAGGATTCGCCGGTGTTTGAACAGATAGGTCACCACATCTCCATTAAATGGAACATCAATAACTTGCGCTGTTTCAGAATCAGGGTTCAATCGGCCGTATTTTGTCACTCTTGATCTTGTTGCCGTCTTGAAAATCAACTTGACTAAAATCGAATCAACTTGAGTTGTTTGAAGAATCAATGGAGAAGAGAGGGAGATGGGTTTTGGTTTTGGAGAGTGTTTTTGAGAAGTAGAAGAGAGAAAAAAAAGAGTAATTGGGTTTTGATTTTTGGTTTTGATTTAGGATTAGGTTTTGATTTTAATTAATTTTATTAGGAAAGGACAAATCTGACTTTTGACTCACATAAAGTCCTCTATCCATATTTATATTTTGGCTATCCAAATCATATTAAGCCCCCAAAATCCTATTGGGTTGCAGCCTCAGTAATAGAATTCCAGCAGAAATCAACTACGCCCAGTATGTAACACTGGCACAAATGTCGTGCCTATAAAAGAAAAAGAATCATTTCTGTCGGACGAAGAGATGGGTTGCTAGCTTCACTGCTGGACGAATCTGGAAGTCTATGCAGGAGCAATCGCCGTACTCTTCCCGAAGACTATAGGTTCGAATCGTATCTAATCGCTTAGTTTCCCCCGAAAATGATATATATCCCCCACTCCTTTCCCCCGCCTATGTGTCATGCAGGCATTGGTTAAATCCAATAACAATAGGAACCGCTGCTAATCTCAATTCAAGGGATCAATGGTTAAGAACAGTGTCAGCTAATGGGGGAAAGGAGTGGGGGAAGGGTAGCAGCTTCAAGTTTCACCCAAGAAAAACCACTGCCTACTTATACTGACTTGACTGGAATCTTGTCGCGTCAAAGACCGAGGTGAGACTATTTTGACTGGAGAAAGGCAACAAATGTTTTTTCTTTCTTTTCTGTTCAATGAAGGGTAGGCAACAAATGTTTAAATTTAAACTTGGATGCTTACAGTCTACAAGGTGTGATACTACACACTAAATAATTCAGCAACAACACCAAAAAGGTGAACAATCATACTGCACAAACCCTAAATCAAAAGATTCATCTAACACAGGCACAGCATCAAAAAAATTTCAATCACTTTCTAAACATTAGCATTTATTCCACAGCATTAACTCATTCCCTACAATTTCTGATTTCCTCTGTTTTACATTGATTACCACTTCCTACTACAACTTCTGAATAACTTGCTTTTTCATCGCAGATCATTCAATTCTCTCATTTTCCTGGTCTCCTTTTTATAACACCACATCTACAAAATTAAAACATTTGGAACCATCAACTTTCCATAGAAATACTTTCTCCAGACCTACCCAAGTCCCCACCATAAGAAAAGTTCATACATCTATCCATCAACTCCAAACTCAAATGTCCAAACCTGGCAAATCACATCCATTAAACAAAGAAAATCTCAATCTCTTCCTCCTCCGGATTTCCATTTTGATCACCTGATTAAAAAGACTCGAGTCACGTGACAACATGTTCTTGGAAGTGTGAAATGTCGCTGTCTGCAAATTGAGAACATATCTGAACTCCCCACTAAGCTGCTCTCCAGTTTTTCTCACAAGAAAGAAGAAAATAAAATAATTGATTGATTGATACAAGTGTCATACTTATAAAAAAGAGAAAAAACATTTACTTTTCTATTCTATCTTACTGACTCTCCACCCTCTTCTCTGTAATTTTGAAGCTTCATTGGAGAGAGAGAGGAATGAAGAGAAACATATTACTCTCTGTTATCTGAAAAATAACTTTAGTTTGAACTTGTGGGGGGGTTTTTCTCCATGAATGTTGAGAAGAAAAATGATTATAATCAAGTCTAAGCTCAAAGTATTTGCACTTATTGGGTTAATTCTATCTGTTATTTCTCTCTTCACTCATTTTCTTCTTGCTAGATATACTGGGCAGAGTTTTGATGGATACCAAGCTTCATTTACAATCTTTTCTTGGAGACCCATTTTTCAAAATTTAGATCTTGCTAGTAATGTAAGTACATAATACCTCATCAAGATCTCACCTTTTTTTCTCTAATGTCACCTTTTTGGTCTTTTATTTTTATTTTTATTATCACTGTATGTACTGGTTTTGGAGTGTGTTTTCACTTGTAGGTTTTCTAACTGATGTCACTTTTCTAGGGTTTATGGGTCTGATTCGCTCAGATTTATAGTTCTCATTGTCGAGATCAATGGAGAGTGATCCTTCTTGATTCCCTCCATTGTACATTTATCTTATCTCCCTGTCCTCTTGACTAATTTGGATCATAGTCAACAGCTTTTGGGATCTACATTGTTTTTGGTGAATTATTAGAGGATAACACTTTTCTACTGTTTCAATCTGTTTTCAGAGACCAACCCACAGAAGATTATGGGGACCTGTAAGGAGTCTGGAATCCATACATCCACATGCAAATCCCAGAGGACATTACGAAGGTTGGTTATTCTTTTCTGCATCTCCGGCGCGTATAATGGAAGAATAAATTTCTTTATTCTCTTTTTTATCAATTTTTTTTAATTGGATTTTGAGGATTAAATATTCCCAAATTTTGAATCTCTGTTATTTTTAATTTCAAACACTAAACAAATATATGCATTTCCAAATTCACCATAGTGTTTGCTTTGTATGATAATCGAATCATGGCTGATAAGAGCGGGATTTTAATTGTGATAAGTAGGAAAAGTTGACCAAACAATCAAACCTAGTTGGGAATCGAATTACGAGTAGCTTCTTTGAAATTAAAACCCATCTATATAGATAGAAAGATAGGAACCTTACATTTTCCCATTGCTTGCTAGAATGAAGACTCAGTGGTCATCATATCATATGACAACTAAATGAAGATGAATTATGTCAAGCTTCTCGATTTCGAATTACCAAGATAGAATTTGAGGAGTCTACTAATAAATATAAGATAGATAGAATTAAACCATAACTACGACCAAGAGTGGTGAAACTCTGTGCATGTAGTTCCATTTGTTTAGTAAATGCATATATAAAAGAAAGATTTGTGGTTGTTTGTTTGAATTGAGTTTGAAATGTTGCTTAGTAGGCTCTGTTTCGGGCATGTTTTGGTACGTATAATATCAAGTTCATGCTACATTGGTGGATTTCTACGGAAACTGATTGTTCTTACTACGAGATTCGGTGACCTTTTATTGATTCATGGGCGCAAGATCTGTTACCCTTGTGTCTAGGAAATAGAAGAAGTCCGGTAACTCAATATTATACCATAACCCTGCATGGCACTGTGTTTTTATAGTGTGTTTCAGCTTAACGAAGGACATCTTCGTGGGGGAATAATTTCATATGTATTATAGAATTTGAACTTTTGTACTACTGTTAATTACTTCCTATTTATAACCTCATTTACAGCTCCTGCGCTGAAAACAAATGGCTTCATCTTTGTCAGAATACAAGGAGGTTTCCATCACATCAGGAATTCAGTATGTCATTTCAAACCTCTCCTTATCTGATAGTACATTTGCTTTATAATGTTTACCAAAAGGAGTCTTTAAGTTCTTATGTTGTTACAGATTTGTGATGTCGTTGTGGTTGCGCGTCTTCTGAATGCTACCTTAGTCATACCTGAGCTCCAATCAACCACAAGTAGCAAGGGAATAAGGTTTTAATCTTGTCTGAAATGAATTCCTCTTCTTCTTCCGCTGATCCTGTGTTCAGAATCTTCAGGTTGGTGCAAGTGATTTTTTTTCCTAATTACTTCTTTTCTCATGCAAATTTATTGCAGCTCTCAGTTCAAGAGCTTCGCGTACCTGTATAATGAGGATCAATTCATAGTAGCATTAGCAAAGGATGTCACAGTTGTGAAAACTCTTCCTAAAGATCTCAAATCAGCAAGGAGGAAGAAGGCAATTCCTTCGTTTAGGGTGCCCTACTCAAGTTCCCCGGATTTCTATCTCCACCATGTTCTCCCTGTTCTAAGGCAGCATTCCGTGGTTGAACTCGTTATTTCAGACGGTGGATGCTTGCAGGTACTACGCAGTAAAGTGATTCCATTTCTATTCTATAAAATTGCGGATACTTTTGTCAAGGATATTGTTGCTTGTGCCAACTTCTTTATTTACATAATCTGTTGATTGTACTTTTGCTTCTTCCGTTTCTAATTATCGGTATCTGTTGCAAATCATGTCAGGCCATTCTTCCACCTCATCTTGAGGAGTACCAAAGACTTAGATGTAGGGTTGCTTACCATGCGCTTCATTTTCGCGAGGAAGTGCAGGAGCTAGCGACAACCATTGTAAATAGGTCCAAATCTGCATAGCTCTTGTTACATATGTTTTTAGATTTTTTTTAATTTTTTTTTGTTTTCCAATGTTGTCCTAATTTTCATATTCATTCAGGTTACGAGCTTCAAGGCGACCATTTATAGCTTTTGATCCTGGGATGACTAGAGATGCTCTAGCTTTCCATGGTTGTGCTGAACTCTTTCAGGTATCTGACTACAATTTAAGCCTTCACAGGGTAATTAGTGCACACAATCTGTAAATGATATTGTTACTTTCTTTTTTTCACATTTGCTGATTATGTGTTATTTTCTATATTCTTCACTATTTTTTTCTGAAGGATGTACATACTGAACTTATCCAACATAGAAGAGCTTGGATGATAAAACGTGGGATTGTGAAAGGGAAACTTACGGTGGATTCTGTAGCACAGCGCTCAAATGGTTCTTGTCCCCTGATGCCTGAGGAGGTAAACAGCTAAACAATTATCAACATTTTATCACCCGTTTCAAACACTGTCGAGTGGGTAACTGATGCACCAAATACTCCCTGTAATGTCACTCGTGGTCTATTGACTCATCCCGTCGCTTCAGCCAGAAACCTCGTACAGGCATACATAGGATATGGTCTAAAAATAATCCAACCTACTGGAAAGACATGAAACGAAGAATTCATATTTGTTTTTGTTTTTGTCCTTTCGTAACTTATATAGGTTGGTATTCTCCTTCGCGCATATGGATACTCATGGGACACGGTAATTTATGTATCTGGAGGAGAAATATTTGGAGGCCAGAGGGCATTGATTCCACTACATGCCATGTTCGAAAATGTTGTTGATAGAACATTCCTCAGCACTTTTGGAGAATTGTCAAGAATCTATGGACGTGAGCGTCACCTGGTTGACAGTAACCCTCGACCACCTCCTGTTCAAGAAGAAAAGAAGAATGAATCATGGAAAACTTCAGGTCCACGTCCTCGTCCACTTCCACCGCCTCCTTCTAAACCTAAAACGTACAACATAGAGGGTTGGTGGGGATGGGTTGCTGAGAGCGACAATGAGCCTGAGAGTACAGTTACGGAATTAAGAATCAACGCTCACAAACTGTTATGGGAAGCGATTGACTATACTGTGTGTGTTGAAGCTGATGCTTTCATTCCCGGATTTGATCGTGATGGAAAAGGCCGTCCAAACTTTGGAAGCTTGGTGACTGGGCATAGGTTGTATCACTCCGCTGCGTCCAAAACATTCAGACCTGACAGGTGCATATTTCTCTTTATTCCTTCGCCATTTATTATTACTGAAATGTCACGTGCTATCATGTTCTGGTGAGAAGTGATTTAGCTATTGAATAGTTACTTTAGTAATTATATTTTTAAGGTAAGTTTAGAGTCCTAGTGTATGTCTCTAAGAGTACACTGTAAATTTCAAAATGGACATGTTCCATGACAGTTTGAAACCCATAAGATGCTCGATCCACTGGAATTTTAAAATCCTTAGAAACCTCGCAGCACAGCACCATCAGATGCAGCAAAGGTGTTCAATTTTCAGAGGCTCAAGCATTTTATAAGTTTCAAATGTGTCCATTCTGAGATGTACAGTTTATTCTTGGAGACGGTACACAGTGGGTTCTAAACGTAAACCCAAAAACATAATTACTAAAATAACTGCTCATAAAATTAACACGCATACTGAACAATGTAGGATGGTAGTTAACCTTGATTTCATACAAAAAATTATAACAAAAGAACAACATGAGATGCAATATTCTCTACTCTAGAGAACATGGATCGCATTTATGCGGAAGTTTGTGTAATGTTACAAACATATGTACAATCATTTGGTACCTCGATCCGTTAGGGGTTTTCCAAGATTAGGAAATATCAACAGGTTGACCTATTTATTTCCTCACAAATACATAACAGATATCACTTATTCGATAGCCAGTAGCTGCACATCATACAAAAAGTCATGTCTGAGAAAGTTCACCTGTTAAATTTCATATATCAACTCATGTTTCATTAACATCCCAAATCTTCTTTCCGAACTGTTTGATTTCTCATTTCTTCTGCTGGTGTCAAATCAGAAAAGAAGCTGTCAGGCTGTTAGATGAGATTGGAGATCATGTTTATCAGGCAAATAGTACATGGTTGAAATTGATACGCAAGCATCTCAGCAAAACCATGTTAGATGGAGTAACAGAAGCATTTAAAAGTTCAAAACCACAATCCTTTCTCGCTCATCCTGTTCCAGAGTGCTCATGCTTGAAACATGAGTATTTCGAGTTATCAAATCATACTTCAAGTCCTTCAAATCATTTACCGCTTGAGGTTAATCTTGGTGTTGAATACCGTTGTCCTGCTTGGATGGACAATAATGCAGTCTCACAGTCACCGAAGTATAAGGAATACGATGATGACCTTGATGAGGATTCTACCACATCCACATTGTTCTTTGGTGAAAAAAGTGGTAATAATGAAGTTAATGGAGAAGAAACAAATAACAAAGAAGTCCACATGGAGGACCAAGAAGAACTCGAGGGCGCCGAAAAATAATGTGAAGCTAAGACTTAATATGGTATCGTATCTCTGAGTACCCATTGGAACCAATGGCCTTGTTTAACTTCATGCTTTGGAAAATCCAGAATCATGGTTTTTATAGTGTAGAGGAGAAAGTCACTGACAGTGGTTTGGTTTAACAAGTCGTTGCTAGCTCGCTCAACTATTTCCTGAATCAGCTTAGCAAGGGTCGACTCCTGTGAGAAGGTTAGTTTCTAGGTACTCAAGGTTGTAACATTAGTAAGTTAGATTTTTATGATTTTACCATGTTGTATCACACATGCACCCAATTTTGATGTACTCTTGCATGTTCTCAATGGAAAAATTTGATATTCTTTCTCATTTAGTATAAAGTATAAACTATCATGTAAATTTTCCTAGGTATTGGACACTCCAAATCACTGTAGCTAGCACATATAAACCATTGATCTCATGCTTGACCAAATGAATTCAGATTTTCTATATTGGTGTGGTCTGTCATGGGTCATTTTCGTCCATGATGTCGAGATGTGATTCAATGTTTCTTACTTTATATCTTTTTGACTAAAAAAAAATTGTTTCAATGATTCAAAACTTGGAACCCAAGCTGCTAAATACATATTAGTATTTTTATTGAGAAATTTGACTTACTAATAAACCCACGTAGGTGTAACACAAAGACAAGTTATCACTATATAAAAGTATACTATTCCAGTTCCAGGTAATCTCCCAGAAACCACCACACATGAAGAAAAAAATTCCTCTGGAGAGGATTAACACCTAGTCAGCTAAGAAATCATAGTCAAAATGGGGTCACCTCTCCTTTTCTCACCTCTTTCCTTTGCACAAGAAAACCCTGTCATTAGCTTGATCATCAAACAATTTCACCTATATAAGGTGAACAACAATCAAAAACAAAATACACAAACAAAGCAAGCACATCTTCAAGAAGTTCTTCTCATATTCTAAGTTTTTCTAAGTTTAGAGAAACCACTTTTTATTAAGTTCTAACAAACCAAGGGGAACTGTAAACCAGAAGAATATGGGGAAGAATAAACTGAGCAGTTTTTCGAAATTCTTGAAAATGCAATCATCGTTGTTTAATGTAAAGAGTTCAAATACTAAAGTACCTACTGGACCTGAAGCTGATATGGTGGCCGCAGCTAAGCATTTCTCAACGGCGCATAAAGTACAGTTAGGTTAGCTCTCTGTACTTGTTAATAGCAGTTTGCATATCAATATAGTAGCTGATGGGGGAAGAGGATACCATATATTGTCTGGATATGGTATTGCAGACAGAATACATTCTTTCCCTGTTAGCCGAAACTGTCACATCGACGGCTGCAGCAGCAATATCGAGCTCAGTAAATGGTCACCCTATAATATACTCCTGTGACCGGCTATAAGCTTAAACTTGATGCGGCTCAAGCCTTGACGCATGGTAAATCATATATGAAGTTGATAAACATGTAAATGTAATATTTGTAATAAACATCTTAATAATATTTGTTTCCTGAAACTTTACTATAAGAGGGAGATCGTCTTTGCTCTGATGTTTTGATTGGTTCTTACTAATTTAACTCTAATTTTGGCGACTAACTAATCAAGCTTTGAGGAAACAAAATGTTTATCGAACCAGGAAGCTTTCTCGAGCACTTAGTATAAGGTGTCCACTTTATTAACTTCTTGATTAGGCCACGGGCCTTTGTAATACTAATACTAATGTAATATAGAGAAATTTCCTCTCTGAATTGCAACACACTCCTTGGAATGAACTAAGGGCTAATTTGTTTGCAGTCTTCCTCTCACCAAGGAAATTATTGCAAAAATCAGCTCATTCTTAAATTTAGATGTGCTATCAGACTTGTTATCGAATCATTCAAAGAATAATTCTTTTTTTCTTTTCTTTTGAAGCAAGAATAATTCTTGTATAGGACGGGATTCATCATCCCAATTGATCTTTTAGTTTATCATTTTGGTAGTTATATGAATACCTAAGAACGAATGCATATGCAACGAAGAAAAGATTGATGAGAGGAATTTCAAGGGAGATGAAATGCACATTAAAATCAAAAAACTTTTCAAATGAAATGCAGTGCATTTACAAATTGGATATACTGTATCTAAAATCTGCTTCAAAAAATAAAATAAAATCTAAACTTTCAGGGTAAGCACAAACTGAAAACGAAGGCATAGTTTTCTTAGAACTGTTGCCAATTAAATCCTACCTCCTCCATCCTCAACGACTCTTTTAATCAAACCCTTTGTCCTTCCTTCTTTTTCCAAAATGTCAATATCTGAGAGAACTGCAAAAAAAAAAGTATAATCAAGTTATCAAAATTAGTATACGTGCATCAAGTTATCAAAAAAAAAGTATTTAATCAAGTTATCAAAATTAGTATACGTGCATCAATTCCAAACAAAATTTTAAACCCAATATGCGTAAAGAGCCACCACTTAGAGTCGAAATTTATCTACACTTCAATTAGTGACCATAAAAAGTATAGTATACGTACTGTGCCATCGTCGAATGGGTTGAAAGATTTCATAGGCTGAACATTTAACGACGTGCTACTAACAATACTCAACCTTCGCCTTTTCTTCTCTCCATGGCCATGATCATATAAGGATGATGATTCTTCGCATTCGTCATCTCTTTTATTCTCTTCTTCTTCTTGATCTTCTTCTAGATCATCAAAAGACGGAACCTCTGAAGGATCAAACACAACGCTTACTTGATTGTCGTCGCAAATTTCATCACCATTTGCTGATTTTGTCGAGGTATTACTATTGTTAGTACTATCTAAAATCCGAAGACAAAAAATCAATGAGAGTTTCAGAAAAGACCTGACCGAAAACCTACTCAGGATTGAAAAGAAAAGATAAGCTGATATGAGAACGCATAAAATGGGTAGTGTGATCAAGAAAGAAAAGAAGAGAAAGAACGATAGAGATATGAGAACAGGAGAAAGTGGAATGATGAGGAATAGAGTTACGAACACTTTACATGCCTGGGAGAAGCTGAAATGATCTAAGATATGTTTTACCAATAACAATGGCATGATCAATTTAAAGATGGAAAGGGTACATATGAGGGTTTTTTTCCCCCGGAACTTTTAAGGTTGATTTCCATCTATATATGTACGAGAATTATGCAGTAAGATTTTGTTTTTTTGTTGAAAAGTTGTTTCGATACGTGGAGTACAAAGACAGACCTTTATTGGTTTCATTGACAAGTTGTAGTTGCGGAGAGATTGCTATGTTTAGGACATTTTAGGTTACATTTGAACTTGCTAACTTGTTATTCTTCGGAGGGAAAGACTGCATTTTCGTTAGCTAGATTGTAATGTTTTCCCTTTAATGTTCCTTTTCTCTTTTTCTAACGCTCCATAACCAGAGCTAGCGATCTGCCTCCAACCTTTTTTTTTTTTTTTCTTTGGCAAAAGAATAATTACAAGAGATTACAAAAGAATGTAAGAGCAAGTCTTATGGTGGAAGAATTCCATTTTTCATCTTCCACACCACCTCAGCATTTGGAATAATTCATGGAAGGTCAAGTGTAGTGGTGGAATCGTAAGAAAGGTAATTAAAATAGCGTTTTACGCTAATAAGATTAGGGTTAGAAAAACGCTATTCAGAATAGCGCTTTACTCTATCCAGCCATTAGATTTTCAACGGCTCGTTTTAAATCTGCGGATAAAAAAAAAGCGTTATTCTGAATAGCGCTTTACGTTATTTAGATTAGCGTTGGGCGCTATTTTTATTGGCGTTTTCCGTCTTCTAGCGCGGTATTCTGATTGGCGCTTCCATGGATTCCGCGGACCATCCCACGAAATCATGGAACATGGCTTGGAAAAACTGTGGAATACCCCAACTTGGAAACCACTAGACTTGACATTCTACAATTTTTCCACACTTGGAATAGGTTGGATTCCACCATAAGACTTGCTCTAAAGACTTAAAGGCCTAGATAAATAAAGCTCCCACGTTGAACGGTGAGGAAACCCTTGCTTCCTATTTGCCGAAATAGGTCTTTTTTGAGTTTTGTGAAACTAGCATTTTGGTGAGGACACTCGGCAATGTATGATTGGTTTAAAAAGAATAGGAAAAAGATAAAAAAACAAAAAAACAAATTCAATTTGGAATTCAAGACACTTGGCAACGTATGATTGGTTTAAAAATTATAAACTCAAAAAGAAAACCTCACTTACCGTGTTTGGAATTTTATGGAAGTCCAAAATCAATTTGGAAATCGAGTACCTACCATATTAGGACTATTTTTTCCAAATTAATATATTGGGGGGGACTTACGCGGGGTGGTCCACATATTTCACACATTTTTTGCGAAAATAAATAAAATCTGCACATATTCTCCACATTTTTAATGTATAATATTTATCCTGCCACACCAAATCAAAAATACATCGCCACGGAGCGGGTAAAAGCCCCGCGCACACCAAATAAAAAATGCATCACCATGCGGCTGGCCGGAGCCCCGCGCATACCAAGTTAAAAAAAAATGCTCGATACGCAGCACTGACACAAATCTAATAGAGTATAAAAGAGATTACAAAAGAATAGAGTATAAGAAAAGAGGTTCACAGGAACCCAAAAAAACTTGTAAACTATTTTTTTTATATAAGCAAAGGAAGATACATATTACAAACTGTCCCTTAACGATATGTGGTCATCACATAGTGATGGCAACAACCATAGCGGTGGAACAGGCCAAACCATGTGGATTTTCTTAGTCTTAACCCACTGCGCCAGGTCATGACTTACTTTATTAGTAGTTCAATTGACATGCAAAAAAGATATAGAATGGAATTTTGTTATTAGGGTTTTGATATCTTGAAACAGAAAATGAATCTCTCATCCCAAAAATGTCTTTTTATTGATTTGTTCCACTATTGTTGCTGCATCACTTTCGACAATGATATGATCTTTCCTCTTCCCCTATGCGAACTCTGAAGCATCCTTGATGGCTCTGGTCTCTGCATCTTTAGCTGAAAAGAAAAAAAGGTAAGTTTATTGAGCGAAGATAAATTCGTGAAAATAATCCCTGATGAAGAACATATTCGGCCATCTTGAGAATTTAAATTCCAAGCACCATCGGTATTTAATCCCTTGATGGAGCATCCCAAGCAGAATCTGATTGTTTAGTTGTAATTATAGAAATACAATTCTATATTGGGGGTTTAGGGTTATTCAACAACATCGATTGGGCTCTAGCAAAAATTGCCACAGGTTCTTCCAATTTTTTTTCATGCGCAACTTCACTTCTACTTGTCCAAATTGACCATATTTTGGGGGGAAAATCACCTTTATCAGAAGAATATGCATCAGGTTTAGCCTTAACCAATATCTAATACATTGGTCAAAGGTGAAGTTTAAGAACTACATGTTTTGGATATTTAACATTCTCCAAACTTTATCAAGTTTAGCACAAGATACAAGTGAATGCATAATATACTCTGATTTCCATTTGCATCTTGGGAAGGTAAACTCAAAGACTATGTTGTATGACTCCTAGTAGATTTAATATTGCAAAAAAAAAAGTTTTGAGCCATGCTTGTCTTGTTAAACATCTCGAAATATGATTATAGCAATGAATATTCATAGGTCCTTAGAATTCTTAGTTTGAAACAATTTATTATCCAAGAACTATGTTTGTGGATCATTTGGAAATTTCTCAAGCAATGATAATTATATCCATGGCGATTGGGAATATTTGAAAACATAAAAAAGAGAGTTTTTAGAACTATTAAAATCTAGACTTATGGTAGGTACGCGTTCCATGGATATCTGAGACTCCGGAATATAGGTAGATATGCATACCCAGTACGTGTACCATGGTATTTTGAATTCGTGAACAGGGGGATGGTGCTTATACCTAGTACGCGTAACTCAAGGGTCTGAGTTCGTGAATACCTCAAGGGTACTTTTAAATGAATACGGTATTTCTTATTGTTCTTACGACATACTTTCCATGAAATATCATTATTCACGATTCCGGTAATGTGGACCATAGTATATATTCTTCTATGTATTGTCAAGACATAATTTTCAATGCTTACATGAACTCCTAACAAGAGTTTTATGTAAACAGGGAAAGTGTTTGCTTGAATCTCAAGTTTTCTTAACTTGATTCTAAGCAACCCTAGTCTTGAAAATCCATAAATGAGAGACTCAAACAACTGAGATTTCATTACCTGACACTCCTGTCTCCTAGTTGTATTCTAGAGTTGTCCTCTATTAACCTAGGTTCCTATGAGAAACATAATTAGGTTAACGACTTAAAGACTTCACTTAGGGAGTCGTGAATCCAGGTCCGATTATCTTTACCTCGATATTTCATGTATCCTGATCTTGTTCTTTCTATTATCGAGGTTTTAGTAATATCTTTTAGGAACGAGATAGATAGAAATTACAAAGTTCTCTTCTTCTCAGACTTTATGATTCCTCAAGATAGATATCTAAACCTCTTCTTTATTGATCGGTTTAAGATTATTCTTGAGAGGTGGTTAGTAATCCAGGCTTCTCAGCTAACCGAGTGTAAGTGTTCCGGATTAGTGAGGTTTGCTAGCTTTGTCTATTGCAAATAGATTTCCAAGCCTTGATTTATTCGATCTAAAGGTAAATAAAATAGTCTTATCTGTTAGAGGAAGAATGGTATCAAAAGTCTTCATTTAGGTTGAAACAACTCTTTGGCTATAAAGGACGTCAGCTAAGGAAATCAATTGCGTAAATCCTTATGAGATTCAAGAGACGTAAGGAGCACGACTGCAGCTGAATTGCTTGGAGGGTGAATTCATTCTCAACTACATTCCAGTCCTAAGTCTGATATAGTATGCTAGTGCATGTAGCGACTTAAATACAGTTCGGTGTTCAAATCTGGACGAGGTCTTGGGGTTTTTCTGAAGGTGCAGTTTTCCTCGTTTATAAAATTTCTGGTATCTTGTATTTTCTTTTTCCGAATTATATTGTTTAATAGGATTGGCACAAGTAGCACGTAATCAATCTTATAGTAGATAAGTCCATATTAATTGTGATCTATTACGAGACTCGTTCTTGTAGACTTCGTATCTTGAAAGATAGATAACAAGTTTTTTACTTGACAGAATTCAGATCTTCTTTATTTGGATACGACTAGATTGATCTTGGATATTGATTTTTGAGATCGTCCAAGTACTCTTCTATACAATCAGGTTCACGAACTTTGTTGTCTTGACTTTTTGGTTGTGAAGAGAAAGAGATATAAACTTTATATACATATTGTTCAAGGATCTTTAAGTAGGTTTACTTGCAATTGTATTAGATTTTGTCTATAAAGGTTGTCGAATAAATTTTTTGGTGGTGTACTTGGTACCCTCTCCTTTTCAAATAGAGATTGCCACAGATCAAAATTAGACAAGTCTTCATTCATACTTAATATAGAGTAAGCAGATTTAATATTGAAATTACCATCTTTTGATAGAATCCACACCCTTATATCACTAGAGGGCTCAATACATAGATGGATTTTTACAATAATTTCTGTCTAAGATTGACAAAAACATCACTTAGTATTTGTAAACTATTTGAAACAATAATAAGGCATACCCAATCATTTCTTACCAAATCCTTCCTACCAATAAAATTATCAATAACACCAACCGCAAGCAAACACCCTCACTTTGACAATGTATAATTAACTTCGCTAAAAGCATGTTCGTAAATAATAGCGTCAAACATTGAACAAGCAAGAGTCCAGCTTTGTTTCACACCTAATTTTCATTGTTTCGTGTTATAATTAAGTCCTGCACCAACTGCACCGTGATTATCAAGAGTTGCACCATCACAACAAATTAAAACTTCAAAGTAATCTATGATCATTCATGTGGATTTGTAAATTTTGTCCTGCGAAAAGATACATGAAAATAGTTAATAATATGAAGGTCATACATAATGCCATTCATATAGCCCTTCATTCTATCCGAGCTCTGATGTATTAATCCCGATAAAAAATGAGAGGAAGATATTGGCACCCAATGGGAAATCCAAGAATTCTAGATGGGATAAGCTTGACTATTTTTTTTTGCATAGGGATTAAGCATGTAAACACGTTTTATAAGTCCAATTAGAATAGGTCTTAAGGAAGAAAAAAAAAATCTTTTAAACTTTTGGAATGGGCTGGATCCTGGGGAAGCCAGGCTCTGCTCTGTCGGTACACATAAGTTTGCAATTATTTTCCGCCTATTAGGTCGTAGAGCGGAAAATCCGATCCAACCCTTCACAGCTCATACCTCTCTACAACTTTCTATATATATATATATATATCTCAAATATATATCTCCTTTTTAATTTGCTCAATTCAATATATGCTATAATGAATCTAATTTTGAAAATTGATGAGATACAAATATGAGTATAAATTTTCTCCACTGACTGCGAGAAACTGTAACTTATGAGAAGAATAATGAAGATTACCACTATGTTTGAATATTATGCAGGACAAAAACCAAGAGTTTCAGAGCCAAAAGAAATGTTTACAAGAAGATGCACCAATCGAGTTCAAGAATAATACCACGAAAAGATGACGCAAGATTATTTTGCTCTATAAAGTGTGATTCTGATCAAAATCTCCAGCATCGATTCTGCATTGGATGCAACTTATTGATTGAGCAGTTGGAGAGCTTCGTCAAGTACAAACAACTTTTATTTAATTATCAGTTTGATACACAAAATGTACGAGAACATGGTCAAGAACAAAAGATCACTTTATCCTTAGGATTTTATGTTATGTGTTGCTAGCCGATACCACCGATGAATATATTTGTATGGACGAAAACAACATCATTTAGTAATCGTAAAATATTTTGAAAAACTTGAGTCAATCGTTATGGTCCATGGTTTTTATGAAAACTTACTCAGGATGATATTAATGGAGTACTCACGAGGCAAACAAGAAAATGGGCTTTCTAGCAAACCTATGTAGCTTTGCATGCATTTGGTTTGGAAAGAGTGCCATGTTGCTTGGGAAGGTCAGCATAAGGGTCCTGATGTAAAGAAAATACTATTATGGAAGCTTCAGCTACGTATGATCATTGGATATGGCATGTTTATTTAAAACATGTGTGATAGATCGGCACACGACATAAATGTTTTGCATAAAATGTTTGTAGATCCAGTGTTCGGAAGTATTATATGGTGAACAAACCTATCCATAGTGGAGGTAACTTTTGTTTAATCCTATAATCACACTAATAACATGTGTGATAGAAAATATTTTAATACGCAACAAATGACAAAGAGAAACTTTAACGAAGTTCGCCATTGTTCAAACATTGTACCATCCTTTAATGCGATAGGAATGATTAAAGTTATGGGGATATGCATAATTTTGGATACTACGGTCATCAGAAGAACCCCTCATGATCACGAATGGACAAGTTAAGCAGATGAAACTTTGAGGAATGATGTACAACCATTACATGGAGTTGTTGCAAAAACATATTCATACACCGCTAATATAATTCAAATTTGGGATCTGTATGCCAAGAGAAAGTTTGACTGTGTAGATTTGGGCCAACCAAAGAACCAGAAACAATTGAGTTTAGTTTTCCTATTGTCATTTTATTTTAGTTAAGTTTAGTTTACATCGTTCAAATTATGTCTAATCAAAAAATTGGTACCTAATTTACACAAATAATTACATACAATTAGAATTGATCGCCCATTCATTAGTATTAACTCATAGATACATACCTAAAGAGATTATTTTAAATAAAAAATTACTATTACATTCAATTAGATTTAATAACTATTCCTTATCTGTTTTAATTAAAACTAACTATTACTTTCAACTAAAACGGATATTTAAATTCGTCGGCTTCATCTTCATCATTATCATCAACGTTAATAGAACCTTGATTTTCTTGTTTCTTTGCTAAAATTATCTTATCAAATTTGTGTCAGAGTTTTATTTGTGGTGCAATCATTTTTGAAATGTTAACATGTAGAATCCCTCTTATGTGCGCGTTACGGTTAAGATGCTTACCTCATCCCGGTTTCTTATTTAACTCTAAATTATATGTTTACATTGTGATGATTTAAAATTTTCGTTTATTTTTGGGTTCTTGTGAGACTATTACTCTCACTAGGTTAAACTTGAGTGGCTCTTGCGATGTTATTTAGTGAAATGATTTTTGTAGCGGCTCTTGCACTACTTGATAATATAAGAGAAACTTTGCGGGAATAAGCCCATGATGAAAATTTATAAGGATATTGACATGAAAAAGTATTAAAAGTTTTAGTTTGATTGGATTGTTGACATGTTTGCTGATAGAACCTCTGACCAATATTTCATCCCATTAGTCACAACTTTATTTACCTTGTTTTAATTTAGTTTAAAAACTCAAATAAAACCCTTTATGTTATTCAACATTTCGACAACAATACCATACTGTTTGTGGAAACTATCTCTTACTAATCAATATACTCTACAAAGTATTTATGACAAGAAAAACTTAATTATTTTTACAAATTAACAACCGGTTACGAATCTGCATGAGACAACTTTAGTATGCAAGATTCCTCGCACTCATTAGCATAATACTGCCTAACTATACTTTAATATTGATCAAATTTTCTTACATGGGTATCATATTTTAATATTTGTGCACATATAACCTAATAATTTGTACGTTATCACTTCAACCACATAAAGATTAGATATTGATACTCAAGCATATCAAGTATGCACGTTCTGAAATAAGGTGACTAATATTAACCAAAATATTTTGAGATATTTTGACTTTGGGTCACAAAAAAGTGACCAGAGTTGCGTTTAGGTCACCGAATGTTTTTAAGTAGAGTTTAGGACACAGGACCGTCGTCGATCATCTTGTCCGTTAGTTAATTATTTATTAATTTATCCAACTACGTTAGTTGCCCTTTAACACAACCACCACCTCTGGCACAACCACCACCACCTACGCCTCCTTAAGTTCAAGCGACACCACCACCACCACCACCACAACCTACACCATCACCTCAGGACCACCAGCACCAATACTCAATATCCTTACGATGCAAATGAAATTAGTTAAACCAAAGCAATTACAAGATAATCAGTGAAGATTTGGGCACGAGTTTATCTGGGAAAGGAGGCTGTTGTTATTGCCGTTGATTTGCAAAAAGAATGGGGAAAATCAAACAAAAAGAAGAAGATGTTCATGAAAAATTTGTTGTAGCAGGTCATTCTGGCATTTTAGCTAACACCTTGCGTGTTCTATTGGTGATTCAAATATGAGCTTACTAGTGATTCAAGCCCACCGTTTCTCCTTCCCTGAAATTTTTTCTTTTAAAATAAGCACACACATTCAATCTAACCCATTCATTCACACATATCCAATCTGCACACCCACTTGTTAGTGTCAAGAACAACTACTAGCCACCTGCGTATGACCATTTCCCTTGACAAGGATGCCACTTGATAGATGTTTTCATGGAAACACACAATTCAAAACCAACCCATTTTTATTAATCAATCCAGGACCAGAAAGCACTCAGGAGTCTTCTCCATTCATCAGCCACAATCAACAGTATATCACTCTTCCTTGGTTAATCTTCTTGGAATCAAAACTTGCCAAACTCGAACTCAGCAACAACTTCCTTTTCCTGTTTTCCATTTCTCGATTCAAAACCATTTAACCTCCTTCACTTCTTCTCGATTCAACATCATCACATCTAGCTGTTCTTGGCAGAAAAAAATCCCACATCTTTATCCTCAATTTATCGATTGATAGTAATAATTTCAAATCATTCCCTGTTAACTTCTCCTCAGTTTATATACATCTTATTGTCTTGTTCTTATTCTGTTGTACTCGATTAATCAGCAGCTTCAATTTCAGTTGAATAAACTATAGAAGAAAACGTCTTCTCTTTAAATTGGATTTAAAGTTTAAATGGAAAAGTTAGTAAATAATTATAAATCCAAATTTTAGTTAGTCAAGGTAGTCAACGACAGTCCAGTGATCCAAACTCTAATAAAAAAAAATCCATGACCTAAACGCAACTCTGGTCACTTTTTTGTGACCTAAAGTCAAAGTATCCCAAATATTTATATGATCATTATCTCTTGGTGATAAGTGCATTATTTGCACTATTTACATGCCTTAATCATTTGCTTTAGTGTTATTTTTCATGTTATTATGCTTAGTTTTTTAATAGATTTAACCAATAGAGAAAGAATGCGGTCATTCCAGTGCAGAAAAAATTATGAAACCACCTTATTTCGCATAACCACCTTCTTTGGTTTGGAAACTATCCTTATAAATTTGTTTCACAACAAGAGTACATTAACGATTCTCAAAGACCAAAAACATTAGTTTTGGTTTCGAAACTACTCCAAAACACTATTTTTTTATATTTTTTTATTCCTTCGCCTTAAAACTTACCTTTGGAAAAGGCTTAAGGTCTATTTATTCATAGATATATAAGAAGACATGTAAGGCTAATTATATATCAAGTAATTTAGAATCTCGGGGATGACAATACATGAAACAAAAGATCTATGAGAAAATTAGGGTTTTCCCCTTTATGAGGAAAACTGCGACATTCTTTTTCTTTTTCTTCTTCTTTTGTATATTTTCCACCTAAACATGTGAATTAATATGGGTAAATAATTTTAATGTTCATGATCTTTTTTTATCATATCACATGTGTTCATATAATATGATTATATTTTTTTACTTTACTTAAAGTCACAAATTTAAATAAGCTTGGTAGATTCTCAATTGCTGGTTAAAGTTTTTAGTTGAAGTTGTCAGAAACTCTAACAACATGTAACGCTCTGTGATTATTGTTAACATGAGTTCTTAAGGAAGCCGCAAGTAAAACATGGCTTAAGTTTGAATACACCACGGTTGTGCGCGATGTATTTCCTATGACTAACCCATCTCAAAGACCTTAAATCTTTATTTGAATTAAATCTTGTAATGGTTGCACTAGGTCATTTGGTTGAAAAGAATTGATGCATTGGCGGTCGTAATACATGATGATTAAAGGAGACGTAAATTATATATATGGATAAATTTATGGTTGGTGGTATGAAGAGAGATTGAATGTGAATTCTTATCGATTAACGATCATTTTGGTGATGAAAAATGAAAATCTAAACAATATTTTTATCTTTCTGCTTGGGAACAAATATTTATGCTTTAGTTTAACTTAGTTAAGAATACAACAAAAATCTCATGGTGACTTAATATTTCGTCAACGAACACCTTACTTACTATTGTACTCGTTATTGTAGAAAGTGAAAAGTAGATACCGATTACATCACAAACTTTTTGATTTAACATGTACAGACACTCTATGAATGATCTATCTCAAGATATAAAAGATATTAGAATTCGCTCAGATATTAACGTCCAAGTGCTTTTACTTTAATTATAAAAAAAAGTATCAATATAATGCGGACATAAATCAAAGCACGACGCCAAAGATTTTGTTAACAAGGAAAACTGCAATTGCATAAAAATTCAGGGACCTAGTCCAGTTTTGAATACTCACCGAATTAAGCCTCTACACCTTTGCCTACTATCAATATTCGGTTCAATGTAGTTGAGACAGAATATACTAGCACTAATATACCCCCACTTTGGAAGTATCTATGTCCCTATAACCACTTATAACCAACACACATGAATCATTTATCAGAAGTCCATTATTGTCCATGATTTTAATCCCAGTTTTCCGGGAAGACTATCGATACCTTGACTCCAAATTCCTTTAGGTTGTCAAATCGATACAGTCAAGGAAAAACTGTAGTTAAGCATGCTCGGGCATGAGTATTCAATGGATGGGTGACCTCTTGGGGTGTTGTTGGATAACCGCAGCGACGTTCGTTAAAAACCATATACTGCCGGATAACCGCAGTGGCTAAGTGGGACAATATCGGTGAGGGAAGGGTCATTATAAATGGTATCAGAGCCGACGGTGGGTTACCTGTCGAGGGTAAGAGAGTACGCACGAAGCGTTGGTCAGGTACTGGCTCTTGAGGGGCAAGGAACGTCGAATACCTGAGCTTTAATATATTCCGGAGGGTAGGAAGACTCCAATTTAAGGTCGTGGTGTTGTAATACCCCGATTCGGAAGGTAGGATTCGCCGAATAGAATATAGGTAATAGTTTGCCCTTTCCTAACACCGAAGCCTTTTTAGCATTATTGGCTCCAGAGTTGGCAGAGAACTCTGTAGCTAAGATGCTCAGGTGGAAGTAATCCAGAGATGGGAGACCTTCCGAGAAGTTGTTGTTGGATGACCGCAGCGGTGCCCGTTCAAAACCCCACACTGTCGGATAACCGCAGTGGTTAAGTATGGAAAATATCGGTAGAGGGTCGGTCATTACATAAGCTAGGTTAAACTTTTAAGATAAGGTACTTCTGTCAACTAACGACTCCTTGATCCCCTTACTATAAACACAAGTGGTAAGCCAACCAGATTCCTTGTAGAAACTCAACAATGGTCTCACAAATCGAAATATGCTAATACGATAATTTGAGTTTTATTCTTAGATTCTGAAGGTGTTTACACAATTTGGTTACTTAACTTGACAGTTCTTGAGTGGCCTTATATCATAAGAGAATGACCTTAGAATAAAAAAGAACGATATGTCAAGAAATTTACAACCATCAAAAAGTAAAAATAAAATAAAACTGAATACGAAAAATACCAACATCTCATCTACAAGGTAGAGATACTTACAGGCTTCTTGATCCCGAAAAAGATTTTAAAGTTGTACTTTGACCTTGAAGGGCCAAAGGGTAATAGGCTCCATCATTCTGCAACTTAATCACAGCTTACTCGCTGGATGAGATGAGTTGTAATACTTGCAGAGAGTCCATATTTATAGTTTTCAAAACTCTACTATTTTTGTGTTGATTTCCATATTAATTTACTTAGATAGATTCTCTAGGATATACTGTATCCCAGAAATCTAATACTTCTTAATGTTCACGATATCTTTTAGATTTATTCTCATTTATAGTTTGCATATTTCAATAACACTTATAACTTCTAAAAGATTTGTTCCCATTGATTTTAAGCTTCAAATATCTTCCTTATACAACAATCTTATGATCACAAACGTTACAACCATCTATAAATCCACAACAAAATTTTCTCTTTTCTCATGTAAAAGGAAAATATTTATTTTTTCCTTTTACGTTTGATCTCTATTCAATTTTTGATATTGCATTTGGCCTTAATTCATTTTGATTAGATATTGCGTTTAATCTTAATTCAAGTCATTTCGGTAAAGAAATTAGTTAGTATTAAAGGGAAGAATAACAAGTGTGTTCTTTTTTTTAAACAAATTTATCTGGGGTTTTAATGGAGTCTGATAACTAAGTAGCATTATTCGAGGGAAAGGCATTTTTATCTTTCCCCTTTATTGACTTGGAGTCAATTACCAAAGTCAAACGACTAATGCTCTTAAACGATTCAGATTTCTCGATAACAATGATATTAAAAAACGAATTCCCTTTTCCAAACAACCCTGGCGTTCCTCTCTTTCCACAAAATCCAAGACATAAGGCATTATTGACCAAATTCACGCATTCCACAACAAAAACTATTCACCATGCCAAGAAATACAAAGCGATTTAAACACATACATCTCTCATTTCCATTCTATGAGATCCAAAATGTACTAGCATATGATCTACGTTCTCACTTGGTAAGTGAAAAAAGTGGCAGCTGGTTTTATCAATTTACAGCCCTCCAAGCATCTCCAAATCAGGAAGTGGCTTACGAGGACACTCCAGTGTAATGGATCTTACCCCTGGTCCTTTGACCATTCTATTCGCACAAGTGTTTTAAATCGTCAACCAAATGTAATCAGGCATCACCTAGACACTTAGGAGCATGTTCCTCATATTGCACTCTATCTCACATTGGTGTTTAACTTTTGTTCGTACTTTCCGCTACAATGACCTTCGCATTAGACGATCTAGACTCGCAACTGAGGAAACCTTACGACTCCAGGAGGTGTGGGTTTCCCACTTGCATCGGGATAATTCCTTTATATTTATGCCTAGCCACCTGGGCTTGTAGGTAGCAGGCGCCTTCTCGATAAGAAACCTGTTTTGAGGCATACTAAATGATGATGCCATCTAGGGTATCTTTATAAGGGGTGTTTATCCATACCAAAATTACTAGGTCACCCTTTAATTAGATTAAATTACATAAATAACCTTCAATTTAATTAAAAACTTAAACTAAAATTAGTCAGATTACTTAAATACCCTTTGACTAAATTGAAACCTAAACTAAAACTAAATCAGTCAACATTTCTTCTTCTTCTTCTTCATTTTTGCAGCTGAACCCCCTCCATAAACCGATTAATCGTTCGATGAAGAATCTTTGATCGTCGATTAAAATCAAAACTACAAAGATGAGTAAAACGAAACGTTGCGCTAGAGATGTAATTCCAGACACGCATGTTGGACTCCAATACAATCAAGCAAGTTCTAGGGAAAGCGAAGAACTAATCAAGTCGAGGGGTATTGATTCACAAAATCGAGATTCGAATACTCCGCTAATGTATATTAGAAGGTATTTCATACAAAACCATCTTGATTTTGATTGTTCTTACTCTGTTTGATCGACATAATAGGATTTCTTAGATGAATTTAGGGATTTCAGAAGTGGGTTCGGCCCAAAATTTTGCGAAAAAAAGAGACGAACCTAGGTTTTTTCTTTATTTTTTGCTCCGTGGAAGAACAGTTCGGCCCAAAATTAGGTTTCCATTTTGAGCCGAACTCAGACTATAGTGAAGTTCGTCTCATTCGACTTCTCTTTATTTTCAGTCGAACTTATTGCTTGTAGTTCAATGAAGTTTTGTAGTTCATTGAAGTTCGGCCCAAAATTAGTTTTCCAGTTTTGAGCCGAACTCGTACTATAGTGAATTTCGTCTCATTTGACTTCTCTTTATTTTCGGCCGAACTTATTACTTGTAGTTCAATGAAGTTTTGTAGTTCAACGAAGTTCGGCCTAAAATTAGTATTCTAGTTTTGAGCCGAACCCGGTGTAGAGTGAAGTTCGTCTCATTTGACTTCTGTTTGTTTTAGGCCGAATATATTACTTAAGCACAATTTTGTTGTTAAATGAAGTTCGACCGATTTTACTTCTATAGGTTTTAAGACGAACATCTTTCTGTGTGTTTTTTTTTTGTTATAGGCCGAACTATGTTATTTAAGGCCGCACTTAGTATATACTTTATGCGAACTTTGTTTTATTGGCCGAATCTAGTATGGTGTATGTGTTAATTACACTTTCTTCTTTGTGTTAGGAAACAAACCAAAGGTGATGAAGGTAGATTTGTAACTCAAAAGGAAAAGAAGAAGAGGTTTATGGAAGTGACCCCTTCTAATGTTAAAACTCTCCCCGTCTTCCCAACATACACGGAACCCTTTTTATGCTTATCAACGTCTTTGCCGCTTCTCTCCCAAACCATTTCAACTCGGTTCCATCGGCTTTGTTGCCCGGTCACTAGCAGGCAATTTAAAAGCAATCCATGTTCATAAGCCCAAGCCTGTGCTTCCGCTTTAGTTCCCCATCTCTACAAGAATACAAGGTAACATATATACTTAGTAAACGTTTGGGATATATACTTTTAACATATAAAGTAAGACATCACTTAATTTGTTACCTACCAAGTCATTTTGGAAGTGATCTCGATTATCTTCGTGAATGGTGTTAACAGCCGAAGGTTGATCGTGAATTGGTTGAGGTTCAACAATCACGATCTACAAGAATACGGCGTGGTTATATAACTCAAACAAATAAACTAACTAAAGGTTCGTCTAATTCGAAAATTTGGAACCAGAGCCGAACCTGGGAAATTCTCAGAGTAAAGCTAGGTTCGGCTCATACGAAATGTAAGACAGAAGACGAACCTTTAGCTATTAGAAGTTCGGCTAATAATTTGGATGTACACTTAGAGCCGAACTTCTGACTTGAGTAAAAATTGAAGTTACACCACAATGTTCGGCTGACATAATGTGAGCCGAACAATACATTGTAACTCGAAGAAGAAAAAAAACACAAGAAAACACTAGGTTTGGCTATCCACTGAAAGCAATCGAACAAGCCAAATCGTATGTATTTTTAAAACTATAGAGTTCGACTTAAAAAAAAATTTGGCCGAACAGTTCTTCCCGCGCAAAGTTCGGCTCCTATATTACAGCCGAACCAAGTATTGAACTCCGAAGAAGTTTGGAAAATTTCAATTTGTTGGAGCTAAAAAAGAGAGATTAGACGTCGTATACAAGTATACATGTGTATTATTAGCAGAAGGTTCTTCATTAATGTATTTGTCCTCCAGATTTGGCTCATAAAAACCATCATCTTGAGTTTAGGTTAAGGTTGAGTTAAAGTTTGAGCAAAATCATTCTCATAATCCAAAAAGTTGGCCAAATCCTGATCATTGTTGTAGTTGATGGGTATTATATCGTCTTTACGAGATGAAGATTCTCCCGGATCGTTTGAATCATCCATTTTGAATCACAAAAATCCACCAAATCTCAAAAACCCTAGTTGTTGTTTTTTTTTTCACTTCTTCTTCCTCTCTCAAAAAACCCACTCTCACTCAAAAATCAATTTTTTTCTTTCAAACTAAAGTCAATCATTAACATTATTAATTAATTAATTATTATTAAAACTAATCATAATCATTAACACTAATTAAATAAGGATAGTTATGTCATTATCAAAAAGGGTAGATAGGGGTGATGGTGTTTTTTATTTAGTGACCCTATTTTGGCATTATTCAGTATGCCTCAAAACAGGTTTCCACGATAAAGCAGTTTTTTTTTTAAATTAAACTTCCACATCCCCTGCTCTCCTTGCCCACAATGGCACTGCAAATTAGACTTGACCAGTTTTAGGGATGCAATAGATGCTTATACTCCCTCCGTCCCAAAATAGATGAGCTAGTTGTAGTTTGCACAGGCAAGGAGGAAAGGGGAGTATGTTCAAGTATTTTTTTTACAATTATACCCTTATGGATAATAACTAGTAAAACTTAGAAATGATTATAAAACACCTACATTACGAATATAACATAGCTATCAAATTATACGTATTTCTTCTAGTAACAATAATCTATTAAAATGATAGTTTTAGAAATATCCCCTTGATCAGAAAGATAGCTCATCTAATTTGAAACGGAGGGAGTATATGAAAATGGGACAACTAAAGACAGCAAAAAAAAGATTACCTTCAGAAAAGTAAACAAAATAATGTTTCTTATAAATCGACAATACCAAGAGAAAGACTTCAAATTCTAAGAATGGAAGGCTTCAAAACGAAGCAGCTTCACCATATCTCTATGGAAGTCTCTTTTATCTCCAAAGACGAAAACTTACAAATAAATTGAATTTTCACAGGTGAAGAGGATGATGATTATGTGTAAAGCAGAAGAGCATGTACAACAAAACACTTCTCCAGGGTCGGTCTTTGGAGGAGATTAACATTACTTACTGATATCTCACACAACATAAGAACGGAGAAAAGAGATACAAAACAAAAAAGAAATAATAGAATATCACAAAAATGCAGGACCAGGAAATCATATAGGTGGTTTTTCTGTCTTGAGTCTCTTCTGGGCTTGATCCGAGTCCTCACCACTGCTTCCAACCCTAGAATTACCCATTGCTCGATTGGCTGAGGGATCCTCGTTATCCTACAAAGGCATTGGAAAAAGAAAATTATAAACAAATTGACCCTTGCAACATCAGTCAAGTCTTTTCAAACAGGATCAAAAGGTAATCACATAAATTTGGCTTCTACAGACTACCATAAGAAATTGCTAGGAAGCATGATCTGAACCTATTATGTCAGTTAAGAATCTCAACCTACAAGTTCAACTGCTAAAACAGTCTGTACTGACGACAGAGGAAGGGGCTGTCTACTTAATGTTTTGACAAACCCATAATCCCCTCTTATGTACAAGAAACAGAATAAACAGCAAAGATCAACATGTTTGAAGTTGAGATGGGAAGAGAAATGCTCTTCAAACTAGGTGAAATTCCAAGAGGATGTGGTTTAATTTCAGAGAGAAGTAATGAAAAGGGCCCACGTAAGCACGAAAACCACATTGGTGCTCACAATAGTTAACCCCAAAATGGGATATCCAGAGATTGACTTACCACAAACTCGTACTTGGCTCAGTCCTCCCCGAGGTGATTATTTTTTTACCTAGGCTCAAAGAATGAGAGAAGAAGACTGGATCCCTTTCTCCCAATCGTTGGTAAGCCTCAAGTTTCTCTGACTTACTAATGAGTTTGACTACTAGATGGTACTCATCCTAATTCACTCGAAACGTACAAGAGAATTTCAGGGAAAAAAGAAGACGCGATTATGACATACCTTCGCTTTAGAGACATTCAGCCTATTGATTGCTCGCTTCCCAAGATCAATTTGCACAGAGATACTGGCTTGTGACAGATCAACCCCCGAACTATGTAAAGCTTGTGTCAAATTGTTCAACAACCTTTTCAAACAGGAAACACACTTTTATCAGCAAGAGTGAGTATTGCCATAAATCGTCAAGAGGAAGGTTTAAAGTAAATTGTAACTACATAAGTGCTAAACTTGGTGCAAGGAGGGAGCTAAACTTGGTGCTAGGAGAAATCTGAACTAAAGAATAGGTCGAACTTGTCCAAGCATGCATGGCCCAAGAAAGGACATGGCTGCAATGTAACAAGGACGAAAAGAGGAAATGCAACAATGCATTATTAAAACGAGTTCTTTCATCATCTCATTCCTAGGTCTAAGTAATGAAATGGCAACCAATAAAGCTAGTTACAGTTACTTTATCAACAAAAGAAATAAAATCGAACTTAAATAAGCTGCATCCTGGACCCATCTTTTGAGTGCTGAGTGCAAGATCACTTGATTGCATATCAGCACCTTACTTTTGTTGCGGTTTTTATGTCATATATTCTACTCCCCTTCATACTGTTCTACAAACTTTTGGCTATACAGTATATGCTGCATAATTAAAAACTTAATGACTCTATTTTTCATGTAAATGAATGTTAGCAACCAAAATGTGTGTATGACATGAGCAATCTAAATGTCTCGTAAGACGTACTAAATTACTGTTTCAAACATGCTGAGGCTAGTCTATAGTTTAACAGTCCGTTTGACAGAGAAGCTGCAATAACAAAGCCAATCTGATCCCAAAATTTTTTCAAGTGTAAATGCTTAAAAAGTGGGTTTCATTCGAGGAAATGAATGATATGCTGAATATGACAAAAAGAGGGTACAGGAATACTCACCCCTGAGAATAGACACCTGCAATGTTGATTGTACCCCCCTCAATGTCGAGTTCCTCCCGTTCATTCACTATATCAGTTATGATGGGACACTCAGCTGGAAGCGGTCTACTTTGCCACACCTGGGGCTGACGTTGTGATGCAACATTTTCCACATCGGTGATAACTCCCTGCTGAGGTTGGGCAAGTGCACCACCACTCGCAACAGTAGACAGCATGTTTGTCTGCATCGGTATCGGTAGCTGTACAGCCTTGTTTGCTAGCCCTGGGTGGTGATCCACTGGTTTATAGGCGGTACTGGTGGTAAGATCAGATTCTACAGGGTTTTGTGTGTTTGTGAGCATGGAGGGTGCAACAGCCATACTATTATCATCGAACTTGCCGGAAAACATCAATAATGGACCAGGGCCATTTCTTGTAGTTCGGGAAAGGTCAATCATACTATCACAATGTGGATGGGCGTTCCTCTGAATCAAACAACGACCAGATGGTCAGTAACTCATACCAAATCAAGCATCCATTTGTCCATATTCCGTATCAAGCAATCAATCATTTACAGATGTAAATACATAGGCTTTGTTATGGTTGACAGAAAGCCTCACAAGTGAGAAGAGGCCATACGGCATTAGATTTCTGAAAAATATCTGTCACTCCATTTCCAATCACCCACTTCAAGTAAGAAATAACGAATCAAATCAATAACATCTTGGATAAACAGGAAGAAGAAGTTTTAAAACCTTGTAAAAACAAATAACCCGATTCAAGCCCATGTGAGCAGTAACAGTGAAGATCATCATTGGGAACATAAAGATTGACAAACCCACAAACTAAAAATCATGTTCTGAAGATCTCGCACACATGAAAATATACTAGTGCAAACACTACGTACCTCTCCAAGACCGAGCAGATATACATTTCACAAGCAAGGCAAATGAAAATACACATTCAAACAAGTGAAGCGCAACATTGAGCAATAATTAAGATTTACCCATGGTCTTAGCTTCACGGGCTCTTGATTCCACCCCTGATATGTTCCCTCATATTTTTGCACCTTTTCTTGTAAGAACTGAACATATTCAATAACCTGCATATGGGCATGTATAATCAATCATTTCTGGAGAACGCAATGACATGGAAAGACAGTATGATACAGCATATACGGAATACATAGTCGTGCAACATAAAATACAAAAAACTCCAGAACAGAATAATCTAAAGATTTCCTGTACCTCCAACAAGAATGATGCTTTATCCCTCTTCTGATCATTCTGCGGTATCAGATCTCTTAAGATCTGAAATCTGCACGAGTTGTGTAGTGATCGTTAAGCAACTAAATAAAATGCTTAGGAAACTAGATATGGGCAAGGAAAATTTCACACTTTCTTAACTGTCACGAGAAAAAGTATAATAAATTGACATTCTTTTACGTGCTACTGAAGGAAACTGAATTCATACTAACTACGTTCCAAAAAGATAGGCTCGTTCCATGAGTATTCTTTATAACAGAGTCATCATACAAATAATCCAGAAGGCAGTTGTCATAATGAACTAAAACAGAGAAGCTAAAAAAATAACGAGGAGCTAGTAAATACGAAACAATGAAGGGCTTCCAAATAGTTAATTACCCTAACAGGAAGTGGTATATGAGTATGTCAATAGATGCAAGTCCCTCACTGTTAGTAAAGAAAGTAAAACTGAATTTTTTTCATAAAATGTACAATGCCCTAAGAAACTCTTTAGTCTTTACAGAAGCATTATTTCCGAACTTGCCTATCATTGATTTTGCTCCTCCTCCGCTGTTCAGTAGCAGAGTGCTTCGATCTTGGTGTATTAGCCTTCTGGTCAGTGCTCTTCCCATCTCCTTTAAACATTACAACAAAAATGAAACGCAAAATGAAAAAAGGAACCATTACTAATGTCGTTCAAAATGCTTAGTAAATCCCAAAACTAAGGTTATCACCATTCTACTCAAAAGTACCACCAGCAACAGGCACAATTCACATGTTTTACAGCCACAATTGCAAAAACTGGCAGATTAGGGCAACTAAGAACAAATTAAAAAAGACAATTTGAGAAATAAAAGAAGTACTCCGCTCAGGAAAAAATACCTTTTTGAGAAGAGACTCCTTTCCTGGAGACAAATTCTTCATCATCGTCCTCTTCATCTTCATGAAGACTCCTGTTAGATTTGACTTCCATAAAATCCCTGACTCTTCAGTGATAGTTTTACACAAAATCCCGACAAACCCTAATATCAAGAACGAGAATGAAAAATTGTACAAGATTCAAACTTTCGAGAGAGCGAGGAATTATTTAGTTTAGAAGGTGGTTGTTGTGATTGGTAAAAGAAGAACATTGATAAATTGCCGCTTTGATGATAAAATGTTTTCAGACTTCTCTTCGGGGAAGAAAATAAAAATAGTATTAAAATAAAATAAAAATGAGGAGATGCCCTAAGGGTTACGTGAGCCCATGCGAGATGACGTAGGGCACTCTAATGAGCTCACTATCCCTTATAAAAGCACCATGGAAGAGCAATTACACACGGAATGGCAATCAAATAGTAGCCAGTCATATTGTGGACTTGGACTCTCAGAGTCATATTTTACTTGTCACAACGACATTATATTTTGATACTCGGAATCAAACATGATTTTCACGGAAGTGAAAATTGAACGAAACAATTTAAAAACAATTGTGTTTGGGTATATTTTTTGAACTTGCATCATTTCCATTGCAATGAGTATATCATAAATTGGAACTCACTTGGGCTTTGTAACAAGGATCTATCCTGTCAATGCTATTCCAGCGCCTGGTTAAGATGTTTTGGTAGGATAGATATATTAATATATTAATATTGAGAAACCTTTGAACACTTTTGCTAAAGCCAAGGTTGGTTATCACCCTGAATTCTTAGTTTCTTTCATTATACGGGCCTTCCTTTTAGAGTTTGCAACTACTGAAACCGTCTAGGCCACATTGAGGACTCGTCGCTATTAAACATAACCTTCATATGGAAAGTATTTATGATGATGGTCCGGGTTCCGTTTCAGAAGAAAACTCTCATAGTTGGGCATCAGATTTCAAAGTTCTCATTAATGAGCAAATAGATAGAGAAACAGTCTCATATGCAGCAATTGACTCTCTTCTGACTTATCATTCCCCGAACTCGGTCCTACAGGCTCAAGACCTTTTCACACAATCATTATCCATTAGTTCTTTACTTGTTTACTGTGCAGAAGACTATCTGAATGATTTCATTATCTAGGGGTATTAAGTCTTCTCGATGAGTTGGAGAAGATAAAATCTGAGCTACCACATCTTGCAGAAGCCCCAAGTTCCTTGTCTTGAAATCATAATTAGAAATGTCTCGGTAAGGAGAGAATCTGACCCTTCTGCTTCAATTGAATCTCCTAAACCGGCTCTTTGCATTTCTTTATTTGATTCCTCAGTTTCTTTTGACTCTCATCATTCTTCAATAGCATCTAATGAATCTTTCCCTTCAATAGTAGACGATTCGTTGTTTTCTGCATCTCAGAAAGATTTAAAACTTATTAATTTTGATCAATACGGGTCTTTTGATGTGGGCTCATCATCACTATCCAAGGAAACACTCACTATAAATGAAAAGATTGAACTTTTACTAGTCCGGACTGCAAAAAAGATAAGGAGAAAATCCAGGTATGGTCCCTTTCATTCTGTCTAAATTTCCCATATTCTTCTCTTTGTCTGATTGCAAATCTTTACTTTTGGTTCCAATTGTGCCTTACTGGTTTTTTTGTCTGTGTTTCTTACTTTTAGTAAGATATCCTGGAATTGGCGTTATTTATTCAGGCGATAATCTTTTTGCTTGATCTCTAGTCTGGCACAATAAGCTGATGTTTAAATAGACTCGGGAACTTATAAACTCTTATGTTGCTTTACCTTTTCTTTTTTATCAATAGTTTGATCATGAAAATTCTTGTATGAAACACACAAAGGAGTGGTCATAAAAAAAACTCAACAACACCTAAACACTCTTATAAATATAGAAAAACCAGATGTTTTGTTTCTCTCTGAAACTAAGTCAAAAAGGGGCTTAATGAGAAATATTCTCAATTACTTCCCAAACACCCATATTGTAGACCCATATGGAATAGCTGGGGGGCTAGCAATTGCTTGGGTGGTGGGTTTCACTTTGAAGTGGTTCAATGGAACCTTAACATGGTTACATAATCAATGTCATTGGTAAAAACAATTTCCACTCTAAGGAGTGGTTATTAACATATTTTTATGGATCACCTAAAAATGAACAAAAACTAGAAATTATGGGCTATCTGGAAGACACTGCGCAAAGAATTAATCTAAACCAAGTGCTCTGGATGGTAAAGAAGACTTAAACATTATCATCAACGATGATTAAAAAGAAGGTGGTCTACCTTTTGATAGAAAAAAACATTGAGCTAGTAATTCAAAGAACTGGTTTAAAAGACTTAGGCTCTAAAGGTAATATTTTTACTTGGAGCAAAAAGAGAGAAGCAA
Source organism: Papaver atlanticum (assembly GCA_023531105.1). Taxonomy (NCBI): domain Eukaryota; kingdom Viridiplantae; phylum Streptophyta; class Magnoliopsida; order Ranunculales; family Papaveraceae; genus Papaver; species Papaver atlanticum. The sequence continues at coordinate 9,242,735 of JAJJMB010012161.1, forward strand.
AGGCTTGACAGAGCCTTGTCAAATACCGAATGGAACTTAGAATTCTTTGAATCTTCTCTTTAAAATCTAGTAGCAACAGGCTCTGATCATGGTCATATTTGCATATCTTTGAAATCTCTGCATCTACATGTAAATCCAACTTTCAAATTTTATGATACTTGGATCAAGGGACCTTCCTGCCTTGAGGTCATCAAAAAATCTTGAAAAATAAACAGTGATATGTTAGTTTTATATCTTCTAGATAACATCACAGTTTTAGGAGAAAACCTTACTACTTAGAAGAAGAAAAAAATATCACAAAAATATATATGATACAAACCATCGAGAACCTATCTGCCAAACCTACAAGGCCTATAAACATTCGATTGTATCCAGGGCAAAAATGATTAGGTAGTCACTTCTGAAATTGAAATAGAGGAAGTCTTAACCTCTTAGTTCTCTGATCTGTTTTCGGATTCAAGTTCGAATACTGAACATGAGATCTTTACTCATATTCAACCTTGCATATCCATTGAAGAAAATATTGCTTTAACTGATATCCCATCTCCTGGAGAAATTTGGAATGTGGTAAAAAAACTTAAACCTAATAAAGCTCCGGGTCCGAATGGATTCCTGGTTAGCTTTTTCAAACATAACTGGGAGATTGTAGGTCCACAATTGGTGGAAGTAATACAAGATTTTCTAAAAAACAAACAGCTTCATAGCAATTTAAACAAAACACTCTTATTCCTTACTCCTAAATCAAATAACCAAAACTCTCCAGCTGACTACATACCAATTGGTCTGTGTAATACTCCATATCAGTAATAGCAAAACTTATGGCTAACAGATTGAAAAAAACTTTGGAAAAGATAATTTCACCCCTGCAGTCAGCTTTTATATCTTCCAGGCAGATTTCGAACAACATTATTGCTGCTCATGAAATTGTGCATTCAATGATTTTTTTATTTATTTAGAAATATAGGTTTGAAGATAGATATGTCGAAAGCATTCGACAGGGTAAACTGGAAATTTTTAATTCAAAATATTAAATCCTTCGGATTCTCTGAGGAGTCTTTTGAGATTATATATATTTCAATGCATTTTATGTTCTTCTATTGCGGTCCTCCTCAATGGTAATCCTTGTCAAGAATTCAAACCTTCAATAGGGATTAGACAAGGGGATCCTCTATCCCCTTATATTTTCATACTGTGTATGGAAAGTCTTCTCTCGTATGATATGTCATCTAAAAAGAGTAACAAATGTACAAGGAGTTAAGCTGACACCAAAATTTACCCCAATTTCACAATAATTCTTTGTTGACGATCTACTTTTGTTCATAAAGCAGACCTAAGAAGCTGTGAAAAACCTTCTAGAGGCTATCAATATGCTTAGTATTTCTTCAGGGCAAGTTATAAACTTCTCTTGGTCTGGGCTCTTCTTCAGTAAGAAAGTTCATAACAAACATCAAGGTATCATCTCTAGACTCTTAAAGATAAAAAAAATCAACATAAAAGACACACATATGGGGGTTCCTCTCTTCATTGATAGGTCAAAACTCAAGGCTTTTGATAACATTATTGAAAAATGGAACAAAGAATCAAAAATTGGTTAGGAATTTTTTTATCTCAACCAAGTAAAATCGTGTTGAATATGGGTTGTTTGTTTTTCCAAAGAAAATTACTAAGAGAATCAATGGAATTCAAGGAGACTTTTGGTGGGGGAAAAACACAAACGCTAAAGCAAAATATATCAAATCTTTCGAGTTTTTGTGTAGACCTGTAGACCAAGGGGAGCTAGGTTTCAAAGAGGATAATAAGTTTAATTAAGATATGATTAGCAAAATAGCATGTAGGTTAGTTAGTCATTCTGATGACCAGTGGGCACAAATATTAAAAGGAAAATACTTTAAGAAAACAGGAACTCTTCATTCTAAGAAGAAATCAAAAGCTTCTTGGATATGGAACTGCAGCCTGGAAGCATAAAAAAATATAGTGTTTGGGAAGTGGGTGATGGCTCTTCCATAAGCATATTGGAAGATAGATGGTTGCCAAACATGGATGAGATTCTAGCACAATTTGTTCCCAGAGGAAATTCAAACATAACACTTGTGTCAGAGTTAATCAACACTGACACTAAAAAATAGAATATTGACTTGATACATTCTGCTTTTGAAAATTTTGTGGTTAAGGAAATTTTGACTATTAAATTGTACTCAACAAAGGATGGAAAACTAAAAAAAGATAAACTCAGATGGACCCTAACTAGAAATTGTGAATTTATGTGAAATCATTATATGCGCTAAACTCCAAAATCAATCTGGCTTAGTCTCTACTAAAACAAACAGATTTTGGAAAGGTATGTATACATCTCAGAGGATCAAATTATTTACCTGAAATGTTTACAAGACACATTACCAACAAGACAGAAGCTGGGATCAGTAGCGGATCAAGTCAACACAAAATGTGTGTTTTGTCAACAGGCTGTGGAAGCCACATTTCACTTATTTTTCGAATGTGCATATGCAACAGCATATGGAACTTACCTCCAATGCCTTCACAGGGAGTATTTTCTAATTCAACTTGAATCACTCTTTCTTAGATTTGTACAACGAATGGATGAAAGGTGACTTGAATTCTATCTCAATGACTTTAGCAACCACCAAGTGTTGGTTTAGTTAGAAAGAAAGATGCTTTAGAATCTCTAAAAACAAAACCAGAATTCTAGAGCAATTAACATTAGATATCAGAAGACACTATAATTATTGGCACCTAGGAAATCTGTTCACGGTAATAGAACATGGCAGTAGAAGATTATATCTTGACAAATATTGGGAATTTCCTAATGCAAATATATATAAAATAAATTGTGATGCTTCCTAGATATTTGCTAAGGCTAAGGCTGATGCAGGTTTCAGTTTCATCATGCGTAACTGGATAGGTACATCCCAAAGAGGAGGAATGGGCAGTTGCAGGACGTTATTAGCTGAAGAAACATAAGTTGTAGGTTTGCTAAAGAAAACAACATGGGCCACCACAAACAATCTGTAAAATTTGGTTATTGAAGGAGATAATCAAGCAACTATCAAGTATTTACACGGCAAAGAATCATCAATCAGTTGGCAGTGTGTAGCAATTTTAGATAAAGTTAAGAAGATGGCAAAACAACCAGTATCTTTTCGGGGTTTCCAGTTTGTGGATAGAAAAGCAAACAATGCAGCAAATCATTTGGCGAAGAAAGGAAGAAATGAAGTTAATATGGTTTCTTGGTTTCATAGTGCACCTATGTTTTTAATTCCCACAACATGTTTTGACACTATCAAAGCTTATGATCAAGGTTGTGAAATCGTAAATCGTAATGTGAATCGTTTTTTCAATTTTGAGAATCCAATCGTATATTGAATCGTGAATCGAACATTCATAGTTGATTTTTAATCGTTACATTATGCTTATAAATATCATTAAATTAAATTAGATATCCTTTAGTTGTAATCTTAAATGTATAATAAGTATGAATAAAAAATACGTTCGTCATTAACAACGACAAATAACCTGGCACAAAGTGGTTAAGTGTTCACTACAACGAGTTGGAGCTCTCTGTTTCGAATCTCCGAGGCCTTCATATTATTTTAGAACATTAAATATCGATTCTCAGTAGTATCTCACGTATTTGACTTGGTACGAAAGTCAAGGAATCGCATCTAATTCAAGAATCTTTTCGATTTTTGAAAGATTCGATCCACAACAACAATTCAAATCGATTTGGATATTTTCACAACCATGCTTATGATATATGTAATCTTATTAATTCCAAATATGTACCTATTTCAGATGGCGTTAATCATCAGCCATTGGAAGGATAACTCAATCTGAGTTAGTTACAGAAAAGACTAAGTCTGCAGATTAACTGTCTCTACAGTAATATATTTTCCTTACTTAAAAAAAAAAGAATTTTACAATTTTTGAATCAAATTATAATACATGACATAATGGGTATTAATAAAATAAAAATGAAGAGCAAATGCCCTAAGGTTACATTATTTGTATCAATAGGAGATGACAAAAGAGCATTCTACTGAGCTTGTTATCCTTCGAAAAAGCACTATATGGATTCAATTGTGCACAAAAAGAAAACCGAGCAGCATAATGACTAGCCAATCATATCTGGACTTAAAGTCAAATATGATTTTTCACGGCGACACTCTGAGAATCCGTAAATCCTAATTTTTAAATCAAACTGTAATAATTGACTTAATGGCGGAATTTTTCTCGTGTAACAACCTTTTAGTTTAGTAAATATTTATTTTATTCATCAAAAAGAAAAAAGAAAAACATGTTTAGTGATTGATAATGATTCCTTGACCATCATTTTTATTTTATATAGTTTAATTTTTAATTTATAAATTTCAAAATCTCTACGTTTTGTTAGACACCAATTTTTTTAGCACTCTCGAGGATTGCGTTTATGAGCGGTCATTTATTTGGCTTAATTTATTTTTTGGTATTTTACAGTTTTTTTTCGGTCTTTCTTTTAGTGTTTTTCAGTTTTAGTTTTCGTGGTTGTTGATGGTGGTTTTTAGCTCAGGGATAAAATTGTAAAACCCTGTTGTTCTGCAAAGAAACTGAGCCATTTAAAAGTGATGAGTGCTCAAGCCTCTCGACTTACATATATATTGAGCAATTTAGTATATTTATATGAAATTTATCCAAAATGGTGCGTGTAGCAACAATCCCAAATATTCTGTAAATTTCTGAGTATTTGTTCCATACCATGTTCCCAGTTGAACTCTTAATACTGACATGACATGATGACTAATGTTCTCTCCCAGCCGAGTAGCATGAATCTCCCGAAGTGTCAGGATTGAGATGTGTGTGGAAGTACTCAATCAGAGGCACGCAAAGTTGTGCTGCCCTTTAATATTAAATTAGTGATTTTTGGATCAGTATGCAAAATTCACCAAAATTTGATTGGTTTTGCGGTAACCCGCAAAATTCAATCCTTTAACCTAATTTTATCAATTTTCAAAAATTAGGTTTTTGACACCCTGCGCAATTTCTCGAACCCTATTGGTCGAGACCAAACCTAGGTAAGCTAGACAATTAATCCGCCATGGACTAGTAGGAGAAAAGTCCTACCAAAAATCAGAAAACGAGAAATAAAAGAGGAGCTGCGGTAAATAGGAGCAGCAACAAGAGGAGGCGTGGCCACGCCACATGGCCGACCAGTTCGTCCTAGCGGGCACCACCTGAAGCCGGATGGCCACGCTCCATGTTGCCCTTGTCGACCCCCTTTCCCATCGACAATCAGGTCGCTCTAAATGCGCCACACGCACTTGGAATGTGGCCGGGCCCATGTACCTTGCCGGCCCCCTTTCCCATCGACCAATCAGGTCTCTCTAAATGCGCCATACGCACTTGGAATGTGGCCGGTCCCATGCCACTTGCCGTCCCCCTTTCCAATCAACCAATCAGGTCGCTTTAAACCTGCCACGCGCATTAAATAAAGACAAACTGCGCCTAGTGGCCGTCGCGTCAACATGGCCGCCATGCCAATTAGCTAATCAACCTGCCAAATCGCGCCAACATGCTAATTGGCAGGCCCCGCTATTCTGCGGCAGTAATATGCCAACGTGCCATAACAGCGCAGCCGCGTGCTATCTCACTTTTCGTTCGTGGCCAACGCCATAACAAACTCTAACCAGGGTATTCTGATCAGAATAGAACTCTTGTTTTAATGGCATTGGTCGAATCAAGAGGAAACCTTAATTCCTAGTCATGGCCTAAATTATGTCACTTCGGACCCACAACATGCCACAAGCCATGTGGGATTCAGAAGACCCTAAAAGTGGCGCCCGTGCCATAATATAGCTACCCATGGCTATCCCCGCGTCCATGGTCGTTCCCACATTATGGCCTTGCCATGATTTCTTTATTTAACGTGGCCACGACAGTGTTTGCCAAAATGCCACCATATCGCGGCCACATAGCCGCACACGTGACATGCCAAACCCTAATTTGGAAGGCCGCTATGCCAACCCATGCCAAATAATGCCACCTAAGGCATTAAGTTTGATACGGCAACTAGAGCCAATATTGTTGAGTCATATTTGGACCTAGCGCCAATGTGCCAAGATATAGTGGCTGCGGCTACGTCAGGAAGGCGCCAATTGCGCCACTATGCCATTGGCAGGCGCCAACGAGATGTGGCCATAATCAACGGCCACCCTCTTCCATAAATTACAATCTCGGTCGTCTAACTTCGCCGGCCGAATTGACCGGCCTAGATTAAATCTTAGGTGACCAACCAAAGACTAACTTAATTGCGTCACACGCTATTTTTTGCGGCAAGTCTCATGACTTAGCTCGCCACACATGATCACCCGCCGCCTAGTTTGCGAGCGATTGGTCAGAATAACTAGGTCTTGCACACAAGACCCACTCAGCAATCTGCTGCATATTTTCCACGAAAATACTCAAGACATCAAACATGTCACAAACTGGGGGATGCTCACTGGGGTATTGGTCTGGCGGTTTACAGCGTGCGGCGTGCAACACGCCCATTACGAGAAGGTGTCAGGAAAGGGCGGACGGTTAATGAGCAGTAAGTGAGTAGTGGGTGTAAGGCTGACCAGTCTTCCCTCGTGATGGAAACATGATGGTCACCACTTTTTACACGACTCCACTTCTCCACTCTCCACTTCCTACGAGATCAAAGGCTCAATCATGACTTGTATAAATAGGTTTTTGACCTATTTTGAAAAACAAGGGAGGTTATCAACACAAGTATCCAGAAAACACCAAGAACTGATAGCTTACATTCCGCAAGCCAGTTCCATATTCCGATACAAGTCATAAAATAGCCACATCTTTATAATTTAATATTTTGATCTCAACACTTTCTTCGCTTCCCTCCCTAAGATCAACCCTTCTCCTTCACTTTGTGACCGAAGCAAGACTGGAACGGCCATTTCTTGGTTTAGGCCAGGATTGTACAGATTGATCTCTCGAATCTAAAAGTACTCCCGTGCAGTGCATTTGTTTAGGGTTTTGATTCGTTTCTCAGCGGCACACCCAAATTTTCCAAAAACAGCAAAATCAGTTTTTACCCCAAAACAACTGGCAACCACAGTGGGAGATTAATCTCTCGGCTGCGAAGCCAATTTATCAATTTTCATTCCAATCTTCCCAATTTCAAGATGGTGGATCTTAGGTCTGAATCAGCGACAAATCCCGATGCTACTGGCGCTAACAACACCCCTGGCGTCAACATTCCTACCGGTGACACCAATGTACCGCCTACCAGCACGATCAATGTATCTCGTGGCACTACATCCTCTACCACCAACACTAGCGGCGCAGGAAACATTCCCTCAGGCGTGACACTATAAGTTTTAATTTATAGATACGTAATTTAGGATCGTGAACTTCATGACAATCACACAATAAATATACAGGAATCGAAGAATACCTTATAACGTTAATCCTTAGTCCATTGTTGATCAACCAGTGGTAGCCGTAATACCTTGTAGAGGTCTTGGTTTCTCCTTCTTCACCTCTTATGTTATGAATCATAAAATTCTCGAACCCAATACCGATGGCTATTGTGTTCCTATTATAGGCAGAAGGAGGACCAAGTTCCTAGGGTTTAGTTAATAGCATTAGATCTCTATCGTTCATCAAAGAAGAGATATTAGGAAATAATCCCAGAAATGGTAACCGACATAAGTAAGCAATATTCTATAATTAACCAAAATTATTACATGGCCCAAAGGAATATTTCTATGTGTAGAAATATTCTTATATTCTCCCACTGGTCCATGTGATAATTTATTTAACGGTTAATCGTAGAAAAAACATAAGGCGCGAGTAATTGCTAACAAAATTTAATGGTTAACGTAATACCTTGGCCAACTAAGATATCCATGCGAGTCATAGCGGTTGCACGTTGTCTTGTTATCAACATGTTCCCTTCCATGTACCACAACACAAATAACTTACTTGACTAGGCCTTAAATTAGGATATCATAATGGTCCAGTGATGTCTTCAAAAGAAAGACAATTTCTGTTAACATTCATCCATTCACATAAGTGTATACTAAACATGGATACAGAAGTAATTCAGAGCGATATTAATAAGAGCTCAATAAGTGTTCAAAAATAAGCACATAAATTAGCTAAATTCAATAATCAATTACTCCCACAGACCCAAGATTTTAATCTTTTCTTAAGCGGTCCTAAAAGGTAATTGTTCATTAAGTGCATCTGCGTATGCAATTGTGCTTAAGCGATAAATGAACGACTATTGTTTCTGAATTGCTTGATTCACGCATATATACTCAAGGTTCATGTGTTTTGTTCCTATTGTATCATATCGTGCTTTAATGCTGCAAAGCTAAGACGATAAACTTCAGCAATATAAAGACAAACCTTAAGTATCTGAGTCTCGCAGACATATATAAATATTCAAACTTAATTGTGGAACTAATGTTAAGTGATTCTTTCTTTATAGAACCCGCACATCCAGCAAAATTGATGTTTGAAAACCCAGTCAACTTTAATTGGGTTGAGTAACTAATTGTAAGACATATAAGTCAAGATAAGTATCTCAAAATTCTTGATAGCTTTCGTATAATTTGTTCTTCGATTCCATAGGTATATGCTAACATATCAATAACTCGTTATATGTTCCATTTCAGAGACAAACCGAAGATTAAATTTATATCTTCATTCCGATATGAAACAAAATTTGCTATGTATGTTATTATCTCAAAAATTCTTCGAACGTTCAATATATATTTTATGTGAGAGCTTTCGTAATCCACATGATATGTGACTATCACATGGTAAGCTTCATTGATATCCTTTATTTCGAATAATATAGAGATAGGCATAAAGTCAAGATCACTACTCGTAGGTAGTAAGTCTTAACATGAAATACCAAGAGTATAAACTTCTCCCACTGATCTTGAGGTATATGCATAAATCTTTAATAATTTCATCCAAAACCAATTAACATAAATGGTCTTGTTGAATTTTGGATATGCAATATTCGGGAGGCTTGCTTAATTTCATACTTTGATTTATCTTGTAGACTACGTGTTCCTTTCTTTATAAGACAAAAGCCTTCTTATTAACACACGAATATTTTCTTAAAATTTATCATTTAGAAAGGCTATTTTCACATTTGAGTAATGCAACTCTTAATTCATACTGAGCTACTAATAATACTGTGATTCTGAATAAGTCTTTCTTTGACACGAGAGAAAAACTTATTTATAATCAATGCATCATTTCAAAATAAAATCTTTGGCTACAGTTCGGGCTTTATATCATTTAGTAATGCTATTACAATCATGCTAGGGATGAAAGACCCACTTGCACACAACTGTTTTGTGTCGCTCGAGCAACTAAATAATATCCCGGACTTGACGTTCAACCATTGATTTTATCTCACATAACATCAATCCATTAATCAAAATTATTAAACACATAATAGTTTGTGAACTAGAAACCGAGTCTTTGTCATTCCATATCAAAATGAAATAAATTCTTGGAAGAAAATCACTGAAACAACATGAACAACTTTCTTTTAATCTCTTTTGAGACCTTCTCCATGCTAGTAAATGTTTTTATCAGGAAATTTCTTTATTGGCAGTAGTTTTATTATGGAATATATGATCAGTAATTTGTGGTCTTTCATTATCTAACATTTCGACAATGATAAGATTCACAATATCTGTAGAAATCTTAAATAAGGGATCATTATCATGACTTCTGAACAGATATATCCACGAACTCCCACTGATTATGCCATCACTAAAGAATTTATATTTTCGGTTTCGACAAATCTCATACTACAGTTAGAACATTAAAGAATACCATTTGGATTATTTAGGAAAACCAATGAAACAGTAACAGTTTTCAAATCCAATTTTCATTCTTGGGAATGTAAGCCCTCGCCTCCAACCGAACAACCATAACTTAAAGGTGATTTAAACTAGGTTTCCAACCTTTCTAGTCCAAAGTGTGTCTTTGAAACTGCTTTACTCAGAAATCTATTTAAATTACACAGTTGTAGAAAGAACATACATTCACAGATGTGTGGCCATTATGCATAACTCATTATGCTTCTAACTATTTTCATAAAAGTATGATTTTGCCTTTTGCTATACATCATTATGCCAAGGATAAGTTGGCCTTGTGTATTGAACAACAATTCCAAACTTTTGGAGATATTACGCGAAAGATTTAGGATATTATCCTGTCTTGTCATACCTTTCACAATATTCACCACATTTGTCAGACTTTATGATTTTCACTTTCTTTATAATTGCCTCTCAATTTCAATAGTGAATGTTCGAGAAAACATCCACATATTGAGATTCATAATGCAATTGATATATGTACACAGTAACGCGAAGAATCATCAGGTGATAAACAATTTTATCTTCCAAAAATTGGACCATAAAAAAAATCTACAAAATAATCATAATCAACAATTAATAAGAACAAAAGCTAAAATTTATAATAGAGATAAATGACAATTAGGCTTAAAAAAGTTTCATACCTTCAATAAGCTAAAATTTATCAAGGAACAAAGTAAGACATGAAAAGTATCTGTGGATACTTTACTTTCTCATAATTCAACATTACGTCTGTTAAATACTACAACTAGAATCACTTGTGGGCAACTCACGTCCTAAAATGTATTAACAAACTCGAATAATTCTAAATGTTTTCAACCTAATATAATGTGAATTCTAGTCACCTGTGGGCGGCTATTATTTCACATGTATATGAAACATTTAGATAACCATAATGCTTGTTTAAACTTGTGAACCAAAACTACTTGTGAGCAGCATTGTTCTAATAGTTAAATCAAACTAAGATGACTCAAAACATACAACACTTACAAGATTAAGAGTTTAGCATCACTGTGGTGATAACTAAACTATCAAGCAAACATGTACAATTACAAATATCACACTAGCTTTTCTTGTGATATTGCATAGTCCCACTCAATGGTATGGACATACTTGATCTGATCATAAATTTAGTCGATTATAAACAATTATGAGTAACCCTGAAATATTAATCATGAACATTTACTCAAAAGCATGTCATATATAAAATTTGAAATTATCAACACCCTTTAATTAATAAATATCCAAACGTGATGAACCTTTCGTAAACTAAAATTGAGCATTAAGCAAGTATACAAGTATGTTTTATTGAAGAAAATTTCTTTGATGCATCACTAGTTTAATTTGATACAAATTTAAAAATCGTGATGAATAAGGGATGTAGAGTGGATTAAAATGAAGGGTGTTAGAATTTGCAATGAACATCATATAGTTTCACAAATATGGAGGAATTTATACAAAAATAAAACCTCAATTTCTATAGAGGATGCAATAAGTTTTGGATATAAAAAAACATAATAAAAATATTCATGAAAAATCTGAAAGATCCATAATGGGTTACTCAACTCGATAATGAGTTAATTTAAATAAATTTTCTTTTATGCATTTTGTAAGAAATAATGACAAATTAAGCGAAATTTACTTAATCATGATCTTTACTGTTATGTCTAGTAAATGCAGTCTAAATTGGCACTCAAGTTAGAAAATGTGGAGAAATGTTACTAGACACTCATTAAGACGTAAAAGTGTTTCAGATCCATAATTTGTGATAAAAAAAATCACATCCTTCAGTGTTTTCTTAAACATGTGAACTCGAATTACCTGTGGGTAATTGTTGTTCTAATATATTTAAGCAAAACAATATTGTAAGCACTTGACAATATAATGATTATGGCTCAAAAATTATTTGAAATCACTGTAGTGATTGTCAAACAACTTAACAATAACGCCATCATCATGAAAATTCGGTAATCGCTAAACCTTATCTTTATAGTTTAGCGAATTCATGCTTACAATAACATTATGATTATTGCTTAGATAAAGAACACTATTGTATCACTGTGGTGATAGCCAAAATTATCTCGACATAGTGATCTTAAAAACAATAATCTGGTACAATTAAAAAAAACGACATTGGGAGAAAAATCCTACCATAATACGCATACACATAAACTATAGCGTAATGAACACTCAAATTTAATAATGTCAAAAATGATTTCGATTATAAAATCTATTATAAATTCATTCGATAAAAAATCGTCTTAAATTGTACATTAATGTTTTCGGTATAGCGGAAGCGTAATAACCGTTTGTCTATATTTCTTTACATAAAAACTATATTTTTTAATAATATAATTTAAATTAAGTTTAATTATGGACCAGTTCTATTTATAATATGGTTCCGTAATGAATAAATAGGCAAGGTTCATTCTGCCATTATTCAACGTCAAAGACCAAGCATAATGGTCAAGGTGAACAGTCAAACTTCATGGTCAAATCAACAGTTGACTAGACCAGCTTAATTGGAATTATCGTTGTCACATTATCTTTAATGAAAGTTTTAAAAATCCCGACTTAACATAGTGTACTTCTTTGATACTTCATAAGCATGTACATCCCATTTCATAACCGAAAAAAAAAAAGAAAAAAAAAAAGCTTCGACCAGTTGTGAGTATGGTTATAAAATCTTTAATACATTTCTTAAATCACAGACCCCAAACAATTAGAAGACATAAGTAGGACCGGCACCTCAACATTCCTTAATTAGTTGGAGGCATTAAGTCTCCTCCTGGTCTATTAAAAGTTAAAAAATTAAAATTAAATAAACCAAACTTTGATTGTTCATTTGTTTGTCAAGCCCAAAGTCATTACAGCCTATGACGACATATTCTTCCCACTCGCAAAATAACAAAAGAAAAACCAAAACGAATTTGTGCCGTGGAAGACCTTACTTATGCACAGTAGGAGTTTAAAAATGTCTATTTTATCAATTGCGACTTTTATTATTATCGGTTAATCAGGGAAACCCATCACTGCATCGACGGAAATATGATCACAAACAAAAGAACATGAACATTGCATACCATTAATGGATGATCATGAGTTCTAAACACATGCTCTAGATGCCAACTATAAGTTTTAATTTATAGATACGTAATTTAGGATCGTGAACTTCATGACTATCACACAATAAATATGCAGGAATCGAAGAATACCTTATAACGCTAATCCGTAGTCCATTGTTGATCAACCAGTGGTAGCCGTAATACCTTGTAGAGGTCTTGGTTTCTCCTTCTTCATCTCTTATGTTATGAATCATAAAATTCTCGAACCCAATACCGATGGCTATTGTGTTCCTCTTATAGGCAGAAGGAGGACCAAGTTCCTAGGGTTTAGTTAATAGCATTAGATCTCTACCGTCCATCAAAGAAGAGATATTAGGAAATAATCACAGAAATGGTAACCGACATAAGTAAGCAATATTCTATAATTAACCAAAATTATTACATGGCCCAAAAGAATATTTCTATGTGTAAAAATATTCTTACAGACACCTCCTATCACCAGAGCCAGAGCCGCTGCCGCCATCCCCAATGTTTCTTCGAGCGTAACGCCCCCGGTTGTTACCAGAGCTACTGCCACTTCCCCATCAGGACGAGAGACTAGAGGTGCCAGAGGAAGTCAACCCCCTATAACCATTGTTGATTTGATGGAAAGACAAGAAGTTCTCGCTAAGGCTCAGACAGACATGGCTACAACTCAGAAAGAGGTACTTACTTTCCTCAAGACGCTAATGGAGCGGCTACCACAAGAGCCACGTCAACCCAAAACGGAGCCAATAAGGAGTACTTTTAATACTCCCGGTACAGGCACCTCAACAGGGCGCGCCTTTATAGATGAAGAGGCTCGTTTTGTTCCTGAACGTCCATTGGAAAGAAATCAGCCATCCAATTTTATCACGCGTGAGGATCTGGAATGACTTCTTCAAAATCGAAGCAAAGAAAACCGGGTAGACCTGCACCAGCATCAACCTCCTTATCCTCCTGATGTGCAAAGAGTTCCTCTCCCGAGAGGATACTCTTCTCCTCAATTTTCCCTTTATGATGGCACTGGTAATGCTCGTGAACACATCTCTCATTTTCTGGAATCCTTAGGAGAGCACGAATACAATCATGTCCTCTGCCTGAAAGAATTTTCAAAGTCACTTACCGGAAGAGCGTACACCTGGTACAACAACATTGCACCAAACAACATATCCAACTGGTGTGAGATGGTGACCGCTTTTTACAAGAAATATTTCTTCGTGTCTGAGCAAATCACCTTTTCAGACCTGGGGAGAATGTTCCAACGAAACAATGAGCATCCAAATGATTATGTCAAGAGATTCAGGATTCAGGCACTGGACTGTCACGATCCAAATGTGACTGAACAACAGTTGGTGGAGTTATGTATTAACGGTATGGTTCCCATCTATCGTGCTTTACTGGAGAACTTGCGCTTCCAGACATTTTCTTAACTCCATGAAGATGCTAAGCGGTCGGCTACAACAGCACCAGCACTGTTGGAAAGAACCAGACCAGCCAGGAGTGAAGATACACGCGAGACTCGAGGAAACAGGCGCCTCACCAACAAGCAATATAACACCGGTCCCTCTATAAGCGTAGTGGGTGAAGGAGGAAAGAGGAAATCTCCAACAGCGGAACAGCAACCCAAACGTGCGGCACCAACACATCAGACAACTCAACCCTGGAAGGCCGCAGCCAAGACCCCTCTACAATAACAAGAAACTGGAGATGTTGCTCCAAACTTCCTGTGACGGACTGGAAAATTACGATTGGCGCGCCAGGATGCGCATTCCATAACTTCCCCGGTACGCCATGATGAAGTTACAGTCAGTGCCTTAGAGCTAGGCAAATGCACATCCATTTGCCCTTGCAAGCATGCTCGTGGAGCATGATGCAGCTAGCTTAGCTTCCATACCGTTCAAAACTTACCCTTGTCCACAAAGGGGTATAAGGCCATAAGGACGAGGCCAATGCATCTTGCATGCATCACTGGCTTCTCTTACCAACTTTGTGTAGCTTGATAGGAAGTATGAGCATCCCTTTGTTGGCATGCAACTAAGCCTTATCAAGCTTGGCCGCAATCATCTCTTGCATCGAGCTACCGAGCTTAGATGATATGAGGGGCCAACGTGCTGGACCGGCAATGTTGCAACTCATTGCGGCTGCCTACGTACCCTTCCCTACTCTAAAGGGATCAAGAAAAGTCTGTAGTTCATCCTCGAAGGGACAGTAACTTAAGCCAACTCAATTGCAAGGCTGTGGCCTAGCAATAATAATAATGGCCTGGTACGTATAGGCCTTTTCGTCAAAATGCACAATTATTATGCATTATCGGGTCCGCGGTATGGCATAGTAATGCCTTCGCATCACATGCCCCATTGGAAAGGCTATAAATGAGCCTTAGGCATCATTTATACTCTTTCGGCTAAGCTATGAAGCTTACTTGCTGCATAGTCCGCATATGCACCTTCAACCAACTACCCCTCCCTATATATGTCTTAATGGAATTTCTACAAGTATGGAAAGGGGACCAAATTGATATGCCTGCTTCACTGTTCATGAGCAATGATTGCGTATTAGCACAATGACTGCGTATTCGCACAATGATTTCGTGTAATGATTGCGTATTCACACAATGATTGCGTGTAATGATTGCGCATTAGCATAATGATTGCGTGTAACAATTGCGATTTAGCACAATGATTACGTGTGATGATTGCGCAACAATCGTTCGGCCAGCCCTCTCTGGCCTGATGCACAATGATTGTGCGATATTGGCTATAGGCCAATAGCTTTTATAATGCGCAATGATTACGTTGCAAGCTCAAGGATAGCTACCCAACTGGCCTAATGCATCATTTGATGCGAGATTTGGCTCTTTGCTAAATGCCAAACACAATGAGCCATTTTGGCGTGGTATTGGCCTTAAGCCAATCTACCTCTTACAAACCAACGGAAGCTTTGGATGAAGCTTCATCTTAGGCCATGGCGCATCATTTAGCATGCGACATGCTAAAAAAAAACGGGGTGTTACATTATTCACCCCTTTAAAGAATTTCGTCCCCGAAATTCAAACAAAAACTATTGTGGACAAATTATTCGGTTTGGATTTCTGAGTAAAAGTCCCATACCAGATGCTAAGAAATCATGGGTTTCTTCAAGTTGTCGTGAACAAAAATTTAGACATTCTGAGCAAACGTCCCATACCGCATGCCCAGGGATCCAACAATTGCCACAACAATACCAAGAATCGCAATTGGCCAGTGCAAAGAGGATATCTCGACCAGGTTTCTCGAATGTGCATCCCATACTACACACTCAGGGGTCCCTAAAGTTCCCAAAGTTGGTGCAAACAATTTTTAGTACTGTGTGGAACAGGATCCAGTTGCCCACCGTCCCTAACGGTCATCCAGGTTGCCACTCGTAAGTGGGATGCTAGCCGGGCCTGACAACGCACACCGTTGGCAAGTTTCCAACGTGTGGGGATGATCAGTCCCATTGTCTACCCACCATCCCAGACGGTCTTCCGGATATCCACTCGTAAGTGGTGTGCCACTTAGGCAAGGAAAACTCACAGTACTTAAACAAGCTCAACTCGATTCGCAAAGTAACTGGCATAGCAGTTACGAACCGTTTCAGCGCAAAAGTTGGCCTACTCTCCAACTTCAAATTTTCCATAAAAGGAAGTACTCGCTTGACGAGTCCATTACTCAAGGTCCCTAGAGTTATCTCGGAACCTTCTCTAGTACCAACTGTGATGGACCGGAAAATAAGCCTGGTGCGCCTGGGCGCGCATGCCATAACTTCCCCGGTACGCCATGATAAAGTTATAGTCCGGGCCTTAGAGCTAGGAAAATGCACGTCCATTTTTCCTTGCAAGCATGCTCGTGGAGCATGATACAGCTAACTTAGCTTTCATTCCGTTCAAAACTTACCCTTGTCCGCAAAGGGATATAAGGCCATAAGGTCGAGGCCAATGCATCTTGCATGCATCACTGACTTCTCTAACAACCTCTGTGTAGCTTGATAGGAAGTATGAGCATCCCTTTGTTGGCATGCAACTAAGCCTTATCAAGCTTGGCCGCAATCATCTCTTACATCGGGCTACCGAGCTTAGATTATATGAGGGGTCAACGTGCTGGACCGGCAATGCTGCAACTAATTTCGGCTGCCTACGTACCCTTCCCTACTCTAAAGGGATCAAGCAAAGACCGTAATTCATCCTCGAAGGGACAGTAACTTTAGCCAACTCAATTGCAAGGCTGTGGCCTAGCAATAACGATAATGGCCTGGTCCGTATAGGCCGTTTCGTAAAAATGCACAATTATTATGCATAATGGGGTCCGCAACATGGCATAGTAATGCCTTCGCATCACATGCCCCATTGGAAAGGCTATAAATGAGCCTTAGGCATCATTTATACTCTTCCGGCTAAGCTATGAAGCTTACTTGGCGCATAGTCCACATATGCACCTTCAACCAACTACCCCTCCCTATATATGTCTCAATGGAATTTCTACAAGTATGGAAAGGGGACCAAATTGAAATGCCTGCTTCACTGTTCATGAGCAATGATGCGTATTAGCACAATGATTGCGTATTCGCACAATAATTTCATGTAATGATTGTGTATTCGCACAATGATTGCGTGTAATGATTGCGTATCAGCACAATGATTGCATGTGATGATTGCGCAACACTCGTTCGGCCAGACCTCTTTGGCCTGATGCACAATAATTGTGCGATATTGGCTATATGCTAATAGCTTTCAAAATGCGCAATGATTACGTTGCAAGCTCAAGGCCACCTACCCAACTGGCCTAATGCATCATTTGATGCGAGATTTAGCTCTTGGACAAATGCAAAACACAATGCGCCATTTTGGTGCGGTATTGGCCTTAAGCCAATCTACCTCTTACCAAACAACAGAAGCTTTGGATGAAGCTTCATCTCAAGCCATGGCGGATCATTTAGCATGCGACATGCTAAAAAAAAACGGGGTGTTACATTATTCACCCCTTTAAAGAATTTCGTCCCCGAAATTCAAACAAAAACTATTGTGGACAAATTATTAGGTTTGGATTTCTGAGCAAAAGTCCCATACCAGATGTTCAGAAATCACGGGTTTCTTCAAGTTGTCGTGAACAACAATTTAGACCTTCTGAGCAAACGTACAATACCGCATGCCCAGGGATCCAAGAGTTCCCAAAACAATACCAAGAATTACAATTGCCCAGTGCGAAGAGGATATCTCGACCAGGTATCTCGAATGTGCATCCCATACTACACACTCAGGGGTCCCTAAAGTTCCAAAAGTTGGTGCCAATAATTTTTAGTACTGTGTGGAACAGGATCCAGTTTCCCACCGTCCCTGACGGTCATCCAGGTTGCCACTCATAAGTGGGATGATAGCCAGGCCTAACAACACACACCGTTGGCAAGTTTCCAACGTGTGGGGATGATCAGTCCCATTGTCTACCCACCATCCCAGACAGTCTTCTGGATATCCACTCGTAAGTGGGGTGCCACTTAGGCCAGGCAAACTCACAGTACTTGAACAAGCTCAACTCGATTCGAAAAGTAACTGGCATAGCAGTTACGAACTGTTTCAGCGAAAAAGTTGGCCTACTCTCCTACTTCAAATTTTCCATAAAAGGAAGTACTCGCCTGACGAGTCCATTACTCACGGTCCCAAGAGTTATCTCGGAACCTGCTCTAGTACCAACTGTGACGGACCGGAAAATTACGCCTGGTGCGCCTGGGCGCGCAGGCCATAACTTCCCCAATACGCCATGGTAAAGTTACAGTCCGGGCCTTAGAGCGAGGAAAATGCATGTCCATTTGCCCTTGCAAGCATGCTCGTGGAGCATGATGCAGCTTACTTAGCTTTCATTCCGTTCCAAACTTACCATTGTCCGCAAAGGGGT